>OX589593.1:14579820-15779820 GCA_951329385.1 Polia nebulosa | reverse complement strand
TTTTATTTTGTCTGTGCGTCAATGTAGGTCAACGTCCGACGACGCTTAATAATATACCGTGGAACTTTAAATAAAACATTTAATTACGATTGCGTTCACTTATTTGAACTACTGCCGAAGCAACAGCATTCATTAAAATATTTTATTCGATAAATATTAAAGCTCTCACAAAACGGATTTTGAGCTTTGTGAACATTTTCCAGACAATATGATTATCGTGTCGGTTTTTGAAAAGCTCTGTTTTGTTCAGGTTATCGTGTAGAGTACATATATCTCCAAGAAAAATGTTTAACATAACATGCTGAGTAAAATATTAGGTTTCAAAGCTGGGCGGGCGGAGCGGCCGCGCGATGGGCGGTCTTTCTAAGCACAGTGCATGCTTCTAGGAAAGTTCTTTGTTCACTTTTGATTACGAAAAAGTACAGAAAAGAAGTTGTACCTGTGTAAAGTACATTTGCATTGTTCTTTTAAAACAAATAGCGTACTATTTTCATGGTAATACGAGCGTTGGTTCGCAAGATAAAGAGAACCATGTTGTTTAGAAAAATCTGAATTACAGTAAAAAGCTATATATAATACGTTTACAAGCGACTAGTTATAATGTGAAATGACACAAAATGTTCAAGTCGTCTACTAAAGATATGAGATGCTATCTGCTGCAAGCTTTCGGTTTAGAGCAAGTAAGGAAAAGCTATTTTCCAAATACACATTTCCTAGAGATTCGCGAAGGTACGCGTAAAGATAAGAAGAATAGTGCCGAGATAAAATGCATTTCGTTTGCATAGCAAGAGTTGTTCCGGAAAAGTTACCCGCCTTATGTAGGCTTAGTGCGGGGTGCAGCTTCATTTGCGTCGGGTATGCTAATAAGATGTTGGCGTTGGAGCAGTCAGCAGTTTGACTGCGAGGCAGGCTGCACCTTGGAGGTGCGGCGCGACTCGCGGGGACCCTGTGCGAGGAACTTAAGGGATGATCGGCGCGGGGCGCGGGGCGCGCGCCAGTGCTGCTCGCTACTCCGCCGCGAGCGAACGTGCGCGCAGCAGCCGCGGTCGCTCCGAGAGCCGACCCACGACTCGTGCCCTGCACGCTCGTTTATTTAATTAAGTGTCGCATAAACTGAGAGCTCACGTGGATGTTGCTATATAAGTTTCGTGAAATCCGAAATGACACAAGCTGAGTCAGTTGCGCGACACTAAACTGGTATGCAAGCATTTTGACGTAAGAACTGCCTAATTTTAAGAAAGTTTTTTCATTAAATATGAACTTTTTCAGAGTTTTTCGTTTGTCTAGCAACTTTATTGTAAATGAAAATCGTTGCTTTTTAAGTATTCTTTAATTTATAAGAGCTTACTAAGTATTCTTCTGGAAGTTTACTAATTTGTTGCGTTTGGTTTTGTTATAGCATTTTTGCAATTTTAGTAAGTTTGTCAAGTTATCTGTATAAATTGACAACGATACAAAAACGTTTATAGAATAAGTTTTAGACGCATTTTGTCAACACTGTTTGTAGAGAAGATTAAGATGCTTATCGTTGTAAAGCTTTTCTGCTTTCTAACGACAAGCAGCATGCTGACAATTCATCCGTGTAATTTATGAATCTATCGTCCAATTATACTAAAAACTTCCATGGGAGTGGTGTTGGTTCTGCAGTTGGCCATTGACAGGCCATTACTACGATAAATTCATGAATATGACAGGTGCTGTACTGACAGACTTGCATACCTCGAATAACAAATTGAGCTGGCTTTGTGTTTGGGTACTGGACTAGTACAAATATAGAGCATACCATAGTGTACGCATATGCGTATGTACATACAAAGGGTCTGAGGATTGTTGAATAAACGTGGGTAATTAAAATCTGTCGTAATATATGGGGTTTCTGCGTCTACTTAACATATAGCAGAACAAATGTTATATTAGTATGAATTACTGCGTCTTGTTGACACTTGGGACTACTTACCGCGGATGTTACATACTCGTAGTTAGCGACTGACACCGGAAAATTACCTGCAAGCTCGAACGCATGAGCCTATGGGGCGTACCTGAGGGAAAAGCGCGGGATCGCGAGCTTCCCCGAACGTCAACCTGCACGTGGTACGGTACACGCCAGTAACCAGCCAGCTTACATGGTCTGAATACGAGTATTCATATAAATTGCTAGCTTACATATTTTACATCGACTGGGAGTGTCTCGCGAGAGAATCGACGGCGCTGTGGTAACAGCTTACCAGGTGACCACCGCCATTACCTCACGTTTCGTCGAGGAGACGTTTTCTAGCGTACACTGAAATGTAGCCATGTATCGGATAAGCAGATTTAACAAAAAATATTAAAGTGAAACTAACATTCCCACTCAATAAGATTAGTAGCTACGACTCATGCGAAGGTAAAAAAAGGAACGTTATTAATTTTTCGAGCATCATAGAGTCAACGACCTTCGGCGTCGAATTTGCGTAGTACTCGTAAATATGTTAATAAAGTAAGGCGACCCAAAACCCATTCAGTTTCGGTCGTAATTTCCATGTTACTTTGTTGGGGACAATGGATATTCATAGTTATCTACCGTTCATCCATAGTTTCAGGACGTGCGACCTTACGACGATATGAAACACTTCAAGTTATGAAAACATTTCCTCCTACTATTGCTTGGAGCTGTTTTCTTTCTACATAGCTTTTATATTTCTGAGAAGTATTAAGAATGTTTGAAGAATTAGAGCTGAGTTGTATTATTTTATTACCTTTCAAAGTAATATTACTAAGAGGTAAAATTGCTAGTTTGTAGAAGACACATCTCTAGAAGTAGGTGGGTATTCGGTGTCCGATTACGGATTAGCTACACTACCACTGCCCAGTCCCCTAGGCTACTTTCTTTATTTCGGACCGTGTGGGATTAGGGACAAGCAAGTCCTCCATTGTTCATAGTAGTCCACAGTAGTCTAAGGGCCGATATTTCAATAGTCAGATAGTCTCATTGGTCTCGTGGTCGCTAGCTCGACTGCTGAGCGTGGGGTCCTGGGTCAGGCAAAAATGTTATTGGGTTTTTCCATAAGGAATTACTCTGTAGAGGCGCGGAGTTTGGAAGTTGGTGGTGTGACACCCGTGTGCCTCGAAAAGCACATTAAGCAGTTGATACTTCCCCATCGGACTATGAGAGTATGCAAAGGAACAGAGAGTGCGCCTGTGTTTACGCACACGCTTGTGCACTTTAAAAACTCCTGCGCACTTGGCTAATCTCCGTCCGTTCAATTTTAGGGGTAGGTTAATATTGCTGAAGATATCCGAAAAAGTACCTAGTTTTTTTTTCCGATTTAATAATAGCAGTCCCATTCTTTGTGCCCGTTCTACTTATTTATGACTCAAATATTAGGTCTTGGGAGCTTGTACCTATACAATTTCTATCAAATTATTTACGATTTAGGATCCGAACTCAAGACCTCATTTGGGAGGTCCGAAGCAGTGCTTGTTATCACCGGCACTACATACATATACATAGTACATGTCAAGGCACTCTATACATATTCAGATTACACTCTATACCAACATATACAGAGTGGAAAGTTAATGAGTGCTGTGGAGAATACTAAACCTAACTAAACAATCCCAAAAATTAATGATACCAATTATTACTCAAAGAAAACATTTTTTTAAAGTAATTGAAACTGCATTGAAATAGCCTCATATATGTATCAGTGTAAATAAAAATACAAACTGTGTACATTTTGTATTTTTATTTATTGCATTCGAAAGGGGCAATCATGTGTTCTATGCGCGCCTCAAAGAGTTGTCAGCAATAATGGCGGGGCCCGTCATGGCCGATGCCTGCCAAGGGGTTGTGAATAAATTCAAAACAGAGTTACCACGCCCCTGGGCACTCAGGGCAGGGAAGGAACAGGGGTGGGTTTTAGTCAGTAAGAGTCTGACACGCCCTCCCGCTCCACCCTAGAGCGGGAGGATGTCATTGGATGATTCCCCAACCAAAAAAAAAAAATGAAATGGTTGATGATGAAATCTCTTTAATAAACATGTAGGAAGATTAGATCCAGACGCTCAAGGCCTTCGTCAACTTTCCTCCTAGTATTGAGTAATGCGTTCAGGACAACCTCAACTCCAGAAACGTCATGCGGCATTGACATTAGTCACAGGCGTTTAATCTGCGTCAGTCTTCTGTTTAAGCACTGTGTAAATACCTACAATCTACATGTGTGAATATTCTTTCTTTTTTTGAGGAAAAACAGTTTCCAGGAAATTTCAGTACAAAAATAAGTAATGACATTACAGTGCCTCTTTAGGGGAACAGGGTAGTAATTTAATAACACTGATGGCAGAAAATAACAAAAAATTCTCGTGTGGATAATATCATAAATTAACTATAAAGTAAGCACGGTTTTTTACCGTAAGCACCGTTTATTATTTCATATTTACTTTTAAAACGTGGTTGATTATGATTAGATTAAAAAGTAGGTATTGATAACCATGGATGGTATTGATAGGTGAAATCTTATAGCTACATAACGTTGCCTTTGAGCTAAAAACTCGGGAATGCAATTTTGGTCATTTTTATTTCATTAAATTTTTGGCCCCAAAACCTCGGGTCGAACGCTTAGTTTTACACATAAATAAGTTTAGTAACCTGTAACGCCATCTATAGCGGTTAGTGACGAGTGTCTCTACTAAAAGCTGGAAAGAAGCATTTTACGACTACATCTTGAAATATGTATTATATGCATTTGAAAACTAAAATACACATGTTTGAATAAGCTGTGGTAATAAAATTTTAAAGGGCACAGTTTTCTTCTTCCTGCAATGTTGGGAACATTACGCATTTAGGAGGTTTTTATTCTAAAGCGAATTTTGCAGGCGCATTTTTTTTTGTATATTAAGGTTATCTCTTTCGCATATATAGGGGTTTCACTCTAAGGCGACAATAAGCATTTGTGGACCCAATAAACATGCAATCAGGAATACAAGATAAACAATGAAGCTTTCGACCAGGAACTGGTGTGCTTTCGATAATGCTAACGTCATGATTGCAGGTCTGCCGTGATATCTGATTCTCTATTTATTATCACGTGTGAAAATTTTTGCAATCGACCGCTGTACGTGCATGCAGCCAAGACATTAAGATTGGTTACGCTTTTCCATTTGACTTTCCATGTGGAAATTGCGTCTTGTCATGAAAGGAGCTCTCTGAACCTTTTCAGGTTATTAGGTTATCATAACTGCCCTTTTTCTCGTAAAGAATTTTGACTTTTATTACCTCTAAACTTAACCGGAAACAGGAAAATGGTAATTTTTATGCCGTTTATTAATTTAAAATATTGGCTTTTAAGTACATTCTACGCATTTCCGGTTTCAGTAGGTGCAGACGATAGTAACTTTAAAACAGAAGTAATGAGTTTAAAAAAAAAACATAATTGACTATTATGTGTTATAAATGAATTCATTGTGGACATTGCTAATAGCTACAAAAATAGTGACAAAACGAAAGAAGACAGAAAAGATAGGAAAATAAGGAAAGAAAAGAGACAACCTGTTAATTTAATAGAAGGAGTTGAAACTGGAAAACACAAATTGAAGAGCTACTCAGTGAAAAGGTCCATGCGAAGAATGCAGGTAGGCACTGCGCTTAGATTTTCCCGCTTTAACGATGCTCATAGGTAATTAATGAGAAGAAATAATTGTACGTGTGCAAAGTCTTTTCAGCTCCTGCTGCAGATGTAAATAAAAATGACTTTAATTATGGTTTATGCATTGTTTCGTGTAGATATGTGCCGCTGTAGATAACGACTGCCCATTTTCTAAGTGTTTGTTTGTTATTTTCGAATTTGAATAAAATATACGATAACGTTTAGTGACCTGCCATTTTTAAAACGACTTGTCCACTGAATACGATAAACCAACTTTCAAGGATGTGCCTAACAGTAATCTTAGATCTAAGTATTCAAGCGATTCCTTTTGTTAGTACAATTCCTACTGGGTGGGCTTTCGAGGCTATTGAATGTAAGGCCTTATCCTCCACTAGGGTTGTCAAATGTGCAACTTTGCGAAATAATCCTTGTCTCTTTGAAAGTCATGTCAGCTAAAAATTAACGTAGCCAGTCTTTTGTGAAACATTTTTGCTTTTCACTTATATACAATGGCCTCGCTAGCGATGCGACAATGGCGGGGAAGGGATGCAATTTTGCAACACTTCTTTTGTTTTTAATTTGTGTCATAATAAGTGAACATTTGTACACATTTATGATTCAGAGAGTGTTGAGACAGTCTCTCGTATATGCTTTTTATTTAGGTCGAAAAGCGAAATTCGTTTATTATAGGATTTTTTTATTAAGAAGGTGGTGGATGGTAAATGAAATACAAATTGGGGCTTCAAGAACTATAAGGCACATACAGGATGTAACGAAAGTGTGTGGTCATATTTTAAATACTGTTGCTATCCAAAAGACCAACTCTATTTAAGGAATCATAGTCATTCCGAAAATAAAATTGGACATCCCATACTAATTTTGATGATGACGATAACTTTGTACGAAAATTCCAGTTGTTTAATGTGAATTTTCTTCTTGAAGAAAGTTATTCATTTCCATGGGCAGAAGCAATTTCTTATTATAACCACATTTCCGTTACGCCCTGAATGGGATTATGACATAGTTACCTAAACCTACCCATATCTTACAGTTCTTGCGAGTGGTAACCAAAAAAAGTCCCATGGAAGTACGAATGTGGACTCAAAATTTCCATGCCTTGGAGTAGGTGTACGACTTTCACACAATGACATGTTATGATGCCAGTTGAATTTATACTTTATTAATAGATATTAATCGGATCCACAACATACATAAGCTTCATATTAAGCTGCCTTATTGGATAGCTAGTAGGCGCTATCCGTCCAAGCTGCAGACACTAATCCGATGCACCATTGGCACGTCGGATTGGCTAACGCAATCGGAGTTCAGCCATCGGATTGGCTAACGCGCTTAATTCCTTAATACATTATGTACCGTAGCTGTAATGACAAGCATTTTTCAATCCTTTTACAGTAACTAGAGCTTCCACAGCATAAATACTACTTGGATTACCACAGCCTTAAGCTGGATTTTGGAAATGTCGAGGTAAAATCACAATAACGCTTAAGCAATGACAGTTGCCTGCCATCTCGAGAACCACAATACCCGTTTTGCTTTTAACTGTTGTTGTTGAACTGGGATGAGAAGTAGCAACCTCACCTTTAATAAAATAGAAGCTCATCTTAGTCTTTCGTCTGAAGACTTAAACGTACCAGGGTAATATCTCTGTTATTAAAAATTCTTCATAATTAATGTTAAAGAACGCTGCACCTAGACATTTTAAATACGTGACGGCAACTACGCTGAAGTAAACGCTCTTTAATACGTATGCAAGGTGCACCTACACGATGTATTTTTCATTTGAGATAAGCTGAGTGCTTGGAAACTTTATAATACATTGATACCGGGTCTTCAGTCGCCGTCAACCCTGTTCGAAGGAGTGAGACACTCACGTCCTTGCCAACTATTCCGGGTTTGACGACTTCTAAAACTCGATCACATTTATATTCAAGGACTCGTTTTAAATTGCTATTCTCAGTATTAGAATAGATGAAAGTTTTACTTTGACGTAAGATCCAATAAGAAGTTCCGATTTTTAAAGCCTTAGTGTAGGATGGGATGATACTTAAACTTTTAAGACACCAAAACTTCTTTTTTTTTCGCGAAGTTTTACGTAAAGTAAAAGATGGCAACCGGTAATATTATATGTTCATGGCGGTCTTGTTCTTTTGAGTCGATGGTTTCCTAACTTTATAAATACTTTGGGTCCAGAAGCTGGCCACATTAATTGCAGCGTTAGTAGCGTTCATCAGGGGCCCATTTCAGGTGCACACCTGAACTATTTAGGAGTATAGTGCAGGTGTATGGGCAATTGGAGCATTCCAGAATATGAGTCATGTTCTAGACATGGGCACCGTACTAACATTGGGTACCTGACGGGTCTATAAAACCCAATTTTACCAAGTTGTATTTGCCTGGGGTGCTCAACCGATTGAGTGCTTTCCATAAAGACCACTTCATGTTCAAGTTACATGGGATTTCAAAAGTCAGCGGGTGGTTGGTGATGTTCTTCCCATAGTTTGCTTCTCACTGTTTGTGGCTGATTTTTGATGGCAAGAAAAAATTATCATGGTACTTTCATGAGAATATTGCCCTAATCGCTGCGCTTTGCAAACGTATTAGAGACCGTGATAGGTTGTTATGAAGGAGAATTACATAATCCCTACCGCGTTTTACGACCATCGGGAAAAAATTGGGGGTGGTCTATACGTTTGCGGAAACCATACGACCAAAACAAAGAATATATTAGGTGCTTATCGCCCCGCATTTATCGTAAAACCCGAATGGGGGAAATTATTGCTGCACAGCTAGATAGGCAATGGGCTGGCAAGCTGTCACTGCATGGCGTGATGTTATCAACTTTTAACTTTCCATGCCTGCCAAATGTGGGTTTAATAACTACGTTTAAAATGTCAGAGACCATAAGCATGCACTTCAAAACTTAAATTGTACTAATATCGCCCTGTATAACTCAGGGCAAAGGCGTTTTCCGTAACTACAAAGAAGGCGTTATTCTTCTTTGTAGTTCCTTCATCATAACCGTTGCTCACTTCGTGTTGGTGATTTTCCGCTATTATAAGTTCGTGTTTTCCTTTCAATATTTTCCTTGACAGTGTCAATTATGTCCAAGATCATTTTACAAAGTAAAAAATAAGGTTCACGTGCCTGACAAACAACGCTTCAAGACTGTATTTAGAGAAAATGGTTTGTTGACATTCCCTAATGTGGGAATGAAAGCAGAATGGCGGGCAGCTGTTTGTTATACAGAGCGCGTTGTAAGTCAGAGAGGAAGTTAGCTGGTCGGCGCGCTCATGCGCTGCTAACAACGTGTTATTACTTACACAACTTACGATTTTGATCTAGTTATTGTTAGAATTTAATTTGGGAAATGCTTCTTTTATTTGGAGAAGCTTTGCTGTATGTTTAAGAAAAAATAAATTTTCTTTGTCAAACTAGATTCCTAACTTTACAGGAATCTAGTTTGAAAAAGAAAATATCGACGATTCACAGAATAAACGCAAGTCAAGTGATGCAATGGGCTGAAAATTCATTCAACCAATCACAGCAACTAACGCGCCTTTGAAATTTATTTTCTTTCCGACAAAATTTAAGATCAAGCACAAGTGCAATTTTATTATACCTACATATAAATGTATAATTTTTCGCTCACCCATAAATACATTATTAAACATCTTTGAAGTCGATTAGGTGATTGGGAAAACGTCCCATTCGGAAACGGCAACATTTTCTCTTCCGTATACTGAAACCGAAGAAGTGGAAGAGAGACGGTCGTCATTTCCGAGTGTATTGTCGCTTCCGGTGCGTTTGTATAGACGTGCCACCAGAATATTGCTAACGTTTTGCCAGTGGAAGTCTGAATTGGTCTCGTTCAGTTTATTTGTTTGTGTGTAAGAGACACCGTGTATTTTGTACTTTTGTAATATGTTACTTGGTCGCCTTCGTTTCCTAATATTACATCGGTTGATGTCGGTTTTCATGTACGGAATAACCACAAGCACAGGGCAGTCAGGTTGCTGGGGCAAAACTCCACTACCGCGACACATCGCGGCTCGGCGTATGGAGCTCCGGCAGGATCTCATGGCGACATGGAGAGAGCGACTGTCGCAACCCAGCGCTGCGCACGCCACCATTGCGGCGGTAGTGCCCCTCTTTGAGGAGTGGCTGGAGAGATGCCACGGCGTCCTCACGCGTGACGCAGGGCCTCACCGGACACGGTTGTTTCGGGAGGTTCCTGTGCCGGATAAGGCGGGAGGAAACGCCCGGGTGTCACCATTGCGCGGATCACCCAGAGGACACGATGGAGATCTGCCCGTTTGGGCGGAGCACCACTGTGTCCTCGTTACACGATCGGCGGCAGCAACCTCTCGCGCCCGGCCTAGGTCCAGGCCATGGTACGGAGTGAGAGGGAATTGGAAGCAGTCTCCTCCATCTGCAAAGCAGTATTGCTC
The DNA here is from genome assembly GCA_951329385.1 of Polia nebulosa. Lineage (NCBI taxonomy): Eukaryota > Metazoa > Arthropoda > Insecta > Lepidoptera > Noctuidae > Polia > Polia nebulosa. Next base: position 15,769,727 of record OX589593.1, on the reverse strand, counting down.
GCGAAGGAGGAGGCGGAATGGGTGAAGGAGGCTCAACGGAGTAGCTTTCACGCTCCCAGCCGCAACCGCCGCAGGAGACGCCCTGGGCGTCATAGGTCGCAGAACAATATCCAGCCACCGTAGACGCGAGCCTGCGGACGGCGAGTAATGGGTAGCTCGCGGTCCGATCAGCACCAGGCCCGACAGTCGACGGCGCGTAGTGTTCCACGCGCGCCTCAAAGAGATGTATGTCAGCCACCACTGACGCGGCCCATCATGGCCGATGCCTGTATGGCATACAGGGGTCGCGAATAAATTCATAACAGAGTTACCGCGCCCCTGGGCACTCAGGCAAGGAAGAAACGGGGATGGGTTTTAGTCAGTAAGAGTCTGATACGCCCTCCCGTTCCACCCAGAGCGGGAGAATCCATAGGTTGATGTCCCACCCTAAAAAAAAAGGGCAGTTAGGTGGTCTGACTGGTACCTAAGACTTAATATATATAACGGTAATATTTTTGGATTCTTATGGCGCCAACGACTTCCAAAATCTTTTATGTACCTGATGTCTGCAACGTGAGACCTTATTTTTCTCCTAGTTTAATATCTCTTTTATCTTACCCTGAATGAAAAAGGCCTAACTCACTCACTTCTATTCAGGCTGTTAATCAAAGTCAGTTCTTGTTGTACACAAGAAACACTGCATAGCTTTCCTTTCTTTACATTTTATATTTAGGTACTAAACATGTAGTTATTATGTGGGGTTAGTTTACATGACAAAGTTACGATTTCAGTGAGTAGGTAACCTCAAAGTTGTAGCCAGAATAGTACTAAACAACTATCGTGTTATATTTCATTTATTGTCTTTCCATCAAAGCGAGGTGGAATGGAGTGAGTGCCAAAAACTGAAACTTTGATACGTCTAGTTTGTGTGAAGTCCACTTGTATGAAGTTCATAAAACTACAGATATTTTTCGTAGACAAGTTTTATAAATTCTATCTTTATTTCTGAAATATTATTAGGTATTATCATCAGTTTTTTATTATATCCGTGTTACCCAGTTACTGGGTTGTGGAGGTCAGATAAACAGTCCTCCATGTAAAATCCTGGTATTCAGCAGCATCCAGTTAGACTGGAAGGCGACCCTAACGTAATTGGGAAAAGGCTTCGCAGATTGAATCCTCACCAGTTTGTTGTTAATTGCTTTTTGAATAATTCTGTTTCAGCCTTTATTTACGGAACTGTTTTATACTGTGTATGAACGTCTTGCCATCAGATAATATCATAAAATATAGTGGACTATGATGCCAGTTTGCTTCTTCCTCCCAAGTGGAAAGGTAACAGTTGGTTTTTCGCCTTCCTCATGCAGACCAAGTTTTTTAGGAACATCGTCTCTATGACCGTCTATATAACCTATAAAAAAGAGTGCATCTTTTTTTATAGGGTGGAAAATCATCAAATAACTTCTCCCGCTTTGGGTGGAGCAGGAGTGCGTGTCAGACCCACCCGTGGTCCTTCAGTTGCCTGTGCCAGGGCCCCGGGGGGGTCTCTTTTGATCACTCTCGTGACCCTGGCAGACATCGGCCATGAAGGGCCCCGTCGGCAGCGACCTCTCGCGCCGTGCCCTGGTTCAGGCCATGGTACGGAGCGAGAGGGAATGGGAGGCCGTCTCCTCCTTCTGCGAAGCAGTAATGCTCGCGAAGAGGGAGGCGGCATACGCTAGGGAGACTCGAACACAGCCGAGTCGCCCTAGCGCTCCCAGCCGCAACCGCCGCCTGAGACGCCAGGGGGTTCGGACGCCGCGAGACGATCTCCGGCCACCGTAGACCCGGGCCTGCGGACGGCGAGTAGTGGGTAACTCGCCGTCCGATCAGCACCAGGCCCGAGAGTCGACGGCGCGTAGTGTTCCACGCGCGCCTCAAAGAGTTGTCAGCCAAGTGAAGGGGCCTGCCACGGCCGATGCCTGCCCGGGGGTGGAGGATAAATTCGAAAGAGTTACCTCGCCCCCGGGCACTCGAGGCAGGGAGGAACAGGGGTGGGTTTTAGTCAGTAAGAGTCTGACACACCCTTCCGCTCCACCCTAGAGCGGAAGAAGTCATAGGATGATTTCCCATCCCCCAAAATAAAAAAAAAAAAAAAGGGCCCCGTCACTTCTTGCGGACATCTCTTTGAGGCGCCCGTGGAACACTACGCGCCGTCGAGGAGGGCCTGGTCCTTATCGGACAACCAGCTACCCATTGCCCGCCGTCCACAAGCCTGCGTCTACGGCGGCTGGGATCAGTTTGCGACTGCCGACGTCCAGGGCGTCTCCTGCGATGGCTAGAGGCGTGAGGGCGTCTCAATGTTGAATTTGCGTCTGTAATTCGAGTAGCCACTTCTTTATTGACTAGCAGATAAATAATAATCACTTGAATTACCCGCTAACTTAGGACAGATGATTTTCATCTTATTAGCTTTCTACTGTTTTCTCGTGCTGTTTCAGCCCCGCTTTAAGACATGTCTTTTAGGAAAGTTTAAGAATTGTCTCTTTGTAGACAAGACAAAGCAATACATCGACAACAATAGTTACGAATTAATAAGGATTTTATGTTCGATGCATTATTCCATTTTCTCTAGTCATTGTGTTGAACTCGTATTGTATGGGCACCATTTGCAACTGCTCAATTTATTATTATGTGGAGAATTTCTTTAACGCTGTATGAAAATTTCAGCATTGTTGTGGTTGTATTGTATTTTTACCATACACATGCGTATTTTACTATAAAATTGATTGGAATGTCAATTGCAAGTATACAAAGTAGACTATCTTGTCAGCCAGTTTTCTGTCTGTTAGTTTCTATATTGCTTCTAACCATGCATGCCAACGATAACTGCAGGGTAATTAATTGTTGTGAAACACACAAGCTGGAGATACTACCTACCTGTGCGAAACACTTTTTAATGGAACCCATCAATTTCCCCATTTAAAAAGTATTATCATCATCATATATATTCCGACTTCACCCACTGTTGGGCATAGGTTTCTCTTTTCTTGTGCCAATTCCTACGTTCCCGTGCCGCCCTCATCCAGGGTCTGACCGCGATGGCAATAACGTCTGCCCATCTTGCCGCAGGACGATCAACACTTTTTTTTGCCAGCACTTGGTAGCCACTCCAAAAGTATAGTATTTATAAATCATATGTTTTTATTTAATTTATAGGGCTTTGAGACAGATAAATGACTAACTCTAATTCTTACTCGTATTTTGCATAGAAATGGCATAGATTTGGCATTGCAATCGACATGATCAATTAATATATTGCTTGATTTGTGTGCCAGAATTCCTACATTCGTTGACGTAATGCAATTAATTTGCAAATGTGCGGCTAATATGTTCTCTATTCGATACATGGCGGTATATTGTTCTAGCTGTGCCCGCGGCCAGTAAGGTATTATTCTGTTTTTATTTCTGCGCAATATTATAAATGAAACAACAAATAACACTAAAAATAAATCTTTTTCTGAAAACTGCATCGAAATCGGTTATTAATTGAAGTAGAAATTGGCATTTCAAATATTGGTATAAGGAAGACTGCGTGGTGGGGACATCTCGCTATCTCTTTTGTACGCACGTAATCTAATGGCGGTGACGTCATACTTATGTGTGTGCATCCTTTTTCTGTTACTTGACAGTTTCCCCTTCCACGAGATTTGAATGGTTTCTTTCATAAATTATGAACAGATTTGAAAAATTCTTTCGAAATTAAAATGGTGTCGAATTGTTGTACCTACAAAGTTTCTAAGTCTGTTATTTTTACCCAACTTCCAAGAAGGGTCATGATATTCGCGAGTATATACATGTTATGGACCAAGTGATTATTAGGACATTATAAACAATGCCCGGGCAGTTTGAAATATGCCGAATATGAGAGGGCAGTGTAGTTGTTATCACAACTATTGAAATAATCAAATTGACCGGGCATTTTTTATAACGCTAGTCACTTACGGGGCAGAACAATTAAAACCAGGTTTTATAACTGTTATTTTTATTTCAAAAGTAGAATCAATATTACAGGGAAATGTTATGTGCTAATCGCGTCGTAAATAGAAAGACGACGGAGCCCCGTATAAGATGAGGTGCTCGACGGAGCCCCGCTTAGCGGGGCTCCTACTTTTGAATGGTTTAAAAAAAATAACCAAGAAGGGGCTGGCAGTGTCTGTTCGCTCGCTCGCTAGACCCTGCCATCCCCTTCTAATCTAACCGGTCCGTGTCGGGGTGCCCTAAATTTCCGAGCTCGCTTCGCTCGCTCTTGGACTAAATACTGAAATAAAAAGTACTGCCGGTTTCCAAAGGCGTTATTTTTGGGTCCCGGCGCTGGCTGCGGAGGCACTCCCAATGCTTATGAAAAGTAAACAGAAACAGTATTCGTGCCCAATTTTCAAAGGTTTCTCTCAATTTTATCAGGATTTCATCATCGGATGCGGTCTTCTGTGATATGGAATTACCCTTGAGGTAAACCCTATCTAACAAAAAAGAATCATCAAAATCGGTTCATAAATAACGGAGCGAGGGCTGAATATACATACAGAAACTATTCGTGCCCAAAATATTCGAGGGTTTCTCTCAATTTTATCAGGATTCCATCATAAGAACCCGATTTCGCTGACATGGGACCACCCTTTAGGTATACCCTATCTAATAAAAAAAGAATCATCAAGATCGGTTCATAAATGACGGAGTGAGGGCTGAACATACAAAAAAAAGAAAAAAAAATATACAGTCGAATTGAGAACCTCCTCCTTTTTTTTTCGTCGGTTAAAAATTAAATGCACCGTTGTGTATACTTATACCGTCTTTCATGCTTATCACATCATTTAATTCTGCGTCAGTCCTTTAAAATATTGTAAGCGATTCCAATAAATCATGGGACCACTAAGAAATCACAATTTTGTCACAATCTTTACAAGTTGAGAAAAGGCACAAGCGACCCACCCGAACGCGTTTCTGCCATATGCTGCACAAAGCGGTACAATTTATGATGATATTGTCAGTGTTAATAAGATCTGACTGGAAACCGTATGATTTATTCTTATCTATGTTCAATTTAAGAGGGTTTGCGTATTGTTTTGTGTTCCACAACAAAACTGACAAAAGTAAATTAGTCGAATACATTTCGAGGGTTTTTCTGCAAAGTCGCAACACCAAAAACAACAAATTTAAACAAAATACGTAAACTTAATGCATAAGAACGGCTTAGGTGGGTAAACGCGCCACTTTTTTAGACTTTCGTAGTCCTAACAAGGACAAGAAACCCTTTTAGTTTCGGTCTGTCCGTCTGTCCGTCCAAGGCATAGCGTAGAGACTGTTACTACTAGCAAGTTGCGGTTTTGCATTGATGTTTAAATTACGCCACATAACTAAATAACCTAATCTTGAAAAGTATATTTTTTTTATGGTAAGCTACATTTAAAGTGGGGATGACTTTTTTATTCTCGCCTATCCTATTATGAAGGGTATCGTTAGATAGGGCTTTTAAAATCATTGCGGGGTTAAACAGACTATTTTTCGATTAAGAGATTTGTTTACGAATTATTAAACTTTAAAGTGAAATTTTTTGTTCGAGTCGATCGTCCCCCACTTAAAAGCTAAACTATTGGTTTAACAAATGTAAATAAATTTTTGATAGTAGTATATGTAATGAACTTTAAAGGAAAACTATGTTGTAACTTATTTAATATTTGAAACGGGCAATAAACATGTAATATTTTGGGAAAAAGAAAATATTTTTCCGTTTTTAGGGTTCCGTACCGAAGGGTCCAAACGGAGCCCTATTGTTGTCACTCCGTCTGTCTGTCGTCTGTCACAAAATTTTGTACCGAATTTTTTTTATCTTTTCACTGACCTATGATCTTGAAGTTTGGTGAATTATGTATATTTTACTAAAAAATACCAACATATTGATAGGTAAATCAGATATTTTCTTTAATAAGTCCCTTATTTGGTATGGAACCCTAAATGTGTGAAGTCCGACACGCACTTGGCCGGTTTTTTTAATATGGTTTTTATTCACTCTGAAAAAAATAAAACAGCCGGGATAAAGCTTTTTACTAATAAACCTTTTTATTCTTTACCTAAAGCTACACTTGTCGGTGCTATCCACCTCTATCTATTTAGAGCCAGTTCTTTGACCTTGTTCATCCACGACCTTCGCTTTCTCCTTGATCTATGTGATACATCACGAGGTAGGAAAAAATGAAGGCCAGAACGCGAAAAATTCAGGTCTAGGCAAGGTCTTTGTCTCCAACTTTTTCCTTGAATCTTTCCCGTCATGATAGTCTTTATGAATGAGTCGTGAGTATCGTGACGTATAAGTATGTGTTCATTTTTGAAACTAGTAATGTTGCCAGTATTTCCTAAAGTCTTAGGTAGTTTTAGGCAACTATATCAAAACTATCATTTCACTATCAGTTATGATATAGTTGTAAGTACCTATACACAATTTTTTTTTGGTAGCGGTGGTGGCCCAGTGGTATCCGTGACTTACAAGTTGTAGGTCGTGAGTTCAAACCCACGCAGGTGCCTTACTTTGTGTAAATTATTTCATCACCACTGCTCTCAAAACGGTGAAGGAAAACATCGTGAGGAAACCGGCATGTCCTAGAACCAAAAATTCGAAGACATGGTGGATGTCAATCCACCAATCCGCATTGGGCCCACGTGGTGGATTACGGCCCACACCCTCTCACATGGATGGGGCCTGTGCCCCAGCAGTGGGGACGTTAAAAGGCTGATGATGATGAGTTACATTTGTATGCAAGTGGGCCTGAAAAAGTGCTCTAGCCGCTGACGTATCAAACGACGTCTTTCAACATACTTACGCCGATTTTCTTCGTTTGATTTCGGATATTTTTTCGTGCTCTTGATACTCTAGAAACGAATGTAGACTGTGGGAAACTACTCGTATTTTCGAACAGAAAATCTTGAACACCTAGTTAGTAGTGTATACTTATATCTACTTAATACATATAAAATACACACGGCTACTCATGAAGTCAGTCGTTACGAGTATGCATCATATCGCTTGCTCCTTGATATTCAGAGCTTAGTTTCATACCAGATTCAACTTGATTTTAAGTTCGGTCTACTTGCATTTATAATGCACACACGATCACTTGCGTCGCTGCTTCTACGGGTTGTAACTCTGAACATAATTACCCTAGATATGCATGACACCGAAATATGTATGTGCCTATTACTTGTACGTTATCGGTTTAAGTTCGTATTTGGGGTTATTTGTAAACGTTGCTTTATTTAAGAGATATTTTAAGCGTCAGATAACTTTTATTTGTTGAATAAATATGGCGGTTTGAGAGCGATTGCGTGGAAAATATGTCAAAAGGCCAGTTATGCTTGAGGTAAAAGTTATCTGACTGTTGAAAAATCGGCCTTATGGTAAGAGACGTCTCCTGCTCGGAGACGAAGGCGTCGGGGAGGCAATCGCCTCGACGCCTGAAAGCCGCAACCCCGTCTGCACTAAGTATTTAAGGGCCTACCTCCGCATAAGTGGCCCCTCATTGAATAAAAAATCGTATCTTTGCAACGAAAATAAAGATTAAAAAATCCAATGTTGCGTTTGTTACTAAGAAGATAAGGTATTTGAAACGTCCGCTATGCGATCCACTACGAGTGCTACGCGTCGTAGCACTCGTAGTGGATCGCGTAGCAGGCCGTTTTTGGTACTTTTGCTTACTACTTTGGATATGAAACATTTTGAGTCCTGTTTTAAAAACGTAAAAATACCTTTTCCTATTTGTAACAAACGCAACATAGGATTCTTTAATCTTTATTTTCTACGCTTTGCTACGATTTTTTATTCAATGAGGGTGCCACTTGGCGGCTATATACGCCTTAAGGCAGGCGGGACTCAAGGTCACGGCCTCCCTCGCGAGGGATACATACTCCCCCGCCTATGGCTCCACCTTCTGCGGTGCCTAACGCGGACCAAGACGACGACGACGTTGCCCTTCGAGGTGACCGAGGTAGAGCTGAGAGCGGCGGTGCGTAGGCTGAATGCCAAAAGCACCGCCCCAGGACCCGATGGCTTTCAAGGGAAAGCCTGGGTCCTGGCCTTGCAGGAGACTCTCGGGCCTCGACTCAGAGGGCTTCTGAGCGCATGTTTGGAGAGGGGCCAGTTTCCACGTCGTTGGAAGACGGGGAAGCTGGTCCTGATCAAGAAACCGGGGCGCCCCGTGGACTCTCCGTCCGCTTACCGGACCATTGTACTGCTCGACGAGGTGGGCAAGCTCTTCGAAAGAGTAATTGCAGACCGCCTCGTCGGGCAGATGATGCGGGTGGGGCTGGATCTGGCGGAGAGCCAGTACGGCTTCCGCAGGGGGCGCTCCACGGTGGACGCCATCATGCGCGTACGAGACCTCCCGACGGGGTATGCAGTGGCCTGGGGTAGGGTCGTCTTGGTGGTGTCTCTGGACATCGCCAATGCCTTTAACACCCTGCCCTGGAGTTGCATAGTGGAGGCACTCCGGTATCACCGGGTGCCGCCCTACCTCCGTCGCGTGGTCGAGGCGTATTTGACGGACAGGGCCGTCATCTACCCCGGTCACCAGGGAGAATGGAACCGGCGAGAGATGTCATGCGGTGTTGCACAGGGATCGGTCCCGGGGCCGCCTCTGTGGAACATCGGGTACGACTGGGTGCTGCGAGCCGACCTCCCCATTGGCGTCAGCGTAGTCTGCTACGCTGACGACACGCTAGTCCTGGCGCAGGGGTGGTCGCACGTATGACACGCGGGGTTGCGCTAGTCGTGGAGAGGATCCGGCAACTGGGACTCGAGGTGGCATTGCACAAGTCCGAGGCCATGTGTTTTCATGGTCCTCGTATTAAGGTAGGAGGGTTTCACATCGGCGTCGAGGGGACGATGAAGTACCTGGGACTCGTCATCGACAGCCGGTGGAACTTCGTCGAGCACTTCCGACGTTTGGCTCCCGGACTGGACAGGGCCAAACGCCTCCTGCCGGAGGCTGTATGCGGGGATCGTGCGGTCCATGGCCCTTTACGGGGCACCGGTGTGGGCGCGTTCATTGAGGCAGCGATCAGCTTGCCAGATGAACGCGGCCCAAAGGGTCATGGCGATCCGTATGATAAGAGGATACCGCACGGTCTCCCGTGAGGCTGCGAGCCTCCTTGCCGGACTGTCACCATGGGATCTGGAGGCAAAAATCCTCGCGCACCTGTATGAGTGGCGCGAGGAGGCGAAACGCCGGAGTGAAACTCCGCTGCCGCGACACCTCGCGGCTCGGCGGACAGAGCTCCGGCAGGATCTCATGGCGACATAGAGAGAGCGACTGTCGCAACCCAGCGCTGGGCACGCCACCATTGCGGCGGTAGTGCCCCTCGTTGAGGAGTGGCTGGAGAGTCACCACGGCATCCTCACCTTCCGCCTAACGCAGGTCCTCATCGGGCACGGAAGTTTCGGGAGGTTCCTGTCTAGGATAAGGCGGAGGGAAATGCCCGGATGACCCGACTGTGAGGATCGCGCAGAGGACACGGTGGAGCACACGGTGGAAATCTGCCCCGCTTGGGTGGAGCCCCGCCGTGTCCTCGTGCAGGCGATCGGCGGCGGCGACCTCTCGCGCCCGGCCCTGGTCCAGGCCATGGTATGGAGCGAGAGGGAATGGGAAGCAGTCTCCTCCTTCTGCGAAGCAGTAATGCTCGCGAAGGAGGAAGTGGAACGAGTTAGGGAGAGGCTGCAACGACAGCCTCGCCCTAACGCTCTCGGCAGCAGCCGCCGCAGGAGACGCCAGGGGCTTCCGGCGCCGCGAGACGATCTCCGGCCACCGTAGACCCGGACCTGCGGACGGCGAGTAATGGGTAGCTTGCCGTCCGATCAGCACCAGGCCCGAGAGTCGACGGCGCGTAGTGTTCCACGCGCGCCTCAAAGAGTTGTCAGCAAACAGGACGGGGCCCGTCATGGCCGATGCCTGCCCGGGGGTTGAGGATAAATTCAAAAGAGTTACCTCGCCCCTGGGCATTCAGAGCAGGGAGGAACAGGGGTGGATTTTAGTCAGTAAGAGTTTGACACGCCCTTCCGTTCCACCCTTAGCGGGAGAAGTCATTAGACGATTTCCCACCCCACAATAAAAAAAAAGGGGTCACGGCCTCTCAGAGTGCGGACTCTGTCCGTCCACCGAGTGACCCTAGAAAAGACGGTGGCACAGTGATCACGCACTGCCGTGCACAGCGAGGCTCAGGTGTACAGTCTCCTCAGGGAAGTGCCCTTACAGGCGTTGTACAGAGTGGGTTCCGGGGTGATCTTTTAAGAGGTCACGGGAATCCTTCTATGTGCTGATGTGGTGATCTCTGGTGTGGTTTTAGTACGGCAAAAATCCCACACTCCCTTATCTTGAAACTGTGAACTCAGCAGTTTTTTTGGATATACTTAGGGCATTCTGAAAGTTTCTGGGTTCTGATAAATAAGACTAGATATAAGACTTACGATACATTTATTGTTTTTTCAAAGTATATTCCCTCGCAATTAATGTATTTTTGCATTCGCTGAAACCATTGTACAAAGCAGTTGGACTAGTATTCCTTAGGGACCTCTTCAATGGCTTCATTGAACGCATTCACCGCCGATTCAGGGCTCGTAAAACCTGTGCCTCTAAGTTTTTCTTTAATTTTTGGAAACAAAAAGAATCGCAGGGTGCGAGGTTCGAACTGAAAGGCGGATGCGTCATCAGTTCCACGTTTGAAGCCTTCAAATAGGCTTCGTTAGCTTAGCGGAATGTGAGGATGCGTTATCGTAGTGAAGGAGGACATTGCTTCGAGGACGCTTTTCGCGAACTTTTTTAAGAGTGGGCAAGCAAGTGTTGACGTAAGAATCAACAGTCACTGTCCTTTGATCTTCAAGCGATACTACAGTGTAATGTCCAGATTTGCCGAAAAAAGAAGCAACCAGTTTTTTACTAATGCTTCGATTTTTCTTAACTTTCGTCGGAAAATCTTCAAAAGGAAAGAACCACTCTGCCGACTGGCTTTTTATTTCGGGTTCAAAGCAGTACACCCAGGTTTCGTCATCTGTCACGATATTATAGACATCCAATGACTGCCCTCCGTTAAACTTTTTTATAATTATACAGTACCACGAGATCTTGGTACGATCGTGTTGAGGTAAAAAGTCTAGGTCCGTAGTCTTTCGTGCGGAACCGTCTTATACGCTTTACATATGAAAATCAAAGCTAAATGTTTTTCTTTTTTTATAAAAATGAAAAGGTTGCACACGGACTGTTTTTTTCGGTTCCAAAAATCCGAATGAAAAAACGGAACCCCGTGTGTATAGGATCACTCGTGTGTCTTTCTGTCTGTCTGTCTGTCTGTTCGTCTGTCACAGCCAATTTGCTCGCGTGAGACGTAACTGGTGGATGCCAACCTTCACAGCTTGGCTCATCGCCGCAAGGTTGCCTGCTTGTCAGTGTTCTATAGAATGTACTTCGGAGAGTGTGCCCAAGAAGTCCACGACCTCATCCTACCGGCCCCCTTCTACCAACGGACATCTAGAAGCACTGCAAGTTACCATCCCTACCTTGTTGCTATTCCACGAATTCGCACTAAGCGTTTCCGAAGGTCTTTCATAATGCGCACAGCAAAGGAGTGGAACTCTCTACTTGCGTCTGCATTTCCGAATGCATACAACCTTAATCTCTTCAAAGTTAGAGTGAACAGGCTTCTTCTGGGTAAGCTCGCTTCATCGTTGACTCTGTCTCTGTCACCTCTGACCTAGACTAGAGTCAAGAGCAAACACATCTAAGAAAAAAAAAATACAGTGGATTGGAAATAGTGTGGCGGGGTTGTGCCAAATAAAAAAAATGTGTTAGACATTCTCAAGACCAACCCGAGTACTTGACTGAATGATCAGCAGCCCATCGTGCGCATACCCGATCAATGAACAGCCGCAAGGAAGCGGAATCGCAAGAAAATCATTGTACCCCAAATTCCATACACACGGGCCTATCACTGAGCTCTGAGGACATCCCATGATTAGTGATTTCGTCACAGAATGATGGCCAAGTTTGAGTTTCGCGGCACCATTTAAAAAGTACAAGTGAACAAGAGCATAAATAATTAGTAGCAACCAATGTTTTCATTTTGAGTAGTAGCATTGGCCACCATGCATTATCAAAAGCCCCAGAAATATCCAGGAAAATCCCAACCACGTATTTATGCAGTTTCCATAGTTTCCATATTTCCAATCCTATCCAAAGTCCTTGAGGGTGTTGTTAATAATCAACTGTATCATTGCCTTTCCTCTAATAGCCTGCTATATCCTTATCAATCCGGTTTCCGCCCTGGCCATAACACTGTATCGGCACTAGTTAAAATAACTGACGACATCCGACTGGCCATGGAAAACAGGCTTCTTACATGTTGATTCTACTGGACTTTAGCAGTGCTTTTAATTCAGTTGATTTTGACATCCTCGTACGTATCCTATCCTTTCTTAATACTGAGTGTAAAAAGACACATCACAGAGTCGTTAACTACGCATACTGTACATCTAACCAAGTAGTTTTGCGCAAAAATTATTACTGGGAAACGACTTTTATTTTTAGGTATGAGAAATAAAACTATTTTTTATTCCGCGCAAAACAGGCAAGTGGAGTTAACCCCGGCCCCTTCACTCTAAGCCACGTAGGTACTTGTCGGTAAACAAATACGTTTGATATTCATTGCGTTTTTGTAACTGCAAATTCGTAATTTCGAAATTTCCCCAAACCTACACAACAAAACACCTGATATAAACTAAAAAAGAAGCAACACTAGAGACTACAAAAATAAAAGGAAAAAAAAAATTGCGACTTTGAACTTCAATATCTGCAGAACCAGTGGTTTCCCAGGTATGGTTTAGTGGAAAAAAATGTTCCAAATAATGTGTAGAATATGTGGCTTTCGGCTTCGGAAACTGTATTTTTACACCCGATATGTCTCCTCCTGTGATTGGGTGGTTTAATTCTTATCTTCGGCGTCGCTCGCAGTCGGTTCGCTCAGAAGAGGCTTCCTCTGGCTGGTGTGACCTCGCTGCGGGTGTTCCTCATGGTTGCATGTTTCTCCTCTTCTTTTCTCTATATTTATTAACGCTATCACTAAGGTCTTATCTTTACATCCATATGCATATCATCTCTATGCAGACGACTTGCAGTTTTATCGCCGTCGGGATACCCACATTCTTTCTTTACTCTTTTCAGTTCTTCACAATACCAACTCCCTCTTGTATCTTCGGGAACGCTTCGAGTATCTTGTCCCACGAGGAAATCCTTACCGCTCATCGTCCTCTCTCATCCTTCGGTTTCCTTCCCACTCCTCTAGTCGTTACGGTGGATCCTTTACTGTTCGTGCTGTAGGCATTTGGAACTCTCTTCCAGACACTCTAAGGGATAGCCCTTCGTAGGAGGTGTTCAGGAGATGAATAAAGGATGATTCACGTTACACCGTGCGGCCACCGAGCCTCGGCCGTGCCCCGGCCGGGGCACGGCCGGGGCACGTCCACCGGGCTAGTCATTCATGCTACACCGGGCTGTCACCGTGCCGCCACCGGGCCCCGGCCGGGGCACGGCCGGGGCACGTCCACCGGGCTAGTCATTCATGCTACACCGGGCTGTCACCGTGCCGCCACCCCGGCACGGCCGAGGCTCGGTGGCCGCGGCCGGGGCACGGCCGAGGCTCGGTGGCCGCACGGTGTAACGTGAATCATCCTTTATTCATCTCCTGAACACCTCCTACGAAGGGCTATCCCTTAGAGTGTCTGGAAGAGAGTTCCAAATGCCTACAGCACGAACAGTAAAGGATCCACCGTAACGACTAGAGGAGTGGGAAGGAAACCGAAGGATGAGAGAGGACGATGAGCGGTAAGGATTTCCTCGTGGGACAAGATACTCGAAGCGTTCCCGAAGATACAAGAGGGAGTTGGTATTGTGAAGAACTGAAAAGAGTAAAGAAAGAATGTGGGTATCCCGACGGCGATAAAACTGCAAGTCGTCTGCATAGAGATGATATGCATATGGATGTAAAGATAAGACCTTAGTGATAGCGTTAATAAATATAGAGAAAAGAAGAGGAGAAACATGCAACCATGAGGAACACCCGCAGCGAGGTCACACCAGCCAGAGGAAGCCTCTTCTGAGCGAACCGACTGCGAGCGACGCCGAAGATAAGAATTAAACCACCCAATCACAGGAGGAGACATATCGGGTGTAAAAATACAGTTTCCGAAGCCGAAAGCCACATATTCTACACATTATTTGGAACATTTTTTTCCACTAAACCATACCTGGGAAACCACTGGTTCTGCAGATATTGAAGTTCAAAGTCGCAATTTTTTTTTTCCTTTTATTTTTGTAGTCTCTAGTGTTGCTTCTTTTTTAGTTTATATCAGGTGTTTTGTTGTGTAGGTTTGGGGAAATTTCGAAATTACGAATTTGCAGTTACAAAAACGCAATGAATATCAAACGTATTTGTTTACCGACAAGTACCTACGTGGCTTAGAGTGAAGGGGCCGGGGTTAACTCCACTTGCCTGTTTTGCGCGGAATAAAAAATAGTTTTATTTCTCATACCTAAAAATAAAAGTCGTTTCCCAGTAATAATTTTTGCGCAAAACTACTTGGTTAGATGTACAGTATGCGTAGTTAACGACTCTGTGATGTGTCTTTTTACACTCAGTATTAAGAAAGGATAGGATACGTACGAGGATGTCAAAATCAACTGAATTAAAAGCACTGCTAAAGTCCAGTAGAATCAACATGTAAGAAGCCTGTTTTCCATGGCACTCTAAGGGATAGCCCTTCGTAGGAGGTGTTCAGGAGATGAATAAAGGATGATTCACGTTACACCGTGCGGCCACCGAGCCTCGGCCGTGCCCCGGCCGGGGCACGGCCGGGGCACGTCCACCGGGCTAGTCATTCATGCTACACCGGGCTGTCACCGTGCCGCCACCGGGCCCCGGCCGGGGCACGGCCGGGGCACGTCCACCGGGCTAGTCATTCATGCTACACCGGGCTGTCACCGTGCCGCCACCGGGCCCCGGCCGGGGCACGGCCGAGGCACGGCCGGGGCACGTCCGGGGCACGGCCAAGCATGGATCAGTTCATACAAAAAGTATACTATAGATATTTGACCGTGCAATTGTTTCCCGGCCGGGGCACGGCCGGGGCACGTCCGAGCCCGGTGCACACGTTCATGTTAAGGATGATTCACGTTACACCGTGCGGCCACCGAGCCTCGGCCGTGCCCCGGCCGGGGCACGGCCGGGGCACGTCCACCGGGCTAGTCATTCATGCTATACCGGGCTGTCACCGTGCCGCCACCGGGCCCCGGCCGGGGCATGGCCGAAGCACGGCCGGGGCACGTCCGGGGCACGGCCAAGCATGGATCAGTTCATACAAAAAGTTTACTATAGATATTTGACCGTGCAATTGTTTGACCGGCAATTGTTTCCCGGCCGGGGCACGGCCGGGGCACGTCCGAGCCCGGTGCACACATTCATGTTAAGGATGATTCACGTTACACCGTGCCGAGCCCGGGCCGTGCCCCGGCCGGGGCACGGCCGAGGCTCGGTGGCCGCACGGTGTAACGTGAATCATCCTTTACACCGTGCCGCCACCGGGCCGAGCCCTGGCCGTGCCCCGTCCGTGCCTCGGCCGTGCCTCGGCCGTGCCACGGCCGGGGCACGGCCGCGGCCCGGTCTAGCATGAATCACTTCATACAAAATGTATGCAACAATCTAAGACCGTGCCGCGGCCGTGCCACGGCCGTGCCACGGCCGGGGCATGGCCCGGTGGCGACACGGTGTAACGTGAATCATCCTTTAGGGAGCATTTCCTGTCAACATGGCCCATAATAATATGTTTTATATAATTTCTTTGTTTATTCTATAGGTATATATTACGTTTATGTACCACGTATTTGTATAGTTTATTTAAGTAACAATATTATACTTTAAGTTTTGTTATGAACGCAGGAGGTTCTTATGTAAATGTATTTTTAACCCTGAGGTTTGCTGTAAGAAAATCCAAATTCTAGGTTAAGCTCGCCTTTGTAATTAACCCATGTCCCGTTGTATTTTTATGTATATGTTGTATGTGTGTGTGTGGAATAATAATAATAATAATGTTACGGACAGAGAGTGCTGCGTCGACCATAGATTTTGCAACAGTGTAACCGAATTAGTTATGAAATTTAGGTCCGTTCGGTAGCAAGTGCGGAACGATTAGTTGCTCTAAGAATTTACCCAAAGATGGAAGCAGTGTTATGAGCCTGTACGATTTAGGTTTGTCCGGAGATTTGTCACCATTCTTCGGAGTTATGCGTAAATAGCCCTGTCGCCATTTTCGAGGAAAAATACCATCCGCTACGCATCAGTTATAAGACAGAATCGCGTCATCCGCTGTTTTACACGCTTTTACAATAATTCTGTTAGATATTTTATCTTCACCTGCTGATATCTTTTTTTTTTTTTTTTTTGGGGTGGGAATTCATCCAATGACATCACCCGCTCTGGGTGAAGTGGGAGGCCGTGTCAGTCTCTCACTGACTAAAACCCATCCCTGTTCCTTCCTTGCCTGAGTGCTCAGGGGAGCGATAACTCTGTTACGAATTTATCCGCTACCCCTAGACATGCAGGCACCGGCCATGATGGGCCCCGTCAGTGGTGGCTGACAAACACGACTCACGGGCCTGGTGCTGATCGGATGGCGAGTTACCTACTACTCGCCGTCCGCAGGCCCGGGTCTACGATGGCCGGAGATCGTCTCGCGACGTCCTACGCCCAGGGCGTCTCCTGCGGCGGCTGTGGCTGGGGGCGTGAGGGCCACTCTGTTGAGCTTACCTTACCCGTTCCGCCTCCTCCTTCGTGAGCATTACTGCTTCGCAGAAGGAGGAGACTGCTTCCCATTCCCTCTCGCTCCGTACCATGGCCTGAACCAGGGCCGGGCGCGAGGTCGCTGCCGCCTATCGCATCCACGAGGACACGGCGGGGCGCCGCCCAAACGGGGCAGTCCTCCACCGTATGCTCCACCGTGTCCTCTGGGCGATCCACGCAATGGTGAAACCAGGGCGTTTCCTCCCGCCTTATCCGACACAGAGGTAGTCTCCTGACAACATTAATGAATTCGTCAGTGGATGGAAGGTCTGACGCTGGTGATTCAGGTGGCCCATGCTCTAATCTGTTGGTGGTATTCATTGTCATTTACTAATGAATCATCAGGTATAAGAGGACTAGCTTCTGCCAGCGGCTTCACCCGCGTGGAATTAGTACTTTCCGAGTTATAAACTTTCAACCTCTCATTTCACGCTCTCAGGGGTGGTATTCCGAAAAACCTTAAGGTTTTCGGAATTCCACCACTGAGACAAACCCTCCAAATTTCATGTCTTCACCCGCGGTTTAGCTGTGCGGTGGTATATCAGTCAGTCAATCAGGACTTTGAATTTTATAAATACAGATTAAGCAAAACTTCCGTTGTTACTTCGATACCGGTAGTATGTTTATTGTTTACTTTCATGTTTTGAATATACGCAAGGTGGACTGATCTATTAACCTTGAACTCATGATATTTCCCCCGATAGCAAAAAAAACCGGCCGAGTGCGAGTCGGACTCGCACATGAAAGGTTCCGTACCATCGTGCAAGATTATACGCGTGTACTTATTGCCATTATAGAAATACACATTCTGTGAAAATTTTAACTGTCTACCTATTACGGATCATGAGATATAGCCTGCTGACAGGTAGACGGACGGACAGGGGTAAAAGGTAAGAGACGCCTAAACGTCAATTAAGCAGACGCCAATCATTACTTAATTCTAAGCAACGTTTATAAATAAAACCCAGACCTAATTTTATAAATAATCCCACATACTCGTATAGCCCAAATGTGTACCTACTTACTAACAATACTGTAATAAAAAAAATGTTCGCGTTTCACGCAAAATAAAATGATAAATAAGAAAAATTATACAGCACATTCAGAACATAATATATAGGCATAGTAAGAATGATGATTTTAATATTAAAGAAGGGCGTTGAGATATTAATCATACAGTAACAAGTGAAAGTTATACAAATATTCAAGCGATTACCATCTATGTTGAGTAACATTCGTTTATAGATGTTTTTATTATTCCCATGAAAAGTCTAGTGAGTCTGTCAAGTATACTCATTACATTTTAGCATAGCAAGTAATCATTGACATATCTTAATTTTTAGGGTTCCGTACCCGAAGGGTCCAAACGTAGCCGTATTGAGCCGTCTGCCACACAGGTTTTACAGCCAAACGGTTGGAGCTACAGTCTTCATATTTTCACAGTATAAGCATCTTGTTGACCCAACGCCATAAAAAAGGGCAACAACACATTTCGTACGGAACCCTAAATGTGCGAAGTCCGACACGCGCATACAGTACAAAAACTTCAGCACCTCGATGTACCGATAGTCGATCTGGGACCGTTGGAGAGATTGCAGTACAGCTCAAGTCTCGATCGAATCGAAGCTTTTTCGCAGTCCACAAACGCTAAGCGGTCTTCGGTCTTCTATATAACCTGCCGCAAAGAATGTATGTGGTCTACGGTGCTGAAGGCTTTTCGGCTTTCGGCTTGCTCGGGAGGCTGGAAGTGGTCAAACCTGCGCGTGGGACGGTTTGTGATAACTCTGAAAAACAGCTTGTAGACATGGCTCAGAAGTGAGATGGGCCTGTAATTCTTAAGCAGGGCATTGTCGCACTTCTTAAAGAAGAGTTCCACCACACCTCTGCTCCATGCCTTTGGTGTTTTCCCCTCGAGTATCACAGAATTAAACAATAGACCGAACAAAGTACCGGTTTTCCACTCGCCTTCAGG
The DNA here is from genome assembly GCA_951329385.1 of Polia nebulosa. Lineage (NCBI taxonomy): Eukaryota > Metazoa > Arthropoda > Insecta > Lepidoptera > Noctuidae > Polia > Polia nebulosa. The sequence goes on along the minus strand of OX589593.1, from coordinate 15,750,868 downwards.
AGTTCGGCCGTAATTCCGTCATCACCTGACCGCCTTGTTGTTTTTAAGCTGTTTTAGAGCCAACCTATTCTTATACAGGCTGACGTCCGGGATGTCTTCGATATACATAGTGTCAGGTCAATCTGACATTATACCGAAGACATCCTGGACTTCAGCATTCCGCTCTATCACGTCTAATTCGTTCGGTATTAAAGCTTTGGAGGTCGAGTTTCTGAAGACTGCAGAATCATCTCCAGCTTCTCCTTCATGAGCTTGTGAGTACGATCAGAGAGCGTATTGTACTTATCTGTACGGCGAGTCCTGAAGAACTTAGTCCCGACCGTATGGACAGTTTCCACGAACCGTGGTTGGTGTTTCTAGTTTTATTTCTTCGTTATTTCACACTGACTTCCGAAATTAAAGTTATTTTGCTTTTTTAAAAGTTTTTTATTTGTATTTTTTTAAAATTATTTTTTGTGTATTGATCAGGGTCCTACGAAGAGAAATTAGAGAAATGACGATGTCCTCTATTGTCATATTAACGACCCAGCTATAGTTGCGGACACAGACAAATTTTAAATTAAAGTTTTGCGGTTACAACCATAAGCAGTGTTTCTCAGGCTGTTTTATGACATTCCTGTAGAAACTACCTATAGTTCACAAGAATGCTATGAGCATGTTAACGACATAGTTGCATAACATATTTCATTATCGTGTTTTGCCACTAACTTTGCAGCAGCGGCACCTTTAGTACTCAGTTTTCATACTATGGCGAACAAGTTGCATGTTCCGTATATTAATTGAAATTCACTGTAATGAAAAGACATGCTGGAAGTTCAAATATAATTCTACCTTTCAGTAATCATTTCTATTTTCTAGTCATTAGTTTAATTAGCCCGTCATGCTATGTTATCATCTCCGAAATGTAATTAATTTACATTACTGGGTTGGTAAATGGTTACGGGAACTTTAATTTAATTTCGTATTGTGTTTCCGTAAATTAGATTTCTGTTTTTTATCTAGCTGACCCCGAAAACTTCGTACCGCCTCAGAATCAATAAAAAAGCAGTTCTATATACAAAATGTTTATGAATATTAATTTTCTTCATATTTTTTTTTAATGAATTTTTCCGATGCTTTAATAGTTATTTTGCTATTTGGGGCGAAGACAAATCCAACGAATTAAAGATCATTAAAATCGGTTCAGCCGTTCTTGAGTTATTAATGGTGTAACTAACCCGACTTTGTTTTATATATAAACAAGATTATCTATACTAATATTATAAAGAGGTAAAGTTTGTGAGGTTGTAGGGGGTAATCTCTAGATCTTCTGAACCGATTTGAAAAATATAATTAGGGTAAAAAATTTTGTAAATCCACGCGGACGAAGTCGCGGGCGAAGTGCTAGTTTTGAAATAATTTGAATAGTATTTCCATATTTAATATTGTGAGTATTCTATCTGGTACTCAGGTTTCCGCACTCAGTCTATGGTGGGCCATTGTGTGTGCTTATTTGACCATTGTGAGTGTTAATGGAACCATCCGTTTTCTACACAACGTAGTTATTTTCTTATCTCAACTGCCCGAATGTAATATTAATTAATAGCTAGTGGTCACTGCCCTGCCCGAGGGTTAAGGATAAATTCGAAAGAGTTACCTCGCCCCTGGGCATTCAGGGCAGGGAGGAACAGGGGTGGGTTTTAGTCAGTAAGAGTCTGACACGGCCTCCCGCTCCACCCAGAGCGGGAGAAGTCATTGGATGATTTCCCACCCGAAAAAAAAAAAAGGTCACTGCCATCTGACATCCAGATGAATCACTTTTGATTGGGACTTATCCAATAGGCAGAGCAGTAGACACAGAGACGTCAGAGGTTAACCTAGCATAGACTCAATTTCAATAGGTAGAGCAGTAGACACAGAGACGTCAGAGGTTAACCTAGCATAAACTCAGTTTCAATAGGAAGAGCGGTAGACACATAGACGTCAGAGGTTAACCTAGCATAGACTTTGTTGTAATAGGTAGAGCAGTAGACACAGAGATGTCAGAGGTTAACCTAGCATAAACTTAGTTTCAATAGGTAGAGCAGTAGACACAGAGACGTCAAAGGTTAACCTAGCATAGACTCAGTTTTAATAGGTAGATGAGTAGAGAGAGACGTCAGAGGTTAATGTAGCATAGACTCAGTTTCAATAGGTAGAGCAGTAGACACAGAGACGTCCGAGGTTAACCAAGCATAGACTCAGTTTCAATAGGTAGAGCAGTAGACACAGAGACGTCAAAGGTTAACCTAGCATAGACTCAGTTTTAATACGTAGAACAGTAGACACAAAGACGTCAGAGGTTAACCTAGCATATACTTTGTTTTGATAGGCAGAGCAGTAGACACAGAGACGTCAGAGGTTAACATAGCATAGACTCAGTTTCAAAGTGTGACGTCCTAACAAGAGTGATCTCGTAGCTTTGTACGAGCAGTAGTCACTAAGCGAGTTGCTCTTCGTTTAATTATAATCTTGCGGACGAGGCTCTTTTCTCTTCAAATACCTCATACTTTTTGCTACATAGCGTACACAGACTAAACCCTCGCTTGATATTAAGCTTCTTTGTAAGCTCCTGGAAAAGATGTCTGCAAAACAGTACAGGTTCTTAGAACGAATCTTGTGTCACTCTTTTATAACGATTCCTAGCACTGAAAACAATATTATTTTTAATAAAACGCTTAATTGTTAGCGTCTGTAGATATCGGCTTCATTCTTGATAATAACAAAGTAACAATACAAACTTCATGGTAAGTCAGAATCTACCTAATTACTTTTATAAAATGAATGTTCGAATTCATTGATATCTTTCCTGATACCGTGAGTCGGCCCCGGGCAACCACATCGAACAAACAACTAACTAACAAACGACACCAATAAACAAAATTTGAAAGTGAAACCCAGTATTGAGTTTTCTAAGAATATCATATTTTTATGTACCTACCATTCCGCTGATTAAAAATTGCTTTGTTTACTTGAAATTACTTTGTCTACCTGTTCTAGTGCTTATCATCAATTTTTGATTATGATGGCAGGACCTGGGCGCATTGAAACATCTATCATTGTCTCGTCGGCAGTTTGTCAAGATTCATGTGATAACGCCGCGAAACACGCTTACCCATTTCGTGTTTTCTCAAGTAAAGATTTCTGTAGACAGTAAAAATGTCCAAACTTTTGCCAACAGCAGCATAACGTAGTGGCTGTAACTTGTTTTGGGACATGTTTAACGGAATTATCTTATTGTTTGCTTTCGCAAACGAAGCACAAAAGAGAACAGTTGTTTTCTTCTTGTTACTTGCATTTCTCACTCATGATAAGTATGTTACAAACGCTATGTGTAGACGTTGAGACTTAGTAAAAGATTCAAGTCATTCAAAAGTTTATTTGCGTTTATGAAATACTAAGAAACCACATTTATTCGGGTTCATCAGTATCGTGGTATGTATAATTAATTGTATGGTTTACAAACATTATTGTATTTTCACATTCAGCGAAACGAGCTTTGGAATGCAATACATTCAAATGTTGCTTTAATATGCCGCCCTCGTTTATGTGGAATTCACAAGGAATTTCACTGAGCGATTTACTGTTTTGAGTGATGTAACTGGAACATAGTTTGCAAGGATTTGATTGACAGGGGTGAGGGTGACGGGTAGCCGTCGAGTGGAGAGTCGGCGAGGTGCAGCCCGCGCGGTCACGTGCGTTAACATGCTCCCTCACACATATAAAACATCCTTTGAATCACGCTCACCTATTTCCCGACATATGCCCTCTTGACATGGCTTCCAATCTGTAAATATTTATATCATGTTGACACACGTTCGTATGTAGTATGACTACGCAAAGTCAATTCGCCTACGTCACCTTGTGAAAGGGAAACGGCCTGAAAATATTACTTTTGACATTGTTTTTATGGTGTGTTTTTCGGAATATAAACGAGTTGTTGGTGTGTGGAGATAATTTATTTCAGCTGGAACATCCTCTTTCGGTTCGATGGTTCACTATTATAAAGACAGAAATTTAAGGCATATTTACTATGATTTACATACTTGGTAGGCAGTTTGGTGTTTCTCATTCATAAGAAGTTATTCCTATTTCAATGGTCGCTTCTTACTACACCCATGGGAGGTAAAGGATCGTCCTATTTGTAACCGAGGCCTTCCTGCCAAGAGTATAAATAAATTATTTTAACAAGCGGCCCACAAGTAGTTTACACGTGGCATTACTTTAGCATGTAAGTTTACATAGACAAGTATATGTATGTACGTATGTGTCACACGATTTCGATGGCCACCACTCTCGTTCACAGAAGTGCGTTCGTGCCGTCTAATTTTTCCACGAATTGTCAGACAAAATGGGATTAATATTTACCGATATTTGCTGTGAAATTGAATTTCGAGAAAATTTCGCATGAAATCTCAAACAGAAACCAATATTTAGTGTCTACGTAAATACTAAAACTTAAATGGGAAGACAGTAACGTGAAATTAATTATTCCTGTAATTTACAAGTCAATCTAAAATTACAAGTTGTTAGTTTATAGGCAATTTGACATCCTAGACTCTATGATACGCATATGTATGTAGGTAGATATTAAACGATCTAAGGCCTTAGTGGTACTTTGATACATTTAATTTTCTTCTTTGCAAGTGAGGTTTTTAATCATTGACACCGAATACAATCAATTTATCTAAAACTGTTGGAATACTATTGCGATATGTGTGTTTGGTACATGGTACGTAGGTTACATTATGTTCATTTGCGTGTTGATGACTGTCTGTTATCTCTCCGTGGCTGAAGTGAGCTGCCAGTAGCTATTGTGGACTTTATGACGATTTTATTACTCTTATGTGACTCCGTTTTATGTTATATTGATTAGCTCGTTTACTTTAGAGGAACATGGCCTGGCATATAAAGTAGGAATATGGCAATCTAAGCTTTTATATTCGAGGATTGATTTTAGCACCCGTATAATCAGTAAATGCTCAGCTCTTTAGATAAGTATTCATTAAATCTACGATGAAATATTGCAACGGAACCTTTCAACTAGATCAACTGGAAGGCAAACAAAATACAATCGGTCGTAATTGTCAAACTTTGGTTATAAACACTTTTAATCGTGTAATAAAAGTTTTTTTGTGATTCGTTCAACGAATAACAGTTGCGTTCCACTTATTCCTATTATCAATGCAATCAGTCAATGCCAAATAAAATTAAAAAAATAATTATTTTAGGAAGTAACAAACGAGTTTTTCTTAGAATCGGAATTAAATAAGTAATCTTCAAAGGTGTCCCCAAAATTAATTCAAATTTGATTCAGTAATCCAGACGTGTTCTCGCACATTTTCTGCGAATGTTGTGCTACTACAAATTGCCGCGTAGCCTTCGTTTGAATATCACTAGAACCGGAAAGCAGGTAATCGGAAGTCCAAGCTTTCGATACCGAAAGTGAAGCTTACTAACATCCCCAGCTTGAAGGCTTAAATGATAATACGCGTTAAACGTATCATCTCTACGCCGGGACTAGAAACGGTTTCATCCAATGTACCACAGCAGCGAGGCATTCACGAATCTTAAACAAAATGTTAAACCTGAAATTCTGCACGTTTTACGTGAATGTAAGTTACTGATGCATAAACAAAATGTGCATCTGGGGAGCATTAAGTTACTCACATGAACTAGGACACAAATCTTCACTAAGAAAATACAACAGTCCATAGTAGCTGCAGGTGTCAGCGGGATTTGTAAATTAAACTGTGATCTAGGTGAAGAGATTGAATAATATACCCACATTGGGATCCTGTGATTAAAGTACTGAGACAGAAGTACTGATTGAGAAGTTACCTGGTTTCTTGATAGCCTACCTTTCGGATGACAAAAGAAAGATAGTATTAATATACCACTGTGGTCGTCCATTCATCGTTTTGATTTAACTTATTCTATTGTAGGTAAATACCGACTGTGACGGCATTTACTTGCAGAGTTTACCAGAAATCGTGGAACAAAACCTCATCGGGTAATATAGACACTACCTAGGAAGATAGAGTCGCAAGAAACACTTAATTATAAATAACTATCTATCAATTTCCTGATAGAATAAAACATAATAGAATAAATTATATTGTACACCAAAAAAAAGTTACACAACTTTATTCACGAATTTAAGTCTATGGGTACAATGGTGTTCTTATTGCTGCGATATCTAGCAGACAACCTTTAGATATACTGAAATAACTGAAAATAAAAAGGCTAATAAATACCTACCTAAGGCTAATCATACATACAAAAAATCGAATTTTTCTGAAGCATGCAGCGATATGAACGTATTGTGACGTAAGAAGGTTACGTGGGAAGAAAATGATAACACGTACTTCGGTCAACATAAAAAAAAAAAATGGAGAAAGGGCGTGAGAAGGTTTGCAGTCACACAATTTAGTTCCCCCTGGGAGATAGCACGGTACTGTCCTGGCTCAGCCTGGTGACGGAAGACTCGGGGGTGCCACGTTGCGTACGCCCCGGAGATGTCGGCCGGCAGGTGGTCGCGCCGGCTCGGAGACGGCTTGCAGAGGCCACGCGGGTGGGTAAGCACCTGGCGTCGAGCGAGCCGCTGACTCGTAGATCGGCAGGAGCCAGGAGGCATCGGCCGGCAGGTGGTCGTGCCGGCTCAGAGACGGCTTGCAGAAGCCACGCAGGTAAATAAATACCCGGCGTGGCGCTCGCCGGCGCAGCGATTTGCCTGGTGGTGACGGCACGAGGTTCTGCGGCAGGATGGCTGCGATAGGGGACGATGTAGGTGCGTGCTCGGAGCGTAGGGCTCCAAATGTTCCCGCCAAATTCGGGTTTCCGGATCTGGGATTCCGGACCTGGGACTCCGAATCTGGGAATCCGAATCTGGGACCCTGGAAAATAATGTCCAGCGTGTCTTAATGTGGCCGATGATCTTCTCCGCTGATTGTGACATTCAGGCATGAGCAAAGTGGCTGTACGTACGCTAACAAGGCGGTGTGGTTGTCACAATCAGACGGAGTTTACAACGGTGTGGTGATAAGCATGATGACATGCACATTTGAGTGTAGCAATACGGTACACACCAGTCAAGATGTATAGCATAAGCCTCAGAAAGTTAACCACGCGGAAGGCTTGGTTTCGATAATACAACAACTCTATTGTAGGTTAGAACCTTGATTTTACAATAGAAAAGAAAAGAAAATGCAAGGCGTAGGAAGAACATGTTCTGGAAAGAATTTTTATACGAAATTAGGAAGCTAATTGTATGCTGTCTCAACACTTACCCAAGATCGGGGTTAGTTCTCACAGAATTTACGTATGGTTGGCAAGTATTTGCCAATGTAAACTGGTGAAGTCTCAGAGGTGTTTGATAGAACAATGAGAACGCGTATCTTCGCCGGCAGCCCGAATAAAAAAGAAAAAGGCTGAGTTCCGCCTGTGTGGTCTTTTATATGCTTCTTAAAGTTAAAGTAATAAAATATACAGGTTCTAAATAATCATTTGAAATACTAGAAACAGGTCAGAATACAGAATCTAATTCCAAGTAGATATATTAATTAATAAAGTTAATGAATTACGCGGTAATTAATTAACAGTGTTCGGAGCTCACATTAATTCTAATCAAAGTTATCATCAATTTATTTGTTTTCATCGTAGCTGCATAATTAATTTCCCCGTTTACCATGTTATTTGTAGAATATAAGAAGCGCTGTCCTGATTCGATTGAATACCTTTCAAAAGAAAGTTAGCCCGATCCCATTGTTGTTGCTACTGTACCTTCATTGTTACAAGCTTAAAATTTTGAAAGAAGGGCAAGTGATCAAAGACAAAGCCTTTCCAGTGCTATTCTACTTTATTATCAAAAAGTTTCATTAAGGAAAAGTTGACGGATGTTTGCCGGTTTATTGTCCAATTCATTTGTGTGGAAGCGAGCGCAAACCGCTACGGTAAATAATGGAAATGCTGGGGACTCTGTCGTACGACGTAGCCGCGCTGTGTTCACGCCACCAGATTATTGTGCACTAAGTTTGTCTTGCTCGTTATGCTCTAACAGAATACGAAGAACAAACTTTGTTATTGCTGCACTGATAGCACGTATTAAACAACGCTCTACATACCCGTATATTAGCCGAGCAGTGTAACTTAAATTTAAATGGTGCTTACTTTTTCAACAAGTTTTTCAGTCACGGGAAGGACAAAGCTACTCTTAGATCCGAAGCAGATAATATTAGAATGAATGTCCACCTACCCTCGACTTGTTGCCTCAACTGTATTTTTAGAAAGATTTTTATGTAAATTGAGGTATCAAGGTAAACTGAATTTATCAGCTACCTATTTCGGTTATAGCGTTAACTACGTAGTAACTTCGTAACGAAATATTATTACGTAGCGACGCACGACAGCCAGAAAATAGCTTAGGTCTAGTTTATTTGCCTATCTAGAATGATACTACGTTTTGGAAGGTTGGTGGTTTTCAGGAGAACTGTTTATTCGGGTGTCGTTAAATGGAGTTGACAAGGCTTTTGTGTCAACAGGATTTGTAGCGTCACCCTAAACTCGAATAATGATAGAGTTACAAACTATCCCGTCTGCCCAGCAATTTCTTATAGAGTTACATAGCGTGACGTTCAATTTATCGGTCTTCAAATATTCCCCCATTCGCAGTATTAGAACATTACTGTTACGACTTTTGTTCGTAGTCTGCGTCAGATTTTCAGCATATTATATTTTTCATTCAATGTTCAGTAAAAGCTAAAGTTAAACCCGCAATTTGCCGCCAGTTTGTCATATTTAATTACTGTCTTGAGAACAGCGGCACAGACGATCATAATTTAAGTCGGATTGTGGTAGTTGGTATGGAACCTTAGCGTGTGGGATACGATTTGTCCTCGTTTGCTTATTTTATAAAGAAAACTGTTGAGTCCGCCTTTGTTGATTTGCATGTATAGAAAACCTAGTTTCTTTTTCGTGAAAGTAATATATCATTCATTTTGTTTCAGGAAATCGGTGTTCGCGTTGCGATCAAGTGAATAACAAGGCACGTGACATTTGCGTGCCAGTGCGCAACAATCATCATAATAGCCAAAACACAGTAACTGATCGTAGTCAATTACGAATAATAAAATAAGTCTTGAGTGTCTCTTGTTTAGGATAGCGCTATAAAAAATGCTTTTACATGTGTTGTTTGTTGTCTCCATTAGTCTGTAATCGTCTAGCTAATAAAGATTAAGTGTGCTGTTCTATCAAACTGTGCAAGTGTTTTGTGTATCAAATAGTCAATAAGGACTTGGTAGCGGCGATTTATTACGAGGTAAGTTTATGTTCAGATAACAAATTATTATATTATAAACACAAATTGTTAAAAAAGTTAAGTGGTAATTTATCATTTTGCTATTGATTTTTGTACTAAACTCTACAGAACAGAATAGATTGTGATTGTTGCGGTCGTTTGCAAACCAGTGAAATAAACTATTTGAAAAGATGTATATTTTAGTTGATTAATAGAAACAGGAATACCGAACTAATCTGACGAAATTACTAAATTAGTCAATTATTTTTTTCTAACGGAATGAATTTTAGTTTATTTGAACTAAAATTTTCGCTGTTTATTCAGATAGTTATGTCCCTAAGATACACGGATGAGAACGTTATTCATTGTTCTAAATTATAAATCTTTCTGAATGCTTTGCTGTGAGGTAAACAAACTTCGCAAAGTTTGGTAAGCGTACAGAGCGTGCGCTGCAGCGCTTTAAAAATCAACATACACAGTGTACATACATACACACTCTATAGTTCAGTGGGTAACTGATGCATAATACAAAATCTGCGCTCGCTTGGCATTACCACCTCAATTTATATTCCCGTGTAAATCTTGCTTATTTTTTCCCGCAGTCAGCGAATTTTATCCTACGAATTCATCTTAATCAACGCAAACTTCCAGGCTTACGAATACACAACTAAGAAGAAATTCTAATTTACTTACTTCAATTTCTAAGATCTTAAACGCCTTACTTTTAATTCCTTTCTTCTAGGAACCATTTAATTCCGAAGTATTACAAATTGAGTAACACAGAAAACTAATTTGAATCATCCTTAAACATTCCGTGCAGTCGGAGGGGGAGCTGGCTGCTGAGACCTTTACTTTTTACGCACTGCCAAAATTTATATCAAGAAAATGACAGTAGACTGTGACTCTCATCCGTAGTTTACTCACAGGTATCTCACCTTTTGTATTAGTGCCTATAGCGCTCTATAAGAATCTCATAACATTAATAAATATCACCCAATCAAAACTTATCTCTCCTGTTTCCAACTGTTATAAAATATGATAGTGAACAGCCGCAATGCAAGTGGTGGAAGCTTTATTCAGTCTGACATGCGGAACCGTTGCTTGCAAAATACAAATTGCACCCGCTTGAAATTACCTCTACGTTTTATGACACAAACGAGAAAAAAGTAATGCGCCATCCTCATCGCCTCATCGCCTCATTTTACACTACATTTTTTCCCTTAATTGAAAACTGATAATAATTTATCCTTGTATTTTACGGCCCTTAGTAATTTTGTTCTTAATTATTATCTTTGTATTTCGTTTCATTTTAATTAGTTCTATAACTACAATTAGTTATCCTCACTTATTATAAAAGACTTCAAGGTTGCAAGTAATTGTTTCATTTTTGTTTCGAACAGGTTTTAATTAATTAGTAATTAGATATTGTTTTTGTATAATTAAGCTGTACAGTTCCAGGTTTTCTTTTGATTATGTTCAACTGTTTTGCTAATTACTTATAAAATCGTCGAAATATAACTCCACGTGTTGTGGAGTTGCGGTACTGTTGTACGTAGAATTCGATGCATATTGATGGCGATTATGCTCTTTTCACGGAAGTCTGTTATTGGTACACGTTTCATTTATAGGCAGCAGTTCGGTGAGATGGATCGGGTTCGATACTGTATACATACAAGCCCATGGTATCTAGGCCAACAATACTGAAAGCTGGGATTAATATGACTATGCAGAAAAAAAGGATTTCAACCTATGAGTATATTCTGGAAAGTAACGGTAAAACAAGAGTTATAAACAACTGTATAGTAAAATCGCTGAATACAATATTTTTGAGTTTCAGCGTTGGTGTAAATAAACACGCCTATATTATGTAGGGCAGGAGTTTTCCTTAATTATTCATAAAATATTTAACTTCAATATGTCTGCAACACGCATGATTTAAAATGTGAAAGTGTGTTTTTAAAGAGCCATTTCCGTCTCCTACAATCTTGGCAAGAGAAATAATTAGTTTCAGGAATTGGGTCTCAATTGACAAGTGACAAAACGCAAACATACCTAGAGAGCTTTGTCTATGTGTACTTTACCGAGACGTTATTTAGCCAAGGAGACACGTTCACAATCTGCCTTTTCACAAGGGGACTCCATCACAAAACTCATTTGGCATTCAGCCACCTACAATGGCTCGTGTGGATGCGAAGCGGTTTAAAATACCTGCTTTTTTGCCGACACAAGTTGGCACGTTCAAATTCGAATACGGCGCTTTAAATAAAAACAAATGAATTACTAAGTCCTTCAACAAACCTACACCGGTGTCACTTCATTAGTTCTAGTCTTCTTCTGCCTAAATAAATGAAAATGTAATAAGTTGGTGAAACGTGATTGTGTTCCTTAACTGTTTTTTTAACGATTTTTAGACGGGGAAAAATGACTGTTATTAATGTCTAACGAATATTTTACTGAACGCCGAAAAACTTATAAATGGGCGGTATTAAAATTTGCCTGTTTCGGAAAGAGGAATTTATTTCGTGTCAAAGGGCCTTCCAAAACTTTGATAACGCTTTTCCATGACGTTGGAGGTCATTTCAAAATATTTAGCTTGCACTTTCACTTCCTGGTAAAAGAAAGTTTAATTTCATTTCCAGAAGTGACAGTGACATTTTAATTCTGCAAAAGCTCGTTAAGTTTTACTTATAGCGTAAGCTTGTTTAATAATTAATGATAATTTAACTTAGTGCAAATCCGATACTAAAGATTCATTCATATTTCTATGAAACGTCACATTCACACACTAATCCAAGGCCAGAAATTACAGACGCTAGATGCAAATCGCGATTAAAGCAAAATAGGGCAAAGTAAAACAAATGATTGGGATAAATATCTCGGTCGGATGATTCGGTAGCAAATGGTTCGTTAGTTCGACGGCAGTGTTGAGCGCGCAGTGCATCCGGCTGGCGGAAAAACTGACGACGACAAATACAAATCGCGCTTCCTCTGCGCCGCGCCTCTGCCTCGCCGACACGCGTCCTGTAGCCGCGCCCGCGCCCGCTCCTCTAACATACTCGTACACTACGTTATAATGTTAGCGTACTTTGTTGTTGTTGTCACTGACAACACTACGCGTACACACTCGTCAACCACTCATACTCCAACATACCTGCATGACGACTCTATTTACACTGACACGTTTTTGTTTATTCAATTCCTTACGTTTCATTTTGCAGGCCGCTTCTACTCTCCCGAACCTAAAACGGTTTGATTAATTTTTAAATTCTGATTTCCTTTTTGTACAATTTAGAACCTCATTTGATGCTCAGGTATACAAGACATAATTTATGTATAAGCGCAAATCGTGTTATTTTCACGAAATGAAGTGTTGAATTGACAATGAAGTTGTTTTTGGAGAAGTTTCAATTGTGTCTGCGAAAACTCGAACACATGAAACGAAATTATTATTATGGCCATTATGTGACAAATTGTGATACCGGTAAAGTGGTTTTATATAAGAAAATGTTTATTTTGAGGTATACCTACATACATACGTAATGCCTTTATTTATACCTTTGAATATTCGTCTGATTGAAAAACAAATATAGCGCGTGCGTGAGATTTCATTATGGTTTCTAAATGGAAAAACTGTGTACGGTTTGTGTCATCGCATATTCATGGGGCATTTTCGTGAGTCGACCTCTCAAGATTTGCGCACCGACTAAGTAAACAACGTCTAATGGAGGGATTCCAGGAGGTTACGTGACGTTTATAAACATTCAATCCTTCGTAATTTATGTATTAATTTATTACTTACCTCCGACAAGCCGGTAGCGCTCGCATAATGGCCCTCTACGTTTACGATACCCATATTTTTTCAAAATTTACATCGTTATAGAATTGTCGTGAAAAAAGTCCATTTTGCTAAGTAAATGTTTTTTTTAATCCACTTAAGTAACACACAATTTAAATGTACCTACGATTTAATTGTAGGTAGTATGCTTTTTTAATTGGGCTGGTCAGCTGTTCAGTTTTAATCAGCCTAACCAAGAGAGATACGGAAATAATGAAAAGAGAATACACGAAATACCTGAAAGTACACTGAGTGGAGCTACGGGGGGAGGCAGTGAGGATTCAGGAACTGGCTTTAATTAATATGATTTATACTCGCAACTGTTTATTCACAACCTGTTTTATATGTATTATTAAAATGAGACAGAAACAAAAATATCCTATCACAAAATAAATTGAAATGCCATGGATACATGTCATCTATGACATTCATTTCTCTCAATTTATTTGTAAATAGATCCTCGGATACATACGTATCAATTTCGAAGGTAATCTCGTGTTGAGTCAACGTCAAGATTATTTCCTAAATATGTTTACATTTATTCATGCGTAACAGAAGACGAAGAGTAAATATAATATATGTGAAGTGAGTAAACAATTGTTTATGTAACCGAAGTACATATATCGAAGCAAAGTGCCGCCACGGTTAGACTGAGGATAATTTTTCGCGGAGGCGCTTGTTAAAGTTTTATCAGAAGCGAAGTTCAGCGGAGCGTCTCGCGTTAGCATTCAGAAGTCACGGTTTATTACCAACTTTCAGTTCAGCCCAGGTAGTGGAATACGGAGGTCTTTGTACAATATACATGTATGTGTTCTCTCAGCGGGAGGGCGGAGTATCACTCGCAGTTGGCGTACCTGGTCAACGACATTCAATTCAACACCATTGCTTTTTGACATGAAAAGGAACTGCACATAGCTTTATCGCTTGGCAATATTTTATCCGGGATATTTCTATCTTCAGCTAAGACATGACTACGGAAGCTAACTTCGCGACTCAGATGTAATGTATCGTCATGTGGATATAACACTACGTTGTAAAATATTTCAAATTCAACCAAATGTAATGCTTACGGATATAGGTTGCGTATCCTGTCTTCTACCGTTAGAAAAAACTTGTACGTATTGAAATTGGTTTATGGAAGCAGATAAGTGTGAGCCAGGCTGGCACAGTTTGGCGCCTAACCTATGATTCAATTCAGTTTTGGACAGTAGACGCAATATTGCTTACTGTAAGCATTGTACTAGCAGGAAGGATGTTAAAATTATATCTGATATAATAATCAGCTATTTTATTAGCGGAGCACCGTTTCTCATTTCACAAAGCTGCATTTATTTCATGAAAATATATGCAATTAAATTCAGGCAAACAGGTGGCGTTGCAAATTGTATGGCATTACTGCAATCTTAAAAGCAGCCTTGTATTTTTATATGATTTTCAAGAGAAATTAAAATAAATTCCATACGAGTGTTTTTAATCCTTTACTTCATGCGACTTTCGAGTAAAACGGGGAATAGAAAGAATTTCCAGTTTCATTTTTATTTAAAAAAAAAAAATAGAACACCTCGGAAGCGTTTGGTTAGGCAGCTACAATAGGAATCATTCGATTGGAATTCTCAATTAGATAAATCTCATAGTAGGTATCGAGAAGGTCCAGATAAACAAGACTTATTGAATTGAACGCGGGAACGCGCGGGCAATATGGCCGAATGGAGAGACACGGAACAGCGGACTGAACCGCAAATATAAAGTTGGCTTGATTTATACCGAGAGTTGACAATAGTGATTGATTCGTACCGTCCTACTGAAACGAGGTTCGGACCACAAAGTACCTTTGGACACACATTTCAGGTATTCATTACTTAAGGGTATACCTAGGTATAAAAATAGGTACCTTTATTTTATTTCAATGCCAAAGGGCCAATGTCGCCGACGATTTTGCTGAGTGATTCAAGAGCGTAACTTTTTTTTCGAATATACTGTTTCAAAGCAATAGTAGATAAATCAATAAAATTATTCTACGAAAACATTGTAGTTTCCTTCTTGTGAAAGTTAGATGCCCGCAACTACTAGTAGAGTTTAGCTTTTCATAAAACGCTTGTAAATTGTTAATGTGAAATAAAACTTTGGAACATATATGGTAGTTGCTCCGTGGGCAAGTTTTTCCGATACTTCTAATATAAAGGTGGCCCGTGCGCATCAAATCTTTTAAACGATGCAAGATTATGGCCCGGATACCTAAATGTGGGGAAGATGAAGCATTTACTCAATATTATCAGTTTAGCCTCTACTTATATACATATGAACTTCGGTTTTGGTCGACAAAGTTCGCTAGATTACTTGTTAGATAGCTCTTAACAATTCAG
Organism: Polia nebulosa; assembly: GCA_951329385.1. NCBI lineage: Eukaryota > Metazoa > Arthropoda > Insecta > Lepidoptera > Noctuidae > Polia > Polia nebulosa. The sequence continues at coordinate 15,735,357 of OX589593.1, read as the reverse complement.
TCGTTGCCACATACTGTTACTAAAACTACCATTGTAGCTCTCACACTTCTTTGGGAGGGGCCGAGTAATAACTTTCAAGTACATTTCAAATTGTTAGGTACTTCACTGCAATCGGAACATAAACTGTATTATTTATTTCTGCACTGAATTTCGTTAAAGTTTTCATGCTGCTCATTGTTGAAAAGGTTTACTCTTGCATTGAATTCAATGAATAATTTCATTGTTGTTAGATATTTAAAGCATTTATTTAGCGAAGTTTTGTTGGTTTTGAAACAATGGAATGAAAATGAACTTGTTTACGTTTTCTGTATAATAGTTAATTAACTCGGTGTGTTTTCAATACAGCAAAGGGTACTTTAGTTAAGTATAGGACGTGCTTATTATTTTAAGAGAAATTAAGGCTCTTGGTTGGCTTTATAATTTAAGAACGTTTTAATGTACTGAACAGGAGCCCTGGCACTTATGGCAGTAAAATTTGAGCTATTAGGCTGCAAGTACATCGCCGTGTCCATCAGCCGAGCAATAAACACCCTAACGACACTTGTTGTGCTCCAATTACTGTAACAGACCTCTTACTGGAAACAAATGAGCGGAGCACCGACATTGTTACGTCACCAGAAGTAAAACCGTCCAAACATCGATTTACTCTTGATTATTTTCATATGAGTAGCTCCGTTTCAGACTTTTACGACTATATACGTCTTCTGAGAGCGATAACTTAGTCATTTTATGCTCACCCCTTCTTACCCCGCTGTACTTACGTCGAGAAGTTCAACGAGTGAGTCCCCGTGGAGCGTCATAAACACGCATATCCTTTTCCATCTTCCATTTGAATATGTTTTTCTTCGTCTCATATAAGTAAATTCATTTTGACCTACATTTATATTTCATTAGCTGAACACATAAAGCCCGCTTAGCATTTTTTCAATAAAGGTTTACAAGCGTAATAAAAATCAAAGTGCTAAATAAAATGTAGATTAAACGTAAGGTGAAAAACAAAAAAGTTAACCGGGGTCGCCGGTCGGCGGCGATTCGTAAGGGGCGGCGAATCGGTCGCGCGCGGCACTTTATAGTTTTAATATCGTGCGGTCTGAGGTCGTCCGTCCGAGTTATGGCGGGAACACGCTTTTACTACAAATGCGTGTCCTCTGAACTGTTACATTGGAACATTGGTTTGTTCTGAACAAACGGAACTCGCTCAAGTTAATATACAAAATGCTTGATTCCTGCCTCCACTCTCACATCGGAACTACTCAGTTCCAACGTTTAGTTGCGTAAGTCGGCCGCTATCCTGTTCGTAACGGTTATTTCAAACGAGATAGCGTGATATCGCATTCAGTATTACGACTATGGTTTACAATAAGCAGATATCCTCTGTCGCGGTTACAATATCAGAGTTGCTAGTGCGATGTGTGTCTTCAGTAATAATTAAAGTACAAAAAACAAAGCCTCTAGGTATGTTCATGTCACGTTTGTGCAAACAGACAGCGGAACAACTTCACGTAGCGCATGCCAGAGCAAACGTTTATTTAAAATAGGCATTTTATTTGCTGCCTTGCCGTGTTAATGTAAAAAAACCTGGCACAAGGCTTAGGTAGGCGCAAGTTATTTTCGTTTTATATTTGGTGGAGTCGCCGGGGGCGCCCTCTCTCGGGGCAGATAACTTCGTATAGGCTACGTGCTACGTCCCTCGCTGTCGGGAGCAGTTGACCTGGAGTGCCTCTAAACCTCAAAGCAAGAAAACCGAATTAGTTCTACTCACAATAATTTGTTCCGTATTCGTGAGCTTCTATTGTTTTCCTTGCTTGAACTTAATCTTTTTTTCATTAAACCTAGGTTTTGAAATGCCGTATTAAGAGCGTAGGGAATATTTCTATTTGGATCTTTAAATCGTTGCCCTTAATTATCGGATTGTAAAAGATGCTTTGACTTAACAAAATATTCTATACTATATATATACATACGAGTATAAATGTTTGAATTGTTCTTTGGCTTATTCTCAGGCATTCCTAAATTTAATCCGAGCGACACCAAATTATTACGTGCAGAGGAGTTTTAATACGAGCTGAAAATCAGATAAAAACCCTTCCTAACTTGCTGGCACCCAACTAACACCTTCCTCGGAAAATACGATCAAAGTAATTACGATAAAAGATAGAGCAAAGAGTCCGTATTAAAGTAAATACACTTACATAATTACATTAAAAGTGGCTATCTAGCCAAGCGTCGGTAACCAATTACGTCGTATCGAGCGACTGGGGAGAACTACCACTGCTACCTGCTCCCTTACCTCCTTTTTGCATAAAATATTTACTCCAGACATGAATTAACAATTATAAATTTACACCAGGGACTAAAACGCCATAAATGGCCTGAAATCTCAGATTAAGGTAACACCAGTGTTCTTAGCGAAACTGTTTTTAACATGATTTGCCATCAGAAGGTACAAGGAAGTCTCTTTGACATCGTACACCATTAAACTCAAATATGATTCAGACTGGATGTTTGATTAACTTCGACAGCCGAAGTTTCCTCCTTCGTATCGCATATCATCTTAGATAGAAATAAATTTCTAAAGACGTAGTAGGAGTTCTTCATTTTACTGGCGTCCATTTCAGTAAATTGTAAATTAAGTTAATGGAAATTTACTATGTTTACATTAACTTTGGTAAGAGTTTTAAATAATCAATTACATGAGCGTGTGGAAGCCTTTAACCTACAATGGGCCACTTTAATCTTAGAACCAATAAATTACGGCGATGTTTATTTCCGTAACCCGCCAATATACCTGAAGCTGTGGGCGATTCTAATATCACATTGTTTCACAACGCAAAACTATTACAATAAATATGTACGGGTAATTAATGTAAGTGGTAATTTAGTCGGGGTGGGAATAAATTGCGGTTTGGGAGACACGAGTCTATAAAGTGGGACGCAAGGTGACGGGACGTGGGTACTGTGGGTAGTGGGTACAGTGTGCCCGCGTCCTACATCCCGCCTTTTTTATGGTGGGACGCTATCGAGCCGCTCATCTATTCGAGACCTTAGATAGTGGATCACGCACGCATGAGCGGCTCCTACACAAAAACTTGACCTATTTTAGTGACATAAAATGCAACTACCAATTCAGAAATGTGACTTCGGTGTTTTATTCAGGTCAAGTGGTTTTATGTGAACTGAATGTATGAGATCCAAAGAATTATGAGCTCACCAATGGTCTCTGTAAGTTATTGAAGTATACGTTACAGTATTATTTTAGAATAATGGGGAAGCGTCAGGGTTACCCGCGAAATTAAAAAAAAACGTAAGAACGTTTTTTTGCAATTTGCATATCAGTATCAGTTTGTACGTTGATCAAACTATGATTCGTGGCCGTAGCAAGTACGTATTTACAGAACTAATATCATTAACCTGCGCCTCGTACTAGAACCGTATTTGCTAGAAGACACTATAACTTTCTAGCTCCAAAGACGTATAATAAGTGTAATGAAATTCAAAAAAATTAACAATTTGAATACTAACAAAATTAAAAAAGTTGTTTATGTATGGTTAAATACAATGGACTATATGGATTTAGAAAATCTTTTAAAAACATAATCAATCTACAATCGTGCAGTAATCACACAAGTATACACACACCACGTGCACACACAAACACACACACACACACATGGCAACACGTTTATTAACTCTTTTTTATTTTAAATAGCTTAAAATGTTTCAATTCTATTTTATAATTTATTCTGTACGGACATAAGATAATTGTCACACTAATAAGGGGAAGACACTAACACCTGCAACACAGTTTTTACTAGTGCAGATGTTAGAGAACCCTATACTGTAATTGTTTAGTTATGTCAATAAAGAATATTATTATTAATTCGTTTATTAACGTATTACACATATCAATTATAATTTTAAATATTTTTAGCAAAGCATACAAAAAAAAAAACTTTTAAAATTATAAAAAATAGTAGTCCGCCGGTGTCGGGAGCAAAGTCCAAGCTAGCGGTGGTTAGGGCTCCAGAGAGAGAAACCTCCTCACAATGCGAGCCGTATCGAGGAGTACTGCCTTCTGTATCAGGCCCTTGATCCAACCGCGCAACGACAGCTTCGACAGGTGGTCGTCGAGGCTTTTGGCAATCAGGCCGTTTTCGGTAACGACTATCGGCACAATGATAGCCGAGTCCACATTCCACATATCGAAAACCTCGTGTGCTAAGTCAAGATATTTGATTTGTTTCTCTTTCTCAGCTTTCACGAGGTTCACATCATGCGGAATGGTGACATCGATTATCAATGTGTGGCGCGCTAATCGGTCTATCACCACTATATCCGGCTTATTATTATTCCGTTTATTCATTTTTATAGACATATTAATTACATTTTTAAATATTTAAATATAAAGGATAAAAAAAAAACATTTAAAAATATTATTATTATTCCATTTATTTTATAATATATACATACAATTTACATTTTTAAATATTAAAATATAAAAACATTTAAAAATATAAAAAATAGTAGCCCACCGGTATCGGGATAGGGTCCAAGCTACCGGTGGTCAGGGCTCCTGAGAAAGGAATCTCCTAACAATACGCGCCGTGTCCAGGAGTACCGCTTTCTGTATCAAGCCCTTGATCCAGCCGCCTAACGAGAGCCTCCTTAGGTGTTCGTCGAGGCTCTTGGCAATTAAGCCATTGGCCGTCACGACTATCGGCACAATGACTGCTGTATCCACCTCCCACATGTCGACAACCTCGCGAGCCAGATCAAGATATTTTGTTTGTTTATCTTTCTCAGCTTTCACGAGGTTCTCGTCATGAGGGACAGCTATATCAACAATCATTGTGCGACGCTCTAGTCGATCTATCACCACTATGTCAGGCTTATTGGCAACAACAGTCCTGTCAGTGATGATAGATCGATCCCAATATAACGTGATATTGCCATTTTCGAGAACTGGGTCGGGCTCATACCTATAGTACGGTACTTCAGATTCCACAAGATTGTATTTAAGAGCAAGTTGCTGGTGGATAATCCTGGCTACAAGGTTGTGTCTATGCAAATAGTCTCCGTTAGCTAGACGAGAACAACCAGAAATAATGTGTCGGATTGATTCCCCGGGCCGGTGGCATGCCCGACAGATGTCAACCGTACCGTCCTTCACAATTTATTTTCGGTAGTTATTCGTCATCATAACTTCGTCCATAATCGCACAGACAAAACCTTCGGTTTCCCCGAAGAGGTCGCCAAAACGCAGCCAGGATACGGACGCTAAGAGATCTACATCGGGCCCATGTAGGACCCGGTAAAAGCGTCCGTGAAGCTCCTTGCTCTGCCATACTTCCGTGCGGTCATTAGTATCCAGTACTATAGGTTTGCGCCAGTTCTCGTTTGCCAAGGAGAGCGGGGTGAGGCCCTTGTCCACAGCGACCACATCTCGATGCATACCCACGTCAGCTTTGAGGAAGTATTCCCTAAGGCTGCATACCTCGCGGTTGTGTAGGGTCTTAGCGTTTAAGAAGCCACGACCCCCACACTTCCGCGGGATATACAGCCTCATCACCGATGATCGTGGGTGATGCATGCGATTTGCAGTCAGCAGTGTGCGGACCCTCCTATCCAGGGCGTCAAGTTCGGTCTGAGTCCATTTGAGTATGCCGAAAGAGTACATCAATACCGGCATGACCCAACCGTTGAAGGCGCGCACCTTGTTCCCGCCTGATAAAAGACTATTTAGTACTTTATTCAGGCGGCCAAAGAAGCGCTCCCTCAACGACTGTTTCACGTCAGCAGTGCTGATGCCTAACGCTTCCGACATACCCAAATACTTGTAGGTTTCGGTTGAGCAGAGGGATCTAAGGTGTATGGAATCCGAGAGTTGAGTTCCCACGGATTCCATAATCTCCCCTCGCTTTACATGCATGACTGCACATTTGTCCACACCAAATTCCATCCTGATGGCGCTACTGAAGGTTTCTGTTACCTTCAGTAGCTTCATCAGTTGCAAGTTGTTGGGGGCAAAGAGTTTCAGATCATCCATGTAAAGGAGGTGTGATATGACCTGTCCACCTCTTCTCAACCGGTAGCCTTGGCCCGAGCCCTCCAGTAGAGTACTGAGAGGGTTTAGGGCCAGACAAAACCACAGTGGACTCAGACTGTCGCCCTGGAATATGCCACGCTCGATCCTCATCGGTTCGCTGTTCTCCTGGATCTGTCGACATCCTGGATAGTGAAGGACCGTCCTCCACTGCCCCATACACGACATCAGGAAGGTGCGCAAAGTTGCATCCACTTTGTACAGCTCCAGCACCCTCATGAGCCGGCCTATAATTTTTCGGCTCCGCAGTACTACCTGATTTATGGAGCAGGTGGGTTACTCCTGTCGTAAGGAACTGGGGCAGCGACCCTGACTCTAGGGCAGACTGGAACTGAGCTGCCAAGCGAGCGTGCGATCTTTGAAACCATTTTATCCAGAAATTGTGCAGACCGTCCGGCCCTGGAGATTTCCAGTTAGGCAACGGACGGACTGCACGTGCTACATCTTGGGGGCTGATGGTAATAGCTCCCATTTCTGGTATAAGATCGCACGCGCGCTCGATCTCTCGAGTCCAATCACCCTCGGTGTGCCTGACCGGCACCGACCAGATGCTGCGCCAGAATGAACTCATGGCGTCATCATCAGGTAGGTGCAAATCAGACACACCTTGGTCCGGTCGCTCCCAAGCCCTATATACCCACCTTTCGTTGCTTTGGAAAGTGCGATTCTGAGTGAACCGCTCCACTCGCCGCTTGTATCGACGTATACGGTTTGCCCATGCATAGATCTTCTGCTTCAGGAAGTCGATACGCTCTGTGACGCAGGTCAAATAATCTCGAGAACTAATATCAGTCCCCGAGAACGCCCGCCTCACAAAGCGCATCACCCTAGGGCGAGTGTTGCCCTCCCTGAAGCAGATAAGCTTTCCGATGAGTGCTCTAGCCTCACCGATACGACGCTCGATCCTGCACTGCCAAGCTGGTACAGCTGGTCGTGCAGCTCTGTCACTGTTATTATTATTATTATTATTAAAATCATCAAAAGAACCTTCTAAGTTCATATTGATGTATATAATGACAAATTCTCGAAATCATTACATTTGACATCAGTGACCTGTAAATTGCAAAATCGTGAGAAAATTTGAATTTCACGGGCTACCTTGTACATTTTACCTTAATGCATTTGGATTTAAAACGTCGTGCTACAGTACTTTCAAACTGCCTTTGTGATTATAACCTGAAATTATACAGTGGTCCTCTCCGACGATGACCGCATAAGTCATATGCATGTGCCGCCCTGACAAGTGAGGGTACCGGCTGGGGGCTGATATAGGAATGAAAATTTAGCTATCAGGTAGCGAGACTACTCGTATGAATATATCCAGAGTATAATTTTAACCCTTTGCTTGGTTAGAGTTCGAAAAGGATACAAAACCTACCTTTAAAAACGTCGTGAACATAATAGTCACAATATATTATTCAACGCATCATATAGATATGCTGATACATCAAAATGGATATCTTTGTTTACGGTCAAAGTGATCAAAACAAATAAGTATTTGGGAGGCAGTTGGGAACCTATAACTCAATGCCAAGTTTTCCAAAGTTAGCCAACTCGTAGAGAAGTTCTCCGCAGAGCAAACAGGCTACAAGTTGAAACCTCCATTTGCCGAGTTACCTGTAAACAAAAACAATTCATTTAATACCTAAAAAATCCTCTATGATGATATTACAAACTCACTTTTAGTGACATTTTTTATTTCTTAACTTTTTGTTTTGAACTAAAAACTCCGGGGAAAATATTTAATATTTTTTTCTTTCTTCTAGATTGTTGTAACGCAGTAACAAGAGGACTGAGGGGAGTGGTTACATTGTAAATTTAGAATCTCGACAGCATTTTTGAGTTATTTAAGATGTACCTACCTAGCAGAGTGATGAAGAAATATTTTTGGAGACCTGTCAAATGTTTTTTTTTAAATTGTTTATTCAAGAACTTAAACATGTAGTGGAAGGTAGTCTACCAAGTTCGTGGGCGTGTTTGAAAGAGTCACCGCAGCCCTTGCACAGGTAACTACAGGAACAAGGGTGGGTTTTAGAGCAGGAGAAGTTATTCGATGATATTCCACCCTAAAAAAACCTACCTATAACGTTAAAACATAAATTCTTCTGACAAACTCTTATGTTTTTCTAAGCTAATGTAATCTTATAGTAACAATGTAGTAAATTGACAAAAGAGCTAGGTAGGTATCTACGTCATATAAAAAACCAAAATCTCGTAACTAATTGACAGCAAATGCGCTGCGGCCGCAGCAGTATGAATTGTACGTTTAGGTTCCAGCTGTATGAATTGTACGTTTAGGTTCTGGTGCCAGTTTAATTGGCTGAGTTAAGCATTTTTGTGTGTTTCACAAATATAATCCAAAGCTTTCAAAATACTATTGTATGGGAAGTTTGATATTTCAACTAGAAGTACCGAGAAATTGCATTTCTAGACAACATTAAAAAAAACCGGCGAAGTTCGGATCGAGTCAAGCGCAGTGTAGGGTTCCATAGTCGCCCGGATTTAGAAGGGGGTCTATGTTTATTACTATGAACATAATATTTATGGAGTTCACGGTTTAACGGCTAATAACGTTTAAAAACGGGCCCACATAGGACGATGGTATCTGAAGAAAGAGTTATAAAATCCGACTTCATTGCGTTTAAACTTTCAATGTTGGAATACCCAAGCACTTATTTTAAGGGAGTATCTGAGCATCCCGTTTGGGATAAAGGTTGAGCGTTATGTATGTATATTATGATTTTATTTTTCCATAAATTTACACGTTTAAAACAAATAACAACTTCATGTAAGTAATTTTGTGCAAAATTTTCCAAGTAGGTACATTTTTAAGTTGGGTGCCTACTCTACTCTTTAACTAACAAATTAGCTAACTTAGCCGTGATAGTTTTCCATAAAAAATTGTTACATTATACAACGTTGATGTGACAGAGGGGCATTAAATTAAACTACGTATACTATACGTGTTTAGTATTAATTCGATACGGTATAAAAATAAAAATAATAATAAATGAGGTTTTTTTTTTTTCAAACAAACTAAATAGCTTACAATTCAGAGTAAAACGCAACCACCCTTTATACCATACTTTATACCCATTATCCTTGTTTGCATTGCCATCTTATAGCGAAAATGTACTTGTGACTTGCGTGAGAACGGCAACAACGCGTCGTATCGTAGGTTATACTCAGATTTATCGTTTTAAGGTGCATGACCTGTGCGTATAGACATAATCAGCTGTTAGGAAAGATACATCGTGTTCAAACGAGGCCAAAACTTAAAAAATCGTTTGTGACTAAACTACTGCTCCGATTTAATTGATTTTTGGTACAGAGCTTGAAAATAGTACCTAGTATAGACAGTTTAAAGGAAAGCCCCTCTGTCGTATCAACTTTGTATAATTAGGCACTATCATCAACAAACAAATCACTGAGTCCTATCCAACGATACCCCACTCTATAGGGTAGGCAAGAAAAAAAAAACCCCACTTTACCTTTACTTTGGGTTACAACCCAGATAATGTTTTTTTCAAGATTTTGTTTAACCGTTTTGTCTCTAAGCTAAGCCACGGACGGACAGACTGACAGTGCGAAACTATAAGAGTTCCTTGTAAGTACAAGTTAGGACTACGGAACCCTAAAAAGTGCGTAGTCACTGTCGAAATAAAAATACGTAGACTTTTTCATATGTGAAATACAATCCATCGAAATAAATCTCGATTCAGAATATTTATACGATCGCAATTCTTTATGTGTCATTCGAAAGTCACGATTTGTCTGGGGAGACGACTGAAAAACTAGATTCGGATTACGCGGGACGCGTTTAACACGTAAATATTGCTCATTTCATATTATCGGCACGCGTTCACAACTTCATGTTCAAAATGATCATCTAAACAGTTTTTAATGGGCAACAAGAAATTGATTAAGGTGGGGCGACAAGAGCTGTTTCCAATTTGGACGCGACGAACTTTTATGTCGGCAGCTTTACGTGAGCCGAAACGTGAGCAATAAGATTAAAAATAAATTATGTTCCGTGTAAGTGGACCCGTAAAAGACGAGAAAGAGATACGGCTTAAGTAAATGTCTGTAAAAATTATAAAAATAGGATCTCCGTTTATTTTTATCCCTTCCGAGTTTTGCTACGCGAAAATGTTAAAATTCAAGATAAAATCATGTTAAGCCGGTGACCCCATTTTCTTTGCTTTATCCGCGTACCTGGTTTACCAAATAGTTTCCTTCGGTTGCCAAGGAAAACCGCGAAGTAGCGGCGGTCGCCGAGGCCTGGCGAAAGTTATACTTAAGTATTGAAACCCGCATGAACAAAAGTAAAAGGCGTAGTCGTAGCTGAATTGACTTGCCTCAATGTTAAGAGGCCGTACACGATATTTTGCCGATTTCGCTGATTTACGTGACTTTACAGACGTGTTTTTACATTTAAAATAATGTATTTCTATAAGTTTTAATGCACAACATGAATGGTCATTTCAATTATGATCTAATGTATTAGCTAGATTTTTTATTTTTATTATAAATACGATTAATCGATCACATACCGACGACGGTTTTGTGAATTTTTGCTGTTACTCCATAAGGCAGCGGATTTACATGATTTAGAATATCACATAATTACGAATCGTATTGACGTCTAAACGGTATGAAAAAATTAGAATGTATTGTTGAAAAAGTCGTCTGTATAACGTATGAATCACTTTAAACCACTTTTATATAAAATTTAGAAAAAAAATTGATTTAACTTCGTCAAATTTTAGAAAAAATGGGCAAATAATAGCTTATGATTTTGGCTATCTAAAACTCTTGTTCATAAAATTAAAACAGCAAAAAATAAACTTCAGTTCACCATCAAACCATTTCTTGAGAAAAAAAAAAAAATTACGAAAATTTGACAGTTATAAATCTTTTAAAACAACCCAAATCTCGACTTATAATACGCAACGCAAGCTTCGAATCTAGGATGCGGGGTGACTCTGTGGTGGACATCACGTCGCCAGCCCCGCTCCGTCACCGGGTGTCGTCAACTGACGCGTCATGGAGGGGGTAGAGATGTATTCCGACCACCGGTATATCTGGTTTGACGTCTCCGCCCAGACCTCGAGCGTGCCTGTCCGACAGACCCCTTAGTGGTCCGCGTTGGTCGCTGAAGCAGCTGGACCGGGAGCTACTCCTGGAAGTCTCGATCGTGCAGGCCTGGGTGACATCACCGGACAGGCCTGCCGACGTAAACGACGAGACAGAGTGGTTCCAGGAGGCCATGTCCGAGGTTTGCGACGTGGCAAATGCCCCAGGTCCAGCCTTATGCTCGACGCCAGGTGTATGCGACTGTCGCAACCCAGCGCTGGGCATGCCATCATCGCGGCGGTAGTGCCCCTCTTTGAGGAGTGGCTGAAGAGGCGTCACGGCGTCCTCACCTTCCACCTGACGCAGGTTCTCACCGGACACGGTTGTTTCGGGGGTTCCTGTTTCAGATAAGGTGGGAGGAAACACCTGGGTGTTACCACTGCACGGATCGCCCAGAGGACACGGTGGAGCATACGGTGGAGGTCTGCCCCGCTTGGGCGGCCGACCTCTCGCGCCCGGCCCTGTTTCAGGCCATGGTACGGAGCGAGAGGGAATGGCAAGCAGTCTCCTCCTTCTGCGAAGCAGTAATGCTCGCGAAGGCGGAGGCGGAGGCGGGATGGGTGAGGGAAGCTCAACGGACTGGCCCTCACGGCCCCGGCCACTACCACCGCAGGAGACGCATTGGGCGTAGGACGTCGCGAGACGATCTCTGGCCACCGCAGACCCGGTCCTGCGGCCGACGAGTAGTGGGTAGCTCGCCGTCCGATCAACACCAGACCAGTAGAGAGTAGTGTTCCACGCGCGCCTCAAAGATATGATTGTCAGCCACCACTGACGGGGCCCATCGTGGCCGGTGCCTGCATGGCTAGGGGTGGCGGATAAATTCTTAACAGAATTACCGCTCCCCTGTTCACTCAGGCAGGGAAGGAACAGGGGTAGGTTTTAGTCAGTAAGAGTCTGACACACCCTCCCGCTCCACCCAGAGCGGGAGATGTCATTGGATGATTTCCCAACGCGCCAAAAAAAAAAAAAGTTCATTCATTAGATTATAAATTATTTTAAAGTTGTGCATCTATAAGTTTTAACTTACGAGTATAGAAATGCATTATTTTAACTGTAAAATCACATCTGTAAAATCACGGAAATATGTGTAAATCGGCCAAAATTTCGTGTACGGCCTCTTAAAAGCCTCGTATTGTTGTAGTACTTTATTAGCGAGATTGCTATCAGTTATATTGGTGTTCACGATGATATAGTCACTACATTTGAAGAGGTAGCTTATTAAAATATTAGAGTGTTGAAAATATTCCATTATTTGTTTTGTTACCGTTTTCTTTTTAATTTGTTTTGTATAGAAGTCTAGACTCCGAAACTTTTTCTTTGAATTTGTTTCGATGTTTTCTTCATTATGAAACACCAACCAAGGCCTTTTAATTTTGACAGTTCATCAACATTCATTGCGTTTTTAGGTTATCGAGCAGATAGTTTTTTCAAATACTGAAGAAATAGAAATAGATAGAAAGTGTGTTACAATTCAAATCCAACTTACTAAGCATAGATCAATTTATCATTTATAAGGTAACGATTCATCATCGTTACAGAGTTGGTAACTCATTACGTTTATGTGGACTCCTGATATATGTGACATAACTGGTGCATGTTGCTGTGGTGCTGCTGCCAACGCACGTAACGTGGATAACGAAATACATTCTGAAATGAATCCTAGCTTAGATGAGCAGTATTAGTATTTGAAAAAATAGATATATTAGAAAGACTTATTTTGAAATGCACATCAAAAACTTATTTCATTTTATTTATTTCAGACATCCATACATTATTATTAAAAAAGAGACAACCCGTATATTATCACCCGTCAATTAATTTACGTCAATTAAATATGTTTTACATCAAAATAATTATTGTAATTCAATGAGAGGTACTGATTGACCATCAAAATAACCAGAAAGTTTACCATTGCGACGTATGTTGTCTTGACGAACTTAGGGCACCCCGACACGGACAGATTAGGTTCGAAGGGGATGATGGCGGCTACAGTGAGCGAGCAATGCGAGGGAACGCAGCTCCCGTCATCCCCTACGTGTTAGGTTCCTTTAAACCCTGCAGACAGAAATAAAAGCCTCCGTCAACCTACCTTACTTACGACTGTCGTTAGCACATTTCCAGCTGAATATTCGGCAATGTAAAGAATGCCTAGCAAAAGTTTGGAAAAATACATATAATGAGATGAGAATGCTAAGAGCGATGTGTGGTGTTACGCGCATGGATAGAATTAGGAATGAGTATAAAAGAGGAAGTCTGAAAGTGGCACCAATGACTGAAAAGTTGTGTGGAAATCGGATGTCGTGCCATGGGCATGTGATGCGGAGGATTTAAGAAAATGTTGTGAGGAAAGTCTTGTGTATGGATGTGGTGGCTATAAGAGTATAGGAAGGCCAAAGAAACGATGGTTGGACTGTGTGAAAGAGGATATGGGTAAAAAGGGGGTGACTACAGAGATGACGACTAATAGAGGAGTATGGAAGAAAAAGACATGTTGCGCCGACCCCAAATAAATTGGGATAAGGGCAGGAGAATGATGACTATCTCCAAGTATCAGCAACACTCCTTTTCAATTAATAGCGATGCACTTTTTATAAAAAACCGGCCAAGTGCGAGTCGGACTCGCACACGAAGGGATCCGTACCATAAACTGAAAAAAAAACCAAAAAAAAAATACGTTTCCAGAAACGTGTTTATAATGTTTTTTTTTTTGGGCTGTATCTCATGATCCGTAATAGGTAGATAGTTGATATTTTCAAATAGCGTGTATAGCCGCTCTATCAACAAATAATAAAAACAAAAACCATCTTCGCAGAAATACACATTCAGTCAAAATTTCAACTGTATAGCTATTACGGATCGTGAGATAGTGACAGACGGACGGACAGCGGAGGCATAGTAATAGGGTCTCGTTGGTTACCCTTCGGGTACGGAACCCTAAAAAGGAAGATTTTTTATGTATAGTTAAATATAAGTCTATTATAAACAGGTACACTGAGAATTTGAGCCATATAGTAGACAGGACCCCATAGAAAACCCCCCTTTGTTTTAGTATCATGTAACGCAGATTACTTTTCGTTCAATCTCAGAAGATCGATTGGCCAGATCCATGATGGATCTAGTGACAATTGTTTTTCTCAAAAAATAAGTAAAATGGATTTATTGAGAATTTGTGATGGAAAAAAAAATGCTGCAAAAACAAATAAATATCACTAATTTCAACAACTTACTAACCTGACACCTGTCCTGGTTAGAAAGATTCTTTGAGACCAAAAGGGAAGATGAGGCAATGAATGAGATGAGAGAAGGAAAGGAGGCAGTAAGGAAAAATCGAAAACATTTAATCACAAGCAAAAATAGAGAATTATACAAATTATTACTTATTTAAAAAAATATTTAAACCCCAATTATTCCTCAGTCGAAAATAACAAACAAACAAAATTGTTTGACAAACTGTTAGAAGAGGGAAAACTACATAAAGAATTACGATTAGTATTTGGGGTAAGTACTTATCGTATTTTTTTTGAGAAGTCAATTTATAAAGCGTAAAGATGCCAATTTCGCCATTTGCGAGCTGCACTTGTGCGAATAAGATGCAATTATCATTTTGAATGCTCGTTTTGCGACGTTTAGGTGATGATCTTTTTTACCCGACTGCGCAACGCAAGGGAGGTTAATGTGTTTATCAGCCTATGTATGTATGTAATGTTTATTCCTTTGTGGCACTTTAGAGACCAAACGCGTGGGCCGATTTTGATAATTTCTTACGTCAATTGATTCGTCTTAATCTTGCGAGTGCTGATAAAGATATGACAATACAATATAATATGGCGACAACCAGACGCCATACTGTCAAAAAGAAAAAAAAAAAAAAGTCGACGAACTATATTAAGTGGGGTATCAAAATAAAGAATTCGAGGAGGCGATACCAAAAATATAATTCAAAAAATGAATTTTCAACAGTCTGGTTTTTTGAACATATATTTTTTTTAATCTTTCTAAACTGTCACAATTGAGTTAGGTCAGTGATGACTCTTGATGTAAAATGTGCAGTATCTGTAAAAGATACTTCATTTTTAATAACCGACTTCAAAAAAAGAAGGAGGTTCTCAGTTCGTTGGAATATTTTTTATTTTTTATGTATGTCGATTACCAAAACCGACTTCCAAAAAAAAACACAAAAATTGCAAAATAACTTAATTTTTGGAAGTCTGAGAAGAAACACTGACTTCCGAAATTTAAGTTATTTTGACAGTGCCATGCATTACCAATCTGGCTGCCTGTCTGTTCTTTAAATAAACCAAGACTTGAACTTTAAGAACAAAAGTTTAGAAAAAAAAAAAGATCTTACTGTGTTAATTACTTATGTGTTCCGCGTTCTTTCCACCACGCTCAAAAGCCTCTGATATTTTTCGTTACCGTTGATAAACCTTAACAAAAGATTAAGAGTCTGAGAAGCACGTTCAGTCCGCAGTCATATATTGGAGTGAATCAGACTTCTGAGAATACTGGATACTGTGCTCCTCTATTTTGCACATATTCTATACTCAGAATCACCATGTCCGAGTTTACCAGGTTTCAATTACGCCCCGTCGGCTCTTTTAACTTGTGTTTTTATCATGAACACCTGTACACGTACGTACGTGTGGATCGCTCCCCCTGGAGCCTGCAGTAAAAGAATCAAGCGCCAACGGGTACACAAACAGTAATTCCATTCCAAAAGTTTAAAATATTTCATTTGCGCCATTTGAACTCGTATGCGAATATTAATCTAAAGTTATTCAGAGTTATTGAGTTAAATGTTTACTTTTAAATGGAAAGAGGATCAGAGGGACGTTAAAAGTTTTTTCTCGCAGTGAAAGTTTAAGTTAGAGCTGTGAACAACTGAGCGACTGCGGTTTCCTCGACCTGAATAGTTTAGTGAAATTCACCGAACACCACGCTGGCCGCGTGCCGAATGTTGCAGTTAAATAATTTGTGATAACCGCTTTCATTTATTCAACTTTCGCTCGAGATTTCCATGAGTAATTGTCTGTTTCAGCTTTAAATGTCGTGTTATTATTGTGCGGATGTATGCGCGCAGATGAATGTTTTAATTATGTTCAGACAGAGGTGGCGGCAAGACGTTTATTGTGCGAACTTTTTACAGCTCGCAGCTGCTTCCCTTCGCAATTTGCCGGAGGCCGCAGTAAAAAACGTTACACACTTTACGACTCTTAATAGTCCCCTACTATGTTAGCTGATATTGCGATTGAAACATCGATAGCACATAGGTATCGCAACGAATTATTATCTGTCAGACAATCTATGAAACACGGGTAATTATATCCAATTTTCCCTTTCATTGCCGTCATGTATTGTCTCTCATAATACAGGAACCGGCATTCTGTCGTTGATTTATTAACTTCCTTATATTCGCGAGGCATTCTCGGAATTTTTCGTCTACTTACGGGAATTATGTGTACAAAAATGTAATAAGATAATATTCTAATATAAATGAGACGTCTTTTTAAATTGAGTCTGAGTGGCGGGGTCAGATTAATGTTACTTTTAGATTTTCCTGGCTGCGGCAGGTATTTTTTCCGGGTTGGTGTGCGCCATATAAATGTGCACGCTAATCTATCACGCCGCCTGTCGGTCGACGTGTATTAATGGAGTGTGAATAAATTTGTAGACAACCTAGGCACCGCCGGCGCTCTTCGACAGCTGTACCCATCTTATCTGATCGGATTACATTGTACACTTCGATTTTCTAAGACTTCTAAGTAATAGCTACAAAGCTTCCTCTTTGATGTTTGTTATTCAAGCGTTTTATTTTTGTGAGGTAACTTGTGTACTGATTTTCGTTGTTCTTTTCACTGGCCAGTATCTTTGTTTCAGAGCTAGATTTGTTTATTATTTTTCTCATTCTTGGTATGTTTTGTTGTGTGCTATTGACTTTCTTCTTAATTTGTAAGTCCCTGTGAAGTTAAATCCTTGTCAATTCCGTGAGCAGTGATTCTAGTACCGTGAACATGATCATGGGTCTTTGCCTGCCTTCTGTTACAATTATGGGGCTTTCAGCTTTCTCTGTGGAGACTGCGAAATTCATTACTTACGTAGAAAGCCTACGCTTTTATCTCGAAAGATGTGCTTTTGTAATCACATTACGCAAATGAGAGCTCGAGAATTCATGGTTGGTTCGGGATAGGGTCGTGATCCCAACAAATGTCTCTTACCCAGCTTGACAACTAAATCTCCTGAAGCTACATTTATCAGGAACAATCAAACTGCTCTGTTCCTGAATCAAACAGGACTAGAGGAAATAACAGTGATAATGTTAGAAGACAAGGCCTTTTTTATTTATTCGCAAATAATGCTTATGTTTGTAGTATTAGGTATATTTGTATGTGTCTACGTTTGCTTTGTGACGTGTTATCTAACGGTATTACAAAATTGATTTTGGCGTTTAACGTTGAGTAGCTTGATAGAACTAACTGGAAATAAAATGAGATTGCGCCGTGTACATTAATACGCGGTAGATGGAAACTAACAGTTCAATAAAATATGAATCGAACCCCTTATGAATACACGTATCGTGTGTTTCAGTTTTATGATGATGATAGGTTATCAGAAATAATTTACCACAATTCCACATGGCAATGGACAATTTAGAGATAATAGCAGAGTAATTTGGCTCAGGCCGGTCAACTGGGCTAACATTACGGTATTTCAAAAAACGTTAAAGTAAGCTAAAAACTGAAATAAATTGCATTCTCATTACCATTTACCGACTTTGGCAGAAGTCCTGCACCGCCAGGAGAGTAACTCCATTTCCTGCTACGTGCTACGGCTGCTACGGCGTAGCTCGTAGCTCGTAGCGTAGCCATCGTGGCCGAGTGCCTGCCGTTCTGAATAATTGCTCATTTTGTTTTTATCTTGCAGTCGCATAGGTAACTGGGACAAAGCATCAGACAAATAAGTTTCAAACACTTTCATTGGAATAATAAAGGTTAAAAAAAAATATCCTTTGATTGCAATTATTCAAGTGTGAATAATATAAATATATTTAAACGAAAGGTCAAGTGTTAAGTTTTTATTGATGAAAAATACACACTTAAAGTTTTATAAGTGGTTTACGACTTTTTGTTACGTTATGAATGAACTAAAATGCTACTTATCTACTTATTGAAACGACCTTTAAAGGTTCAAGTTTTATAGTGTTATTTAGTCTGTGCCTAGTAATAATTCTTATAGTACTATTACCCCCTCTGGCTATAAGTAAAACCATATATCACGCTAGTTGAAAGATAAAATTTATGTATAAAACAGTTCTTTGCTAGTCTGGAAATACGAGAATAATAGTGTAATAAGCTTAATTTTTCCCCGGAAGGTGTAGATTCCAACAAACAAAAGTGGGTCAACAAGCATTATTCGAAAACTGACAATACTTAGAGCGAGCGCGCATTGCAGATTTTAAATCGCCCAATTCAAACTTTTTCTAAACTCAGACTCGCTTCTGAAATATTGCTGAACTCCTGTTTGTGGCGTTTCTTTGTCGGTTTAATTTGTCAGTTGTAAGCAGCGCTGGTTATCTTCATGACTCATTAAGTAGCTATCCATATTCAGATAATCCAATCATCTAACTTTAGAATCCAAATAATAATCGTATGAAAATAATAATGAGGTCCGTAGAAAAATATAAAACTTCTTCCACCTACTAAGTTGTTTGCGAATAAATAGTGAGAAAAACTTATGTACTCGTGTTACAGATAAACTGTGAGGCTTCTAAAACATTTTTTTGTGTCGATAATTGACCGCGTAGGAAGAAGCAAATATACTTGGAACAACTTCCATTATGTTTACTTTATTTATGGACTTCCGCACTCCCACACAAAACAAAATTATTGATACAACGATACCACCTACATTCAATTCGTGATGTGGGTCGCATGTGAAATGAAATATCAAACAAATTACCCCTATCAATGATAATAGACACGCTCAAGCTCGGTATAGAGTGCGCTCCTCAAAAGATATGATCTCCTCAAAATAAAAGATAGACGATCGAAGGAATGCCGAGGTGTTATGTAATGGAAGGAGTAGTAAGGAAGGCGGGAGGGCGGCGGCCGGTACAAAAATGACGGTATCAATTAAAAGCAGGGAACGCAATGGCCGCCGTCATCCATCACTCGGCCCGAACACTGACGCGGACAAATGAAGTGCGATTTGATCCGACACCCGCTGATCCTACGTTCATTCACAACTTATGCAGTCACTAAGAAAAACAAAGAACCCCGCCTCATTAGGATAGCTAAGTCTTATGTTTTATTCACTATGGACGGGGAAACGACTAACCTAACTAATTTAACTTTTAAAACGAGTGACAATTTGTTCAATTCAGAACATTTTTAATAATAGAGCTTGTCGACTTCGGAAGCAATTAGGTGGGACTTGAAGGTATTTAATGCTTTTGTAACTGCTCGGATTGTCGTTGTTGCGCGTTATAATAGGTTTATTAATGTGGCGGATAACACACTCTGTGTGTGTGTTAATGCCACCTTTACATTGTACGTAATATCTGTTTTAATGAGCATTAGGATACCGTGTTACATGTGCGATTAAATATACTATTTTTGAGTACAAACATGGAGAGTGGAATTCAAATTTGTCTAGATCAAAGAGCCCATCTGACCTGTAACTAAGTGAAAAAGGTGCGCTGTAGACTGCGTCATTTAGATCGTCAAATATGTACGGCTTATTTCGGACAAGAGCTATTTCAAAGAATTTCAAAAAACATCAAGCGGCTTAGTTTTATCCTTATTTTTTATATGACGTCCAACTTTACGTAGGTACTTACATGAAGTAGTCGCATAAAACTTTTATTTGTTCTACTTTTGTAGTTATAAAATAATAAATATATCTCTGTCTGAAATTTTGTGTTTAGAATTATTGATAAAAATACTTATTTGTTTTTTTATTATTGATATTACATTGCGATGAAAATGCCCATTTCCACCGCATCTGAAATCCAAGGTTTTCGTTTTTCACTTTGTTTAGTGACAATTGCGAGGGCTTTAGAGCTTTCTGGGCTTTCAAAGCGTCGTTCACTGCGAGGTTTGTAAGGATTGCGGGTATCGACAAACGTCTATAGTCTTGATGTTTTCGACGGAACAACGCGAATGACTGAGAACGATAACGATTTTTCGAATAAACGTCAACGATGGCAATTTTCTTCTCTTTTATTTATTTTATTTTTCACGATATAGCGACTGGTTTTGGAGCAGATATTTTGCTGTGAATCATTTTACAAAGTTGTTGTGTGTTAAAATTTCCTGTGCCGGGCAAAAGTTGCCGTGAAAAATAGCAACAGAAACATCGCGTTCATTATCATCTCGCCTTAATATGATGAGAGTTGGCAGAGTTCCCGAACTACTACAGCGGATAATTCTGTTTTCGGCTACGTGCTGTGAATTATTAGTGGCTACTCCAGTACGCCGACCAATCTTAGCATTTTTTGTGTCTAGCATTTTCTGTGCGTATTTTAAATTAGTTGCATTTCCTTGACAGCATTGTTTCATTAGTTTCAAAACCAAAAGAAGTAAAACATTTTGTGAACCTTGAGAACACTAGTAGGTCAAGTAGAAACCTACAAATATCTAAATGTGAAAAGGCGTGAGGCCGTAAAATATCAGAAACAACTACTATAAGTACTTTTGATCGATTCGTCTAGACGAGTTAATAATTTTATTCAAACGCTTACTAAAGACAATAGGTACATATGTAGAAGCATATTTTGTTAGGGATTGTTGATCTCAAATCTGAGCATTGACTCCATTTAGCTGGTAAGGAAACATATCTTACCCTTCCATCGAGAATTATTACAGCAGAACTTCTGTCTGAAATTCATTCTACCTCAATAAAGTAAAAAGTTGATGCTCTCCTTTAAAATTTGGGTTTTATTAACGTACGTATGTAGATACAGTATGTTTAGGATATAATGAACACGAGTTCTGTGTAAAGTTGAATATATTAAGGGTAGGTATTAGCCACTGAACTAATAGATTACAAAACAAATTCCCTTCGGTTTATTGGCGTTGTCCTAATTTATTTAACGTCAGGAGGATTGGGTGACGCTAATTTAATTGTAAGTGAATTAGGGGCGTCTTAAAGAATAATGTGGCCGCGTCCTTATGGTGAGCGAGCAATAAATACATCATGCGAGGTACACGTCACCAACGCACCATTCCCATCTAATATATTACTGAGCAGAGTGAAATACTTAGCTCACAACGATATTTATGTTCCTACGACTGAATTATAAATACGTTATGATATATGAGCGGTATTCTAGAGGTGATAATATTATGAGAAACATATGTAAGTGTATTTGCAAGGGAATCAAAAATACCACTTAACTCAATGTTATGTGGTATTCGAGAGGTTTTAGGTTTTCATTTTTGTTAAGCTCTGGTGGTAGCACCGTTCATTACGTATAATATAATATAATAAGCGTTTTGAACTCGATTGTATAAAATATTTTTATCCATATGAATCGTTTTTGGTAGAGATTGAACAGTTACTTATTCATAGGCACAAGCACATTCCAGTCTATTCCAAAATGGATTTCAGATTTACTGTCAGCTATAGTTGCCTATGTGGCCATCCATCAGAACTGTCACCTAATAATTTGGTTATACGGTAGGTATCTGCAATATTGCCGGGAAATACGGGCAGTGCATTGCAAGGTATACTCTGGCGATATTGTAGCTGGAATATCACTGCGGTAAATGTCCATTCAGGTTGCCTCTACCCACAATTGGTTGTATACCTGCTCTTTAATGCTCCTCTTTCACCGACCTGAGTTTGTCTTATCCGCTGACGACATGTTACCGGGATATAGGTTAAATAAATATTGGCAGTGTGCATTTCACTGGTTATTTTCAGGCTTTTTTTATTTTAAATAAACATTGTACGAATAGAATATGTTGTGCTGTGTTTAGGGTGCTGCCTTGGTTTCGTTTTTCGGAGTAAAGTCTATCGATAAACTACCAAATAAGTTAAACTGTAATTTGGTTCAAAATTGTATTTAACTGTGAACGCTCAGTTACTTCGTTGCTAGGTAGCGGATTAAATAAAACCTATTAATTAAGTTTCAAACTTCGAAAATGAGTAGTATCTTTAAGTTTATATAAAGTTTCGTGCCCGCGGAAACGTCTAAATATCCAAGGTTGTCCTTTAACAACGTCAAAAGGAATAAGTGTTTTGTTACACGAGCGTTGCGCGAATCTATTGGCCTTGGAGGTCGCCGGCGGTGGCGATAATTTGTAGACATACAGATAGATGGCAATACTTTTAGTTGGATAAACAGGAATCGTGTTTTGGTGTACAACGTTCCAGTCATTAGATGGTAGGGTCGTTCTTACCCTTTTCAAAGTAGCGGTGGGCGCCTGTCGGTAGATGGTGAATTATTTAGCAGGCGCGCGCCACCGGCTTCGTGCATGACGTTTATCACGCGTCTTACCAATTATTATCAGTAACACATTGCTGGTTTGGTGATCATACTGTTGTTGACGAATAATTTAGTAGCACTTGTGTGGAAAGTTTTGGGTCTGAGATGTATTAAAAATATGAATGAAAGGAGAACATTTTGCTTAAGTTCTCTCAAATCTCAGAAAATCCGCGAATAATGCTGCTCTAGTCTTGAGGTTAATCAGACATGAGTGATAAATAGATTACACTGAAAAACCTTTGTGCTATCATATTGATAAAGGCGTTATTCGATCCAGATTTTTAGAAAAACTGTCAGTACCTACTCTTGTTATATACATCATTTTAGCAGCACTGTGTATGATAAATTGAACACCAAACACACCCAAAACCTGCTGACTGGAACTAAACAAAAAAAAAGAAGAAAATATGAAACATTTTGAACCAAAACCGTGTCGTTCCCCAAACACAATAATTAGGCCGTCACTTCTAATTTTCCTTTCCCTCGTCGATGTGTGGAAACATCTTTCATTCCAATGACATTTATGTTCATATCACTGAATTATAAATAAGGCATGGCCGAAGTTTTCTAATAACATAATAAATTAAGGAAGCGTGAAGCTTGAAAATAATTAATGAATAAATTATTGATTTTGAGGCCTCACGCATCGGTAAAGATTTCCTATTCTTTTCAATTTTAATGTCTAGGCTATGATGAATTATACCTATAAAATTGAAGTTACGATTTATCTTTGGTCGTTAGTTTTATGTAATAACTAGCTGTGCCCCGCGGTTTCACTCGCGTAGACCGGGATAAAAGTAGCCTATGTGTTAATTCAGGGTATAAGCTATCTATATACCAAATTTCATCCAAATCGGTCTTTCCGTTTGAGCGTGAAGAAGTAACAAACATACAAACACACACATTCCCAAACTTTCGCCTTTATAATATTAGTGAATATTTATAGGATTCATCATTGACAGAGTCCATAGGACTAACCATTACTTAAGTGATTACTCAAAATCCTCTTGATAATTTAGGCAGGGCGTAACTTTTTTAAGCCTTTTCCATTATTCAGACCTATATTTAGCCACAACTTACCATTGGTCAAAATGTCACACCATAATGATAATTTCGATACATAATTAGGCACTTGTAAGGTAGACGTTTAATACGAGTAGTTTGGCCGTATGGACATCAAATTAAGTGCGTATCACTTTTCAACACCCACGCTGATATAGCCGGTAAGAAGTAATTATACAGTGTGATATTTTATTAATAGAACGGCCAATGTAAAAACTGAATTTCATGGGAAACAAAGTTACTGTCGGCAAGTGTAGTTACTGGCGCAAACGAAATTGTTAATCTACAAGGACTTTCAACAGAATTTCAGGCAGTAGATACGCACAAAACGCATTATAAGCAGTTGAAAACGTACTATGACAACAACTAGTTCTAATTATTATGTAGCGAATACACTAGAGCTGTTCCCAGTTCTCTGATTGCGTCACACGTAAATCATTATGATGCGGCAATCCTACTCCTACATTAAATAGGGTAACGAAAGATATTTGTTCACTAAAATTAGAGACAAGGCCCCGAGGCTTATTGGCACATCATCCGTTACATTACGCTACGAGTGTGTGCTTTGCGAGCTACGTGGCTACGACCGCTACGCTCGTTGAACTGGTAGCATTGAAACTCGTAGCACAGAAACTCGTAGCATGGAAACTCGTAGCACAGAAAGTCATTGGACATCTTTGCACTTTTTGTTTGTTTTCGGCTAATTACGGTCGTTTGTTTTTCTTGTTCAACAAACAAAGTGATTGACAAAAAAAAATATAGGAAGGTACTATTTCTTTTGGTTTTTCTCTAGGCTTGTTCACAAAGATTTTACTAATAATCGATAATAAAGGAATATTAACAACTTTTGCGGCTAGTAGTTTCCTTTTGAAAGTTTGTCAAAGAGGACTGTAGAAAACGTTTACTAAGGAATTGATGAATACTGAATGGGTAGACGAGCGAACTATTAGGCCCTGTCCACACCACGATATTTCACCGCGCGATTTTTTTTCGCAATTCTGTAACACATTGAATCATATAGGAGTAGCCGCACTGGCAGTTAAAATTTGCGCGGAAAAAAAATCTGTAATTTAATGCAAACTGAATGCGATTCGGTGCGATTCAGGATTCAATTTCAATTTAAGATTCAATGTGTTACAGATTTGCGAGAAAAAAATCGCGTGGTGAAATATCGTGGTGTGGGCAGGGCCTTACTATTCATCTGCATACAATAGTTAAATCCAATACATATTGCACGTTAGATTATACAGAGCTTCTGGATCAAATACCTCCTCTATACATATAGGAAAGCTTATTATGTATTATGATATCATAAACGGGCACCTAAGGAACGTTCCAAGGCCGATTTCAGTTAATTCAATCGAATTTATTTGATTGACGTAGCGTGTATACTTATAATCTAAATTAATATGCGTAAAATGAATTCTAGCAATTTATTCAAACAATTTTCTATGACTTCAATCAACGACAAATAATAAACAAAACCGGCCAAGTGCATGTCGGGCCACGCTCAGTGTAGGGTTCCGTAGTCACCCGTTATAACATGCGGTCTTAGAAGGGGGTTTTATGTTTTTTACTACGAACATATTAATTGAGATCACTGTTTTACGTTTAAAATAAAAAAAAAGATATTATTTTTCCAAAATTTAACATATTTACTATCTGTTTTAAATATTATAACAACTTCACCCAAGTAGTTTTTTTTTCTTAGGATTTTATGTTTTGTACGAAATGTTCTTAGTAGGTACAATTTACAAATTCGTGACTTACTCTTTAACAAACAAAGCTAACTTAGCAGCAGCAGCTCCTTCCAAGTTCGATCACAATGTTTTCTGGTTTTTTAGTTTAGCTTTTAGTAGAAGAGGGGAGGGGGGGGGGCTCGATTCGAACAAAAGATATCACTTTAATGTTTAATATTTCGCAAACGAATCACTGAATTGAAAATTCGTCTTAACAACCTTACAATGATTTTAAAAGACCTATCCAACGATACATACTCCAAAATATAGGATAGGCGAGAAAAAATATATCCCCACTTTACATGTACGGAAGCTACCATAAAAAAAAAAATTTTCAAAGCGTTACTGTTTCGTTTTTTTTTTTGCGTGATTAATATATGGATCAACTGAAACGTGGTCGCTCACAGTGGGCCTCATCAGAAGGCTTACAGTCATCCAAAGGCCAATGGAGAGGGCAATGCTCGGAGTTTCCTTGCGTGATAGAATCAGAAATGATGATATCCGGAAGAGAACTAAGATTACTGACATAGCCCGAAGAATCGCCAAACTGAAGTGGCAGTGGGAAGGGCACATTGCTCGCAGAACAGATGGTCGATGGGGCCGAAAAGTTCTGGAATGGCGACCGCGTACTGGCAGATGCAACGTTGAAAGACCTCCCACAAGGTGAGGTTAAAAGTGTATAATCCTAAGAAAGAGAGTAACCTCTTGTCAAGATCGCAAATTACATCCTTCTGCATGCTTTCCATGACATTTTTAATAACGTCTTGTGGAATACGTTCCCACTCTACTGCAATGACTCTTTCTAGCTCCCTGATGTTTTTTGGAGCAGGTTACACTGATCTTACCCGTCTCTTTAGGACATCCCAGACATGCTCACTTGGATTTAGGTCGGAACTTCGGGCAGGCCAATATAAACGACGGATCCCAACTTCTTGAATATACGCTTCCACGTCGCCAGAACGGTGAGTGTGAGCAATGTCCTCTATTAAATGGAATCTTCTCCAAGAGCAGTAAATACGGGTTGTGCATGTGGAATTAGGATTTCCGTTATGTACCGGTGTGCATTTAATGTTCCATTTTTTAACAAAACTAACTTCGTATATATGCTCCGTAGAATTAATTGCTGCTCAAAACATAACGGAGCCTCCGCCATAAGCAGTAATTTCTTCGAAACACACGTCCACATAGCGTTCCCCTGGTCTTCGCAGCACTTGCCGGCGTCAATCTTCACCATATAAACGAATTCTAGTTTCATCAGAAAACAATACATTGTTCCAGTCCTCCAGAGTCCATGATGCTCGCGCCTGGCCCTGGTTCAGGCCATGGTACGGGGCGAGAGGGAATGGGATGGCGTCTCCTCCTTCTGCGAAGCAGTAATGCTCGCGAAGGCGGAGGCGGGAAGGGTGAGGGAAGCTCAATGGAGTGGCCCTCACACCCGTGGCCGCTACCGCCGCAGGCGAAGTACTGGGCGTAGGACGTCGAGAGACGATCTGCGGCCACCGTAGTCCCGGGCCTGCGGGCGGCGAGCAGTGGGTAGCTGGCCGTCCGATCAGCACCAGAACCGTGAGTTGACGGCGCGTAGTGTTCTACGCGCGCCTCAAAGAGATGATTGTCAGCCACCTCTGACGGGACCCATCGTGGCCGGTGCCTGCATGCCTAGGGATAGCGGATAAATTCTTAAGAGAGTTACCGCCCCCCTCGGCACTCTGGCAGGAAAGAGACAGGGGTGGGTTTTAGTCAGTAAGAGTCTGATACACCCTCCCGCTCCACCCAGAACGGGAGATGTCATTGGATGATATCCCAACCCACCAAAAAAAAAAAAAAGCGCCCATGATGCACAATTTAGAGCAAACTGAACTCGAGTAACTCGGTATTCACGGACTATTTAGGGCCCCAGGCTGGGCAACTCCTAATATCGGCAGCCAAAAGTCATATGCCAAGGAGTAGTAGATAAATTCGTAACAGAGTTACCGCTCCCCTGGGCACTCAGGCAGGGAAGGAACAGGGGTGGGTTTTAGTCAGTAAGAATCTGACACGCCCTCCCGCTCCACCCAGAGCGGGAGAAGTCATTGGATGATTGCCCCCCCCCCCCCCCCAAACTTTGAACTTTGGCCGTTCATAATGTGGTCATAAATTGTAAAAGTAAAGAAAACGTCGGATACAAACCTTGAACATGTAATGGAGATTCTACGAGTAAATGACAAATATTTATTTCACAAACATAAGGCTTATTCAAAAACATGCATTTCCCGGAACAAGTTTTATGAAATTTTTTAACACTATATTTATGAAATTTTGTTTTTATGTAGATATTTACCTAGATATGTACCTGCCAACTACCTAACAAATTACTGTTATCGCTTATTTCTGTAGATAGGTAGGTAAGTATAAGGGAATCAACAAGCTTTTTAAACCATGCTCGCGTTGATTATAGACGGACGGAGAAGGGCTCTCTAAATAAAGCAATTTTAGAATAATCATTAGTTTCCTTATGTTAACGGCAGATTTCGTACCGCATATTATTTTTGTTGTTCTGTTGAAGAATTTGTACCACTTATTAAGGCAACTAAGCCATTTATTTTTATGTAAGTGTTCTATTTTTAGAACTTCGGATTAATTAATAATATCAATAGAAAGATTTTAATAAGTTAACGTAACAAAATCGTAAACTAAACGCAGTCATGTTTTTAGAAGTTGCCATAACGTAAAATAACACAAATATCGGAATGATAATTTATTACGAGTATTTAGAAATAAAAATAACATTAAATATAATTAAACACTTATATTTGTACCAAAGAATGCATAATTGTTGCATAAATAGTTAACGAGTTAGATAAGAATGATTTTTCTTTTTTTTGTTCACGCAATTATTTATTGACAGGTAAAGAAAATCTGTCATTTAGTTCAGCCGGTCGATTCTGTTCACAGCTCACCGTGAAAACTTAGGTGAAGTGAGTGATAAGTGAACTTGTCATTCGACCTTGATTGTATGGAATGACAGCCCACTTCACGTTCACCTCACCTAAGTTTTCACGGTGAGATTTTACAGAATGGTACTACAGTTCTTTGCTGTTGGCCATAGAGAAACACGGGGAAGCACTAGCGGTCTCCCTCTCGAAGGCCTTCGACAGGGTCTGGCACGATAGCCTTATTGGCAAGCTTCCTTCCTTCGGTCTACCCGCGGGATTGTGTGATTGGACTGCAGATTTCCTGAGGGATTGGTATGCAGACGTCATCTCTCCTGATGGTAAGCAATGATGTGGTCGAAGTTGGAGCACGCTTGCCTAGAAGTAACCTATTCACTCTTGACTTAAAGTCTCCCAGGTTATAGTAATTAGGAAACACAGACTTCTTGTTGTCCGATGGTGAAACGGGCTTGGCGGAATTAAATTATGCAATTCCATCGCACACTCGCCAAAATGCAACCGATAGAAAACCGACAGGCTATCAACCCAGCGTCGATGCTCAAGACTTTGGAGCTTTCTGCCAAGCCTGTTTCATCATCGGACCGCAAGACGTGCGGCGATGCGCCACCGGTACATGGTGGACATCCCACCCACACGCACAAAACGTTTAGAGAACACATTCATTGTGCGTACAGCTAGGGGGTGGAATTCCCTGCCGCAGTCTGTGTTTCTTAATAACTATAACGTGGGAGTATTTAAGTCAAGAGTGAATAGGTTACTTCTAGGCAAGCGTGCTCCATCTTCGATCATATCATCGCTTACCATCAGGTGAGATAGTGGTCAAACGCGTGACCATCAAATGTAAAAAAAAAATGTCGTCGAATCAATAAAACCTCATTTTTGTAATAAAAATTTAAAATAGAACAAAAAAAACTAAGTTTTTTTTTACAAAAGGGTTTATTTGGCTAATTGTAAAATATGTTGCATAGCTCTAGCTATATTTTTAAGTTTTACTATCAATTATATGTTTTCTATATTCTTTCCAGTATTTTAGGGTTTGTAGGGTTCGTAGTCCTGACAGGAACCCTTATAGTTTCGTCATGACCGTCTGTATGTTTGTGGCTTAGCTTAGCCACTGTTAGTACCTACTATAAAGCTGTAATATGTATATTAATATAATGTTATATATATGTATATTAATCACACCGACTAATCATATCGACTGGTTCAATAAAATCTTGTGAATTTTTTTAGGTTTTTCCCTTACACCCTACTTTTTTCTCATAGTGTCGAATATCATTGGATAGGTCTTTATAAAATATTGCAGGGATGTGCAGGTTTTTTTCGATTCAGTGAACCAATGGCCAAATATTCATCTCTTTGGAGATATGCGGAACAGGATGTAAAGTCCCGTAAACCTCCATTGAAAAGGGTGAATCCTCTGACCAGACGGGTGTTGTGTCTAATCTGAGTAACTGCCCGATGGTTGCTGCTTGCGCGATGCAGAATTTGTATGTTTTTAGTTCGTTTGTGGCGTCATAGATGTCGGGGAGGTCACATCATAAGCTAAATTATATTGTTAGCTTGCAAAATCTGAAAAAAAAAAAACATGACGGTAGTCATATATAACGGATTAAAAAGGAAAAGATGACGGCCAAGTCAGCTCTTTTTAGTTTAACTGTATTGTCGCCCAACTTATAAAATGTAGGTACCTAACCAACTTTTAAAATTTCGTACAAAATTCTTAGATGAAGTTATTACTTGTTTAATGGATATCAGAAGTGTAAAATTATGGAAAAATCATACATAACGTCACGCACGACCTTTATCTCAAGCAGGGTGGTCAGCGAGCCGCAAATATAAGCGCTTAGGTGTTCCAAACATTGAAAGCTTCAATGCAATGAAGAATTTAAACTCCTTCAGTTACCATCGTCTTATGGGGGCCCGTTTTTAAACGGTGTTAGCCAGTAAACCGTGAATTCAATTAAAATGTTCATAGTAATAAACATAAAGCCCCCTTCTAAGTCCGCATGTTATAACGGGTGACAACAGATCCCTACACTGTGCTTGGCCCGACACGCAGTTGGTTGGTTTTATAAAAGAAAATTAATAAATCTTATAAATTAATTTCGCCTATACGCTTGATTTAATTAACTTACAATAAAATTATAGATACTTTATTAATCCACCTACATTATAGTCGATGAAGCATTGTTCAGTTCTCGATACCCAACTTTACATAACAGGTTCTCATGTAGGAGTTGTTAAACTGAAACTAATAAGAGGTTACTCAGTTTTCCGTTTTCAGCTCAAACAATATATAATATTATGTAATAAGAGTTTATGAGTTGTTCTTTGAAACCATTATACTATAAATAAACCCTTCTGTATAAGGGATAACTTAGTTCATCACAGTATACGAGTATGTACATAGATACATTAAAAAAAAAAGAAAAAAAAATCAAATCATCTTATGGCTTCTTCCGCTCTAGGGTGGAGCGGAAGATATAATATTTAATACAATTGGGTAATGTCGTTGCAGTTTCTCGGCTCCAAAACAACCTTGCCTTCGGCTCGGGCATGTATTCTGCCTCGGCTGCAATGACAAACTTTGCCAACTTGCATCAAAATGTACTATTTCACGTGCTCAAGTTTTTGTAACAATTTACAGATATACTAACAATGTATGCCGAGGATGTTGGAGATCGCAATACAGCACACATGGTTACGTCACTAGCTATCCTCAAAGTGTAATCTTATAATCGCCTTTTACGACACCCACGAAATTAATGAGATAGCCTCATTCACAGTGAGACCACAAGACATAAACCTTGTTTTGATTCAGTTTTATGTCTTAGGTAAACTCAGTCTTAAATATTTCATCATCTATCTCACTAAAGACAAAACTAATCGTTCCCGTTATCGAATCGCTCTCACAGCATTAAAATTTCAATCTAAGTAGCGAACAATCAGGGTAAAATTAATTTTAACTTTGAGATTAAAAATAGTTTCCTATAGAGCCTTAACTTTTTGCTAAACTCAAGATTACCAGACCGCGAAAAGGCAACGGACTAGCTAACATGCAAAGCTTTTATCTTCAAAGGTGTGCCGTTACAATGGCGGTATTACGCAAACGAGAGCTCAAGAATTTACTGTAGACGGTGCACGCTGCTCCGACGATATAATGAGATGCGAAAACACACTGATATTTTGTAAGTAAAACCTGCTCGCTGCAAATTGTTTTGAATATCCTCCTGAATTAATTTGGCTGACGTTTAAAGCTAATGTTATGAATCTATAAACTATTACTGTATATAGGTATAACTTAAAAAAAATACATACTTACGTAAATATAAATGGCTATTAACACTGAAGCTTTATAAATACGGTAGAATTTCAATTATTCCATAAGTAAAACCATACTCATTTCTAATGTAGACATTTTCAAAATGTAATACTTTATGCCTGAATTTGTAACCGAGCGGAAATTATAAGCATGGGATAATATCACAAATGAGAGATCGTATTTTCCGTTTCTGCTTACAGTATCAGCAAGCAGGATAATAGGTCAAGTGTATAACTTTCTGATAGATTGGTATTCCAAACAGATACTAAGATGACGGTAGATTATCCATACGGGACCTACAACTAGTACCATTCTAAAATTAAACCCGATCACATTTGTTACTAAACCAATTATTTTTGTTATCCTGATAATTTTATTTCCAAAGTTTTCATGTATTAAAAAATAATTCCCGACCAATTTGCAAACTTCAAGCTATCAAAATTCAATTTTACCCGTTACTGAATTTCAAATGCCATGGTCAATTCCGACTCAGATATTTGGGGCAGACTTTCGTATTTGCAAGTTTGAATTACTCAAACGCTAATTGCGGTTATTCCATGAAACCTGACATCAATTTCGCAAATAACAATTTGAGTAATTTGGTATCGAACAAGCAGAGGCATTTACCGGGGACTGGCGGCTCGAATCATGCCCTACTCGTATCTTTCGGCCACTTGGAAATTTTGAACGTTCGAGACTAATTGACTCGCTTCTGAACCGATCGATGTTAGGAAGCCCATTAGGCAATTACATACGACCGACTAGCCTTATACATTATTTAGCTATTTTGCGGTCTAGTATGACGACTGCTCTCTTACTTAAATATTCGAATGGGTCAAGTGGGGTGACTTTGATGAATCGCAATAACTACTGAATAGATTTTAACTACTCGTATGTCGTTAATACATTATAAATACAGCGTTCTACGAGGCTATCCCCATGATAAAACGCTTGACCATGTCTCAGCTACTTTAAAACCATTATCACATATATAAGATACGAGTATAGTGATTTTGGATGAGACCTGTGTCTCATCCGTTGTTGGAACAATTAATTTAAATAAAGCTCAGTTAGCCAGTCTTATCCTGAGAAAACAGGAAGAAAGATAAAGGTACGTAGCTACGTATAAAATACGGAAACAGTTGTCTGTATGTATAGTAAAAGGTTTCCGAAACGGTTTGGGAGAGGCAGTTGTGCGTCAGAGGTTTGTAGGAAGTCGTCGCGTCCCCGCAATAATTTAGCTGTTGCGGGCACAATGACGCCCGGGCCACATTCTACGTTCGTGTTTGCCTGACAGTTGCGTAGGTACCGCCGCAACATGGAATATCTGAACATTTTGCTGCGACGGCTTTTCAAGGTGTGTGCAGACGTAGAGCATCGTTCAGTTTTGTTAGGGTATACTAAAAGTTAGTATTATGAACAGTACCTATCATGAAGTACTAATTTATGACAGCAAAAAGCGAACCTTATTCATGTCTAAGCGTTTTAAATAAGGTCGCTTTTCGTGTGTCTGTGTGACCATTTTGACTATATATTTCGGATATAGTTAAATGTGGTATGTGTTCATCACCTCCCTTCAGAGGCCGTCAAGGGCCATAAAAATTAGCGAACCTGACGTGACGACCAAAACGAGTAGTATACCTACTTTTTGCTACTGCTAGGTAGAACGACTTCTTACGGGTCACCCTTCTGCCCAGGGGTTGTGAATAAATTCGAAACATAGTTACCGCGCCCCTGGGCACTCAGGGCAGGGAAGGACCAGGGATGGGTTTTAGTCAGTAAGAGTCTGACATGCCCTCCCGCTCCACCTAGAGCTGGATCATTGGATGATTTCCCAGCCTACAAAAAAAAAAAATTGTGTCGTCCTTTTGCGGACGAGTCACGGTTGGTTGAAGCGAAACATGTAATGCGTCTTCACGAAGGAACACGAAATCAGTGGTCTGCAGATCCTTGAAAATGTTTTTTTTTGTTGGTTGTGACCGGAAGCTGGAGTTAGCTGCAGGTTTAGGGCGAATCTGCGGATGCAACCGGGATTGCGATATTCGAATCCTAGTTTATATTTGTACCTTTGCCTGCTGGTAAGAGTATCTTCATAAAATTAATTTGTACCGAAGAATGCCAAATAAAAATATTTCCTCGAGATTATAATTGCCTCTTAATGTTATAAATCATGATTCTTGTTTAGAATATAATACAATCCTGTAATTACTTCGGCCGATAGACCCTTTTTCTCAGGAATTTCATTATCTTTTCCCCACGGATCTGATCATGAGATATTATGTTTTTAACGTTAGCTTCAGTGATATATGATAATATTAAATACACGTAGATTCTTAAGTATTTTGTAGCATTATACAACGGTTTGTATTTACGTTTAAACACAAAATATTCCTGTATACATACCGATTATGTACCACGTTATAATATTTTCTAGTTTGTGTATTCATGGCCAGTGAGACTGCTTGACATCATGCATACATGATGACGAAATACAACAAAAAAAAAAACACTCCACAAAACAATAAAACAAAACAGTTTATTTTTCTAATATCCCGTCAGTGGCACAAACGTAAATAAGCAGCGAGTCAGCTGGAAGGCAGGTGTGTCATGCACAATGTGATCGCTAGCACAACAGTTACAAGTCGTAACAAGTCAGCGACAGCAGGCGGCCGTCCGCAGAAGAACAACTTGATACACGGCGACCGCTGTCTAGTATTTAGCTTGTTTTGCGGCCGCCACCGCCCCGGCAGCACCCACCGTCTCTGCAACTCTCACAAACTCTAAATAACAAAGTGGGGTGAACCATCCTTCGCTGAAAACAAATAGCCGACCTTTTGCCTTCTTTATGAGACCCTTGTTAACTTGTCCTTAATAAATTATTTATTTTGCGCCGCGCGACGGTGTTACTGCTACATTTTTGTTAATTTTATTTATTATTTTCGAATAAGTTTTTACGGGGCGGCCGATTAATGGCCGGAATTTATTATACTTGCTAACTTTTCGGGAATGAGCGGAAAGATCTTATAGCAATTTACTTTTTATGTCCAGCTATTATTATTTGTTATGAAATCCTTTTGTGTAACGGAAGAAATGACATCATTGCCGAGATATAATATTAATATGTAACATTTTTATAAGATTATATAAACGTCTACGATCATGACGGTACGAATATTTGCAACAACAATAGTGTGGGTATAAGGAAACAAAAGAAAAATAGTTTATCAGTGGCTTGTTTTCCTTGCTAGTTGTTAAGTCAAGTACGGAAATGGCCTACTTAATGGTGCTCAATGTTGTAGCTTTCAGTCACTACTTACACACGATTCTATCCTATAAATCCAATGCATTATTGCTACGGTTAAATATGTTCTGGAAAACCTACTTCTATTCTGTCATTGTGGGAAACTCTGCGGGAACTTTTTCTGTGTTCGACTTAAACAGCGTAACTAGCCAATAATACGTAGAACGCAGCCCGCGAAATCAGTGCGTTTAATTTCTTGTACTGAGGTACGACGAATCTTGAAATAATTTGGATCTACTTGTCTTACATGAAGACAAAAGTAATGTGTAATTATTGACAGCCTTATAAAATTATATTACCCTTATTTAATTTGAAAATAAAGTGTTGTTTTAATAAAAGAAACGAATTAACAATTTAATTAAATTCATTACTTGCGTCATTGTGTTCACAAAAGAGTGATTGCGTCATTTTGCGACACTGGATCTGTGCAAAATTGTAACATAATGGCCTCTACGGGAATCTACAAATTAAATAGGGCTGCAGCTTTTATGAAACAAAAGGAAACACAAGCATCGATTGATGATGATTAACAAGCACTTTTTAAAACAATGCAAGATTTTAAAAGTAGCCCAGAATTGTTCCCCTTTTTATCGCATTAAAACGTCCCTAAGTCGAGGTTTTATTACCATAGCAACGTTAATATATAGATGGAAAACAATGTGTCGTGGGGCGGTATGTACTCGTATTATAAAAGAAGGTAAATAACGGCGTCGCCGGTATATTTGCCGGAAAGATTTTCCGTTTCAGTCACACGAAGAAAATGTGTTTGATTTATCAGCACTTGAGGCCGGACCTTCCGCTCGCTATAAATTTTATTGTGTTATGATTTAGGGACGCGTATGCGATTTTATGGTAAACACTTTGCTCTTTGTGTTTGTTATGTGATTTATGTCGTTCTCGGCTTAGGCCCGATGTGAGATGCTGTCGAAGCTAACCGATCTGAATAACAAAACTCTGAATTATAGCTTTATCTTTCCACCATTCATAAACGTTTATTATAAATGATGTAACGACATGGCTGTAATGCTACACGTTAGTATTGTGGCATTTTTGACGCGTGTAATCGTGTCGTATATTGCTCTGTGCCGTAAAAGTAGTATTCATTTTACGTTTATTTAAAACGCGTTTGAAATGGTTATAACAGAACACATTTTATATCATTTTTATTTTACTGTCAGGTGCGATATTAATCTAAAATGGCTTATTTTAATTTTTGATAAAACGAGTTATTTATTTTAAAATAATACCTGCTGAAGTTTACTAAGGACTATTTTGAAGTGGTCATTACAGACAGAATTGCTCGCTTTATTATTCTCAAGGATCTGATGTCGTTAGAGATGGTAATCGATATAAATAAGTCATAGCTAGGCAAATTAACGTTGAAATACTCAAGTTTCAATTATGTATTTACAAAAGTACCTGCGACCGGTACCTAAGTACCTCCGCTTGAATATTATGTATTTGTAAGTTATGTCGATAAATTTTGGGTAAAATACAGTCAATTAGATTTTCTTCTTTTGGTCCTTCAGCATATTTTTAAGGTTAGGTTCTTTTATTAAAGTCGTTACAATATTTAGAGCCTTTTAAATTCATAACTTTGCACTGTAGATCCAAATTAGTACAATAAAAATGTTTACAGCTGATATAAACCTCCAAAGGACTGGTCAAAGGACTGCAGTGGGTATAAATACAGTACTACCAGAGTTCTACGAAATTTTCTCAAGCACTGATTTTATCTCATTTCTCAGTAATCGATTTAGTGATACCCAGTGCATATATCGTAACTAGCTAATAGAGAACGTTTTCCGACTAAACTCGAACTTCAGTACACTTCCACATTGGATTTACAGCTATTAAAGTAGAAGTACATAAAAGAATTAAGCTGGCGGGCAGAATTAATGGGGTAGCAGCTTGTTAATCCGATGGCTGATGTAATGCGCTTACTCTCAGATACTATTAACTTTAAACCGTAACATGTTTTACGGACCACAATTACGGCGCATTTTTACCCTAGCGGAGTAAAGTCAACACTATAACATTTAAACAACTCTACAATAATGTGTTGGGCTCAAACACATAAAAAGACATAGGCATATAAAGTCTAACATAAAGAAGTCTTTGTTTAAAAAGGTTCGTAAAATAAACCTCTATCTTTGTATATAAATGCAGTGAGTGTACAGACGTTGCTACAGTGGGTAGATAAGACGCAGTGAACTCATTACGTGAACAAGTTAACGGTACGCACTGCGCGACTGCACTGCAAGATTTACCGGGAGAACTGCAAACGGGATTGGGCATTCATTCTCCTTGGCTGTTGGCCGCATAATGTGTCCCGGGCCTTAGTCGTTCGACGCCTGGGGGCATCGAGTGTCTTAGAGCGCTGTTATTTTCGTTAGTAGCAGTTAGTAATTACCTGCTTCCCTGTTTGCTGCTGACAGATCCAATTACATTAAAGGGATCGAACCCCATTCCATTAGGCGGCACACTTTGTTACTTCAACAAACGTATTGTTTTCAACCCACGATTGTATTACGATTACCCACGTGTATTAACCGTATTATGCTTTTAGTAAAATAAAATTTATTTTCCTTTGACTAAAGAGGTTTTGTCTTTGAAGTAAGATCTGAATGTTGGTAATTTAGAATGTGTGTGGGTGTGTGATATTGAAAGATATTGTTTATGATGTTTGTGGGTATAACTTACGGTAATCCTACGTAGTTACCAACGTATGTAGGTACGTTTTATTTGTTTTAGTTTCGAACTAGTTGTAAGAATTTGTAAACCTAATCCATCTATACAAATATAAATGCGAATGTTACTCTATCTGTTTCAAGTACGTCTCAACGGCTCAACGTATTTGGATGAAACTTGGCACACCGGTAGACCATGCCCTGGATACTTGGAGGATAATTTTTATCTAGAAATAATGTTTCATTGAGATATTTTTTTACTTTCATGAGAACGAAGCCGCTGTCAGAAGCTAGTATAAAAATAATGAAATGTTTCTTAAATTTTTCATTAAATTTAAATGTTTGTTAAAATGCTGTTCTCCTTAAATTTTATTATAATACCGAGGTTTCGTTAACTACCAACGCAGAGATTTTTAAAACCGTAATAGGGAATATGCAAGTAATTCAATTTTTTTTTTAAAATATACATTGTGTTGGACCATAGAAACAATGTGGTGCACTTGTTTGATTTTTTAAACCATCACATATTTTACAATTCATTATTTTATGTTGCATGTTTTTGATGAAACTATACGTAAACTCAAAACGTATCGTTCTCAATAATGCCGGTAGTGACGAAAAAATATATGTGTCAAAGTAACACCTAATTCGTAAAAAAGTAATTTAAATTTCACTAAAATTTTATTATAATATTCAAATTGCAATTTATGCTTGACTGAAGCACATACCATTAGTAAAATTATTCATTTAAGGACAAAAAATAAGATGTAAACAAGGCGTATCGATGTACTTATATCGAGCTTTTCGAAAATATAGAAGAGATCGCAGTGAGGAGAACTGGAGCCTGTACAAGTTGGCTAGAAACCGCTGTAACTAGGTGGTAAGAGCTTCTAAACGCCAATACATTTGTGAAAATGTCCTCAACTCTTCTCCGGCTGATACTCGTATATGGAAGTTTTTAAAATCACTCGGTATAACAAAATCCCTCTCTCATATTTTTCCGTATACTATGACTTTGAATAATTTAAATATACATTCTTCATCGTCACCTATGCTTGACATTGCTGTTAAAAATAAAACTATCTCTGACATTACTTCCATGCCAATTTTACCTCCTGATTCTTTTGCCTTTTCTCCTGTGGCGACCCTGAGATACACAAAACTTTTGCTGCAATTAAGTCAAAGGCTGTCGGCTGTGATGTAGTCAGCAGAACTATGGCGTCTCTCATCATCAAAAGCATCCTTCCTGTTGTCACATAGATCATAAATTCCTCCTTGCAGACTGGGGTGTTTCTGGCGTAAAGCATTCATTATTCCTCTTCCTAAAATTTCCAGCCCCACTTTATCTAATATACACTATAGACCAATCTCTATTCTCCCTTTCCTTTCTGAAATCCTGGAAGCAGTTGTTCTTAAACAAATATCTAACTGTGTGTTTGGGAACAATCTGTTATCCCCTTTCCAATCAGGTTTTCGGCCTGGCCACAGTACAGCCAACGCTTTGCTTAAAGTTACTGAAGATGTTAGGAACGGCCTGGAGAGTTTGAGGTTAACGGTGTTTGTACAGTTGGATTACTGGGTCTGAGCGTAGTTGGAGTATATACTTAGGTAAGAATGAGTGGACTGTTTATATATGACGCGTATATTACAATATTAGACTTGATACAATAAATATTAAAAACAGGCAAACAAAAAATGGGTTTAGGATGCGCGAGCGCGTTGGTGCGATGTCGATTGGTTTCGGGTACTGGTTGGGCGCGATGACGCAGCTGTTGCCGCGCCGCTCTCTCCCCGCTCCCCTTCCTGGTCCACTCGCTCGCTGCGTTGAGGTGATGAATCAACAGTGTTAGTTTTAATAGATTTCTCCAATGCTTTTTATACCGTTGATCACGACGTTCTCCTGGCTATCCTGTCTCAAATTGGGGTTACTTCGTTTGCACGGGACTGGTTTGCATCAAATCTTCGTGGTCGCCAGCAGGCGGTACGTGTTGAACAGAAATCTTCTGACTGGTGCGCTCTGGGATCTGGCGTTCCACAAGGCGGTATATTCTCTCCACTCTTATTTGCTTTATTCATTAACTCTATTACTACTATCCTCAAGTGCTCTTACCATTTGTATGCGGATAACTGCATCTCGTTGCTTAATGCTGATCTCTTAGCTATCGAAGATTGGTCAAGCAGATTTGGAGTTACTGTCAATGTTAGTAAATGTCAGGCTATACTTATTGGTAGTTCATACTTTTTACGTCCATTGGACTCCAGTAAACTGCAGCCGCTTGTTTTTGGCAATAATGTCATCACTCTCTCGCCACACGTCAAGGACTTAGGCCTATACATTGACGACAGGATTAATTGGAATAAACAGATTGCTCAGGTAAGCCAGAGAGTCACATTCACACTGCGATCTCTCTATAGATTCACGCACTTCCTTCCATCAAGCACTAAAACCACTTTGGTCCAATCGCTAGTGCTGCCTATAACTGACTATGCTGATGTTTGTTACTCAGTTCTATCCCAAGAACTTCTAAACAAATTGGAAAACACAACAGAAACACACAATCGGAAATATGATCACATTTCTTCCTACCGTTCTCAGCTTAAATAGCTGCCTATCCGACACAGGAGATCCCTCTGCATGCTCTTCACTATTATGAACGATCCTTGTGCTCCTGATTATTTAAAACAACATTTTAAAGTATTGGGCAGTTCTCACAGTCTGAACCTTCGAGCATCCAAAAACTTACTTCTACGCATTCCTTCTCACCGCAACAGGTTTATGT
This sequence comes from Polia nebulosa, assembly GCA_951329385.1. Classification (NCBI taxonomy): domain Eukaryota; kingdom Metazoa; phylum Arthropoda; class Insecta; order Lepidoptera; family Noctuidae; genus Polia; species Polia nebulosa. Next base: position 15,694,800 of record OX589593.1, on the reverse strand, counting down.
CTAACTCTTATGTTATTTCAACGATTAGACTCCGGAACGTGCTTCCACTTGACATCCAAAAAGCTGAGAGTAAATTTTCGTTTAGGCGTAAAATCCGGAACTACTACGTAAGTCCTCTCAAAAGTAGTTTGGTCCTCGTCGTAGTCATTGTTTTCTGATTTTTTTTTGTGTTTTATACTGTAATATTTGGTATTTATTATAATATTTATTAGTATATTATTTTAGCATAAATATGTATTTTATTATCGGTATAGTATATTCGATTTAAAATTTTTATTTTGTTCTATTTGTGGTTGTACACCTACCACAGAGTTGTCTATTTAACCCAAAGGTTGACTGGTAGAGAATGCCTTGTTGCATTAAGTCCGCCTATGTACCACTATTGTACATGAAGTTTAAATAAATAAATAAGTGACGTCACAGTAGTAAAAAATTGTAAGAGTTAAATTTTTTTTTTGAGTGACATGCAGTTCTTGAATTAAATAATTTTCTTGAGGTTAGTACTGTATTTTATTATAAAAGTGAAAAAAAAAAATTTTTTTTATTGATGCATATTCCCTACTCCGGAGAGCCATAATTTTGGGCAAACTTGATTCCGGCATCGAAATTGATAATTATATTTGAATCTTTTATCCAAAAAATATGCATAGTATGGGGTCTGTGTGAGCTTATGAGGCACCCACGATGCCACCCCTAGCTATTTAGGTACTGAATGTAATGCGAAACTGTATCTAATTACAATTTGTTGGTTTTCGTTGCACATGAACTAGAATCATTAGGTAAAGCAAGACTTTTCAGTAAATAATTAACTCATTTAGGACGATTAAGCAATAAAAGAACTGATAGAAATAAAGTACTTTTAATGTTCCACTTTCCATTTACATACAAAGGATAGGATAACAATTTAACGTTTCAGAAGATTGCTCAACGAACATCCAGCAATCTAATTTTAAACGTATACATTTATAAAAAGGTTGATATGATTACACAAAGAAAAGCTTCGTTTAATCTCACCTCCTCGCTGAGTAATGATGCGAAACTCCATCCTAAACTAACAAGGCTTAGCATAGTGAATATGAAATCTCTTTACTCGTGAAAGGCTCCAAGTATTTAGAAGTCTGTAATATGCTCCATCGATCACTAGTTTAGTACATCTTCGGGGATGTTCATCTTCGGCAGCTAGTTACATTGATCGAGTTCTTTTCATAAGAGGCAAAAACTGATCAGTTTAATCAAGCCGGCAGCTGGGCGTCAATCAAGGCGGCTCGTTACCTAAACGACCAGCGATTTTCTTTCGCTGACCGAGCGCTCGCGCGATTTCAAACTAGACTTTGATCAAACTCATTTATTGATTAGCAACTTTTATACAGTCGTTTTGTATTTCTATTTTATTGTTTTGCTTGCCCAGATTCTGTTGTTGTTTATTTAATAAAATGTTTCATTGAATAAGCTTGCGCAGGCTGTGATACAGTTTTCTTTGAAACATATTATTTCTTGGTAAACAGATTTATAGCTAGCATAAAAAGTGTTTTATATGTTGTTGGTATAATTCCCCAAGTTATGATTCATATCTGTGTCAAGTTTCAGGAAAGTTGGATGAGCTATTTCGTCGTAATTGCGTAACATACCTACATGCTCTCAACACATATGCTTTCATTCCTAGAATGTCATTATGATGTATTTCAGTCAGGATATTCATCTAGTTAGCTATTTACTTTAACTTGCCAAGAATCCTTGCTCAATAAGATCTCAGTGTACCTTTTTAGGGTTCCGTACCCGAATATTAAATGGAAGGGCGCAATATTTTTTTCATAATTTTAAAATGAATTGTTTTAAATTTATTTAAGAAAATAAACGAAAATTGACCATTCCCTCTTATGTCCGAAACTGCTGTGGCTAAAATTAAAAAAAAAATACAGGAAATAGTTCTTTACTTATAGATTACAGGAAAACCTATGAGCAGTCTATATTTTACAAACTTTATATTAACTTGCTTTGGTTTTGTGTGTATCTGGTTACAAATTAGTAACCCATTTTTCAAACACTTTCTGGTCTTTGATTAAGTTGAAACTTGCATTACTTATAAAATTAAGTGCCCAATGCAATAATATAGTACTATGAAGCTGGCTCTCATGATGGAGCTGGAAGGTGGCCATAGGATCTCCGAACCAAATAACACACATAAAAAAAAAAAAAAAAAAAAAAAAATACAGTCGAATTGAGAACCTCCTCCTTTTTTTGAAGTCGGTTAAAAAGATAGCACCATTGTGTTTGGACTCATTCAATGTGTATTGACAAGCGATAATACATTTAATGGTGTGGTGGTGCCCAGGGTCTGATGATAAAACCGGAAGGTGACCGTAAAAACTCCTCAACTAAACAATATAGCACTATCGTGTTTGGGTTTATTGAATTTGTATTGACTAGTGTTTATCTATTTATTAAAACTTCATGCAACACCAATACAAAGGTGGACTTAATGCCTTAGGCATTCTCTGACAATCAAGGGTGGTGGAGAGATAACAAGGCTGGCAGGTGCATATATCAATCTGCCTAGCCTTTTCCCAACTATCTTGGGGTCGGCTTCCAGTCTGACCGGATGCAGCTGAATACCAGTATTTGCATAAATGAGAAAATATAATTAAGAGGAAAATGGGTACGGCAGTATATATACAATATGTGCGGGTTTGTAATAATAAAACTTTAAGGCCGATATATACATTTAATTTTTGCGCTAAAAACACCCTACGGGGTGCGATGTCTAAACTCTCAGAGATAGAGCAATTTTAGCATCTGTCTTGCTTATTTTGATATCTAAAAAAAAAAAAAAAAAAAAAAAACATAGTCACAACTAACTTTGGACCTAGGTTTCACAGATGCGTACAATTAATGTTATTTTTACGGCCAGCTTAGATAATCTAAAAAAGTATTCAACTAACACTAAAGATAAGATATTTTTGTATTGAGCCATAAAAGACGATTTTTAAACGTTGTTTGGTTTTCTTGCATTTCCTAAAATTCTACAATATGTTTAGGGATTAACACGTTTCTTTTGTTTTTTTTTGTTAGTCTCAAAAAAAAAGACGCGTGGCTCAAAGAGATGTCAGCAAAAACTGACGGGGTTTGCCAGGACCGATGCCTGTCTGGGTCGCGGATAAATTCGTAAGAGAGTTACCGCGGCCCTGGCACAAGCAACTGAGAAAAACCCACCCCGGGTTTTAGCAAGTAAGACTCTGACACACACTTCAGTCCACTCAGAGCGGAGAGAAGTCATTGGATGATTTCCCGATCCCAAAAAAAAAAAAAACAGTGGCACTCCGGGAGTGCTGACAGAAGCGTAAACTTGAACAAAAACCAGGCAGCTGGCTTGAAGAATATGTCAGATTGCTGCTGCCCCAGGTACTAATTCTTTCGGCCTTAGAGTTGATACACTCATTCAATAGATGCTAATGTTAAAAAGTATAAAATAAAGTACAGATAAATTAAAACATTTTTAAGGCAAGCTTCAAGCAAATGAAAACGTAAACTAGAAAATTATATTTGTAAAGAAAGTTATAGTTAGATATAGTAACTTTCAAATTTTCTTTAAAGCTTGAGGCATAAACGTCTCTTACACTGTTTTAAGGGTAAGCCTAAATATTATAGTTGTACGCTTATGTATCTAAATTTTAATTAGTATTTTGCGTTCATGTTAAAGTTTGTCATATAAAGATTTTTATTTTTATTATCAGCCATTTAAAAATATGTGAATCGTTCGAAACCCTTTGCGCGCGAGTCCAACTCGCACTTGGCTGGTTTTCATTTAAATAAATAGAAGATGGATAGTTAAAGATATACGTAGTTATATTTTTTTATTAAAACTAACATTATGTTGGTCAGGCTAGCCCACTACCTACCATGCTGACTGGCTACTCTTTTCACTACGTCGTGATCTGTTCGTACAAAGTAATGTACGAAGATCTATACAAAGAAGACCTCCAGCACTTATAGATATATGGTCGGTGTGTTTGCCGAGTGTAAGGGGAGTAGGTTACACTTGGAACCACCGAGTGCTTAAGTAGTGCGTGGCAATCGGCAGTTACTTTCGTGTTCGTGTGTTCGCCCACTGAATGCATAAGGTTACGTTAAAAGGTTAAAGTTTTGATAGCAAACACTTGCAATGTCATCGCTTTTTATTCTATTTGGACCCTTTGACATTCAGGTGTGTAGTTTTCTTTGTAAATATTGCCATTCGTGCCAGCATCAAGATGAAAATGCGAGTATTTGTTTGTCATAATTTGTTTGCACGTTAATTAATTAAAGATAGGAAACTGAAACCTGTATTATAGGTTTCTCTTGTAGGTATACAAAGAGAGTATTTACCACGGACTCAGCTCCGCTTACTAAACTAAGTTTCCTAGGTCCATCTTTGGGACGGATCTGCCAGATACCAGCTTGATGCCCTTGAGTCAATTGAGAAACGAGCCAAGAGGATCATCGGCAATGATAGACTCGTTGAGTCGAAACTACAAAGTCTTGAACATAGACGCCGAGTTGCTAGCCTGTCGGTTTTCTATCGATTACATTTTGGGGAGTGTGCGACGGAATTGCATGATTTGATTCCGCCAAGCCCGTTTCATCAAAGGACCACAAGACGTACGCCGAAGTGCCACCGGTTCATGGTGGACATCCCATCCATGCGCACAATTCGTTTTGAGAAAACATTCATTGTGCGTACAGCTAGGGAGTGGAATTCCCTACCGGAGTCTGTGTTTCCTGATAGCTATAACCTGGGAGTCTTTAAGTCAAGAGTGAATAGGTTACTTCTAGGCAAGCGTGCTCCATCTTGGTGAGATAGTGGTCAAACGCGAGCCTATCAAACATAAAATAAAAAAACCTACATCTAATTTTAGATGTCCACGAATTATTGAATATGCGGACCGTTTTATCAACGTCATAGCTTTTGTGACAGGGTCTCAAGTAAACGGCTTATTTGAGCTTGGCGACATGAACTGATGTTGTAATTCTACGACGATTGTGTAAGTTCAAACGTGGCCATTATTTTCAGTTAGTTCATATACTCGGTTCTCATGAATTATTCCGCGGAAACGCTATTGTGTCGTACATTCAGAAGTCATACTGTAATAATTGATAACTTAATACCCTTGGACGTACATTTTTCAACACTATATTCAAAGAACACAAGCGAAATAATTTTGGCACTGTTTTAACTAGAATAACGTGCATTTTTCCCGCTGGCCCATAGAGGAACGTGAAAGTGGTAAATTCACAAAGGAGTGCCAGGTATTTGTCTCCTCTAGCGAGATAAAGTCCGAAATAAATAATATTTCATAATATTAGTATGGTAATTACCTCATGCTTTAATGTACCGACAATTTTGGCCCGAGCGCACTGAACAAAGTTGAAATGCAAGGTGAAAATATAGTGGCGGGTTGCACGGGACCAATGGTATCATTAAACATGTCGAGCGGCGACGTTAGTTAGTAGATAGGTCCTATGTTACAGTAAATAAGATGCAGTATTGCAGTGCGACACCGCCGCCCGTGATTACCCAGTATCGCGCAGAAGTACGGACTATAATGATAGCAATAATTTGACCGTAATCGGCCGCATGCCGCTTTGTAGTCGCCTTGGGAACCAAGTCCGATTTTAAGCTGGCTCTATTTCGCGCATCAGTGGACAACTATCTGAATCAACGAGGATAATTGCCGCTGTTACATCGTTAGCTTAATAGAGAGCCTGCAATAAACTTTCCGCTCCTGCGACTATTTTATTCCAGATCGAACTTTAAAATCCGCTGAAAGAGCCATAAATGCTTACGTAATGCAAAAAGCTCCACAAGGAAATATTCATAGCCAAGTTGCGCTTAATTCCGTTTAGTTCCGCGATAAACTTGTAACGGTAATTAAAATAATTTGGCGAGACAAGCAAGCGAACTTAGTAGTGACGCGAATGATTTAGTGACCTTGTTAATGGGTTAACTTCGTCAAACTTGGGCCCGACGCGTACCTACTGGGACTCCCCGTTAGTCCGCCACCGGTGTTTTGATATCATTTATTTACATTACGTGTTACATCGCCTACATGCATGGCTAACTTAGATTCTCATCAATTTAATTATGGAGATGGACGTTTAGTTAAGATTTACTCCCGGAACTAATTCTATCTACCTTATTATCGGAGTGACAACCTGACTTTTCCTTATAGTTAACCTTTATCACAAATCGCCGTGCCTCATCACGTTTTCATGCAAACGTTTTACAGCATATTCGTTCACAGAGATACTTACATTTATTTGTAGTTAAACGGGACGCGTTGGAAAAGATTTCTTATATAAAACCCATTGACCCAGTGCGGACGTAACTCAGGGTGGTGAGTACGGGACACGCGGACAATAATGGCCGCCATAATTTGCCTGTAATGGGCCTTACACTATCGCACTGTCAGCCCTACCAAAAATAAGCTTCTTTCACCTAAATCTTGTGCGAGACAGAGAGATGAAGCTCTTTAGCACACTTTTAGCGCGTCCTAATGTACGTGTGAACCTGTGAACGCATACATAAGATTTATTTTATTCGTTCTTATTTAAGCGAGAAGTAGCGGAAACGAGGGTTTTATTGTCGAACACGAATTCCAAGTGGTAAAGGCCAACGCCTTGCCGAAAATCGTCTAATGTTGGTATTGATTACTCACTGTATCAAAATCTGAACACGTACCTACCTTCGTTACTACATGATGTAGTATATCCCAGACAATACCTTGTTCCACCCGGTCTCACAAGGCTGACAATGATGTCACTGAGCACTTTGTATGAAAATAAGAGATCATGCGTGCCGTATGCGGAGGGTTTAAAAATGTTATGTAAGATTTTATTATAAAGGAAATGAAAGAAGTGAAGTGTTTTTTCCGTTTCTTTTATTCTGTAGGATTTTGTTTTTTTTTTTGTTGAAAGTTTCGCAGTTGCATAACACTAATACCAACGAGTATCTGCTCGTAAAAAAAAAATTAGTTAACCATTAAAAGTTTCATAACATGCTGTTATCTCTATTGGGAAAGGCTCAAAAATCCGTATTTTTCAACACCCTCGCGTACTGAAACAAGTTTCCAATATGTCAATTACGTTCGAACTAGATTTACGAATGTAGAGTTATTTGTAGTCGCAAGTAGGATCGTCGCCGAGACTTTGACGGATAGTGTGAAGACGGAGTGCTCCCGTGGCCCCTGAGGACTCCTTTATCTATAGTGGACAGGATTATTATGGGGCTGTTTAGACATGTTATCATATGTAGGCCATCCATCTAGGGACTCGTAACGGGACTTGAGGCTAACAATATCGAAGCTATCAATATTTTTTACGCAATTTGTAAGTAATGTGACAAGCTTTTTTATGGTTTTATTTTGTTCAGCAGTAGATACGTACCTAATGTTTAGTATTTTTGGCATAAAATAAACTTTCTGTTCTTTTATAAGTCTGTTTGGGAATTTGGACTTTATTTCTTGTAAATTATAGCGCTGCAAAGTGTGTGATAGGTTTTCCTAAAGCTTTGCTACCTTAATAATTACCAAGTTATTAGGGCCCATTAAGCCTCTCCAAGAGAAAAGATACTTAAGTAGTCGTAGGTACTCTGGACAGTCAGCCACAAGAAAGAAACCCAATTTATTCTCCAAGTTTTATGTCGTAAATATTTAAGAATTTGTAACCACAATGTTTTATTAAAAGTTGTAAATAGAAGTTCGCCACAATAGCGTTGTCTTTGCCTTACGACAACTTACATACATAAGTCGAGTTGTCATGCCAAGTTACAATATGAAGCCGACACGAACACGAACGTGTAGATATTAATAAAGCTTCTTGTTCGTCTCAGTGTTGAGGAAGTCCCCGCCACTTAAATGGGAAGGTAATTATGAACTAAGTAGATGTACTGTTTTTATATATACAGACAGGTTCTCGAAACCCTAAACATGTGGGCAAACGAAGTATAAGGCGTGGTCAGTGGAAATGTTCTTGAAGCTCGACGAGCCTCTATCTTAATTAATCGCGAGCCGGCCTGCGGTCTTTATTACAACCTTCACGCTTGGTTTAACAGCTTTTGGGAATCAGTCAATTTGAAACATCTGTTCGAGTAAGCTCGCATTGGAACGTATTTTGTTCATATTGCGAACAATGGCAGGTCTTGTCTAACCTATCATTTCTATCTATATGTCGTGTTTTATTTTTGACTAGTCAACTGTAGGATATACACGCCAGCACACGCGAGACCTACATGCATGAATTTAAAATATTGCTGAAAGTAAAAAGAGCTTGAAAGGTGACTTCTAAAACAGGTACCTTCATACCTATGTAAGTATGTATGTAGATAAGATTTTCTTCATGGCTTAGAACCTTTTTGTCTTTGTTTAAGTAAAGTCTAAATGTACTCATGTTTTTATTTTTAAATAGGAGCACTCTTTACCTGCCTTATCTTAAAAATATTTTGTAAAAGTAGCTCATTTGAAAAAAAAAACAACTGTTGTTTGTTGGTTATTATTCTCATCGTTGGCTTCATTTATAGCCAAAAATCTCTGTTCCTTTCTCATACGATATCGGGTACTGTATCTACTAGGTATATCGTCGCTTAAGTTCTAACACAAAATCGAGAAAATAAACCCAGTTTAAAAAAAACGAGTGTGCTTTAGACCACACGACTGAAGTAAAACTTCTTTAGCTCCATCTCTTCCGTTCGCCTCGCCCGATCATACTTTTCGTAACGCTCTTGTCACGCATTCACCGGCTTACTCCCCAAGTCAAGCGTGCGTAAAGAAGTTTTATCTAAAAAAAAAAAAACTGAGTTACTGAGCTATGGCAAAACAACTGAGTTAGGTACGCACTTTTGCTGTAGCTTTTCTGTAGGTACAACTTTGACATACCTACGTAAAGTTTTAGGCGTTAAATTACGCATCACCATTGGTTCAAATCGTGATATGATATGTCAAACGCTGTTGTCTTTCGATTCCCTATCGAATGACATAAGTAACGCATTTTGTCAAAAAAATGACTTTTAAACTTGAGCGAACATATTCTGTTTGCAATGACATGCCAACAATAATTTACAAATGCAGCTCGTGCAAGCCTTACAGAAAGCCAAAACAAGGCACAAATGAGTCCAATGTCGTAATGTCACTTTGATGTCTCTCACATTCTACCTATTTTAGTGGGCCAAACCAAAGCTGGTCGTGTTTCATACGACGACGGCTCACCACACGTCTGCCCCATTTGTCTCGATCCTCTGCTAGCTTCGCCCATTCCCTATGATCAATGGCGAATGGGCGAATGTGGCCATGTCTCGGCGCACAATCTTCAAGTTATAGTGATAAAAGTAAAAAAGAAAAATATTACATTGCTTGTAGGCTGATTAGAATATATTGCAATGTTTTGTCTTTCTGCTCGAGTTAGCGAAGGCCTTGGATAAAAGTGGACGTCGTGATGTTTTTCTTAAATAAAACGTACCTTCTTTTTACCAATTTAGATGAGAGAGTAGGCCCCGTTAAATATTGTTGCTTATTGTCATACGTAATATGTTTAACCGTAATACTCATATTTATAGGTAGGCAGGTGTGTACATTTAAAAAAAAAATTGGGATAAGGGCAGAAGAATGATGATGAGGTGTGTACATTTTTAGTATTACCTACCATTAGCTAATCTCAACAGCTAACGGTATATTTGGCAACAGATTCACTGATCAGATAATTGAAACTTACAGAAATAGGAATGCACTGTAGGTAGCAATGCACTGTAAAATATTAAACTTTAACTGGAGAAGACACTTTGCCGATTTAAAAGAAGATCATGCTAGTAGGTACTATAGGGACCTGGAGCAGCTTCTCTTAGTGCTGGTCCCTGGAGATTCCTTTTACGTTCCTGGGGGTTTGTCTTACTCGCTAGCGGTGCGAGAGTGTGGTGTATAAGAGTGACTGCTTATGTGTGTTGTGTTATAAAAGAAAGAGGACTTGCACACTAATACGTTATATTGAATAATAAAATAAATACAAGTGCCCTCTTCGAGCGGGCTAGGAGAAGTCTCATTCAAACAAAAGTCTTCCTTTTTCTTAATTTTCAATCGGCGTTCCGAACTTTCAACGTGCCAGTCTCCACCATAAGGTCGCCAACATAAGGTCGTCACATGAGCTACGCCCCTACGAATAGAAGCGCAGACGCTAGTAAGTCTTCTATTCAACTAAATATTTGAAAAGCCGATTGAGGCCTACCTAAACCTACTGCGAAGGCCCTACCTATGAGAGGTACATGTCGCAGCAGAGTCCACCTATGGATAGCCAAAAATGAACCCCGAGTAAAGTGGTCTTCTTTCTTATTATTAATTAAGCCATTCGGCGCACCACATATCCCGGCAATGCACATGGCTTCAGTGAGGTAAAAACCTCTCTAAAAAGCCACACTGCTCTGCTAAATTTTCTGACCTAAGATGCTCTAGTTAGCATCTACCCAGAAGGGGTTTACAAAAATAAAATTCAAAACTGTAATAATTTCAACTCCATTGGACGTTTATGAAGACCAGGAGAAAAACGACCACTGTTCTGAACACCTACTCACTGTTCCTGAACTTCCCCCAGAGTGCTCCATAAATATAACTTGAAGTATACTCTCTAAATGAATAATACATAAAAATTGTCATGGGCTCGGTCACACCATACAGAATCAACTCGATCCCACTTTGCGAAGGCATTATACCCCATAAACAAAGCTGGTATAAACCGACAAAAAACCCAGACACATCTTTCCCTAGGAGAGAGGATCGCAATTCCCTCTACCTCCTAACCGTAGTAACATCTTTATTAAAATCGCACTCTGGAGAAACTCATACCTATTTCTCACTAATAATCGCCTAACAAATTTTTTTTTTCATAGTATGTGGTCACATCTCCCATCGGTCTTCAGTCACGTCCGTGCAGCTCATCATAACGGTTACATGAAACACACAAAAACACAACGATTAATATCACATAAAAAACAAAAGAAATGAGAACCTCCTACTTTTGAAGTTGGTTAAAATTTAAACTTTTACTATATTGTCAACCGTACTATCATTGATGTACCAGCTATCTGACAATTATTTGTCATGTCAAATGACATCTGACACCACTGTCTATTCTCTAAAAATCTTTTTTTAAAAATAAAATAATTATAAATTTTTTCTTAAATTTCCAAAACTTATATTTACTTACAGAATATTGCTTTAATAAATAGTTTACAAGCAATTCTTGACCTCTTTCGCATATTTTTATTTTTATCAAAGAATTTGGGTCATCGTAATTATTACGTCCATACCTTATATTTATGGTCGAAAACTTGTTTGTCACGTTGCTATGACAATACACGTCAGCTAGAATAAATAACATTGATACAAAAATAATTTTATATTTAGCAAAGAAATGGAAATTATCCTTCTTCGTACAATATGGGAGGGCCCATATCTCCTCCTCCAGCCTATTCTGTGAAAAATGCTGTTCCGCTTGTTGTGAAATGTTGTGATGTTGTGAAGTGATATTTATGATGCAGTTTTCATCCCGATAGATATCCGCTGGACCATCACCTATTGGAACAATAATAGCAGGATTTTGCATGACTTCCACTGGTACGCACAGCTCTTTGGACTCCACCGCCATTTCGAAGCTCTCCTGCTCACAAACATCAGCAGAAACATACTCAACTTGAACAAAATCATCGTCACAAGAACCATGTGTCTCCGACGGAACTTCCACCTCACAGCTTTCCATGTCGACGACATCAGCCGAAACAACTCCCAAACAAATAAAATTTTCATTCGACTCGTGCTCGCCAAATGTTTCTTTTACTACAATTATCTCTTGTTTCTCTGAAATATTATTATTAGGAATAATTGTAAATAACCGACCCCATTCTGTATCTTCATTTTCACAGCTTCGGTCATCATCGCCTAGACCGCAGTCTTCATATTCCTGGACATCATTGACTAGGCCGGCATCAGCGCAGCTCTGGTCATCATCGTCCTCCTCCTTTGCTTTAATTGTTGAGCTAGAAAATAATATTACTTGATTATCTTCGCTCACATTATCCTCGGACTGTTCATCCGCCTCGGACACAACGTCCGGCCTCTCAAGATTATAAAAACACTGATTGATTTTCTGCTTGCAAGACACACACTTGCATGGGAATTCTCTCCTAAGCTCCGCGCACAGCGTGTCAAATTCCATCTCATACTGGAACGTATATTTAAAAAAATAATGCGCAGCTCCTCTTAACCAAATACCAAGAATTAGCGAATAATCGCTTTTTCGCCACCCTTTGGCAATGGCCATCGACACAAACTCGTCGATAAATTCTTCGAGGCACACCTCATACGTGTGTCCCGAAAAGTATCGCATTTTGCTCTATTTATATTATTTAACACTTAATAAAAATAGAACCACTCAGCTTGGAGTATACTCCACTTATCCTGATGCTGTCACTGCATCAGTCCTCAGTTTGTCCACCGCACACCGTTAGTGTTGCCGTCACTCTTACATACGGCGTTCGTTCCCGGCGCTCGCCGCCACTTATAGGGACCTGGAGCAGCTTCTCTTAGTGCTGGTCCCTGGAGATTCCTTTTACGTTCCTGGGGGTTTGTCTTACTCGCTAGCGGTGCGAGAGTGTGGTGTATAAGAGTGACTGCTTATGTGTGTTGTGTTATAAAAGAAAGAGGACTTGCACACTAATACGTTATATTGAATAATAAAATAAATACAAGTGCCCTCTTCGAGCGGGCTAGGAGAAGTCTCATTCAAACAAAAGTCTTCCTTGTTCTTAATTTTCAATCGGCGTTCCGAACTTCCAACGTGCCAGTCTCCACCATAAGGTCGCCAACATAAGGTCGTCACAGTACCTACTCATACCAACTTACTAGTTTGGATAAATTTTTACTCTATAGAAAACACAATTTGTACAAACTTTATCATAGCAAAAGCTTGAATTTATATTCCTCCAAAAATCAGACCTGAATCCGTTGTTTGTACGATGAAAGCGAAACACAATAAAAGTAGTAGCGCCACGTTTGTGAGTTCGGTCAAAACGAGTTTTCCATTTGTGTGAAACGAAGAGGTTGAAACAACGTGGTTCAGCTTTCGTTTCATAGAGGGCATCACAGTACAAGAGAGATGAAATAGATGGCGCCAGTAAAAGCTCGTTGTAGCTAGTGGTTCGAGGTATCGCTAACAGATGGCGCTTCGAACAGTATGAACAATCTGTACCGAAATCAGCTGAAAGTTGGATGATAAAATTATTTGGTATGTTTAGTTTTAATATACGTTACTTGTTAGTATTTTTTAAGGTTTTGTTATGAAGAAAACAAATGAAACAATTTGTTTAGCATAATTATTTATGCAGAAACTAAGTATCCCTCGTGCAGTCTAGACAGATGGAGCATCAAGTTAGTTGATTATGATGCCATCTGTTGGGTGTTGGACCCTATTCGCTGAGTGTCAAAAAGCACCACAAATTGAGATTGACGGGTGAAGCTTGATGATGTTATAAGGAAAGATGATGGGACCACAGATTTATGTCGTGACAGCAGAATATCTCTCCTTTATTGTAAAATATGTTAAATCCAGAAACGTAAGATTTATATCCTACAGGAAATGCTCAGAAATAAATCTAAAGTCCCCAGCTTTTTATTTTATCCGTGGTTACAGAAGATACCCTTTTATTCTGAGCGAAACGCACACCGTTTATAAATTAGTGTCTGGGGACAAACTTAATTATAAAAGAAGTTAATCTTTCCGGTTCCCTTCTTCCCAGCGAATAATGAAGCATGGTCTCAGTTATCCCGTACTTGGCACGCAATCACAAAGCCGAAAGCCTTCTTCTTCATTATGTTCTACTTTCTTGGAGTTTTTTACGAAGTTCGTGCCAGTTTAGTTTCAGCTCATTTAATGGTGTTGTTATTAAGTACATCCTAAAAAGTTTTTCTTAATTAAAAATATGATAACAGGTTCCTACCTAAACATTCTAGGCAATATAGTAAACTGTTTTTAGATTCCTTTCCATTCGATTTCAACTACAATCCACGAAATAGGAACAGCGCGTAGACGCCAAAAAATACGAATTCGAGCAAACATTTCGCCCTGGATTTTCCGACCACCGTGTATAGACTCCCCACAGTCCCCACGTGTAGGCTGTGTGTGTGTCTGTGTCACATATGTCGCTGGATAGGCTGCGCATTGTGTAGTGTGAAGTTGTTTTTAAGGCCGTTGCTGCCCTCAACGAGTGGCCCTCTGACACTGGCTGTCAATATCGGGCCCTTGTTGGAAAACTTTTCAAAATTGGAATTCCGAAGTTCAGAGAAACGTGCCGGCTCGCAGCGGCTGCCGCACGCTTCGTCTCTCAAAGGAAATTCGGTAACGGGCCATGTATTTACGCTGGAATTGAATTATCTACTGTGGCGTAGATTATTGCATTTACTGAGCGTGAAATTGCTAAATACTGAAAACGAAAAACATTCAATTATACTTCGTCGTGTTTTTTTAAACATTCCCCTGAGTTCGTGAGATTGGCGTACGTAAATAACACAATATCTTAAGCGGGTTTTCGGATCCTCTTGCATTCGCTGTAGGCGCGTGTGTATTTCACTCGTTTTATTGTGCGATAAAAGCCATGCTTTGTTTGCTAAAGTGAGGTGTAGGTTTTACTTAGTAGATAAATAGGTATTTTATTAAGATATAAAACGTAAAGTTATTGCACACAGCTCAACAGCGGTTTTTATCAATTAAACCGACAAGCAGGTAATGCACTCAACTAATATACAGCAGCGGCAGTTGTTTGTAAAGCTTTAAGGATGATATAAAGCTGCTCGCGCTCTATTGGACAGTGGAAATGAGTCTAAAGTTGCATTGCGGGGATTAAACTCGACCCAATTAAAGCAGGGACGACTCCGTGCCTGCCTCGCCTCGATATCAGATTAGCTGCTGACTGGATTACATTAGAGCGTCATAGTCCACAGTATATAGTAACAATATCCGACCAATTATGGTGAGCGTCCCATTCAATAGTCATGCAGATTAGGCCGTCAACATATTAGCGCTAGTATATATATGTTGGTAATGCGATTGTGCTGTGATATCTGCTGGGAATAATGATGTGAGATTGCTGTGGGTGTATTAACTATGTATTTATAACTTACTCTGTGTATTAGATTATGTATTGGTCCAGTAATTTAGATAAGTTTCGCTCTTAGTGTGGTGATGAAAGTTAAGAAATCGGTGTTTGATTTGAATACTTTAGTTTGGTATGATTTACTTAGGTATATTTCTCCATTAGGTGGGTAAAACCCGAAAAAAGTCACTAGGACAATGTTAGCCTAAAATCAAATGTGTTAGTTCTCAAATTATCTTCAAAAGTGAATAATAAATATCTTTCGATACTAATAAAATATTAATAATTTTAACACCAGAAACAAGCATAAACTACATGCTCCTTCCCATCGCCTTCGTAAGGTTCATGGCTCGTTTGTGGGTCTCGGTATCCGCTTTTACACCCCTTTACAACCCCTTTCTTTTTTTGACCTGCGTTTTAATGCATTTAAAACTAAAGTTAAATCTAGTCTCTGTTCGAAGGCATAGGTACTATTCTATCAACGACTATTTAGATGATAAGAATAGTTGGTCGCTGTGTTGAACGCAAGACAATGTTACACTTGATGTTCTCACCATAATTAGCTAATAACAGATTATATGAGTTCATATAATAACTGTTTACAAATTTTAAAGTGATGGCCCTAGTTTATCACTTGTGGCTTCGAATCACAGCCATTTGATAGATTCTACCGTTACACGTGTAAGCAGGCGCACCAGTTATATAAGGAGGCTTATTTAATTTGGTTTAGTGTTTATGCTTGAGTATTTTTTTTTTGTTTTTGATGGCATAATAGAGTGTGCTAGCTAAAAAGTGGCGGATAATTTAATTTTATGATTATATTTTGATCATATATCTTTTTTTTTTCTGTTTTACATATGTTACCCAAAAATGTTAAGATTGTTGCATATAATTATATAGATTCAAGTTCTTCAAACTTAACAGACAGATGTGTGCTGCGGAGTTTGTGGCGCCACTTCTTCTTCACAGCTAAAACACTAGGAAGTGGTGACGGGCGGGCGGTTTTGGGGGACTGTCTTTATGTAGAACTTTGACGTTCAAAAAGTACTGGGTTTCAGCCTAGTTTGAATAAATGACTTTTGATTTTGAATTATGTTAAAGGTCATCAAATAATTTACCATAATTATACGCTACCTCAGTTAACGTTAGTCCTCTTCACATTCGACCTTTCATTTTCAGAGTTTCAGCGTTTAATATTTGATCCTAATATACGTTGGTGTGGTTCTGACCTTTTGTCCTCTCTATTTTTACGTTCGCATATTATTTTAATGGTACATAAAACACATTTACAAGTAACTGGATAGGTACTCGTATCTTCATCACTTTAATTATTATGAGTAAAATCTTTTTGGGATGAAAAATATCATTAGCGGAGCGTAGCTAACGTTCAATAAATTAAGTGAAATGTTTTTTAGTTAATATATTGCAGTTTTCCATTTCAATGATTTGTGAATATTTAACTGTTTAATGGGTGTGTGCTCGTTAAAAGTTTGAGTCAATGTGGGCTCCTCTCTAACAAGCGCGGGCGGAGTGTTCACCTTGTTAATTTAGCTCTTCAGTGTCCTGCGAGACTACTATGTGAGACATTCATTGGATTGTGTTAATCTCCGCTAAGTCGGTTTACTTAGACAATTATTGAATTATTTGGCGCTGTTGTATCCGTCGCTAGTGACCTTATGTAGGAAAGGCACCTATGCTATACAGAGTTACTTCGTTATACATTTACGCAAAACTTTTTTTGATTACTCTCGAGGGAGAGATCACTCATATAAGTTATCCAATTTTAAATAAAGCTTAATTAACAATTTATAATGTACTGTAATCATAGCTCAACACAGCAACATCAATAATCATGACACTTATAATTTATAGTACGCACGTAAAGCCGCGTTAAGCCCGGTAATGTTATTGGCCATCTAATTATGGGTATGTCATAAATTAATTAACTCCTAATTGTATCGGCTTCCATCTGTCTACTGCTACAATACCCGTCACGTACCCCAGTGCCTGGTTAATTCGCGTATTCAGTCAACCAAACAGCTCCACATGTTTTACATAGCAACATTGTTCTATCTATGTATATACTCTATTAACACAATACGTATCAATTGGTATAAATTTACATCCCATTAAAAATTTTAAAATATTTTGTTTTAAAGTAGTGTGTTTATTTTTGTGAAAGTTTCAGGCTTTTTAGGATGTTAAAAATACTGAAAATCAACTGTCTGTTGTCTATAAGCTCAGAATTGAAGCACACAACATAGTGTTATGAAATAAGTATCATTTTTTTTTTTTTGGCGACACGGTTGGCGCAGTGGTTGAGCGTTCGGCTGCTGCGCTGCGTGTCGCGGGTTCGATTCCCACACGGAACAAATATTTGTAAGACCTACAGATAGTTGTTCCGGGTCTGGGTGTATTGTGTATGTGAGTATACATGTTTGTGAACGCACCCACGATACAGGAGTAATTCCTAGTGTGGCAACGGCAACGTTTAAAAAAAAAGAATATTAAACTTGTTGATGAAATATTATTTCTTTAATAATACTTGTATAGTATTATATTATATTTTATTCTTATTTTGATTGACATTTTATTATTATTCGTTTATTTTGTCTTATTTGCATACAATTTACATTTTTAAATATTTCTTAAAAATAACATTTAAAAATAAAAAAAAGCTAGAGAAAGGAATCTCCTAACAATACGCGCCGTGTCCAGGAGTACCATTTTCCGTATCAAGCCCTTAATCCAGCCGCCTAACGAGAGCGTCCTTGGGTGTTCGTCGAGGTTCATGGCTATTAAGCCATTGACCGTCACGACTATCGGCACAATGACTACTGTATCCACTTCCCACGCGAAGTTGTGTATATCGACAAGCTCGCGAGCCAGATTAAGATATTTTGTTTGTTTATCTTTCTCAGCTTTCAAGAGGTTCTCGTCATGAGGGACCGTTATATCAACAATCATTGTGCGACGCTCTAGTCGGTCTATCACCACGATGTCAGGCTTATTGCCAACAATAGTCCTGTCAGTGATGATAGACTGATCCCAATATAACGTGATATTGCCATTTTCGATAACTGGGTCGAGCACATACCTGTAGTACGGTCCTTCGATTCCACAAGATTGTATTTAAGAGCAAGTTGCTGGTGGATAATCCTGTCTACAAGGTTGTGTCTATGCAAATAGGCTCCGTTAGCTAGACGAGAACAACCAGAAATAATGTGTCGGATTGATTCCCTGGGCCGGTGGCATGCCCGACAGATGTCAACCGTACTGTCCTTCACAATGTAAATCCGGTAGTGCTCTAGCCTCATCGATACGACCCTCGATCCTGCACTGCCAAGCTGGTACAGCTGGTCGTGCAGCTCTGTCACTGTTGGGAAACTTGACGTGAGCTACACGACTGCCGCTGCAGCCGCGCAGTACAATATTGAGTGGGTATCGGCAAGGTCTTTGCTGCTATCAAAACAATTAGACAGCTGCGAATCTAGAGCACGCACCAGCGCCCTATTTTTCTTATGCATGGGCAAACGAGGTAGACTAGGTCTGAGACCAGGCGGTGTGGAGCGGAGCTCCCGGAACGAATCCTCCAAAACGCTCTTCAATCGTTCGTTACACTGGGTACTCACAGATATAGCCACGTCATCATCATCTTCACCAACGTGGTCGGGTCACGGTGGGGCACTGGGTAGCAATTGCACCGCGGTCGGTGGTGAAGCAGGTGAGCAACGGCTACTGCGTGATTCGAGGCGTAGTCTATCAAGTACGGCGTCATCCAGCATATGGTTACGCTGGATAACCCGCACCTGATTCGATAGTCGCTGGGCCGAAACGCTCCTGAAACAGAGAGAGCATCCGACCACGGTACGCAGTCAGGATACTTCCCCCCTCTGAAGCCCCAAAGTATGAGCGCATGACATTTTCGTTTATGGATTGCGTCCATCTTATGAATAATGATTTTCAGGCCAGACAAAAAGCGATACACATTCGTTCCGAGTTTCACTTTATGTGGCACAGCTCTAAGCAAAGTCGAGGAATTTAAGTATTTGGGCCACTGGGTCACCGAGGACCTTAAAGACAGTGTGGATATAGAAAGTGAGCGCAGAGCGCTGTCTGTCCGATGCAACATGTTGGCCCGCAGGTTTGCACGGTGCACGGGGACTGTCAAAGTAGCGCTTTCTAAAGCGTACTGTCAGTCCTTTTACACCTGCGGCCTGTGGGTTAACTATACGCAGCGGACATACAGTGCTCTGCGCGTTCAGTACAATAACGCGTTCCGGGTGCTGATGGGGCTGCCGCGCCACTGCAGCGCCTCCGCGATGTTCGCGGCGGCTGACAAAGACGGCTTCTATCATGCGCCGCACGCGCGACAGTCCCAACACCATCCTGCAAGCGCTGGCGGACCGGTGGGACTCTCCGATGTTGGCTCGCTGGGTACGGCTGCACGTAGTCATATAGTGATTTGCCACCATCTTCGGAGTCCAGTGGGACCTCCCACTTGTTATTCCTGCTCCCAATTGAATTATTCTTATTATTAGGTAATCAATCAAATATTACTAACACTAGTCTGTAAGCTCGCAATTGTACTAACAAATATGGATGTAATATGAGTCCGAAATAAATGATTTATTATTATTCGGACGCTGCCGGTGGAAGTGTGCAGCGCATAAGATAAGGGTCCACCCTATCAGAGGTCGGGGGGCCTCGAGGTCCTAAGCTGGCTGGAGGTCGGCCTCTTCCTCGTCGGCGCGCAGGTGGTGGTGTCGTTGGCGGCGAGAAATATTCGTGGCTCGAGCTCGACGCAACTGCAGCGGCCGGAATCACTGTACTCACGGCGGAGCTGAGCGACGAACCCGAAGATGTTGGGTGTGTCGTCAGCAGTTTTGCCTGGCTTTTAGTCAGCATTTAGAATCGCCTACTCATAATTTTCCGTCATATTTTGATTATTATTCCGTTTATTCATTTCTATATACATAATTTATATATTTTTAAATATTTCATAACCAAGATAAAAAACAAACATTTAAAAATATAAAAAATAGTATCCCACCGATATCGGGAACAGGGTCCAAGCTACAGGGGTCCAGAGAGAGGAACCGCCTAACAATGCGAGCCGTGACCAGAAGTTCTGCTTTCTGAATCGGTGCAATGATCGCCGAGTCCACATCCCACATGTCGACAACCTCGCGAGCCAAGTCAAGATACTTGATTTGCTTATCTGTTCTGATTTGATGATGTGCTTAGCTGATGTGATTTGCTTAGCTTTCACGAGGTTCTCGTCATGCGGGACGGTAATGTCAATGATCATTACACGCCTCTCGATTCGATCCACCACCACAATATCAGGCTTATTGGTTTATTTATTTTTTTGACTTGATTACTTTGTAAAGTATTATATTAATTTTTATTTTAATTGACATTTTATTATTATTATTTTGTTTGACATGAATATTTACGTTGTAAAGTGTTATAAAATATATATTTTTTTGACTACTTAATTATTGTAAATGTGAGGACTATGTGGGTTATTATTATTATTATTTTTCTCCTCCCCCGTTTACAGTATTTTTTTACGTTGTCTGACAGTTTAAGTAATTTTGCGGCCTACCCAATTCTCCTTTCTTTAGTATTGTTCGTCAAGTCATTGAGCTCCTTAGTGTTTCTAAGTTGAGCTATTCGATTATTGACAAATGCTTGCACTGACTGGACAGGTCGGCTTAGTAGGCGACTCGGCCGCTGAGTCTCGCCCGATCCGGCCGAGAATTTCATTATTATTAATATTTTTGAGTGGTGTTTCGGACTATACTTTTTTTAAGCAAATTTTGTACAGTCAGAATGAAAAACCTTAGGTAAGGTTATATTATTTAAGTAAAAGTCAGGGAATCACTTGAATTTACGTGTTGCTTTCCTGAAAAGCTCATCCCAGACATTAACGTACATGGTTCTCATATGATTTGACCAGTACATATTGTATGGATTTGAACACTTTAAAAGAGACTTTGACCTCTGAGTTTGTCTCAGTGTTTCTTCTCAGGGTAGTCAGCTAGGAAACACCGGCCTCATCTAGCTAAAACTGACAAAAAAATGTTGACGTGTAAAAGTGTTGTTAAAACCTACTTACAAAAATAAAATCATTTATCGTTAAGTAGAAAATTCAGCTACAGCGATGTGTAATTACGAATAGGTATCTGGGTCGTGCTTGTAACGAGGTCCATTTCAAAATCAGCAAGTGCAGTGAATGCAGCAGATTCAGTACACGTGGACGGCCAGCCTCTCCGCTGCCCCTTGCCCGCCTGCCTGCCTGGCTGATGCCTGTTCGACCTATGCCCTACGTGCGGCGACTACGATCCACACAAACGATTCCAACTGATGTAGGTTTTTGATCACGTCCACAAATAAATTGTGTTTTCCCTCAAAATCTGATCGCCATAAGTGTTTCTGCAAAACTTATTGTACAACATTTGATTCGTTTTGTTCTCATCAAATTCCTCGAAAAGTAGTTTCAAGTTATTGGAATAAAATTGTTTTGTGAAAAGGGTTTCTTCAAAATCTATTCAAGTATGAATTGAGTTATTTCGGAGAATTCATATCAGTGTTTTGTTATTAGGTTTGTTAGCAGTACTCAGGCTTAGTGGCAATTTCCGTGAAACATTAATTAATCTGCGGCTTTCATAGCAGAACTGCGAAGTTCGTACTTTTCATGGAAACATTCAGTGAAAATGGGTATTAGTAACGCAAATTCGAGATTAATTAATTATTTAGAAAGCAACACGTCATTTACTGCTAAAATAAATATCAGTATCATGTGGTCATACACACACTGCAGCTTTAAATTATAATTTACTTGCTTCACCCGCGTGGTATTAGTATTTCCCCCACTATCATATATACCCTATGTGCTATTTAAAACTATAATCATTAACTTCATTATTTATTTTAATGTACATAAAACAAAAATATACCTATCCAACTAAATAAACACAAAAAAATTACCTAGCTAAAACTAAAAATAAATTTGAAATATGGCGTCAAAAAATTCCTCCACATCGCTGTCGTCTGGTAATGTGCCCCAAAAGCTGGCGGCATTGCCACGTTGTATGGCAATGCTTATTCTCTGTCCAAGGAAAAAGCCAGCCCTTGGGTCACGTTAAGTGTCAACAAGACGTTTAGATATATCTGTCGGACCGCCAGGATGTTTCGAGCTACATTCAGGCATCAGGTGAGTCTGTGTAGGTATATCGTGCAATAAATAACAACGGCAAAGCAATTATTCACTTTAATTAATTTGAAACTTATAAACTTGGTACTTTATAATACTAGTAGCAACAAAACGTAGGACAGTTCCGATGCGTCTTCACTCCGTGACTTCCAGGCTAAGACTGCCCGACTAGGTGGGTTCTCTCCCATCTCGAAGTCTAGCGGAAACGCGCTGACTTTGTCAAAGCCCGCCAACTGTAGTGTTTATAGTTGCCGCCAGGTGGCGCGCTTTGTTTTGTTGCCAATTTGACTAGCGGATACGACACGGCCATCCTGCGAGTACACACACGTCCTCGTGTGTTAATCTGAAACAACATAACCATAGCACAGTATACGTTCGGCCATGCCTGACATCGATTCGAACTGTGTGTTACTATTGCTTGCTTTTAATTAAATTTTGTACTCTAAAGATTGTTTATTTGACTAATGACTAGAACTAAAAATTACGTGATTCATCATTTCTAACATCATTTTATTAACTTCCAAAATAGCAACATCAGTTCAAAACAATTAGGTTACAAGTCAAATGGTAGGTAGAGACAGCAATTAAACTTCCAACATGACAAAAGATTTAGAAAATTTAAATTTTAAATAATAAGTCAGAGTCCAAGTACTATTGAGGATTATGTTCAATGATAGTTTAATAATCTATCCAATGTTTGTAAATCAATTTACAAAGCCCTAGGTATCTCATTCGCGGTCAACGTGTCACACACACTATTCCTCTCGGGAATACCGAATCAATCCTTGATTCTATGGTCTTTGCTTCTAGGCAAAACCCGACTATACTACCCAGAGCTACGGCTCTCCGCGTACCCACGAACTACTCATGGACCAGATACTGATTTCCAACGGGCTACGGCTACGATACTCTGCTACGGTCTCCGAGTCTTCGACACTAGGGTTTTGGCTTCTAGGCTAAACCCGACTATACTACCCAAAGCTACCGCACTCTGCCTAACCACGGACTACTCAGTGAGCAGATGCCGATTTCTAACGGGCTACGGCTACGATACTCTGGTACAGTCTCCGACTCAACGAATCGAGAACCCGTGCATCTAACACAAGCAATTCAATTAGATACAATCTGAAATGGTTAGAGGACCATTGGTATCTTATTTTGTTTGGCTAAACACTTCATTTTCTATAACGAACTCACCGATATTTTTTTTTGTTACGTAGGTATTTTCAAAACAAAAGCATCTACAACGAAGTATAATTCTTAGCGCACTGATAAACAGACTGCGCGTTGCAAGGCACAAAACATGCTTAAAAAATGTGCCATTTAAATCAATATTATAAACTATTTGCTTGTTATTATTATTATTTTTTACTGCCCAAAGTTATTCCTCACAAGGTAGGAATAAAAAGTCGGAACTATTTTCGTTCTACGACTCTGTTAAGATCAAATTAAAACTCGACTGGCAACCCTATAAGGTTTGAGCTATCAATACCAGCAGTGTAGTATTAAATGTGATTGGTATCTAATTCATTTGCCTGGAATCGAACCAGTACTATAAACAAAATCTAGTTAGGTACAAAAAGTAGTTGTAGTGGTAGTGGTAGTTGTGTAAAAAGATTTAATGTTTCGTCATTTTGCTCACGGAAACAATAGTTTTCTAAATGACCCTTTTTATGGCAATATAATTTAATAGTTCAGAAGTTGTTACGTTTTCCTTAATGTCACGGATACGGTCACCAGATTTCTTACATTGAAAATAAATGAGCGACAGAACTGACGACGATTCAGGTGTTACCAAAAGCCGCGGGTTTTTTTTATTTACTCATTTTTGATTGTCAGTTTTTTTTTCACGTTTGTGAAGAAGTCCTCAAAACTAACTAATTTAAGCAAAGAGTCAGGAGTATTACGCAGCAATTCACATTTCACAAAATCGTGATAGATCACGGTGATTAGTGCATCAATTACTCGAATCACAAACATTTACAATCTTGTCTTTTGACAAAACCTATAAAGTGTTAGTTTTTGATAAACTCTATTTCATAGTTTACAGCTATTTCATAGTTCAGCAATACACAATTGCTACACTCGCAGTTTCCCACGTTAATGCAGAGAGAAGAGTCCTTCTTATTGACTACACTACCCAGGGCTACCACAACGACACCCTGGTACAGACTCTCCCGTCTACACCACCCAGAGCTATCGCTACAATACCCTGGTATAGTCACCAACTCACTGAACTCAGAACCTGTTCACACATACTAAAGTGATGCCAATTCATCATTTGATTCACACAACTTCAGGTGGTACTTGGGCTCGAGTATCTTCCTAACACGATCTACACTTGGAACTAAAAAACATACCGACCTCGAATCTATGAGAGTCTGTGATTACGAAAAGGGGAACAGAGTTACGTTCTCAAATTACTCTACGTTCTTCATTCGGTCGCCGCTGCACTATACGGTTCGACTAATCATAAATAACATAAATCTGTATTCACTCGAGTAGTCAGTATTCCTTTAAAACATTCGCAAAATTATTCAAGTTTATTCACTAATTACTAACTTACTCTTGACGCACCAATTTACTCTTGACGTCATTCGAAAAATAAGTATCAATCGCACTTAAATCAACCGTTCGCTCAATAACATTATCTAATAAATTGATTACCCTCATACATTTTTTTTAAATCATTATTTGGCTCGCGTTTGACCACTATCTCACCTGATAGTAAGTGATGATGTGATCGAAGATGGAGCACGCTTGCCCAGAAGTAACCTATTCACTCTCGATTTAAGAGTCCCAGGCTGTAGCTATCAGGAAACACAGACTGTGGCAGGGAATTCCACTCCCTAGTCGTACGGACAATGATTGTGTTAACGTTTAAACTTTATTTAATGAAAGGTCATTAGACATCATGTTATTAGAAAACTCTAAATTTAGTATTTCACGCGCAATCATTATGTCACTGTGTAAATAATTATTAGGTAAAAAGTGGAATAATATCTCAAAAGTTCAAGACACGATATTAACGCAATCATTTTGTCACTGTGTATGTAACTATCTGGTAAAAAGTGTAATAATATCTCAAGAAAGCGATCGTTACACGACATTAAATTTGTTCTGTGCTGAATACGCGTGTTTAGTCAATACCAATCATAACTAAAACGTTATTAAATCGCTTGCCACTAAATCGCGCACCAATACTTTCTATAACCAACGAGAATTCAGCACCAGAATCATAAGAAAAAACAATACAGCTCACTCGTCATGTAGACAACTTGTAGGAGGTTTTGCGATGCATGCGACTACCCGCCGCTCGGTGCACGCGCCGCCTGCCGCCTGCGCAGCCCTACACCAGGCTGCCGCCCGAGCTGCTCGTGCACCGGAGCCTGATGTGTCCAGGCTTGCCATATTTGTAGCATATCCAGGTCTTCGCTACTGTCTGCTGAACCGCTTGACTCAGTTCTGGTATCCTTTGTTTGTCAGGATCAAATGCAGGTAGTTCTTCACAGTAAGCTGGTTTCGGTGATTGCAGCACTGCAATCAATGCTCTCATGTTTTGGTTTTGAAATACGAAAAGTAACCGCCACTGTACGACACTGTTGCTCACACCGCTTGTTGATTTATTTGCACAACTGAATCCCAATTCTGATGTCGGATCGTAAGGATGTATCGAGCTAAAATCAGGCATCAGGTGGGTCTGTGTAGGTATATCGTGCAATAAATAACAACGGTGAAGCAATTATTCACTTTAATTAAGAAACTTATAAACTTGATAG
Organism: Polia nebulosa; assembly: GCA_951329385.1. Lineage (NCBI taxonomy): Eukaryota > Metazoa > Arthropoda > Insecta > Lepidoptera > Noctuidae > Polia > Polia nebulosa. The sequence continues at coordinate 15,668,639 of OX589593.1, read as the reverse complement.
TTTAATATACTAGTAGCAACAAAACGTAGGACAGTTGCGTCTTCCGTCAGTGACTCCCAGGCTAAGACTGCCCGACTAGGCGGGTTCTCTTCCACCTCGAAGTCTAGCGGAAATGCGCCGACTCTGTCAAAGCCCGCCAACTGTAGTGTTTATAGTAGTAGTAGTAATAGTAGTAGTAGTAGTGCCGCCAGGTGGCGTGCTTCGTTTTGTTGCCAATTTGACTACCTGATACGACATATCTTTAAATAATTTGTCAAAATCAAAATCAAAATCAAAAGTCATTTATTCAAACTAGGCTGAGAACCAGCACTTTTTGAACGTCAAAGTTCTACATAAAGACAGTCCCCCAAAAAACGCCCGCCCGTCACCACTTCCTAGTGTTTTAGCTGTGAAGAAGAAGTGGCCAACAAACTCCCCAGCAACACATCTGTCTGTTAAGTTTTAAGAACTTGAATCTATATAATTCTAAGCAACAATCTTAACATTATGTAAAACAGAAAAATAAATATATGTCGTCTAAAATATAATCATAAAATTAAATAATCCGCCACTTGCCAGCTAGCACACTCAATCATGCCATTAAAAACCAACTCAAGCATAAACACTAAACCAAATTAAAGAAGCCTCCATACATAACTGGTGTGCCTGCTTACAAGAACAAAGATTGAAACTATCAAAGGGCTGTGATTCGAAGCCACAAGTGATGAACTAGGGCCATCACACTAAATTTGGTAGACAATTATTATATGAACTCATATAATCTGTTATAACCATAAGCTAAATATGGAGAAAGAACATCAAGTGTAACATTGTCTTGCGTTCAACACAGCGACCAACTATTATTATCTTCTAAGTAGTCGTTGATGGAATAGTATGCTTTCGAACAGAGACTAGATTTAACTTTAGTTTTAAATGAATTAAAAGGCAAGTCAAGAAAAGAACGGGGTAGCTTATTGTAAAATTCGATACCGAGACCCTCAAACGAACCATGAACCCTACGAACACGGTGGGAAGGAACATGAAGTTTATACTTATTTCTGGTGTTAAAATTGTGGATATCACTGGTCTTTTTGTACAAATGTATATTTTGTCTAATGTATAATATGTTTGCAAAAATGAATTGAGATGCCACCGTGAGAATTCCAATCTCTTTGAAAATTTCTCGTAAAGAAACTCTTGACCCTAACCTATAGATTGCTCGTACAGCACGTTTTTGTAAAACAAATATATTTTGTATGTCCGCAGCTTTACCCCACAAAAGAATACCATAAGACATAACACTATGGAAATAACTAAAATAGACTAACCGTGCTGTGTCAACGTCAGTATATTGTCTAACTTTTCTGACGGCGTAGGCGGCAGAGCTGAGCCTTCCTGATAGGCCTGATATATGTGCGCCCCATTGAAGTTTGGAATCAACAGTTATACCCAAAAAAACTGCCGAGTCCACAGTTTCAAGCACTTTTTTATTTAAGATGACATTAGGTCCTAGATTTATAACATTAGGTAAGGCAAACTTTATACATTTAGTTTTCTTAGCATTAAGAACTAAGTTATTTGTCGTAAACCAATCCGTAACCATTGAGAGAGCGCTATCTACGTTATCAAAATCATTTCTATTCCTATCTACTTTAAAGATAAGAGAGGTATCATCTGCAAACAGTACTACGTCACAGATACCCTTTAAAAAATATGGTAAATCATTAATATACACCAAAAACAAGAATGGTCCCAATATCGAGCCTTGAGGCACACCTAAATAAACTGGTGGCCCGGAAGACTTAACACCATTGATATCTACACATTGGAACCTATTACATAAATATGAATCAATTACATTTAGAGCTTCGTTTTGGAGACCATAATGACGCAGCTTACGCAAAAGCGTGTCATGGTGTACGCAATCAAAAGCTTTGGAGAGGTCACAGAAAACTCCGATTGCATTTTGCGAGTTCTCCCATGCGTTGAATATGTGTTTTAGGAGAGCAACACCCGCATCTGTAGTCGATCGACCTTTTGTAAAGCCATATTGATCATTTATGAAGGAGGCTATTTACATTAAAATATGTTAGCAACTGCTTCAGTATTAACTTTTCAAAAATTTTGCTAAATGCAGGCAGGATGGAAATAGGCCTGAAGTTGCCTATATCATTTTTATTGCCTGATTTAAATAGAGGTATGACTTTACTACACTTCATGAGATCAGGAAAAGTTCCTGAGTCCACGCATTTATTAAAAGTTACAGCAAGATAAGGCGCTACGATGCCTATTATATCACTCAAAAGTTTAATTGAAATGCCCCAGTAATCCCCTGTGTTTTTTGATTTTAGAGAGTTAAAAACGTTAACTACGTCAAGTGGTGTTACATGCTCAAAACTAAATGATTGATTGCACTTAGGTACACTACCGTTCAAAAGACTTTCAGCTTTAGACGGGGATGAATTTAAGAAGCGAGTTGTAGTTATAGGTATGTGGGCAAAAAACTCATTAAATGCCTGAGCTACGTCAGCTGGTTTACTAACTAATTTGTTTTCGAATAGAATCTCTAGCTGATTTACTTTTTTAACAGACTTTCCCGTTTCATTATTTATTATTTTCCAAGTGGCTTTTACTTTATTATCAGAATTTTTAATTGTCTCGCTTAAGAATTTTGATTTAGCAGCAACACAAATCTTCTTAAACAATTTAGAATATTTTTTAACATACTCTAGAAAAGGAGTATCGAACCTATATTTTTTTAAACCGTATAACTCGTATAGTCTCGCTCTACTTTTATATAAACCAGCAGTGGCCCATTGATTGGTTGAAGCCAATGGAGGTACCCGTAACGTCTATAGTTTTAGACTTAAAAATGGCTTGGTACTCTTTTTGCACAACATCAAAAAGGGCTCTATAGATTTCATTAGGATTATCGTTGTCTACTAAAGATGGTGTAAGTTTATTTGCTATATTATTTTTAAACTTATTACAACGGCTTACCGTATAAGGCCTGCATTCTATTTTAAGCGGCTTTTTATTTTGTGGCATAGGAAAGCTAACTAATAGTCCACAGTGGTCAGACGTTAAGTCACTTAACACTAAATTTTTTTCTGAATTACAATTACTAAAAAAGTTATCAAGGCAAGTCGATGAGGATGCCGTAATCCTAGTAGGTTCATAAAACAAGTTGTTTAAATTATAAGACCTAAACAGATTGATTAACCTGACACTTAATGAAGTATCATCTAAAATATTAACATTAAAATCTCCACATATCACTATACTTTTATTACTTGATTTTATTTTATTAATTAAATCCTCCATTACCGATTCGAAAAGGGCAAAATCACCAGAAGGGGGTCGATAAACGCAAATTATAACGTATCGCTCAAGTTCAACACAAGACAACTCAACAATGTGCTCGATGGAAAGATTAACTAAATCTAAACGTTGTTTGCATTTCAAGTTATTTGAAACAAGGATTAATGATCCACCGCGAATTATATTTTTTCTTACAAATGCACTTTGTACAGTAAAATAATCATCATTAATAAAAACTACTTCATGTTCTTTCAACCAATGTTCAGTTAAACATAAAACCTGAACGTCATAGTTCTCTATAAATAAACATAACTCTAGTTCTTTGCCGGACAGACCTTGCATATTTTGATGTACAACATTCAACATATTATGAGGCTTACCCGTTGTCGCATCTAATAGTTTAAAGAACTAGGGGTATCAATTGAAATTTTAGAATTATTACTAACTGTAATCATTGGTACACAACATGTACCTGTGTCACGCTGTATATTGTATGCTAAAAGATTAGCAATTTGTCTCCTACTACTAGGTGATAAATACATATTAGTATTGGTTAGTTTGTAATCAGTAATAAATTGATTACAATCAAAATATAAAATAGCGTCACTGTGACGATAGGTCCTATTATAAAATAGCAAGTTTAAATTATAGATGTGCCTATTTTGCTCATCAGACAAATAATTTGAATAAGGCAAAGCACAGAAAATAAATTTAATGTTATTTGTCTCACTGAGATGTAACATCAAATTGACACAATCAATTACATCCTTTTTCTTAATAGCTAAACTGTCCCCACACAATAGTATAATAGTTGAACTGGGGTGTATTTTTGTCAATCTAATATTATTTACTAATTGGCTAAAACTGGCACCGGGTAAACAATTATTTATTATACTATGTTGTGAACACTGGTTCAAAACAGTACCAAAACCTTGACCAAATTTGTCAGAAAAAACATAAGTAGTGGTATTCACATTATTTATATTAAGATTATCACTACAGCTATCGACAGGCTGAGCCGCTGAGGGTCTGGGTGCTATGTGCTGAGGCTGTGGTGCCTGAGAGCATGCACAGTTACAAGATAGGTTATTTGTCAGAGACTCATACCTCTCTGCATTGTACGTAACCAGGTCAACCAATTCATTGGCCTCCTGCATGCGCTTACTCAGATCTTGTTGAGAAGCCTCATATTTATTAAAAATATCGTTTAGAGCATATTCCCTAACAAACAGTTCATTCTGAAGGCGCTGAGTGTCATTATCATACATTATTTTACAAAGCTCTAATTCACTATTGCAATCCTTTAATTCTTGCAATAAATTAAGTTTGTTTTGTCTAAGTTTATTATTTATTTTGTTTAATTTTTGATGTTTTAAATGATTTTTTTAATTTTTCTAATTAATCTATTAATTTTAATATATTTCTTTATTTTGTTGTGGCTATTTAACAAGTTACATTTGGTGATGGTGTCATCAGTTAAATTTATTGTTACTATTGGCTCAACACATAAGGGACCGGACCCGCTACCAACCAACGTACCAACCAACTTGTGAGCACTCGGACCCCACGATCCGAGAGTTCCAACTCCAAACGGCTCGAAAATATAATTACCAACAAGGTTATTATATTGCCGCCGCTTGAGGTTTTCAGCAGCCGCAGCGGCAGCGCCAGCACAGCACGATGAGATAAACTGTAATGTAAAAAAACTGTTCATTGATATCCGTTTAGCGGTTCTGGTGTGATAGAGTAATAAACATCCTTTCATCCGTCCAAAGTTTCGTATTTATAATATTATACTAGCTGACCCGGCAAACGTTGTACTGCGATTTAAAAAAAAACATACAGACGAATGGAGAACCTCCTCCTTTTTGAAGTCGGTTAAAACTGGAGGATGGGGATAGGAGGGTGAAAAATACTTTACGACATATTCGATCAAGCCATTTCGGAGGAGTTCTACCAGAAACACCGTGACACGGGATTTTTATATAATAGATATATATGTAGTAGGATTATAGAAGGAAATTCTATGAGGGTCTTTCTAGACAAAATAACTGTGGCAGGTATTGCCAAATACCTACATTACAGTCTGTCAAATCCATCCAAAGGTTGTCTGTAAAAGATTGCTTTTAGTTAGCGATAGGACAGCCCATTTTACACCCTGTTTATTATTAGGCTCCTGTTGTAATTTGTTATGGTGTAAAGAGTAGTATATCTATCTGTCTAAGAGTACCTACATTACTAAGAGAACTAAACCCGGTCATCCCCAACATAATTCAATCAATCACGTTGATAGCCTTTTGATGGAATTCTAATAATTATCTACCTATGTAATGCAATTCAGTAATGCGCATAGCAAACATTCTGCATTAGTACTAGCACCGTAATACTGTTCATAAAGGTCGAAGTACCTGTTATATTGGCCTATTCTGAATCGACGTAAACATACAGCACTGTAGTCATTTCAAAGATCCCATAAGGCGATAACAAGTACGTTATAAGTGCAACAACTTCATGGGTTTAATGTTAATCATGGAAGATTATGATCTCAAGCTTGAACGGTGGTTATTACATAACTTTAGTTAACTTTGTACACGAGTATGCAAAGTGAGACTTTAGAAGGTCAGTTAGAGATGCAGTTTTAATAGGGATGTACCGTGAGGCTCATAATTCACATGCCTGTCTTGCTCCCTATTGGCTTGACGCTTATGTTATACGTGACGTGGAACCACAATCCTTGTTACAACACTATTTCTAATATCTTTTATTTATAGAACGACGTATGCTGAGATTGCTGGTTGAGCTGGGGTGCAATTTTGAATCTATGCAGAAATTATTTAGTCTGTGTACCGAATGCAAATATCGTGCATGTAGAAGTACATACTCGTGGGTTAGTGTGTGTGTCACTGAAGGTTAGTGTTTGTTATTGGGTTAGGGTATATTTAAATGAAACTAAGTAAAATTTCTATTAATTACTTAGCGTTTATTAGCACTTTATCTTTACAAGTACACCGAATATGGAGGATGTGATAGATAAAACATAGAGAGCACACAGAGCGCTTTTTAAATTAGAACCATAAAGTAAAGCCTTAGACATACTGTTTACACACTGACAACCTTTTTTTATTATAACTCTAACAATTTGTGTCATTAAATACTTTTAGATATTAAGTCAATAAACATTAAGTATTTTAGTGATTCCGTTCCTTATGAAATTGGTTCATGTTATATTTAGGTTTTTAAACTTATAATTTTGGCTAAATCTCTGTTAAATATTTTTTTAAACGTAGCATAAAATATTAACTTACCCCTGAAACAATGAAAATCCTGGTGCATTACAGTATGTTTCCTGCCCCACACCTACCGCTAGCTATGATTATGTTCCGATGGACATCACTCGCACGTCATCGGCTTAATGTAACTATCCGGTAATGATGAATGGGAAAGTCGATCATGTGCACAGCGAACATGCATTGTTTGGCAATGAAACGTATAATATCTACGTGTTGCGTGATGAAAAGATGGATAGAGTAGATATTATTACAATGGACGACCGAAAAACTAAGATAAAGTTGTTTTTAGGGTTCCGCACCAAAATGGTAAAAAGAAACCCTTATGGTGCGACACAGTCTGTCTGTCTGACTGTCCGTCTGTCACAGCTGGATATCTACTTGAAATTTGGAACAGTTTTAGATGATGTTTGCTCAACAATTTTGCAAATAACAAAGAAAATTTGGTGAGTTGATAGCATGAAGTGGGGCTACTGGGGCATGTGGGTTATCTTATGAAAGAGCGCTGTTTGCACATTCTCAAACAAAAGTTCTTTTTTTCAGGCCGCATAGTTTTCGACTTTTGATGAACTATGTAAAAAAAATACCGTTCTCCCCCCCATATCTCCGAAGTTTGTTATATAGAAAAAATCTGAAATTATTCTAAGTGATAGAAGTTTATGTAAAAATTAGAGGAAAACTACAACGATGTCTCTAACAAAACAAAGAACTGGCCAAGTGTGTCTCGGATTTCGCACATTAAGGATTCCAAATATTAGTATATTTTGTTAGTAAAGTTTGTAATAAACATTATCACCAAATTTCAAGTTCATAAGTGAATGGGAAGTTAAAAAATTCTTCGTAACAAAATTTTGACAGATGACGGACGGACAGACAGACGGACACGTGAGTGACAACAATAGGGCTCCGTGTGGACCCTTCGGGTACGGAACCCTAAAAAATTACATTAGTAGCATTATCGGTCAAAAGATGGCGCTGACCTAAAACTGCAACTGTACGTAAAGTAGGTAACACATCCAAAATATTTATACATGATGGTACGGAACCCTCGGTGCGCGAGTCCGACTCGCACTTCACCCTTTTTTTAACCGAACTCTAAAAGGAAGAGGTTCTCAATTCGTCTGAATGTTTTTTTTTTGTATGTTTGTTACGCGATTACTTTTTGTAGGTAGGGCTTCAGAGGTAGGCCCATATAAATTTTATAATAATTTATTCTGAAAAAATCAACAAAAACAAAAAATACGTACTTAAACAGAGATGATGTTATGGTTTGCTCCAATTATGTTCAAATTCCAAGTTATTGCGATTGTAGATTTGGGCATAAATTAAATATTTAGTTTAGTTCTGGGGTTAAAGTTTTTTATTTTTAAAAATAAAAAACTTTTTTACAAAAAAATAAAAATTTAAAAACTTTTTTACACAAAATACAACCGAGTTAGTGTATTTTTTTTTTGTAAGTTGGTTGTATTTTTTGTAAAAAAAGATTTTTTCATAATAAAGTTATTATACTCGTAGTTCCGTAGGTGATGGACTGATGGGTATCAATATAATGACGATAACATGAAATCGAAATACAAGGTTAAAACGACAACATTACCTACAATAAATGAAAACGTAAGCGATACTAAAGAAAATCAGCTCTTCAGTACATTTGTGTTTGCCCCGACAAACTCACTTTCGCATTTATAATATTAGTAAGGATTGTCGTTTCTACCTTGCATACTAAATACACAATTTTTAGGATCTAGGTACATTACCATCGACCGTTGACCCCTTAAGTGTGGTAGCTTGAAATTAAAGGTTCAGAATATCCTCTCATTATTTGAAATTGATACCCATCCCGACCACGTCGTTTTACTAGTTAATTTAATTTCTTTCGTTTAAAATTGGTTTTTAAATTCATTTTATAATTTTTTAGGTCCAGTTAATTGTAAAGGTCTTCCTGAAGATCCCTGCCGAACAGGTTGAAGTAACCTAATTTTAATCTTACCTCCTCTACAATTGATCAGCAAACTGGTAAACAAAACCTCCTTATACGTACCACGAGTAAAAAACAAAAAAACAATATCCTCTTAAACGCATCTCCGATATTTGACCGAGAAGAAATGGGTCGCTTCAAATTCTCCACAAGGGGTGTTTGATGGCCCGTGAAAACAAGGAAGGTGAGGGCAAAACATAAAATTCCTGAAGGGTTTAACTGTTATCTGGGTTTTACACCTGGCCTCTGCGATAGATAACTTGACCTTAATAATTTTCGGTTTAACAGTCACTAAGTAAGTAAGTACGTTTGAACATTTTTAGCTGTTAGAGAAGTGAAAGCTTTTGGGTGAGATGATAGCAGGAAGTGTCTGCTAGTTTCTAAGTTTAAAGGATACTATAATATATATACTATCCAATATTTACATATTGTTGATTTTATTTTAAATATATAGGTTTATTTATTGTTCCATAAAAAAAAGTGTTAGTGAGGTATGACCGTGAGTCGACGGCGCGTAGTGTTCCACGCGCGCCTCAAAGAGATGTTTGTCAGCCACCACTGACGGGGCCCATCATGGTCGGTGCCGGCATGTCCAGGGGTAGCGGATAAATGCGTAAGACAGTTACCGCTCTCCTGGGCACCCAGGCAAGGAAGGAACAGGGGTGGGTTTTAGTCAGTAAGAGTCTGACACGGTCTCCCGCTCCACCCAGAGCGGGAGAAGTCATTGGATGATTCCCACCCCCAAAAAAAAAAGGGATAGCCTGTGTAGTAGTCGAACGAGAATTGGTACCCAGCATCGTCATTTTTAATTAAACATCACTTCGAAATTGGAACAAATGAGTTCGCCTTTGAATTGTGGGCAGTCACTTGAGCGAGATTCAAAGTGAAATTTACAGAATATCGCTATTGGTACCTATACCTACATCAAACCTTAACTTCAAAAACATATCATAACGAAAACTACCTCTGAGGTTGAAATGGGTTCTACATACATACGTACTTAAAAGTATGGTAAAACGTATTCTGTGTGCTTCCATAAAACTTGGAATAAACACTCCTCAAAACAAATAATAGATACTTCTCGTATTTGCAACAGGATATTAAAGTTTCTATAGGGAAATCAACTGGTAAGCATGTATCCGGAATCTACACGGACTAAGTCACAGGCAAACGGTAAATGATAAATGATAATGATAAATGATGTTTATTCAGTAAATAGGTTACAAGGAACACTTTTACACGTCAATGTTTTTTCTCAGTTTAAGCTAGATGAGGCCGGTGTTTCCTAGCTGACTACCCTGAGAAGAAACACCGAAAGAAACTCAGAGGTCAAAGTCTCTTTTAAAATGTTCTAATCCATACAATATGTACTGGTCAAATCATATGAGAACCATGAACGTTAATGTCTGAGATGAACTTTTGAAGAAAGCACCACAAAAGTTTGAGTGGACCTGACCAGACAGTGCAAGGATTTGTCAGTTATCGTGTAGCTCAACTCAGAACTTTAAGGAGCTCAACGAACCGACGAACAATACCAAAGTAAGTACATTTGAGTAGGCCGCAAAAGTACTCAAACTGCCAGACAAACATGAAATCTATGTGATTATAACGGCTTACATAGTACTCACATTCACAATATGCTGAGGACCATGCAGATTAGTGTCTGTAATGGTCTTTTGAAGAAAGAACCACACATATTTGAGTGGACCGGTCCAGTCAGTGGAAGCATCTGTCAGTAGTCGAATAGCTCAACTTGGAACTACTAAGGAGCTCAATGACTCGTCGAACAATACCAAAGACAGGACATTTGTATAGGCCGCAAAAGTACTCAAACTGTCAGACAACGTTAAAATAGACTTATAGAGGTAGACTTCATAGCTTTCATAACTATCTACCTTCGTGTTACTATGCTTTTGGGCCCGAACACATACATGCGGCACGACGCCGCACCGTGACACGTTGCGTCGCCTTGACGTGGAATTCTACGGCAAGCATCATAAAAAACAGCAAGATCGACGGTTTTTTTTTTGTGGTGTGGGAAATCATTCAATGACTTCTCCCGCTCTGGGTGGAGCGGGAGGGCGTGTCAGACTCTTACTGACTAAAACCCACCCCTGTTCCTTCCAGCTCTTAGTGCCCAGGGGCGAGGTAACTCTGTTTCGAATTTATCCTCAACCCCTGGGCAAAGCCGTGAATTTTTACCATGACACCGTAAACTTCCGCAGCACGGTGGTGTCGTGTCCTGAAAACTGACGATGCAATCTTGCTTGGTACCGTATTTGACGGTCAATAGATAAAGATGACAGTGATAGATAAATTAGTAAAACATTAAAAAATTATAAAAATTTCTAAATAAAAAACTATTGAAATCGTCATGGCGTCGTTACTGAATTTTTACGATTCTCGCCGTTTATATCCACGGCAGTGTGTCATGTGTGTTGGTTCTTAGTTGTTCAATCTTACTTAAAAGTTGGTAGAAAATCTCTTTATCCCGAATCGCCACTTTCACCCTGTAGTAAAACAGTAATAAATTTAAAAAAGTCAAATTTAATACTGTCACAATAAAAGTAAATATTGAATAAAAACAGGACAGACGCTTGTCTGTGAAAGGAAGCGGCGTATTTATTAACGCTGTGAGCTGCGACATAGGCGGGTAAACACCAGCCTACTTTATATTAAATCGGGCGGTCCATCAGACGAGACGTACTACGGAGTAGACGGGGCTCATTAATTAATGTTTAATTAATAGCCCAATAGAAAAGTAATCAGTAAACACGAGCAAATAGAATTAAGATGGAAATCTAATGAGGGGCTAATTTAATAAGGGCTTCTTTTGTACTTCGGTGGATAAGGATCGAATTAAGAACCGTTTTCTGTTTTTAATTGTTGTAGGTTTCTTTGCTGGGATTGAAGGTTTGGGGGAAACTTGGAAGGAAATGTATTGATGTTTGGCAAGTGTGCTATGTTATTTAAATATTGTGAATTTCCTGTTAACCATTTGATCCTCCACCACATGTAAGAACTATTCATAGGTGTCGTAGAGGTTTATTATCCATACTTCATCTTGCGATGTTTAAACTAATGATTGCTAGATCGAATGACTGCTAATACCGTTTCATGATAGGCTAACTGGATTTACAACATAGGTAATTGGCGACTGAGAGTGGTTACTACATTTGGCAGGCATGTATTAGCATGTCTCTTTAAAATATGACTTTATTCCGATCACATCAGTTCTACATAAACAGAAACTTATTAACTCTCAATTCAAGTGTGATTATTGTTGCAAAATATTTAAATCTTCATACCAAACCAGCCATAGACATAGATAAATTCTTAACAGAAACTTTCGCAAAGAATTTTTATTAAACCTCAATAATGTCTAAACAATTCCTATCTCTGTGGAATGTCGGCGAATCTATAATGAAACCGCCTCTGTTTATTCTGCCGATACGAAATGAGAAATGAGTGCAGTAAACCTTAACAATTGCCCGCCTTAAATACAATGCTTACTCCGTATTTACATTAAACGAAAACTCATTAGATTTAATCTCTTATCCTTAATAAGAAATAAGTAATTCCTTGATGTTGAGGTGTTTAAATACTTGAGGGTTTGTTTATATTTAGTTGGCAGTAAATCATGTATCTACTGGAAGTATTTATAGTACCTACCGGCATCGAATATAATTTTTATTCTTGTCTTCTCTCGTGTCAAAGCGACTTAGATAGGGATGGAAAGGTAAAAGAAGAGATGATGAGTCTGCATAAATGTTACACAGGATAACAGCCTATGTGACTCACCAATTACTCTAGTGAATTCGTATGTCGAGCTTAAGTCTCCTCCCTACATGGACCTTACATACTTTGTGAAGAACGATAAACCTAGATGGACTTGATTTTAAATCGCCAACACGTAGTGATCGATGTAGTGGTTTTGATACCAAGGTGATCGATGCTGGTTCCATAACCGTACCCAATTAATTTCAGAACACCCCTCAAATCCCGTTTCTTACATTTTCCTTGTATCGGAGACATTATTATGGATTAGTGTTGTGTTATTGTATTTATTACCATTAATGGCTACTAGTTTCCTGGATGCCGTTGTAAGCCTCCTCATAAATGTATTGGTACGAAAGTATCTAAGTGTCTGTTGATTGTGTAGAGTGGTCTTGCAATGTAATTGGAGGGTAGATTCAGTTTTCTTGATGCAACAATGATATTGTATTTTAAATTGTCGGTGGGAAGCAGAACTGAAGCTTGTACAAATTAAGTCAATACGAGAAATGATGTTGGAAAGCGCGGAGCGCGGGCGACACCGCGGCACAATCCACTGGATTAGGACTCCAACACGCACGCCCTCTGGCGCAAACTTCCTATTTATGTAGGGTCGCTAACCAAACGACTTGTAGGCTCTTTATTACACTTGTTCTTTTCCGTTCACGACGCTGTAACTGCTTTGATAAAATATCGTGTCGATTTCTTTTGTTTGAGCAAGGGCTTATGTTTCAGCGGGCAGTGGTAGATCTCGAATTAACGAGTGCTAAACTTTTTTGGATTGTAAATCGTTTTTCATTCTTACGGAGGGTTTTTCTTTGTTTTGTGGAAGTTTTACAAGTATTTTCACGTGGCGCGATGAATGAAATGTGTACCTGCTTATTAGCGAGTTTGTAAATGATCGCTCAAACTTTTAGTTACTTAACGATGGTAATGTTACCTCACTTGTTACGAAATCTTGTTCCAACATGTTCATCCTTAATGTGTGAAAGTGATTAACCAAAAACTTCTTGTCCTCAGATGTGCTGACGCAATGTTATGAGCACGTCGAGGATGGAGCGGCCAGGCCGGCGCCCTAAGGCCGGCTCGCTGAGCGGGCTGTCGGGCGGGCTGCCCAGCGCGCCAGCCGGGCCTGGCGGCGTGCGGCGCCAGCGCTCGCTGGAGTGGGGCGGCGACAGGTTAGGCTGGTTAAATTAAATCGAATTATAAAAGTTTCGATGTATTTTCATAAAATAATCTATGTATAACCCAAACTAACATTATGAAGGGGTAAAATTGTTTTTTTTTTTATGTCTTTGTGAAGGGTCTGGAAGTACCGATCCAGTTTCGGAAATTCTTTCACTAATATAAAACCACAGTATCACTGGGTGCCGCAGACTTGATCTGATTGCTTGGGATAGGTCGCGGGAGTGAAGCCACGGGAAAAAGCTACTCTTACTCTTTAAGGTGGACCGATGACCGGAGAGGGTCGCGGCAATCCAACGGATGCGAGACGCACAGAACCGGTTGTTGTAGCGACACTTGGTATGGCCTATGCCCTGCAGTGGACGTCTTTCGTATAATGCGATGCGTATATGATCCATTTAGGTACTGAATATTTTTTTTTTTGAACGTATGTTGTTCAGAGTTCATAAATATAATCCGATTTTCTGAAAACATTAATAAATAGAAAACGTCATCATCATCATCATTAAAAATAAAAAATGTAATTTTTTTAATTTTATTTTGGGAATATTTTAAAGTTTAATGCAAAATATCGATATTTTTTCCGGACTCTTGAAATTTCGATTCGAATGTATTGAAACATTTTTAATTTGGCTATGCGCCCAGGTACAGCAGCAGCGACGACGACCGCCCCCCGCAGCCCCCGCCCTTGGCCGACAGAGTGTTCGCCTCGCTCCTCGCCCAGGCCACGCAACAGTTCGACAGTAAGTGCAGCATGTAATTAATCTTCGATATTGAATGTCAGCCGAGTATGAGACTGGCAGATTAAAACGGGAATTTATGTTCGTAGGAAACATCTGTTTTTAATATCTTCAGGCGATGTTTCACTTTGAAGAGCAGAAGCGCTGTCAAAAGACTTCCACAGAATCTACTATATAGTTTTGTGGCCAACACGAATATCTTTTACTAATAAAAGTGGACATCATGATGAATAAAAGTGGTGATCAATGATAATATCATATCATTGATCATACACGTGAGGACTAGAGACCTTAGCCATGAGACCACCTCTTGTTCTGGTTGTTTGTGAGCTGGTTTGCAACAACTACACACAAGATTTGAAATACGCACCGCTTTTTTCATGACGTGCGCGGCGTACGCGTAGTTGAGCTACGCCGTAGCACGACTGATAAGAGAGAATAGACTCATTTCATTTGGCTTTACCTGTTTGATTCCTTGTGGGAATGTCTCCAATAAAAAAAACTTTAGTATCCAATAATAGAGAACATATTAGAAACCTAATTCATATTATATTGACATAAATGTCAATGAGTGTATTATTATATCATCATTCTCCTGCCCTTATCCCAATTTATTTGGGGTCGGCGCAACATGTCTTTTTCGTCCATACTCCTCTATTAGTCGTCATCCCTGTAATCACCTCCTTTTTAACTACATCTTTTTTCACACAGTCCATCCATACACAAGATTTTCCTGACGACATTTTCTTCATCAGTAATAGTACATCAGACCACCAGTACATCACCGTACACCGGACCGGTCGGTGCATCATCGGTTGTTCATCAGTAGTTCAGTATATTATTATATATTTAATATTATTATAAATACAGCCTCTTACTGAACAAAGTTTTTGCCTTGAGTTTATGACTTGCATAGAAACGTAACCGAAACGTGTTGCACTCAAACTTAATAATATGACCTACGTTTGTAAGTCCTAGTGGCTATGGCAAAGTGGGATCAGCTAAGAATTTGTTATTCACCAAGTGACACGGCCGAAGGTCCGTGCTGAGCCCTAACAAGTGGGGTCATTAGTGGGGCTAGCAGGACCAGAGCGGGTGGAAGGGGGAGTGCGCGGGGGCACGGGATCATGGCAATTGATAGGGGAGCGCCCTGCGGTGAGCTTATGAGGAAAACTTTACACGTAAACCCGACGCAGCCTCCGCTCCGTCCGTCTGTGACACAAACTAAGGATTTAATGAAGTCATACAGATGCACAGCGGAGTTTCTGTTTGCCTTTCAAATATTTTTGGAATTGGCTAAACTTGCTTTTGAACAGATCTGGGAATTAAAACTTACAATAATATTAGCTAGTTTCAGTTGCCTTTTACGGGTAATTTTCTTCAATCAAAAACAAGTCACGTGCAGAAACAACTTACCGTGACAACAAACTTCTGTCGGGAATCGAATACAAGCACCTAAGCATATAGGCACGATGCTCCACCGCTGCAACATTTGGAGATACAAACAAAGTTGGGAAGTCAAGTGAGGGAAGTAAGTTTGTTGATCAAAGACCGATGTTACTGGGCCCGTTGCTACCTACAATTTTGTTATATAGTGCCCAAATAGTGCGCTTGTTTTTTCCCTTTTAAACCTCAATGAAATTAGGTTTAAAGTATAATAATGACAAAAAAAAAACAATGAATTATGCTACATACTTATAATGAATTCGTATCAATTTGCAATTAGGCGTACCTAGGTACTAAAGTCAATCAATAAAACGTAACTATGTATTTATCATTAAAACAAAATGTTCCTTTAGCGTCTCCCTAGGTACGTATTTTTCAGTATAAATCCCTATTTTATAATGTCACGCACGAATCCTACATATCGATTGCTACAGAATAGAAAGGATTAACAAAGCTTCAGTCATGATAATAACCCTTGTGAAGCAATTCACGTGTGTAACGATCCATAGAACCTTACAACCCAGACAATAGGTGTGCTTTTTGAATGGCCGTGCACCGATAAAGGTTTAGATCGAGCTTATGACGAAAATTCGTGTGTCGCTCCGATGAGAATAAATGCTAGTCGTTGGTCCAAGCTTTGTATTGATTTGAATGTTATGTAACCTTTAGCTTGGACACGTTTAACGTACAATAAACATTTTTTTCTATAAACAAGGCTTTAAAACCACATTTGGAGATAATGTAAATGATATGTTCAAAGGTTACGTGTTGTACGCGAACGCCCGAATGGAGACCAATTTTATTTCTTTTTTGAATTGTCTGTTAGATTGAGATATAAGCAAATATGTCTGTATTAGTTTCTTTAAAATGTTACACTAACGATAGGAAAACAGCTTTTAGATGGGTACGTAGAATTGAAGCCACATACATACAGGAACGGAAATGCGTAGTCATATTTTAAATACTGTTTCTGCGAATAAAAATGTACAAAAATAAGTCGATAAAATTTTTTATTACAATTAAGGATGATTCACGTTACACCGTGCGGCCACCGAGCCTCGGCCGTGCCCCGGCCGGGGCACGTCCACCGGGCTAGTCATTCATGCTACACCGAGCTGTCACCGTGCCGCCACCGGGCCCCGGCCGGGGCACGGCCGAGGCACGGCCGGGGCACGTCCGGGGCACGGCCAAGCATGGATCAGTTCATACAAAAAGTATACTATACATATTTGACCATGCAATTGTTTGACCGGCAATTGTTTCCCGGCCGGGGCACGGCCGGGGCACGTCCGAGCCCGGTGCACACGTTCATGTTACACCGTGTCGCCACCGGGCCGAGCCCTGGCCGTGCCCCGTCCGTGCCTCGGCCGTGCCTCGGCCGGGGCACGGCCGCGGCCCGGTCTAGCATGAATCACTTCATATAAAATGTATGCAACAATCTTTGACCGTGCCCCGTCCGTGCCACGGCCGGGGCACGGCCCGGTGGCGACACGGTGTAACGTGAATCATCCTTTATTGTTCATTTTAGCCATTTCCAAAAATGACGGCGTAGACAAACCAAGAATATATCTAAGTCGACGAGATTCTTCACAAAACCGTTTTAACACCTCAGATTCAATTGTATCCTTTGGTCGGTTCGGTGTACACTGAGCATACATAGGTCGTCAAAACAGTTTTCAGTCAACGTTGATCTCAGTCATGTTTTAACACGACACAGTGTACAAAAGAACCTCTATAAGCATAAGCTTTCTTCGCTGCCTGTATAATTTGGCTCTTGACCACTAAACCTTTCATAGTACAATCTTATAAAATTCGCCTGTCAATAGAATCAACTTTGTTTCGTTTCTTTACGGTTTGTGAGCATTCTGCATCTTCTAGGGGGCAGCCCGTACCTCGCTACGCCCTTGATGTCTGTATAGTGCAAATTCTCCTTTCTAATATTGATTTAAGCACAATTTCCTCACAAAATCACTTACATAATAACGAAGAACGCCACAGTTACATAAATAGTAGACACATGAACTCCGTACATTTGTTTTGAGCTACTACATAATACAAGTTAGAAGCTCAGCTAGGTAGTTTAGTACACAAACAGGTACACTGAACTACCAATACTAAATCTTGTGTTAGTTTAACGTTGTTTCATATTTTCGCGGCATGCGCGACTATATTTACCTAACAGAGCGTACAACATTATCATAAAGGAATATCATAAAGGTTCATGTTGATGTTATTGCGGCTTACATATTGCCTTTTAGTTTACTTTACCTTACTTCATATTACATAAAGACAGCGATAGCGTTATCTTTTTGACCTCCCTGTAGCCAGGTTTATTTAGATGAATCCTTTAATGTCTTCTTCCAATGAAGATTTTTATCAACCGTTTGTACTACAAGATATTTTGCTGGTATCGGTTTTCTTTTCAATGGTAAGCCTCTCATTTATTTTCGGGAGTTATGTTTTCATTTGTGTAGTAACTAAGGAGATTTGAATCCTTACTCCAGAAAGCAATATTGTGCTAAAATGTTTTGAGAGATATTTAATATTAAACGGTCGACTTTTCTAAAAATTAAGGTTTCCGAAACCATGTAAGATAAAATGTAGTGTCTGCCAAATTACGGCATTGTATGTAAAATATAAGTATATTTGACTCTAGTGTTTGCTTTCACCCAAAGGGAATCGTTTTCTAGAAAAAAAATATGGATACAGTTTTTATTTTTAATCGGAGCCTGTTAATTATTCTGCCAGTAAATCTGAGAAGAGGTTTGTCTACGGAGGTTAACTTTCTATTTTATAAATAGGAAAAGACGGATGAAAGGAAGAATTAAGGGCAAGCCTTAATTCTTACAGAAAAAAGATTATTAAGGTAGAAGTAGTGTTTTGTGCGATAAAGTAATCTGTAACTATGATGTTAGAAGTATCCAAATCATCATCATCATCATCATCCTCATCATTCATCGGTCATTTTAGTGAGCAAAATATATGTTTTTTTAACCGTTTAGGTGAGTTTAACGGTTAAAAGAACACATTTTTTTTATCAAAAATTACATATATTTTGCTCACTAAAATGACCGCAACCATATGCATAAAACAATTTAGGGATAGTTTAACAGTGCGCACAGCTAAGGAGTTGTGACTTGCTGATTCCTGACGATTCCATACCAGAGTCTGTGTTTTTAATGGCTATACTAGGCAAGCGTGCTCCATCGTCGACCATATCATTGCTATCAATAATAAAAATGTTAATGAATTTGTGAGCCATTATTTTAAGTAGGTACTTTGTTTAAGATCATTACTAAGATTACATTTATTACAAGATTTCTTTTATAATAGAGTATGAGAGTAAAGAGTGAATGAAAGCTTAATAGTACCTCCTTTCAATAAACAGGCTTGAAGCATCAAGTGGGCACCCATTATTCAATATACGATTTTATTAAATTCCCGATGACAAGCGATTTATTGGAAAAATAATGCCATTGGAGATTTGATAACATGTCAAATATTGTTTGAGTTTTATTGAGATATCAAACGATATTTTAGAAAATTATTGAGTTATGCGCAGGCACACTACATCGAACCATGTACATTTTTCAATAAGTTTACCTAATATTATTTTTGGAATTATGTGTGGATAATCTAAATACTCACTTGTACTTATTCTTGGACTGAATCATCTGGATACGATTCTTAATTTTTTTATTTATTTAAAGAGACAACCAATCAAACAATACAGGTAACTTTTAAGAATGGTGCCGATTTTCTTGTTCAATAACTAAACTAAAATTAGAGAATCGCTATATATTCTATTTATCTATTTAGGTATTTTTAACAGTGGAACCACACTGTGATCGATTATTATTATTGTCATTAGAACCACAACACCAATTTCGTATTGTGGCTGTTAGTGTTTAGCATAAGCCACCACAAACTCTATTATTATAATGGATTTGTAACATCATTATTAGATCCAGAGTATTAGTTCAGTTCTGTCACAGTGGGATGTGGATATTTATTGAAACTGATTATGTTAATATCTGGTTGAACTGTACTGTGTCATTATTAGTTCAGAACAGTGTGTAAAAAGTTCCTACTGAAAATAACACCAATCGTTTGAGGTTGAAGCACGAGTCACAGAGTCAGAGTGCTCATAGAGTTTTGCGGGACATCGGCAAGCAGTTCTGTTACACTTTTTTCGCCCAAAGAACCAGCATTGCCATTTTTACGTGACCATGTTGCCAAAATGCTCAAAAGAGCAGTTTACCCATCGACAGTACTATAGACGAATTTTTTGATGCCAAAAGTTCTGTTTCCCACTCCTTTTATACTTGCTTGCACGTTCTATGTCAGCATTGCCATGCAACGCCAGCCTTTTGGGCACCTTACCCATCGACGACAGTATAATACGGACAAATTTTTTGATGAGTTCTTCCTTCCCCCTTTTATACTTGCTTGTACACTATATTATTATTACTTTCATCATGCATATAAAACTCACTCCTGAACTGAGAATCATAATTTACAATTATGCAATAATGCTGACCACGTCGCGTCGCATCGGCAGACACAAACAGAACAGCGAAACGTTTGTATAGATACGTCGGACGTTAAGTATTCATCGAAGCTCAATAGTCACGAGTGTATCCACCAGTACCCAGTAAACATGGCTACATATCTTCGCATCGACGGCTGTAAAGGCACCGATATCACGTGTAAACTGCATGGCAATAATGTCGGGTGCTTATACGGGGTGTAAATATGCACTTAATTGGATGATGCCGTATAACGGCGCATACAGCGCATACGGCCCGTATGCTACATATTAGTTTCGACAATTGCCGCTCTGTTGATAAAGCGTCACGTTCGAGAGCTACGGGCGTTGGTGCTACTATTTAGCGGTAAATGTGTTTTCTCGATTATGTGGAATGAAAACTAGCTGTGGCACGTCAGAGTCTGAACTGCTATGGTTGGGTATGAATAATTTGAGTGCAAGATGGTTTGAAGCTAAGTAACAAACATGCCCAACTATTTTAAACATGACTGAAGTTTACTGTTAGTAAATTATTACTGATGAAAGAAATTAAATGGTTTCACATGAATCACTACAACTTAAAATATAAACTATTATGATATAAATGAAAAATGAAATGAAATATTTTGCCAGATTAACATCCATTTATACATACACACACACATAGATAACAATAAATAATAAATGATGATACAATACAACATAAAATAGATTACATAATACGTATTATGAAATCGGCGTATGGTAGAACTGCCACCTTTGGTGCAACGGGCTGTTGTCCTAGTCTCGAATCTGAACCTCCACCACCAAGGAGTTAACGGAGCAATGTATGGCGGAGCGTGTGTGTTTTTCAGAGTTTCAACTTCAAATGTGTGACAAAAAAAAATGTGCCAGGTTTTGAATATTTTTTTAATCCTTATTATAAATTGACTATTCTAGATACCGAATCTAGTCTTAACTCAATACCCCACTACTGGACCCTTTTTTATAAAAAGAGTTGATCCCAGAAAATCTATTACAATATTCTATCTATGCTTTATTTTTCGTTATCTGCTGCGAATATATCGGTAGGCAATTTGTTAGAGACCTAAACTACTCGACTCGATACTTGTTTCTAGTCGCTGACCTTTGCCGCTTATCCTCTAGAGACGATTCCTGGGATTTTAGGACCAGAAACATTCTCTTAACAAATGTTGAGACCCATTTATTTGAGTTCAATATTTATCTTAAATCTACAGAAAGATTTAATAAAAATGTTTTGCTTTTTTATATAAAATGTCTACGTAGGTACCTTCGAGAAAATAATTATGTGAGAATTGCCTTCTTTAGGTGTTATTTAAAATTAAATTACTTTGAGATTGCTTTTTCATAAATAAATAAACATTCAAATTTGGAGCACTAGAAAAAATCCAAAATAAATAAATAAAGGTGTGTTCAGACTAAGGACCAGGCCCGAGTCGACGGCACGTAGTGTTCCAAGCGCGCATCAAAGAGATGTCAGCATTACTTGACGGGGTCCGCTAGGGCCAATGCCCTAGCGGACCCCGTCAAATAATGCTGGCTGGCATTGGCCTGCCAGGATCGCGGGCGTGTTTGAAAGAGTCTTGTCCTCTGGCACAGGCAACTTAAGGAACTCGGGTGGGTTTTAGTTAGTAAGAGTCTGACACACCCTCCCGCTCCACCCAGAGCAGGAAAAGTTATTTGATGATTTCTCATCCAAAAAAAAAGCTGTGTTCAGACTGGCTCCTTACTGGCTATGAACTTTCTCTTTGGGACTCCAAATCTGCCGTCCTTGAACTAAATAATCAGCCAAAAATTCTCTATCGATCTGTCTAAGCAGTATTTTTGTACTATCAATAAATCTCGAGATAAATAAATAAAATCACTTTAAATTCACTTAATTTTTATGTAATTCAACACACACGGGTTGTTGTAATGTGATTTTGTCAGATAACGGCATTATAGCTTGTAGACGGCAAAAATGGAATATGGCATCCGATTTGATCCGATACAAGGAAAAACCACTTTGTTTTTTTTTGGTGGCTGAAATATAACATTTTTTAATTGAGTTATGCCAAAATTCAGGTGACAAAAATGTGCGTACGGGTACAATAGTAGCACTTCAAACCTGATTGTTCATTCGATCATACAAATGCACGTCCACGTTCATTTAACTCTTTGTTCATTGTGTTTCCCTCTATTGTTTACGTGCTTTTAATAGCCCATGAAATAAAATGAAATAGCTTGCCGATATAGAAAAAAAAAAAGAATTTAAACCGGTTCTGCATCCTTTTGTGTTGAAAATAAAAGATTTGGCTACAAATATCTTCAAAATAATAACACAAGTAATATATTCACCCATGCACCTGTGTTGTTATTCATCTCAGTGGCACCTAGTCCATATAACACAGTTCAATATTCCTATTACGTAAACATTTTCCAAAAGTCCATTCTATGAGAATTTCAAATTTTGTTTTGTTCAGACGAAATCTTTTATTTATAACTAACGTTGAGTACAAAGTTTAGTATCCATCTCCAATATGAGATTCATACGAGAGTGAATTATTTACGTGGATGCAGTGAGCGAGTTTCTGGGGTCCGCTCTGACATGCAAATGGCGGCTTTTTAGGTTGTTACCAGCATTACCTTTGCGATGGCGACTAATGTGATTAGGCTCGCCGCGTGATGCCATTCGCAGAGCTTTAATGCACGGCTACGTCGCATCATAAATGCGTTTTCGGAATTTGGTAATCGATGTGTCTGTCTACCGCTACTGCTCGTGATGGCTTAATTGCTGTCCCCAGTTCCCGCTATTGTATAAACAGACACACTATACAACGCGGTTTTCGACCGTTTTTTTTTCTGGAATGTCGCGTTAAAATTAATAACGATAACAAATTGCTATGTGTGTCGTGTCGCAAAAAAGATTAACAGCATGTTTCATATATGAGTTCTAATTTTATGCTGATTTGAGGATGAAAAAATAATATAATGTAAAGATATGCTAAGTACATATTTTTCATGCGCAATCAAGCGGTTTCGGTGTATTTCGGGTTGAGTGATTTTGTATAGAGCTCTACAAATATGTGAGACCCATTCATCACTTGAAAAGCCCACTTACGGACTTTGTCAGACGTTCTGAATAATATTAATTAAATTAGTAAGTAGATAGAGGAGCTAAAGGCTTGAATTCTTAAGAAGCAGTCAAGGGCGGGAGACTGTGTAGGTACTACCAACTTTCACTCGACACGCGACGTCTCGACTCTCGTCAACTTTGACTACATTTCACTTATCTATCTACTCATGTAATATCTATTATTAGGGTTTCTGAGAACCTAATACATACAGGCAAGCATATATTGAAAATCATCAAAGAGTATAAATATGAAGTTATTACGTAAACAAAAAACCATTTTTGAACCAGCTAAGTAATTTTATTTTCTTACTGCGATAAGATACTAACTGGTAGTAACGGAATTGTAATATTCCGCTGAAAGATGAAATTAAACATAATATTGCTGCTACTTACCTACTTCAAAATACAGACTTTAACATTTAGTAGATAACACTTATCGTTAACGAGTTCTTCAGCAAAACTAGAGCAGGTAACTGAAAAGGTTAGTTTTAAAAACTGAACAAAAACTGATTCAATAGTGGTTACGAGGCCGAGGAGTGCGATAGAACGCCGATGTACCTCCTCTATGTACCTCCAGCAAAGTTTTATCTTAAAGAGATTGACTTTCATTGAAGCAATCGCGAGCAAACAGATAATTATAAAGGAATAATCAAACACTCTTTGCTTGCTTTCTCAGAAACGTGATTGGCTGTAATACGAAACTTTGACGATTTATTCTCAATCTTCATAGAATATTAAAATGCGAAATAAATAAATGCCGTGTAATGTTAGTCGAGATTGGAAACCATAAGGCGTCTGGTAGTTTCCATTTCATTTCGTATTTTTCTCCTTACACAAACGGTATCGGCGGTGTTATTAGAGGCAAGCCCAGTAAGTACGCAATATCTCCGGCCGCGCTCCACAAGAATCCTCGCCGAGGCTATGCCCCGTTATTGCATGGAAATTCTTGGGCGTGCAACTTCATTGAGCGACTCTCTTTTGTATAAAGGTTTCTGCGCAATGTTCCACGGTTATTGTTTTTCAAAAGCGAGGGAGGCACCTGATATTACCTTCCCTGAATCACAAGCAGTTAGGTTTATTCAATTAAGCTTGTGTACGCGACCTTTGTGTAGCAGGGATGCCACTCAACTGTGAGTAAGACAATAACAGCGCTGAACGTCTATGAGCTGAATTGAATGGCTATTTTTGTCTGTTACCGATACACGATTTGCGTTTTTTGTTTCTTTTAGCTTTTATGGCTTTCGTAGCGTTTGGTTGTGACAGTTTGGTTTACTGCTTTCTATAAATAGCCAGACAATATACTCGTAGTTACTTGCTTTTATCGATATAGACTTACACAAGCTTTTGTTAATTGTTATATAAATTATTTGGAAAGTCATGCAAGCGTAAAATGATAAGTGAAAATCATTGTTATCGGCTAAGTGAAAACCTTTTTACACTGCATTTTGGGCTCACACTGTGTCAGCTATGTTCTGTTCATATAGGGGTGTTCCATTACAATACCTACTAATTTGTACCTATAGATCTCTAAAATGCGATGGTATATTTTTGGTGATAACACGATCCGCCCATACAGTTACATGGAAGCCGATATCTTTGTAAGCTTAAAGGAAATTCGGTAGAATTGTGATAAATGTTCGCGTCGTGACAGGTGGCTTTGTACAGGAGGTGGCACACCATATTGACACGTCGCATGAACGGAACCACACCATAAACATAGTGAAGCTACCTAACCAATTGATTGATTACTTTAAAAGCCTTTTTCGTGTGTCACATGATGATGACTTACCGAAGTTATTATTTGGAATGTAACGACTTAGGTGGGAAGTTAATGTTGGTTTTTCATGGACATAATAAGTACTTAGAGTGAAATGAGTAATTTGATGTTTGAGGAATAAAAAATTGGTTTGATGAAAAACTACAATGACAAAGTTTTTGTTTTGTATCATCACTCACGTAATATTTATTAGTTTCGTAAAGTAATGCACATTTTTAACCGACTTCAAAAAAGAGGAGGTTCTCAATTCGTCTGTATGTTTTTTTTTTGTATGTTTGTTACGCGATATCTCTGCCATTTGTAAATCGATTTTGATTGTTCTTTTTTTGTTTTGTAGGTCATACTTCAGAGGTGGTCCCATATAAATTTTATCGAAAGCAATTGAGCACTTTTAAAAAAAATTAACATAAACAAAAAATATGTATACACAGATGACGTTTTGGTTTTCTCCAAATGTTCAAATTCCATGTTATTGGGGTTATCCATTCGGGCATAACTTTAATATTTAGTTATACTTCTGGGGTACAACAACTAAAAAGTGAAAAATAATAAACTTTTTACAGTGTTTATATTTTGTTTCTTCGTTATTTGACACCGACTTCCGAAAATAAAGTTATTTTGTAATTTTTTAGAAGTCGGTTGTATTTTTTGAAAAAAGTTTTTTATCTTGTCTCAATCAATCAAGACTATCCATAAACTTGTCACTAGTGATGTGACCTCTATATAAAAAAATAAGCTATACTTAACCAACAATCGAACTAAAGACGATTAAACACACATGAGCACAGGATTGACGGAACGCGAGACAATGCCACGCTATCATCGACAGCGCTTGCCGCGGAGTACTCACCGGCTCCGTATCTAATGAAAGCGCACCCTCATCAAACAGGGATTTATGTGGCTTCACGAATTAAACTAGCAGTCATTGCACTGCGACTGACGACTGCGACGCGACTGCGATTGTCGCGAGACTCGTCCGTCATGCGGGCATTATCGTCACAGATAAGCGACCTTACACTAATACAATCGACTGATGTTCGCTACGAATTAACAATTTTATTTCCTTTGAAGTGACCTCTACTCGGATTTGCTTTGGAGATAAAAAGTACACCACTGATCTCTCCGCGGGGCCGGCCCCGTCTAAGGCGACGAAGGCGCCAAAGGCGCCGCCAAAGCCACCTGGGAGGGTCCCAGCAAAGGCGACAAGGCGGCCGCCCCAGACTGCCCCGCCTTCTGAACCTCCTGCGACCGGGGCTGCCGAATGGCAAGTGGTCGGGGAGAAGAAGAAGGCGGGCAAGGCGGCAAGGGCGGCCAAGCGAAGGGAGAGGCGCAAGCGGCAGAAGGAGCGAGCCGCCGCGGCTAGGCTCCGCGCCCCGAAGTCCGCAGCTGTAGTGATCACACTACAGCCGGAGGCGGTTAAGAGGGGCGTGACCTACCGCGCCGTGCTCGCTAAGACGAAGGCGGCGGTGAGCCTCGAAGAGGTGGGGTGCGCCGACGGCGTCCGGGTGAAGGTCACCAAGACCGGAGCCCGGATGCTGGAGGTTCCCGGTGCCTCCAGCGGCCCAGCCGCTGACGCCCTGGCCGAAAGGATCAGGGCGTTGCTGGTGGACGAGGCCCGGGTGTCCAGGCCCACGAAATGCGCTGACATCCGCATTATGGGCCTGGACGACTCCGTGACGGAGGGTGAGGTGGTGGCCGCTGTTGCCAGGACTGGAGGGTGCCCTGCTGAGCAGGTGAGGGCGGGCACCATCCATCCTGACACTGCGGGGCTGCAAACCATCACGGTGAGCTGCCCCGTGTCAGCGGCCCGAGCCATCACCGCGGGGGGCCGGAGGCTTTTGGTGGGCTGGGTTTCAGCGCAGGTTAAGCTGCTGGAGCCCAGGCCTCTGAGGTGTTTCCGCTGCCATGTGGGCGACCATGTGGCGGCTAAGTGCACCTCGGAGGTGGACCGCAGTGACCACTGCTTCCGATGTGGTCAGCCCGGTCACAAGGCCGGCTCGTGTAACGCCGCGCCGCACTGCATGGTATGTGCGGCAGCAGGCAAGCCGGCCGATCACCGGGCTGGGAGCAACCACTGCGCTCCACCCGCCAAGGCCAAGGCCAAGACCAGAGGCAAGGCCAAGCCCTCCGCCACCGCCGTCACCGTCACCGCCGCAGCAGCCGTCACCGCCGCTTCCGCCGCTGCCGCCCCCATAGCCGTCGTCGTCGCCGCCGCAACCGCCGCGGCGACGGGACCCTCACAGGGGGCTCAGGAGGAGGCTGTAATGGAATGCCAATAACGGCCCCATTACGCTTCCTCCAGACGAATCTCAACCACTGTGCCACTGCTCAGGACCTGTTGTTCCAGAGCATGGCGCAGTGGTCGATTAACGTCGCTGTGGTCGCCGAGCCGTACTATGTCCCGCCCAGGGATGACTGGGTGGAGGACCTGGACGGCTCGGTGGCCATCATCTCGTCGGCCGCCGCCGGTACCCCGACCCTTGAGGATGTCAAGAGAGGTCGGGGTTGCGTAGCAGCACGGTTCGGGGATATAGTAGTGGTAGGGGTGTACTTCTCCCCGAACCGATCTCTCGCCGAGTTCCAAATCTCTCTCGCGGAGTTGAGAGACGTCGTTGTCGTCGGGTACCGTTCCCTCCCTGTGCTCGTCCTCGGGGACTTCAATGCCAAGAACTTGGCTTGGGGTTCCCGGTACACGGACACACGGGGGAGGATGGCGGAGGACTGGGCCCTAGAGACGGGCCTGGTCAACCTGAACCGGGGTTCTGTCCCCACGTGCGTGCGGTGGCAGGGCGAATCGGTGGTGGATATCTCATTCGCCAGCCCCGCCCTGTCACCGTGCGTAGTTGACTGGCACGTCATGGAGGAGGTGGAGACGTATTCCGATCATCGGTATATCCGGTTTGACGTCTCCGCCCAGACCTCCAGCGCGCCGGTCCGACAGACCCCGAGTGGTCCGCGTTGGTCGCTGAAGCAGCTGGACCGGGAGCTACTCCTGGAAGCCTCGATCGTGCAGGCCTGGGTGACATCACCGGACAGGCCTGCCGACATAAACGACGAGGCAGAGTGGTTCCAGGAGGCCATGTCCGAGATCTGTGACGTGGCAATGCCCCGGGTCCGGCCTTGTGCTCGGCGCCAAGTGTACTGGTGGTCGGCGGCGCTTACGGCTTTACGCCAAGCGTGTATTGCCGCGCGACGCCGGTACACCAGGTATCGCAGGCGGCTCCGTAACCGCACGCCGGAAACGGAAGCCGTCGAGGCGGAGCTATACGAGGGGTACAGAGCGGCGAGGACCGCTCTCCGAGCGGAGATCTTGCGGGCCAAGAAATCGGCCCGCGAGGAGTCGCTGGAGGCTCTCAACAGAGACCCGTGGGGGCGCCCGTACAAAGCGGTGCGGCAGAAACTCCGCCCATGGGCCCCCCCGCTGACGCAGAGTCTCCGGCCGCAGCTCGTGGAGGGCGTGGTGAGCGCTCTGTTCCCCTCGCGAGGGGAACATACCCCTCCGCCTATGGCTCCCCCTCCTGCGGTACCTGACGCGGACCAATCCGACGACGACGACGTTCCCGAAGTGACCGAGGTAGAGCTGAGAGCGGCGGTGCGTAGGCTGAACGCCAAAAGCACCGCCCCAGGACCCGATGGCTTTCATGGGAAAGCCTGGGTCCTGGCCTTGCAAGAGGCTCTCGGGCCTCGACTCAGGGGGCTTTTAAGCGCATGCTTGGAGAGGGGCCAGTTTCCACGTCGGTGGAAGACGGGGAAGCTGGTCCTGATCAAGAAGGTGGGGCGCCCTGCGGACTCTCCGTCCGCTTACCGGCCCATTGTGCTGCTCGACGAGGTGGGCAAGCTCTTTGAAAGAGTAATTGCAGACCGCCTCGTCGGGCAGATGGTGCGGGTGGGGCCGGATCTGGCGGAGAGCCAGTACGGCTTCCGCAGGGGGCGCTCCACGGTGGACGCCATCATGCGCGTACGAGCCCTCACGACGGGGGAGGCAGTTGCCCGGGGCAGGGTCGTCTTGGCGGTGTCTTTGGACATCTCCAACGCCTTCAACACCCTGCCCTGGAGTTGCATAGTGGAGGCACTCCGGTATCACCGGGTGCCGCCCTACCTCCGTCGCGTAGTCGAGGCGTATTTGACGGACAGAGCCGTCATCTACCCCGGTCATCAGGGAGAATGGAACCGGCGAGAGATGTCGTGCGGTGTTCCACAGGGATCGGTCCTGGGGCCGTCTTTGTGGAACATCGGATACGACTGGGTGCTGCGCTGCGACCTCCCCATTGGCGTCAGCGTAGTGTGCTACGCTGACGACACGCTAGTCTTAGCGCAGGGGTGGTCGCACGAGGCGGCGGCCGACCGTATGACACGCGGGGTTGCGACAGTCATAGGGAGGATCCGGCAACTGGGACTCGAGGTGGCTCTGCACAAGTCCGAGGCCATGTGCTTTCATGGCTATCGGAACGAGCCACCGGAGGGTTCCCAGATCACGGTAGGAGGGGTTCGCATCGGCGTCGAGGGTACGATGAAGTACCTGGGACTCGTCCTCGACAGCCGGTGGAACTTCGTCGAGCATTTTCGACGTTTGGCTCCCAGATTGGACAGGGCCGGGGCCGCCTTGAAGCGGCTCCTACCCAATCTGAAGGGGCCAAACGCCTCCTGCCGGAGGCTCTACGCGGGGATCGTGCGGTCCATGGCCCTCTACGGGGCACCGGTGTGGGCGCGTTCATTGACGCAGCGTTCAACGCGCCAGATGAACGCGGCCCAGAGGGTCATGGCCATCCGCATCATCCGCGGATACTGCACGATCTCCCGTGAGGCGGCGAGCCTCCTTGCCGGACTGTCACCGTGGGATCTGGAGGCAAAAATCCTCGCGCACCTGTACGAGTGGCGCGAGGAGGCTAAACGCCGGGGCGAAACTCCGCTGCCGCGACAACTCGCGGCTCGGCGGACAGAGCTCCGGCAGGATCTCATGGTGACATGGAGAGAGCGACTGTCGCAACCCAGCGCTGGGCACGCCACCATCGAGGCGGTAGTGCCCCTCTTTGAGGAGTGGCTGGAGAGGCGCCATGGCGCCCTCACCTTCCGCCTGACGCAGGTGCTCACCGGACATGGCTGTTTCGGGAAGTACCTGTGTCGTATCAAGGCGGAGGTGACCCCTGCGTGTTTCCACTGCGAGGATCGCCCCGTGGACACGGTGGAGCATACGGTGGAGGTTTGCCCCGCCTGGGCAGAACACCGCCGTGTCCTCGTGGATGCGATAGGCGGCAGCGACCTCTCGCGCCGTGCCCTGGTTCAGGCCATGGTACGGAGTGAGAGGGAATGGGGGGCCGTCTCCAACTTCTGCGAAGCAGTAATGCTCGCGAAGAGGGAGGCGGCACACGTTAGGGAGATTCAACAGAGACCGAATCGCCCTAGCGCCCCCAGCAGCAGCCGTCGCAGGAGACGCCGGGGGCTGCGAGACGATCTCCGGCCACCGTAGACCCGGGCCTGCGGACGGCGAGTAGCGGGTAACTCGCCGTCCGATCAGCACCAGGCCCGAGAGTCGACGGCGCGTAGTGTTCCACGCGCGCCTCAAAGAGTTGTCAGCAAAGGACGGGGCCTGCCACGGCCAGTGCCTGCCCGGGGGTGGAGGATAAATTCGAAAGAGTTACCTCGCCCCCGGGCGCGTAGGGCAGGGAGGAACAGGGGTGGGTTTTAGTCAGTAAGAGTCTGACACGCCCTTCCGCTCCACCCCAGAGCGGAAAGAGTCATTGGATGATTTCCCACCCCCCAAAAAAAAAAAAAAAAAAAAAACAGCACTGATCTCTACCTGATATATCTATAAGTCGAGATTTGAGTTGGTAAGATTTTTTATTGTCAAATTTTTGTAAATTTTACATTTTTTTTTCTCAAGAAATGGATTGATGGTGAACTGAAATTTATGTTTTGCTGTTTTAATTTTATGAACGAGATTTCTACATAGTCAGAATCAAAAGCAATTTCATCTAAAATTTTATTATGTTAAATATTTTTTTACTCAATTTTTTTTTGTAATATAAAAGTGGTAAAGATTGATTCATACATAATAGACTACTTTTGCAACAATAAATTCAAATTTTTTCATTACGTTTAGACGTCAAAACAATTCGTAATTATGTGATATTCTAAACCCCTTACAGTAAAAATTCACAAAGCCGTCGTCGGTTTGTGGTCGATTAATCGTAATTATAATAAAAACAATGAAACTAGCTCATACATTAGATTATAATTGAAATGATCTTTCATGTTGTGCATTAAAACTTTTAGGATTAGGTATTTTATCTGTAAAATCACGTAAACCAGCGAAATCGGCAAAATTTCGTAGACGGTTTCTTAATCATAATTATAGTTATAATGTTGACGATCTCTAGCAATATAAATAAAGAAAGCATACGATTTGTGTATTTGCTTTCATTATAATTATCTCCACTTTGTAGAACTTTGCTACTCAAGGCGCAGTTGTACGACTTCTAATGATTTTTATTTGAACATCACGTGTAAACAACTAGCCTTATTTCTTTGAAAAAAATATATGTTACTCTAAATAATTTTCGTCGTTATTTGTTAGGTGAATATTTGAAATTATATTTTTATAAAATAGTGTAATTGATTTGTAAAGTTATGTCTAACGCGGATAAAAAACGGGAATCACGCAGAAACTATAAAGCGTATTATTGTTAAACATTCATCATTTTAAAGATCATTTAATTATTTATATTTTAGTATACGTGTTTTAGAATAAAACTTGTAGTTTTATGTATAATAAATTAATAATGCGTCTAATATCTGACCCCTAAAATACAGGTCCAGGTCTAGTTTGGGGGTTAGGATCAGATTTGTGGCAATACATTCGTGTGCTATTTTATTATGACTGGTTTGTTACATGTATTTTTAAGTGTCAAATAAATATTTATTTTTTAATTTGATTTTTTTTTAATTTCGGGCAGCACTTCTTGATGGGCGAGTCCTATTACTGAGTGAACGTACGACGCGTTACGTGAACTCAGCACAGAACATGCAAGCTAACCACTCAAGGTCATTGGCAGTTAATAGCGCCTTAAATAACAATCAGAATATTATATTTTATAGTGAAGACTAATATTTGCGCAGTTGAAGCACCAGGTAAACATACGAAGAATAAGAAATTAAAAGAAAAGAGCTCTCAAGAGTTTGCCGTAGAGTTCAATTGCAGGGTAAATACTTTTTTGATAGCTAAATGCAATATACTCTTGAAAGCGGACTTGATCTTTCCTTAAGAATACTATTAATAATTTATACGCGTGTCCGTAGTGCAAAAAATTTGGGGATATGGAGTGTATAATTTCCTATTTCCCACTTGCAACGGTTTTCATGAAACAAAGCTTCTAACAGCATCAGTTTATGATATTCAAAACGATGATGAAAATCTTCAGAATAACTCAACTCCTAAGTGTATAAATATCCAAAATTATTCCCTTTATCATTCAAAAATAATTCATCTACTTAACTTTTTCTTTTATGCTAAAATTCTTTGAAGTCGAGGAAAGCTCCCAAAAAGTAATTTTATTAATTACGAGTCAGGAATTCAACAAAGTTCCAAGCCGGAGAGGTCCTTTTCTTTCGCGGAGCGATCCATTATCTTATGAAGATTTAGAAATTCCTGCGGTGTGCGTCTCGCTCGTCTCGCCCCGGTGTCCCCCGCAGACAACGGATGCTCCGGCAAAAACAAGCATTCTTTCACAACTTTTTATTAAACTATGCATATAATATCTACGTATGAAACACTAACGACGCCGACGCTCACATAACGTATGTTAAACATAAACAACCAAGTTAATGCAGGAATTTTCGTTGGAAACTTAAATACGCGTGGGCCCACCGAAAGTTAATAAATACATTTTGGAATTCGCATTAATATGTTAGGACAAAGGCCACAAATCGCAATGTACATATTTCGTCGGAAGGCTCGGCAAGTTGCCGGCGCGGCGCGGCGAGTCGCTCTAAGGAAACAAAGGGTGGAGGGTCGCCGTGACTGCCCCACGGCCATTTTCTCTGTAAATGTTGCCGTACTTCTCCTTGTCGTTTTGTTCGTCGGGAGGTCACGAGAGGGCGCCATAGACAAGCTCATTTACCCTCTTTACCAGAAAACTCTCTAGTTGACTCCATGAAACCGCACGGTTGGCGGGAACAGGTAACTAACTTTAACGGGTCATTAACATTGCATTATGTTTTATTTGCAAACCCGATCATTATATTAATGAGACTCTCTCGTGTGGGCTGAAGTTACTTCGTTTAGGTACTTGTTCATTCAGTAAGGTAATGTGTGTTGGTACGTGGTTTTGATTAGGAGCATGGATCTACATTCTCTTACTCCAAGGTAATACTTACTTACCGTTGTGATTTATTTAAATGCAAATGAGTGAACCTGAAAAGTTCGGTTTACCTCGACTACCTTAGAGAGTTCACAGAAACCATTGAAATAAACTAGCTTTGTTTATTTCAATTTGTTCGAACCAACGACAGGATTGCATAGAAATTATTGTTTTATACTTCAACAATACATGCATTTATGGATGTCGGATGTCGTTGTAGACTTGCTGAAGGGGACTCTGCGACGGAAAAGTCTCATCGATTGCAGAAATACACTGTAAGGGTGGAAACACACGTCGCGCTCATCTCGACTTGGGATGACGACGTGCTTACGCATGCATAGCTAAGCATGCAAATCTGATCGCATCCTAATCCGCGATGCGCATATATGCAATCGAATCATGACAGCTGAACGCGCATCGAAGCTAATTAGCGTTTTCGCCCTAAATGTGTCACAGTCTAACAATACTGTCAGCCACAGTATAACCACAACAGTCTTACAATAACATGCAAAAAGATAGATATTTTTACTGTAAGTAATGAATATTAGGCGAGGAGTAGCTATCTAATTGGTTATTCTGTTTAGTTACCCAACGAGCTTGATTGAATATTTTACAAGATTGCCTAGCGGACAGCCGGCTGGATTTGCGAAGCTACATATTTAATTATCACTCAAGTTATGGTATTGAAGTGAATTCTAAGTTCTATGACTTATATGTATGAACACAGATAAAAACCGGCCAAGTGCGTGTCGGACTTCGCACATTTAGGGTTTCGGCCCATATAAATCAATATTTTGGTATTTGTTAGTAAAATATACGTAATAATAAACGTTTTCACCAAATTTCAAGTTCCTATGTCAATGGGAAGTTAAAAAATTCTTCGCAACAAAATTTTGTGACAGACGACGGACACGTGAGTGACAGCAATAGGGCTCCATTTGGACCCTTCGGGTACGGCACCCTAAAAATGTAACAATGTTAGTTAAAAATGTTAGTTGTTTAGTCATCATCGTCAAATTATATCAGCCTTGAAAAGTTCATTGTTGAATATGTTTTAATACCTTTTGAAGATGGAATTTTTTATGATGCATTTCTTGTCTTCAAATTTGGTTGTGTTTGTATTTATTATCTTATAGAAAACTAGCGACCCACCCGGGTATGTACGGGTGCAAATTAGAAACACAAACCTTCCTCATTTATCACTCATTCTATTAGTGAACACCGTATCAAAATCGGTTGCGTGGTTTAGAAGAAGTAAACGGAGAAACAGAAAGACGCTGACAGCGACTTTATTTTATAACTAGCTGTGCCCGCGGTTTCACCCGCGTTTATGTATTTTTTTTCATAAAAAGTATCCTATGTTACTTCTAATATCTCCAAGAATATGTGTACAAAATTTCATGATGATCGGTTAAGTAGTTTTCGAGTGAAAGCATAACAAACAAACTTACATTCACATTATATAATACTAGCTGCGCCCCGCGGTTTTACCCGCCTAGACCGGAATAAAAGGCAGCCTATATGTTAATCCAGACTATAAGCTATCTACGTACCAAGTTTCATCTAAATCAGTCCTGCCGTTTGAGCGTGAAGAAGTAACAAACATACACACTCACAAACTTTCACATTTATAATATTAGTAGGATTAGCATGATATCGGCGAAGCTGTGACTGTGTCTGACGTGCGTCTGTCAGACTGACGTAACTACATCAGCCACAGTTGTGCAAGTGCATGTAGGTAGGTCTTTCAGTGGCACCTTTGTGAATTTATTAAAACCATACAGTGACCACCTTGCTTCTCCGAAGTGTACTAACTGATCCAGTCACAGAGGGTAATGTTGTACAAAATTCTGAGTTCTGTGATCCTGCTAAGAAAGTAGTAGGATTTTTACTCCATCTTCAAAGATAAAATCCCTTTTTTAGGGTTTCGTAGTCCTAACAAGGACAAGAAACTCTTTTAATTTCGGTCTGTCCGTCCGGAGCATAGCGTAGAGACTGTTAGTACTGGAAAGCTGTATGCATGGATATAATTATACATTAATCACGCCACGATAACAAAACAATGAAATCTTGTTTTTTTTATGGTAGCTCCCATACTTCTAAAGTGGGGATGATTTTTTTCTCTCGCCTATCCTGTTGTATGGGGTATTGTTGGATAGGACTTTCAAAATCGTTGCGGGGTTAGACATACTATTTTCCGATTCAGTGATTCGTTTGCGAAATATTCAACCGTAAAGTGAAACTTTTTGCCTCACTTAATGGTAAGCGATGATGTGGTCGACGATGGAGCACACTTGCCTAGAAGACTTTTACTGACTAAAATCCACCTCCGTTCCTTCTGTTTTTCTGCCTGTCTGAATGCCAAAGGCCGCGGGAACTCATTTTCGAATTTGTCCACAACCCCAGGCAGGCATCGGCCCTGACGGGGCCCTTCAGGTATTGCTGACATCTCTTTGAGGTGCGCGTGGAACACTAAGTGCCGTCGACTCTCGGGTCCTAATAGGACGGCGAGCTACCCACTACTCACCGTCCACAACCCCGCGCCTACGGTGGCCGGAGATCGGCTTGGGACCCCCGACGCCCAGGGAGTTTCTTACGGCGGCTGCTGCTGGGGGCGTGAGGGCGACTCTGTTGAGTCTCCCTCACCCGTTCTGCCTCCTCCTTCGCGAGCATTACTGCTTCGCAGAAGGATGCGACTGCTTCCCATTCCCTCTCGCTCCGTACCATGGCCTGAACCAGGGCCGGGCGCGAATGGTCGCTGCCGGCGATCTTAAAGACCCCTTGGTTGTAATTATCAGGAAACACAGACTCCGGCAGGGAATTCCGCTCCTTAGTTGTACGCACAATGAATGTGTTCCCAAAACATTTTATGCATGTGGGTGGGATAACCACCATGTACCGGTAATGCATCGTCGTACGTCTAGTGATCCGATGATAGAAAGGGCTTGGCGATTCCAACGCACACTCCCCGAAATGTAACCGATAGAAAATCGAGAGGCTAGTAACTCAGCGTCGATGCTCCAGACTTTGCAGCTAAACAAAAAAATATCTGCATTGTTTTTTTTAAGTATGATTAATATTGCACAATGTAATACTGTATCACGGTTTAACGTAATACGTTAGTTTTTTTCAAGTATGATTAATATTGCACAATGTAATACTGTATCGCGGTTTATCATAATACGTTAGTTTGTTTCAAGTATGATTAATATTGCACAATGTAATACTGTATCACGGCTTAACGTAATACGTTAGTTTTTTTCAAGTATGTTTAATATTGCTCAATGTAATACTGTATCGTGGTTTAACGTAATACGTTAGTTTTTTTTAAGTATGATTAATATTGCACATTGTAATACTGTATCG
The DNA here is from genome assembly GCA_951329385.1 of Polia nebulosa. NCBI lineage: Eukaryota > Metazoa > Arthropoda > Insecta > Lepidoptera > Noctuidae > Polia > Polia nebulosa. Next base: position 15,631,765 of record OX589593.1, on the reverse strand, counting down.
CCGTTTAACGTAATACGTTAGGTTTTTTTAAGTATGATTAATATTGCACATTGTAATACTGTATCGCGGTTTAACGTAATACGTTAGTTGTCTAGCTCGTAACACTAAGTACACAGGACCCGCTGGTGGTACTACTAACACTAAGTAGGTAGGTGTGCGGACTTAAGTATGAACAAAACTCGAGTGTTGCTTCCTGCAAGTTTTCACCCGGTTAGTAAACCGTGACGGTAGTTAGTTACTCTATAGTGTTATCTATTGTGTATGTAACTCAGCAGGTTAAAACGAGACCATTTGTTAAAATTACAGCCGACTTACTTCCTACTTATGTTAGAAATACGAAAGTTTGAATGAATGGATGGCTGAACGGATCTGTATGAAATTATTACGCGGGTGAAGCCGCTGACAGAAGCTAGTTAATTCATAACTTTATAGTTCTGGTGCATACAAACTTTCTCTTGGTATACTCTAAGAAAGTTATTAGCCATTATTTTATTGGTTTCGTTTCTTGGTGTGACGACAAAGGTTTTCGATTTTCTTTAATCATAGAATTCACTGAACACTCGTACGTGTAACTGTTTCAGCTAACTGTACTGTTTCGTTTGAGTCTGAGATTTAGTATCTACTCTGTTAGGATTGACGCGACACATCAAAGGAGCCTGCAGGCGTCCAAATATCGCACCCAATCCAATCTGCAGGAAGATTAATTGGACTACCGGTCAGATTCACAAAATAGGTGTGAAATTGAGACCGCTGTGTAAAGCGCTTGGGTAGGTAGGTACACTATAAAGCTGTAAGGATTATTTATTATTTGATAGGTGATATAGTAATTGATAACTAAAACAGAAATGCAAAGCTCTACCGCCTATAATATTATTCATGACGATTTATTATTTATTTGCACATCTAAATTGTAATTTCCTTTGCATAATTTCTTATCTCGTTTTCATACAAAAGCCTATAAGCGGCTGTGTGTGAACGTTCGTCGCGTGGCTATACCAAATTTCAATAATCCCCATAGGTTTGCGATGCGATGAGCGGGCCGCACGTGTCTCGGATTACGCGTAATTGATGGTCTCCGTGTCTAATCTCTGCACTTTGCTCCCATGCCCCCACGTTCCGTTTCAAAAAATATTTCACCAAGTACCATACCTACATTTACTTTAGCAACGATATAGTTTTTACCGTCACCAACGAATCCAGATTTATTTTTTTATTTGAATACAGCTTACTCGATATGCCCATATTCTGAACTGGTCGTAACGCTTTTGCTTTTAACACACACATACAACACACTTTTATTACATATGTATTCACATTTTACGAGGACTACATCGTTATTTGAGATAAGCGGGTAATATTGGGTACGCAATTTCGCGAAATAGGGTGTCAGATATATTTTAATTATATGGTTAGTGTGTAATACTTGTTTGGGCAAATTCAAGCGAATTTTGATGTTCACGGACATAGTTTGATATATTTAAGTATTTCATCGATTAATTATAAGCAGCAGAGTTTAAATTAACTGTCGCAAAATATATGAAGGGTTAATAGCAAAAATTAAGAGAAAAACCCTGAAATTTGTGTAGCTTTAATTCGTTAATCTCGTAATTTAGTCGGAGCGCTCAGTCGCTGGCGCGCGCCGAACAATTCGCGTGAGCTCCTTATCTGCAGATATTTAAATTCCTGCCTGAGCCTCAAAATAGTTCAAATTAAATGGAGCTTGTAAATTAAGTGTTGCCATCACGCAATCCCGGGGAAATAGCTCTAAGTGGTTTCAGTACGATCTAATATTTTATCTTGCTCGACTTAATGGCTAACTTAAATAATCTAGACAACATCCAGCGATATGTAAACAGATGAAGTTACTGAAACTTAGGGTTCGGATTAATTTGTCGATTGCTTGATTAAATACCTACACTAATTTAAGTGATCCCGAACCAGACAGATATATTAACTTAGAATAATCTAAGTATTTAATTAATGAAGACTACATAAAATCTTGTCTTGTATACATATTATATCTAACAGACAAAGGGAGGGATTTATTCGATTTATAACCATAAATCAAATATACTTTAGTATTTTCTGTGTATTCTTGCGATTATACAGATAATATAACTCTGAAACTGAAACTGTTTCACAAATTATTTCTGAAAAGTTTTCCTTATAATCTTCTGAAAATATCACGTGAGTACACTCTTGAAAGTAAACTAATGATTCATCAGCGAAACTTCCAAAATATTTTAGATAGCTAAAACCCTTTTATATCTAAAACTTAACTCCCACACATCAAAGGTTCATACTTCATGAGAAGTCTTATAGAGTTCGCGGTTCGCCACGAGTATTCCTGCGGGATACACCATAACTCTTCCATACGTAATGTATAATTTTGTCTGCGATTATATTGCCGAAAAACAAAAATAGGTATGATGAGAACCGACAGACGGTAGCGGGGCACGTGCGGGACGCGGGCGGGGACGCGCCGGGGACGCTGCGGCGGCGGCGCGATCACTCTCAGGGGCAAACAGCGACGATTGAATGTGAAAATTTAATTCAGGTCATTTTCATCGGCGGAGTAAAGGAATCTATTATTTTTCCCCAAAGAAGACTATTACTCAGCTAACATTTTTTAAATATGAATTTTATAGCGGCGGGATCTCCGTTTATTTATGCAGTTCACGTCAGCTCCACTGCTCTCGGGGTTCCTCAAGGCTACTTCTATTTGTTAATGTTATCACAAGTGCTTGATATTATGCGAAAACTTTTTATTTTTGTTGAAATCTACCTGGAAATCTTCAGGAAGTTTTCATAAAAAGCAATGCGTGCATAATAAATGTGTAAAGGTATAAGTCTGGTGAGAATGCGCAGCCATGAGGCTGGCACGACTTTGAAAAATGCTAATTTGGAGCCCAGCTTGGTGCTGAATCTTCCACCGGCAGCTTTTAAATGCAACCTAACTTGTCAAACTTTGGCGGCTTACAAATGAACGCCACTCCTAGGTCTCGGCTTGAATAATTCTAGATCTCGAATAAAATATCTCTTTCATTCCTTAGCTTATAAGATCGGCTGTAGTACTTCTTACTATCTAAGTGATTTTGGTAGAACACAATGTTATAAGTAATGGAATAATAAAAATCAACTTATTTCCTTTGACTTCTCTATTTAAGTAAACAACAGCAATGTGTAGGTACATATTCCCAATAGCAACAATGTAGTTAGGTGAGGACCTACTTGAAGTATAACACTTATTTTTTTATGAATTCATATTTACAAGCTCACTGCCTACGCGGAGACGTTTAATAACTCAGCCAGAGACGGCTACATGGTATCTCTCTTCGATTAAATTAGTCGATTAAATTTTCATATTCAATCTTGAGTTGTTTACTAAAGGGAAGCATCGCGTCTCTGAACCAGATATTTTGCCCTTCAAATTTCCACCTAAATCATATCTAGATAAGGTTGATAATATGTTGATGATTTCGAAGCCTAATAGTTAAATATTCATACGATCTATGATAAGAAAAAAAAAACAGTCGAACTCACCAAATATTGCCTGCATTTCGGCCAGACGGGAAAGTCAGTGTACGTTGAGCCTTTTACAATATATTTGGCATAACGCTGAAAGCTATCAAATCGTAGAAGAAATATTTACTTTATCTAATAAATATTACTTAGTGTTTTTATTCAAAGTTCGCTTTTCAAGTACGGTTAAGTCTTTATATCTAACAAATATTGTTTTGTGTTACTGATAATGTTTAAATATTCATGGAGCACAATAGTTTATTTCAGGAGTGATGCGAATAGAGATCCTCATTTTGCTCTGAATATTTAGGTTAGTACCTATTACAGATTTTGAAGGGCGTCTAAAGATGAGTTCTTAATTCCATATTCACCACTAAATTATTATAAATGTATTTATAGTTTTGATTATGATGATTAAAATATTAAAAGCTTCCTGAACGCGGTCCGTTGGAAGGCCTCCCACAAGGTGGACCGATGACCTGGTGAGGGTCACTGGAATCTGATGGATACGAGACGCACTGTACCAGCCATTGTGGCGACACTTGGGGGAGGCCTATGTTCAGCAATGGACGTCTTTCGGCAGAAATGATGATGACGAAACTTAAAGAATTAGGTTTATTTATTTATTATTTATTTATTTACACTTCATGCAACAAAAGTACAAAGGCGTACTTAATGCCTTAGGCAACCGACCAACCAAATTCCAACTTCTCAGTCATCGGAAACAGAGATGGAGGATTTTACAAATAGCTGGAGGACACCCTTAAAAGCTTCGCCCGGAAAAGGTATCACAATTTTGATGGCAGACCTGAACTTAAAAGTTGGATCAACAACTCGTGAGGACCATCTTAGAGAAGTAGTAGGAAAGTACGGTCTTGGGGATAAGAATGATAGAGAGGAGAGGTGGCAGCAATTTTGCGCAAAGCACTCTCTCACCATCATGAATACCTGTTTCCAGAACCACCCAAGACGTCTTTACACTTGGGTGATGCCAGGAGATCGCTTCGGATATCAAATCGACTACATTGTAGTCGCAAAGCGATGGAGATCCTGCTTCAGCAACACCAAGACGTACCCGGGAGCTGACTGCTGAAGTGATCACAAGATTTTAATGACAGAAGTGACCATTAAGCTAAAGAGGTTTTTTTTTTATTGTTGATAGGCACGCGTTTGACCACTATCTCACCTGATGGTAAGCGATGATGTGGTCGAAGATGGAGCACGCTTACCTAGAAGTAACCTTTTCACTCTTGACTTAAAGACTCCCAGGTTGTAACTATAGCTTAAAACGCTTTGTGCGTATGGATGGGATGTCCACCATGAACCGGTGGCACTTCGCCGTACGTCTGGTGGTCCGTTGATGAAACGGGCTTGGCGGAATCAAATTATGCAATTCAGTCGCACACTACCCAAAATGTAATCGATAGAAAACCGACAGGCTAGCAACCGGCGTCTATGTTCAAGACTTTGGAGTTTCTACTCAACGAGCCTATCATTGCCGGTGATCCTCTTGGCTCGTTTCTCAAGTGATTAAAGGGCATGAAGCTGGTATCTGGCAGATCCGTCCCAAAGATGAGAGCAGTACTCCATACACGATCGAACTCGCGCTTGATAGAGTTCGAGCAGCTGTTCCGGCGTGAAGTACCGTCTCACCTTTGCAAGGATCCCCAACTTTTTGGCAGCCACTTGAGCCTTTGCCTCTATGAAGGGACCAAAATTGAGGGTAGATGTTAAAGTAACACCAAGAAGATCAAGTTGGTCGGTTATCGGCACGGTCACACCTCGGAAAGATGGAGCCAGGTGAAATTGGCTCTTCGTAGCAGAAAAAGACAAGCCTGGGTCTTAGCAGCATTGAACTTGACCAGATTGGCAACACCCCATTCTGAGACAGCCTGTAAGGGCTAGTTCAAGCGCCCAACCATAGCCTCTCGGAGAGACCGGACCTGAGACCCACTAGCTCTTGCGTCAGGCCACGTATCTCTCGACAACAGTGCTGTCGTCTGCATACCCAAAGGTACCGGGTTTAGCAGATCGTTAATATGCAGCAAAAACAATGTTGCCGAGAGCACCGACCCCTGAGGAACACCGGCATTAATAGCCAGCAGTCCGGACGAGCAGCTATCTATGACTACTGGGGTAGACCGATCCCTCAGGAAATCTGCAATCCAATCACACAAACCAGCGGGCAGACTGAAGGAAGGAAGCTTGCCAATTAAGCTGTTGTGCCAGACCCGGTCGAAGGCCTTCGAGATGTCAAGGGAGACCGCAAGGGCTTCCCCTTGTTTGTCGGTGGCCTCACTCCAGATAAGAATGACATACGCTAGAAGATCCCCAGTTGACCGATTTCGGCGGAAGCCGTATTGTCGGTCACTGAGGATATCGTTAGCTTCTAGGTATGCCAGGAGCTTGCCATTCAGTATACGTTCCATACTCTTAAAGAGTACGGCAGTTACCGAGATGGGCCTATAATTTGCTGGGTCAGCTTGACTTTTCTTGGGCACGGGTTGCACGTTAGCTTGCTTCCAAGCCAACGGCACTTTTCCAGTCTCAAACGAAAGGCGAAATAGGCGTGTCAAGATCGGAGACAACTCAGGCGCACAAGTCCTCAGTAAAAGTGCCGGTATCCCGTCGGGGCCACTAGCCTTGTTCACGTCCAGGTTACGCAGTACCATTCGGACATCTTTCTGATAAATGCGAATGTCTGACATAATCGATTCGCATCCACCAAGAGTACCAGGGGGCCTCGCGCCACCAGGATCTAGACGCGAAGATTCCGCAAACAGAGAGGCAAACAAGTTTTCTTTCTCATCAGCGGAGTGGGCCAGCGACCCGTCGGGTTTCAGCAGTGGAGGTAGTGAGGGGCGGCAGAAGTTCGATTCAACCGACATAGCCAGGGACCAAAACGCCTTACTACCAGCTGGGTAAGAAGCAAGTTTGTTCCCAATTCGGCTAATGTGGTCAAACCGAGCCCTCCGCTACACCTTCTTGCAGGACTTGGCAGCCCTGTTGAAGGCTCTCTTCTTCTGACTCACGTCATTTGGTTTACGTATCCAAGCGTCGACCCATGCCAGGTAGGCCTTGTGTTTAAGCTCATCAGCGCGATTGCACTCGGCACCAAACCATAGTCGAGCTTCGCCAGACATTGTTACGTCAGAGAATGGAATGTAGTACTCCATTCCCCGCCGCAACACATCCGTCACGGTGTCCGCGCACGACGAAACATCAGTCGAAGAAAAGCAAGTAGGCTGCCAAGGATAACATGTGAAGAAAGATCGCATGCCATCCCAATCGGCTGACCTGTATCGCTAAATCCATCTGGTGCCTCTAGGGCTAGGATCGGGCGGGGAGTAGACGGATACAGACTTCACCAGACAGTGGTTGGAAGTACGTAATGGTGAAGAAATCGATACTGAGTAACGGTCTGGATCTGTTGTCAGCAGAAGGTCCAAGCAATTGGCCGTGTGCGACTCAAGATCCGGCACACTCGTTGCCCTGGACCAAATGGGTGAGATTTAACGCTAGCGCTAGCTTACGCGTCTCTTGTCCAGCATGGTCTATCCCCCAGTAACACCAATTGGGCAGAAGGGTACTGTGCTACTGAGCCACAACCGCCGCTTCAGTGAGGTGTTGTGTTACGGTTACGGAGACGCCAATAGTAGATGTCGTCCCGGGCTTTTTTTTTTTTTTTTTGTGGGGTGGGAAATCATCCTATGACTTCTTCCGCTCTAGGGTGGAGCGGAAGGGCGTGTCAGACTCTTACTGACTAAAACCCTCCCCTGTTCCTCCCTGCCCTAAGTGCCCAGGGGCGAGGTAACTCTTTCGAATTTATGCTCAACCCCCGGGCAGGCATCGGCCGTGGCAGGCCCCGTCCCTATTGCTGACAACTGTTTGAGGCGCGCGTGGAACACTACGCGCCGTCGACTCTTGGGTCTGGTGCTGATCGGACGGCGCGTTACCCACTACTCGCCGTCCGCAGGCCCGGGTCTACGGTGGCCGGAGATCGTCTCGCGGCCCCTGGCGTCTCCTGCGGCGGCTGCGGCTGGGGATGCTAGGGCGACTCGGCTGTTGTTGAGTCTCCCTAACGTATGCCGCCTCCCTCTTCGCGAACATTACTGCTTCGCAGAAGGAGGAGACGGCTTCCCATTCCCTCTCCCTCCGTACCATGACCTGAACCAGGGCACGGCGCGAGAAATCGCTGCCGCCTATCGCATCCACGAGGACACGGCGGTGCTCTGCCCAAGCGGGGCAAACCTCCACCGTATGCTCCACCGTGTCCTCTGGGCGATCCTCGCAGTGGAAACACTCAGGGGTTACCTCCGCCTTGACACGACACAGGTACCTCCCGAAACAGCCGTGTCCGGTGAGCACCTGCGTCAGGCGGAAGGTGAGGGCGCCATGGCGCCTCTCCAGCCACTCCTCAAACAGGGGCACTACCGCCGCAATGGTGGCGTGCCCAGCGCTGGGTTGTGACAGTCGCTCTCTCCATGTCACCATGAGATCCTGCCGGAGCTCCGTCCGCCGAGCCGCGAGTTCTCGCGGCAGCGGAGTTTCGCCCCGGCGTTTGGCCTCCTCGCGCCACTCGTACAGGTGCGCGAGGATTTTTGCCTCCAGATCCTCTCTCCATGTCACCATGAGATCCTGCCGGAGCTCCGTCCGCCGAGCCGCGAGTTCTCGCGCAGCGGAGTTTCGCCCCGGCGTTTGGCCTCCTCGCGCCACTCGTACAGGTGCGCGAGGATTTTTGCCTCTAGATCCCACGGTGACAGTCCGGCAAGGAGGCTCGCAGCCTCACGGGAGACCGTGCGGTATCCTCTGATCATGCGGATCGCCATGACCCTCTGGGACGCGTTCATCTGGCGAGCTGATCGCTGCCTCAATGAACGCGCCCACACCGGTGCTCCGTAGAGGGCCATGGAGCGCACGATCCCCGCGTAGAGCCTCCGGCAGGAGGCGTTTGGCCCCCTCAGATTGGGTAGGAGCCGCTTCAAGGCGGCCTCGGCCCTGTCCAATCTGGGAGCGAAACGTCGAAAATGCTCGACGAAGTTCCACCGGCTATCGAGGACGAGTCCCAGGTACTTCATCGTACAATCGACGTCGATGCGAACCCCTCCTACCGTGATCTGGGAACCCGCCGGTGGCGCGTTCCGACGACCATGAAAACACATGGCCTCGGACTTGTGCAATGCCACCTCGAGTCCCAGTTGCCAGATCCTCTCTATGACTGTCGCAACCCCGCGTGTCATAAGGTCAGCCGCCGCCTCGTGCGACCTCCCCTGCGCTAAGACTAGCGTGTCGTCAGCATAGCACACTACGCTGACGCCAATGGGGAGGTCGGCGCGCAGCACCCAGTCGTATCCGATGTTCCACAAGGGCGGCCCCAGGACCGATGGACCCTGTGGAACACCGCACGAAATCTTTCGCCGGTTCCATACTCCCTGATGACCGGGGTAGATCGTCATCTACCCCGACACAGAGCCGTCGCTCTGTCCGTCAAATACGCCTCGACTACGCGACGGAGGTAGGGCGGCACCCGGTGATACAGGAGTGCCTCCACTATGCAACTCCAGGGCAGGGTGTTAAAGGCATTGGCGATGTCCAGAGACACCGCCAAGACGACCCCACCCCGGGCCACTGCATCCCCCGTCGTGAGAGCTCTTACGCGCATGACTGCATCCACCGTGGAGCGCCCCCTGCGGAAGCCGTATGTCGTCCCGGGCTTACATGCATATACCAGCATGTGGCTTAGATTGTGCTCCAGAGAAAACCCTGGGTAAGATAGGTACGCCACGTCAGACGGACATCCGATCTGCGTCTCCGAAAGGAACAAGAGAGCTGGTTTCTCAGTCTCTAGGTGGTGGTGGACTGCGGCGAGATTTGAGTGCAGACCTCGTATGTTAGACAGGTGCACATTGTGAGAGAGGGGGTGCTGCCGCTGTACAGCTTTTTTCTTTTTTGTTCCTTTTTTCATTATTGTGAAGGAAGGAGAGGAGAAGGAAGTGAAATGAGGTTCCATGCAGGTTACCTTCAGGCACGCACTGACAGGACGGTATCATTGGGGGACTAGTCTGGAGACTGCGGGGACGCCCGAGCCCCCCCGAAGAATTTCCATCGGGCCCTCTCGTCTGGTCACCAACTAGCACGATGGTGCATTCCGGGATTTTTCGACAGTTGGCGGGGCAGGCTTTCATGTGTGGCTAGCACACTACTTGGGCCCCCAACTACCTGCGGTCGGCCAGCGGCGCACCGTGCTTTGGATCCCGCTACCCTCCGCGACTAGTCTCCCGATACATCCATATCAGCGCGAGCCTGGTTGGTCTGCCTGCAATGGAACAACTATTCGACCCAACTCCCCTGGATTGGCTACACTGAGCATCGTACCGGAACACGGCCAGGCCGCTTGGCGGTACGTCTTTGCCCAGTGGGTGGTCGCAAGCCATCGGTCGAAACCTACCACCTGTTAGTGTCACCTGATTAGCACCACCCGGGGACCACGTGTAGGGACTCAATGGGTATACTCCTACGGACGTGGGTGACTCGGCCCCCAAAAGGAGAGGTGCTTAAGAACTACGGTCAAACAGTAAAATCGAACCTCCCAACCTACGCTTTCTGTTTTTAAAGAAAGCTTCAACCGTAAAGCCGCTAACGTTGAAATCGATCTAAGTGCTGACATAGATACAAGCTGATACTCCAATCACGGATAGAAGTTCAATGTTAGGACACTGATCGTCCATAGAAGGCGTGGATTACTGACGAAAATGGATCAAGGATAGAAAACACTTACTGACAGCCAAAGACGACTCAGACCGAGCTCAATATCAACTCCTTTCAGCAGAAGTTCTGCGTTTATGCTGTAAAGACTACAATCTGAACTCAATATGCCAGGATGTTGAGGAACACTCGCAGTTTTCAGGCACGAGAGATCTGTTTCTGAAAGTAAAGAATATTACCCGGGAGCTCAGGCCTTAGACATGGGCTATTGAAGATGATCAGGGGAGTCTAATATAATAACGGAGATCTGATAAGCCATCTATCCTGTTTGAAAAGCAGTTCTTGGAGCGGGAAATTCTTAAATCTATAGTAGAAGGCGCGCTGGAAAATCTAAAGAATATAAATCAGCTGGAAGAGACAGCTTTTTCACTGAAGAGCTGAAAAACTTGGAGACTTAACTGTTAAGTTTTTACTGGATCTGTGTAATGAACTTTAGAAAACGGGAAGATGGCCTGAAGACTGAAAAGAGTCTCTCTTGATACCGCTGCACAAGAAAGGCTTTACAAAGAATTACGGGAACTACTGGACAGTGGCACTCATACAATCATACCTACAGCGACAAATTCCAAGTGAGCAGGCTGGTTTTATCAAGGGTGTGTGAATATGAGGCAAATGATAGAAAAGAGCCGCGAATTTAATGTTGCAATGTTCCTGTGCTTTGTTGACTACTACAAGGCGTTTGATTGTGTGAGGTGGGATAGCCTGTGGAGAATTCTCAAGGAACACGGAGTACCTTCGCACTTGACAGCATAGATCGCAAACTTATACGTGGGGGGAGGGTCGATGGTCAGGGTCAATAGTTTGACGTCAGGGCCTTTTAAACCAGAGAAAGGAGCACGCCAGGGATGTATTCTGTCCCCTCTTCTTTTCAACATCTATGGCGAATACATCATGAGGAGAGCCTTAGAAGAGTGGGAAGGAGGCATCGCAGTTGGTGGCAATAAGGTCAGCAATCTTCGATACGCAGATGACACTACATTGTTTGTGTCCTGAGAGCACGAACTTGCTGAACTGTTTTTAGGATAGAACGTGAAAGCGAGATATTAGGACTATCGATCAATAAATCCAAGACTAAAGTCATAATCATTGACCGAGCTAGACTAATCGCACGCACGGGAAAACTTGCTGATCTAGAGTTCGTGAGAGAGTTTGAGTACCTGGGGTCCATGATCAGCGATCAGGGAGGTTGCGGCAGAGAAATCCGAAGGCATACAGAGATGGCCAAAACTGCTATGAGCAAAATGTCTAAGATATGGCAAAACAGAAGTATCTCTAATAGTACCAATAAGAGAACGCTTGTATTCTCGATATTTGGCAAACAAATATACTTCCATATTAATAGTAAATAATGATCGTAATTCTGTATTTCGTCATTCTTTAATTGTTATTAATCTTTCATATATTGTTCAGACGCATAGAAAGTGTCATAGAGTTTTAATATATTTTACTAGTGTTTTACGATTATTGAAATAATTTGTAGTAGCAGTATTGAAAAACCTGTCTGCTTGTATATTTATGATGAGTAATATTACAATGTTCTTTTAAGAATATTTAAAACCCTTTCTGTGTAATCCATCTGAATATTGTTGACGCAGTTGAAATACGTTGCCGCAGTGGTTGAGCAATTGACTTCTGCGCTGCGAGTCACGAGTTCAATTCTCACACGGAAAAAATATTTGTGGCCTACAGGTACTTGTTCCAGGTCTGGGTGTCTTGGGAATGTGAATTTAAATGTTTGTTAACGCACCCAAGACAGGAGTAATTACTACTGTGCGGCAAAGTTTAAAAAACAAGCAAAACAAAAACAAATTTTTGATATCGATATTAGGTTTGTACTGAAATCAGGTGGTCAATTCTGTAAAACTGGCCAAGTGCGTGTCGGGCCCCGCGCAGTGTAGGGTTCCGTCCGTTTCCGTAGTCGCCAGTTATGTTATAATTACAACGTCAGTTACATTACAACATGCGTACTCAGGAGGTGGCTTTATGTTTTTTACTATGAACATATTAATTGAGTTCACGGTTTAACTGCCAATAACGTTTAAAACCGTCCAAATGCGTGTCGGGCCACGCGCAGAATAGGGTTCTGTCCGTTTCCGTAGTCGCCAGTTATGTTATAACCGACAGACGACACGGTTGGCGCAGTGGTTGAGCGTTCGACTGCTGCGCTGCGTGTCGCGGGTTCGATCCCCGTACGGAACAAATATTTGTATGACCTACAGATAGTTTTTCCGGGTCTGGGAGACTTGTGTATGTGAGTATACATGTTTGTGAACGCACCCACGATACAGGAGTAATTCCTAGTGTGGGGAAATGATTAAAAAAAAAAGAAAATAACATATTATTAGTTGAGTTAACGTTTATTAAAATCGAAAAAACAGCTTTTATTTTTCCAAAATTTTATAAGTTTACTACCAGTTTTAAATATGAAATAAGTAATAACTTCACCTAAGTATTTTTTTTTTGAAGGATTTTGTGTTTTGTACAGAATTTTCCAAGTATGTACATTTTATAAGTTGGGCGACTATTACTCTTAAACTAACAAAAGTAACTTAGCCGTAATAGTTTTCCTTTAAAGTTTGTTATATTATATACTATCATCACGAGTTTTTTTAGATTATAGATTATCAAGCCAACGTTTTAGCTTTTAGGGAGGGGGGACGCTCGTCTCAAACAAAAAAAACACTTCAAAGTTTAATATTTCGCAATCAAATCAATAAATCGAAAAATAGTCTTTATATCCTCATAATATTTTGAAAGACCTATCCAACGACTCCCCGCACTATAGGATAGGCGAGAAAAAAAAACATTCCAACTTCACATGTAGGTACGGAGGTACCGTAAAAAAATCTTTTTAAAGCTTTTATTCTTTCGTATTGTAGGCGTGATTAATATATGTATATACCCATGCAAAATTACAGCTTTCTAGTAATAACAGTTTCTATCCTATGCCGGACGGACAGAGCAAATCTATAAGTCCTGGTTTGGACGATGGACCTCTAAAAACTCACCGTAAAAACGTCGGTGTAATAGGCTTGAAGAGTGCTGTTGATCCATAGCTTCAGGTGGAAGTACAGTTCAATACAAGCTTACCTCACCAAGATTTTCGGGGTGAGGTGTTTGCAGTAGCACTGCAGATTCACTGTTTTTCTTTTCCTGAGTTGCCCTTTCATTGCAAATGTAAGTACGATTTCGTAACATAGCAGCGTTCGTACGATAATCGCCATCGTGGCCGGTGCCTGCATGCCTAGGAGTAGCGGATAAATTCGTAACAGAGTTACCACTCCCCTGGGCACTCAGGCAGGAAAGGAACAGGGGTGGGTTTTAGTCAGTACGAGTCTGACACGCCCTCCCGCTCCACCCAGAGCAAGAGATGTCATTGGATGATTACCCACCACGCCAAAAAAAAAAAAGCTCGATCATGTATCACAAGCATTATGTAAGCAATGCCGTTCGATCCTGCTATCCACGACGCGCGGTCATCATTAAGCCTAGTCTCCACGAGTGCACAATTTTCTCACCCCCTTCCGAAAAGTAGCTAAATTTGAAACCCGTGATCGAATATTAAACCGACTTTAGGCTAAAACCAAACCCGGTGTACCTGCCGGTCGTTGTACTTAGCTACTTTAATATATCATAACCATAAACCGTAACAAATTACTCCGATATAAACAGTGCGGAATAGGAAACGTTATCCGGAAAATATTCATGTAAGGTATCCACCCGTTTATTTCCTACATAATTTCATTTCGGCCAAAGTGACTTTCTGAGGTTGTAATGCTAATTGAGTTTGTAGAATCGTTGAGTAAACTAAAACAAGGTGTTTAGTTTCCTACAGCCGTTGGCTACACAGACCGAGCCGACTTAACTTTCATTAAACGCTACATCCAAACCCTTTAATATTATTTCAGTTGGGAATTTTGAATTGTTATAATTTGTTTTTGTGTGCATACACACGAGATAAACAAAGGGCGGGCCGACTTTATAAATATGATGCTGATTCGCTTACTGACTTACTAGAATTACATTTATACTTTTCATGCCGACGTTACGCCAGTTCTTTTAACATCTTTTCATCGCCGACTTTCAAAAAATATTAAAATGCTTTCCCTAAAGTTACAAATGACTGCGTCTCTCTGCTTATTTTCAATTTATTCACGTTTCGTTACTGAGAGCTGTGTTAACGTTGCCAACAAATTTCCAAAGTATTGCGAAACTTACCAATCTGAACGAGTATTTTTAATTCATTTTCTTTCGCCCAACAACTTTCTTTTATACCCATTCGTAACAACATAGGCACGGTGTAGTTACAAGTTTACTTGGAAATTTTCTTTGAAGGTGCTTATTTACTACATTTTCGCGGTTTCGTTCGTTATTTTTGGAACTTGAATGTGTTTCGGATTGGGTTTTCTTGGAACCTTTAAAGAATCATGTGACCTTCTTAACTTAGATAATATTACATAAAAACAAAATGAGCTTCCTCAGGCTAACAAGTTGTACTGAGATTTTCCAGATTCTGTTTTGCTTTCTTACACGTACTATTTCATACCAAAATATTCCATGGAATGAATGCAATTTATGAACAAATTTTTGGGTCTGAGCCACGCAGGATTGTGATGTTATTTTTTCATGCATCCGCAGTTTTTTCCATGTAAAGAGGAATTATTTGAACAGGCCGTTACTCTAGCCTGCAGATATATAACAAACAAGAACAGTACACCTACTTTAGCTAACTACATGACAAGTTAAACGAAATGATGATACGTGGCGTCCAAATGGTGATAATGAAGGTCGGAACTGAGAAAATTACCATAATCTTGTTGCTTACCAAGTCTATGTGTGAGAAAAGATCATAAATTCATTTATTTTTGACAGAGGCAGGCTATGAAAAAATGTCATGTACAACTTTGCTTGATCACGTCTGTACGTCAAAGTGAACTTTGACGAAGCCGAAGAACCTACCCCCATGGAATTGAGTTTCTGTATGCATTAATTTGTGTAGCAATTGTTCATGTGGAAGTAAACAGTTAGATTAGGCCTTCTGCATACTCCTTTCACAGCGCACGATGTTTGGTGGAGCAGTAGAGCGGGTTCGATTCGCCGCGGGCCGACTCGCGCCGCCGTACAACCTCGGGCAACGTATACATTTTGTTTGTTATTGTTTAGAATTACCTACCCAAACAAACCGCCTCATAAATTCCAAACTTTCCGCCCTTAACTTTTATACTGACCTATTTGTATAAAGTGTTGAAAATTATTACTTAGTCATAACATAACTGGAACGTCGGGAGTTGGGCAACTTTTTCATGTAAAAAATGTGGTGTTAATCTTGTTCGTAGTAAGAATTTGAATATTAATATATTTTCCATTAATGAATTAATGCATGTCTTTGAAGAATCTATTTACGTATGGAGCGTGTTCATTTATCACGGACTTAGTACACAAACCTTCAGGGCTACAAATCTGATTTAAGTCTAGACCATAATAATTGCTCGTTAGGTAATGGATTCAATCTATTAGAAGTGTTTTCAATTATGGCCAATATGAATCTAATAGTCATGACAAATGGAGAGATCCAAACCACCCTTAGATTAGACAAGACCTTATTATATATTACCTTTATTGTCTGACCTTTGTCCGTCCCTTTGGACCACTCAATTATTAAATATTTCGATTATTTGCTTATCAAACTCATACTTTGGCACAGATGAGCAGCGTCGTATCTACGGGTCGGAAGGAGGTGAAGAACTGCCACGATACGCCAGCAGTCCGCAGCGGCAATCATCTCCTTTTCCTCACGAGAGCACTAACCGAAGATTCTATAGAAGAAACAGAAACTCAAAAGGTATGTCCTCGTGGTTATCAGCATGACTCATGCTGATAAAAAAAAAGTAAATTCAATGCCATGGTATTTCTCATGCTGCATGGGAAATAACAGTCAATTTACTTTTTTTGAAAACGAAGTAGGAGCCCTATTGTTACACAAATATGTAGAACTTAATGTGTGCCGCAGTTTGATTGTTCTTGAAAATTCAAAGTCATAGCGGCTTGGAATAAATAACAAAAAAATAGCATTTGCGAAGTAAGTAAAGGTAGAAACACCTAAAATATATTTTATTATTTCAAAAAGCATTACCAAGTTTAGCTGTATTACGAGGTGTTAATTTGCTGCTCTACTTTAAGGACTAGGCATCAATTTTCGCATTCTTAAAACAAACTTATTTTGATAATTTCTTTCAGGTGAGGAGATATTCAGTGCAGAGCCGGGTGGAACTCTGCAGCGTCGTCGACGTGCTGACGAGTTTCCGCACGAAAACAACGCGCGCAATGCACGACTCTGCCTCAACAACGGTATTATCCTACTAATACCTATTATAACTGTGGAAGTCTTGATGTTTGGATGTTCCTGCAGGTGTATTCGCTCAGTTGATATCAATTAGATAAGCACTATGCAGTACATTGCTGCTTTGACGTATAGGAAAACAAAAATGTACTACGTTGTGCCTATTATAATCGAGCAGGTGTATTCGCTAACACAGTTGATATCAATTAGATAGGCACTATGCAGTACATTGCTGCTTTGACGTATAGAAAAACAAAAATGTACTACTTAGTGCCTATTATAATCAAGCAGGTGTATTCGCTAACTCAGTTGATATCAATTAGATAGGCACTATACAGTACATTGCTGCTTTGGACGGATTTGGATTAAAACATGTTCTGGATTACATGGGATATGTTTTGTCCCGGTAGCTTGTTTCGTTGGGATAATTTCCAAATTTAATGCGGACGAATCTTATGGCAGAAGCTAGTTATTGTATAAAAAATCTAAGTTTCACAACTGTACAACCTCGTTTACATGTAGTATCTTCGTCTCTTGAGAGTCGAGTAATTCTTTTCGTGTGCACAAGACTAAAAGCTAGTGTTTGAGAGACAATGCATAAGAGAAAAAAAAAACAGAAATTGTCAGGGAAGTACCTACTGATTTTTATACTGAATATCCTGAAAAATATTAATCCGGTTAGTAGTTTAACAACCATCCTACATTATTTAGGTCATCCATCGCCATAAATCGCCCAAGTTTGAGCAGGAAAATGTTCTAAAGCAAAGCAAATTGCCTGACTACGAACCTGCCTGTAGTATTTGCTCAAGAACCCAAATAGATTATCCCAATTACAGTTGTTGTACTCTTAGCAATCGCGGAGTTCCTTCGCCTAACTTTGAAGTCCATTATCAGTTCCTAATCGAAATGTAGAAGTGGATATAGAGTGCGGATTGTTTGAAAAACGAAAATCTTGAACTGTTCCTTATGTTGACCTACAAATCATTAAAATTACTCAATTAGGTGCTTTAATAAAATAAAAAAAATATGTGTACGTCTTAGATGATAGATGCATCAACAATTAATGTATTTTTTTAGAATATACGGTACGATTATTGAAAATTGAGAAATTGCAGGAAGTTTTCTTTTTCCCACACAACGAATAATGACAGTCCTCTAATCCACCCTATTTAGTTGATATAAATGCACGGCATACTCCACAACAGGAATGTAATGACTACTGCAAGCATCAACAATAATAATACCGTCCCGAAATGTGAGGTATGGACGAGGTATTACACATATTCAGTGGTGGATTCCAGTTTAGTTATTGTACTTAGGCATTCTGTAGTGTACCTATTAGGGCCGTATTACGGAGGTGGGTGCATGCCTTTGATAAGGATGCCAGGCATAGTTGCCCTGACGCATGTGACTGGCGCGAAGGTACGTGCAGACAATGAGCGAACCGAATTGTATTCGTGTTTCGGGAGATGAATATAGCGGGTTTGTGGTTCATTGATTTGTAGGCAGGTTTTAATGTCAGTTTTTGAAGTTTTTCGCAACAAAAATGTAATATTGTCACCTAAAACACTTATAAATATCGTTGTAATTTTAACTACTGCTGAAAGTAGGCCTGCAAAGCGTCGATTTAGGGTTTCGTAGTCCTAACAAGGATAAGAAACCCTTATAGTTTCGGTATGTCCGTCTGTCCGTCTGAGGCATAACTAAGAGACTGTTAGTATTAGAAAGCTCGTAGCACGCAGTTTGCATGGATAATATATTAATCACGCCACGATAACAAATGCCCCAACGATAACGGTAGCTACCATTATCCATACCATTATCCCATAAATGTAAAGTGGGAGATGACTTTTTTTTCTCGCCTATCCTATTGTGTGGGATATCGTTGGATAGGGCTTTCAAAATAATTCCGAGGTTAGACAGACTATTTTTCGATTCTGTGATCCGTTTGCGAAATATTAAGCTTTAAAGTGATTTTTTTTGAACTCCCTGGGCACTCAGGCAAGGAAGGAAAAGGGGCGGGTTTTAGTCCCCACGCTCCCTAAAAGCTAAACTATTAGCTTGAAAAATCTAAATAAATTCATGTTAGTAGTAAGTAGGGTATATATAATTAACTTTAAAGGCAAACTATCACGGCTAAGTAAGCTCTGTTTGTTTTCGAGTACTAGTCGCCCGACTTATAAAATTTTTTTACGTGTTAAACATACAAAATCCTTGGAAAAAAATGACTTAGGTGAATTACGGTCTACGGAACCCTACCTTGCGTGTGACCCGATATGCACTTGGCCAGTTTGTTAAACATAACACCATTAATATATTTAAAAAAAAAACTCTGAGCTGTTTAGCGACTGATTAAAATATTGTTAATTCATATTTTCATTTCAAGAATTTGGATTAAGAATCTAAGCTAATCTAAGCTAATCATCTCAGAACATCCTAGAACCAAAAATTCGAAGATATGTGACATCCACCAACCCGCATTGGGCCCGCGTGGTGAATTGCGGCCCACTCCCTCTCACAGAGAGGAGGCCTGTGCCCCAGCAGTGGGGACATTAAAAAGAGTTGATGATGATGATGATGATAATGAATCATCTTAGACATTTTTAAAAATAAGGTTCGTGTAAATATTTTTAAAAGGTGACGCTTATGGAGAGGAGGAGGAATTCTTGATTCTAAGATTTTTATGGCCAAGTGTATAAGAAAATGTTCAGTAGTAACATTAAATAATATATTTTCAAATTCTTATCACACGTTTTCATATGCAGCCACGCCGGGAAACGGTGGTCAAGCCAGCGAGCGCGAATGCGACTCACCTCCAGAACCTGCTCCTCCTGAGGTACCTCCGAGAGGGCCTAGTCTCCACGTCACCCTGCGCCATCGCCCCTGCGAACAGCCAGCAGAGCCTGATCGACTGTACTTGTCTGAAGGTAAGTGTAGATTATAAATGCCTATTTAACGAATTGTTAATTACAGATGTTAATAACTAAGGTTATTAACCTCAAATTCATGAAGAATTTCTACAATAGCCAGCCTGCGTACCTATATGTAGTCTAAGAAGAAAAAGCAAATACAAATCACATGATTATATCCACCATTTTTTCTATTAAATATCTTCGTGTTTTGCGTGACATTAAAAAAAACCTTTTTTACAAAAAAAACAACCCACTTCCAAAAAAGAAAATACACTAAAAATTAAAAAATAACTTCAATTTCGGAAGTCGGTGTTCGTATTTTATTTCTTTGTTATTTGACACCAACTTCCGAAATTAAAGTAATTTTTTTAATTTTTATTAGTGTATTTTCTTTTTTGGATGTCGGTTGTTTTTTTTGTAAAAAAGTTTTTTATTTTTCACTTTTTAGTTGTTATACCCCAGAAATAAAAACCCCAATAACATGGAACGTGGAATTTAAATATAATCATAATTAGAGAAAACAAAAACGTCATCTATGTATACGTATTTTTCGTTATTGTTCAGTTTCTCAAAAAGCGCTAAAGCAATTCCAATAAAATTTATATAGGACCACCTCGGGAGTATATTCTTTCGGATAAAAAAATAATTTTGAAAATCGGTCCACAACTGATGGAGAAATCGGCGGACATACATAAAAAAAAAACACACACATATAGTCGAATATAGAACCTCCTCCTTTTTCGAAGTCGGTTAAAAATGGTATGCCCCTTATCCACAGCAATAGCATATTTGGAATACCATTTTGTATCACTTTAAGTTATAAAAAAAGTCCACATGTCTGTCTGTCTGCTCACGATAAACATAAAAACTACTGAACAAATTTTAATGCAGTTTTTACCACTAGGTAGACATAGTGATACATGAGGAAGTTTTAGGTGTATAATTTGTACCCGTACTAAGCTGAGGCGGGTCGCTAGTATCTTCAATATAAAACAAAACCATGAAGGTAACTCAATACTTCAATAGATTTCTATGAGTTTTTGCGCGTCATTTTAATGTTTTTTGCCTAAATGATTCCTGTTTGAAAAAATTTCAAATGTCAAGATATTACAATGTTTTTAGCACTCATCGATATCGTTGGTGTTATGTTCTATATGGTGAAATAACAAAGTCATGCCCTAGACCTCCTTATAGATATCCGAGTATTCTAAATTACTTGCAGCATCTCAAATATGCCTCATTTCCTGTATTTCTCTTGCGTAGAAAAATGGCTAGAAACGTTGTAGATTTCAATCAAGAGTATAGTCATGCGTTACTTGCCACGACTAATTAGTAACTCATCCTTAAAAGCCCTACGTGGTTTTTAAAAATTAGGTTACATTTGTATGCCTTCTCACGAGGGCTTTATAGAAACATGTTGTGTAGTGACAAACAATTTTTTTTTATAAAACTGAAATAATAAAGAATATTGAAAATTAATTTATTTTTTAACAGGTGACGAGTGCCTGTAACACATGTCGCAACAAAGTTTTACAAAAACCATTTTTGTTACGTTGGTACGTTTTTTTTTAAGTTCAACGGTTACAGTGACGACTGACGATTTTCGCTTGTAGTCATTACAAAAAGGAATAAGCTGGTTTTAGGTATATTTAATTAGTGATTTGTGATATTTTATCGACCCTCTACAAGGTGTAACGAAAATCTGTGGTCATATTATAGCCAATAATCGTCTTCTGCGATGTCCCTCTCACCGCTCTGGGTTTGTCCATTCTTATTTCCATGTCCAGGCGGTCTCCCTATGGAATGTGCTCCTTCCGCACATCAGGACGACAACCAATCGGTTCTCTTTTAAGTTGAAGGCGTGTGAACACATTCACTAGGAGTTGGAAAAATCATCGCAACGCTGATTCGTTGTTTTCGTTACTTTCAATTACATTTTTATTTTTTTTGTATGTATGTATCTAAGTATGTATTTTTTATTGTATATTTTCCGTTTATTCTTTCTCTTAAGTTGCACCTGTCACGTTCCGTCTCTGCACCACCCTAAGGTTGACTGATAGAAAATGCATAACGCATTAAGACCACCTTTGAACAGTAATTTTTACTTGTGCATTATGTTTAAAATATAAATAAATACCAGTCCTGCGCATGGAAATGCACAACTTTTTTCAAGTAAGTGAGAAACAGTTCCCAAAAAAAAATCACTTATCATACGAAATTATCATCAGCTGATTAAAATTAGTAGGTCTAACTTTTTTTTTCGGAATTGAGTATTACTTTGTTCAAGAAAGTTGTTCATTTCTATGAGCAAAAGCAGTATTTATAATAAGTCAAGAACAATTTTGCTGAGACTACCGACCCCTGAGGAACCCCGGCATTAATATCCAGCTGTACGGGCGAGCAGACATCTTTATCCACTCGGATAGCCCAATCCCTCAAGAAATTTGCAATCCAATCACACAATCCGGCGGGCAGACCGAAGGAAGGAAGCTTACCAATAACGCTATCGTGCCAGACTCTGTCGAAGGCCTTCGAGATGTCAAGGGAGACCGCAAGAGCCTCCCCATGCTTCTCGATGGCCTCACTCCAGATGTGAATGGCATACGCTAGAAGAACCCCAGTTGACCGATTTCGGCGGAAGCCGTATTGACGGTCACTACGGATATCGTTAGCTTTAGGGTATGCCAGGTATTTGCCATTTAGCACGCGTTACGAGCGTACCGAGATGAGTCTATAATTTTTTGAGTCAGCTTGACTACCCTTCTTGGGCACGGGCTGCACGTTAGCTTGCTTCCAAGCTATCGGCACTTTTCCAGTCTCAAACTAAAAGAGAAATAGGCGTGTCAAGATGTCACAAGTCTTCAGTACAATTGCCGGTATCTCGTCAGCCTTGTTCACATCTAGGTTACGAAGTAGGTACCCTACGGACGTCCTTCTGATGAATACGAATATTCGACATACTCGACTAGCATCCATCAGTAGAAGCAGAGGGCCTCGCGCTACCAGGATTTCGCAATCAGAAAACCAAACAAGTTTGCTTTCTGCTCAGCGGAGTGGGCCAGCGACCCGTTGGGTCTCAGCAGTGGTGGTTGTGAGGGGCAGCAGAAGTTCGATTCAACCGACTTAACCAGGGATCAAAACGCCTTACCACCTGCTGGGTATAATAATAATAATAATAATAATAATATTTCATTTATTCCTCCTCACAACAATAGAATATACACAATAAACAGTTTCAATACCTCTATACTTAACATAACTTAGTTCTAAAATATGTGAGGAGCTGGTGTCTGAGGTAGGCGCAAAGCACCTGTATTACAGGTCACCAGGACCCCAACCCGCGATCTATCAGATACAGTTACCGTTTTAGGTAGGTATGTAAAATTTAAAACGGACATTTCATGATACAGATGTTACAGTTGTGTAAATGATATGAAGTAAGTTTGTTCCCAATTCGGCTAATGTGGTCGTCACCAAGCCCTGCGCATTACCTTCTTTCAGGACTTGGCAGCCCTATTGAAAGCTCTCTTCATCAGACTCACGTCATTTTCTTTGCACATACGAACGTCGACCCATGCCAGGTACGCCGACTGTTTAAGCGCATCAGCGCGATTGCACTCGGCACCAAACCATGAGCGAGCTTCGTTAGACATTGTTACGTCTGAAAACGGAATGTAGTACTCCATTCCTCACCGCAACACATCTGTCACGGGGTCCGTGCACGACGAAGCATCAGTCAAAGAAAAGCAAGTAGGCTGCCAAGGATAACATGCGAAGAAAGATCGCATGCCATCCCAATCTGCTGACCTGTATCGCCATACCCGCCGGGTGCCTCTAGGGCTAGGATCGCGCGGGGAGTAGACGGACACAGATTTACCAGACAGTGGTCGGAACTACCTAGTGGTGAAGAAATCGACACCGAGTAGTGTCAGCAGAAGGTCCAAACAATTCACCGTGTGCGAATCCACATCCGGCACCCTCGTTGCCCCCTGGACCAGGTGTGTGAGTATTAACGCTAGCGCTGGCTTTCGTGTCTCTCGTCCAGCATGGTCTGTCCACTGGTATGCGGAGAGCCACTCCTGATGGTGGGTGTTGAAGTCCCCCTGTACCCCAATTGGGCGTTGTCTCGCTGGGGTGTTGTGTGAGTCCAGTTGTCTCCAAATCACCGCTATGCGAAAGGTAGATACAGGCGTAGATAATTTTATCCAGGCCTGCGTCCACTAGGACCCAAAGCGTTGAGAACCTGGAGTCCTCAAGGTTGCGGAGACGTCGATAGCAGATGTCGTCCCGGGCGTACATATATACACCCGCGCGTGGTTTAAAATGGCGCTCCAGGGTAAACCCTGGGAAAGTCAGGTATGACACGTCTGATGGACACCCGATTTGCGTCTCCGAAATGAACAAGAGCGCTGTTTTCTCAGTCTCCAGGTGGTGATGGACTGCGGCGAGATTTGAGTGCAGACCTCGTATGTTAGATAGGTACACTTTGTGCGAGAGGGGAGTGCTGCCGCTGTACAGATTTTCTAATCTTGTTCCTTTGGGTCATGTCATGTGTGAGTGAAAGAGGGAGAGGAGAAGGAAGTGAAATGAGGTTCCATGCTCCTAGCCTTCAGGCACGCTGTGATAGGACGGCATCATTGGGGGACTAGTCTGGAGACTGCGGGTACGTCCGAGCCTCCCCGGGAATGTCCATCGGGCCCTCTCGTCTGGTCGCCAACCAGCACGATGGTGGATTCCGGTAATTTTTGACAATTGGCGGGGCAGCTTTTCATGTGTGGCTAGCACACTACTTGGGCCCCCAACTACCTGCGGTTAGCCAGCGGCGCACCGTGCCTCGGATCCCACTACCCTCCGCGACTATTCTCCCGGTACGCCCATATCAGCGCGAGCCTGGTTGGTCTGCCTGCATTGGAACAACTATTTCGACTCAACTCCTCTGAATTGGCTACACTGAGCATCGTACCGGAACGCGGCTAGGCCGCTTGGCGGTACATCTTTGCCCAGTGGGTGGTCACAAGCCATTGGCCGAAACCTACCACCAGACCATGGTACGGAGCGAGAGGGATTGGGAAGCAGTCTCCGCCTTCTGCGAAGCAGTAATGCTCATGAAGGCGGAGGCGGGATGCGTGAGGGAAGCTCAACGGAGTGCCCCTCACGGCCTCGGCCGCTACCACCGCAGGAGAGGTACTGGGCGGACTGGGCGGACTGGGCGTATGACGTCGCGAGAGGATCTCCGGCCACCGTAGACCCGGGCCTGCGGACGGCGAGCAGTGGGTGGCTCACCGTCCGATCAGCACCAGGCCCGTGAGTCGACGGCGCGTAGTGTTCCACGCGCGCCTTAAAGAGATAAGTGTCAGCCACCACTGACGGGGCCCATCGTGGCCGATGCCTGACCGGGGGTTGAGGATAAATTCGAAACAGAGTTACCGCACCCCTGGGCACTCAGGCAGTTAAGGGACAGGGGTGGGTTTTAGTCAGTAAGAGTCTGAGACGCCCTCCCGCTCCACCCAGAGCGGGAGAAGTCATTGGATGATTTGCCACCCTCCCCCCCCACCCCCAAAAAAAAACACCTACTACCAGTTAGTATCACCTGATTAGCACCAACCGGGGACCACGTGTAGGGTCTAACTATGGGTATTCTTCTACGGACGCGGGTGACTCGGCCCCCAACAGTTTGATGCTTACATAATATTTATTATTATAAATAAGCATCAAAAGGTGACAGAAGGGCAGACGGCCCTTATGAAGTGACCTCAACAAAGTAACAATTTCAATATCTATATTCTAATAATCACTTCAACATACGTATTGGCATAAATTGTATTTTTATTCTATAGAAATCTCATTTAACTTTAATAACTTTTCAACGTTTCAAGTGAGCATAGTTCGAAGAAGGACAATATTGCTTTTGCGGTTCATCAAATAACTTTGCAATAACTGATTTCAATATAGCCTGTGGTTAAATATACACGTTTTTTTATATTCTTTCACATTTCTTAGTGAAAGAAAACAATTAAAATATTCTTTATCTCTAATATTTCTATAAACCACAGAAAAGGGCATAAACTTTAATCCTACTAATGTAAATGCAAAAGTTTGAATGGGTGAATCGATGTTTGTTACTCAATCACGCCAGAACAGCTTAACAGATCTGGATGAAATTTGGTACAGAGATAGATTTTAGTCTGGAATAGCACATAGGCTATAATTTATAGTGAGGGGAGTACTAAATCCACACGGGTGAAACCGCTGGCATCAGCTAGTATCCACTAAATTTAAAACATGCAAACTAAAATAATCTGACTCCTACTTTGGTAGTTCGATCTCGAATCATATAGATATGTACTACATAGGGAAACAAACTTGCTGTACAAACTTTCCTTTAATCTAAGTTTCAAGATAAGGGTTCTATAAAATGTGGTAAAATTTAATAGTGTAGCTATTCCATGTTAGTAAAGGGTTCCTTGGTATTTTAAAATGAAAGTTCTTGTTTTGGAATATCAAACATATTTTTGTTTATCTACAGGCTGTAACGCTATTGGGTTGTCATGTTTTAAGTTTAAAGATATTTATTCTCAAAAAAGATATTAAGTCACAATTTGTTTCCCATATGCTTAATACTAAATAGATCGAGTTCGTCAATAAGTTTAATATTGATTGTATCACTGATCCAATGCATTCCCGTATTTGTAATTAATTACTGATTGAAGGTAATTTGTTATTATTTATTTATTTAATGTTGGGCTAATTGCTTCTTGAATGCATTGAATGACTTCAATTCAAGTTTTAAAAAGATACTGTTTCCGTCCATGGAAATGAAGAACTCTCTTCAAAATGCCATAGTCAATTCCCCAAAAAAAACGGACTTACTGTACAAAGTTATCGTCAGCTGATCAAAATTAGTATGGAAGGTCAAAATATTTTGCCGAATTTTCAATTATTTTCTTGCAGAAAGTTGTAAGTTGAAAAGGCAGAGTTGGTATTTAAAATATGACCATGTATTTTTGTTACACCCTGTATAAAACATTATCGTTACGATTTTGCTTCTTGTAAGGTATAGACACGTTTAGCAGCTTTGGAAGTACTGGTTATTTATTAGGTGATGACGATGAGCTCTTACTAGCCTTTCACAACTGCAAAGAACATAATAATACCCAGAGCATTCATAGCACATATATTGGTGCCGAGTCTGCAGAGTTAGCTAATTAAGTTTGCCCCGTAAATGTAGAAGCGCGTTAAGTAGGCCTTGTTCTTGTGTTGGTACTTCGGAAGTTTAATCGAATCGCATCGCCGTAGGTACCAACCGCGCGACGGTGGGTGGCTCGGAGTTGCCTCTCTGACAAATTAGCCACTTGATCTATGCCCCCGGCGTGTATACGTAAACAACTTGGACTTTAATTTCTTTTACTTCTCTCTTCGACGGCCTTAGGGTTCGGTGGGAAAATTAAGACGAAAATTGCTATGGGATTATTTTTTGAGGAAAATTTATACAATATGTATAAATATATGTTCTGTATCAGGAAAATGCGTGAAAAGCTTCTTTTGAGGTAAGAGTTATTCAATTTTAAAGTCCAAAATTATTATTATTTCATCAAATTGGTTTGACATTTAGTCAGACCAACCAATCAATTACTACAAACGGTACATCCGTTTCATCTAAAAACCTTTTAAATGTATTCTATTATACAAAGACATACTTTTTACCTTCTTTAAACGCAAATTACAAGCCACTTCGAGGCAGAGTAAATGGCTCAAAAATGTTGGGAAAAGACTAATTGTTTACCCAAACAAAGTCTTTAGATAGTACAGAACCCCCGGCGCGGTAAACTTCCTCTTCTCATCTTTCCCCTTGTTTATACTTTTCGTTTTCATTAGCTTCGAAGCTCTTGCAACATTGTAATGAATTTTTCGACTTCCTGAGGCCAGCTTTTCATTGTCCCCTGAAATTTTATAGAGACAGGTTTGAACGTAACAAACCATGGGTCAAATACTTAGTCTCAGTGCCGTGACGAAAGAAGAAAGAAAGAAAGCTGGTAAATTTGATTTGGGTGAGAGCCGGGCGCAGGATGAGGCGCTTTGATGTGGCGGGCTGCCGGGCTCGGCGCGCCTAACCCGCCTCGCTGAAATGGCGCGCACTTACACAGAAACTCTTACCGTAATTTAATTTTTATGATAGCGCATTGTAAGCGTCCCAGGGACTTTCATTTGGATTTCATTCTCTCACTTAAGCTTGGTCCCTGACGCCCATGCAGGAACACCCTGTAATTTATGACTCTTATAATTCTAATGATACCTTCTGGGAGAGACATATTTACAAACGTTAAACCAACGTCAAAGTCGTTCAAGTAGGTAGACATCGAAATGAATTAGGCAAATCTTGATTCAAACAAGAAAATAGCTTCAAAAGGTCTCGAAAGTTTAATGGAATCGAACAGGCCGGGCCCGAAGTAGTCGGAAGTTTGCGCGGGTGACAAATTGGGCACTTGACCCGCGCGCCTCCGCCCGCGCGGCCACGCTACGGCCCGAGCCTCCCACTGCTTGTTTCTCGAGGACCGTAATAAGTTTAACTTAAAGTAAACTATATTCCATTCCCTCTAATTTGCCGTCGCGTAACGCTCCTGCAATACTTTTTACAGTCTCAAATTAACATTTCTATTTATTCCGCTAAAAGTAATTCCAGGTGCTCTATAATTCAACGCTGCAGCTCTGATTTCACCTGACGCTCTCATTAGTGTTAGGATTGCTAATTCCTTTGATTTAATATTAATGTTGTTGCGTAGGACTGAACGGTAGTAAAGGCGTATTTGTGGATGCAATATTATTTCGTAAGAGGAGATAGAATCTCGAGTCCGGAGTCTTGCTTGAAAATTGAAACCTCCTCGGAGATTCGCTGTAATTTAATTTTTACGATGCCGTATTGTTAGAGCTTCCGAGAAGCGGTGTTTGCTGTTAAAACTCAAAACACTCGTCTTTGACTATTATTGTAATACTCTCACGACTTTCGTACTGTATCGAGTACAGTGTACTGTGAGTCTGTGACAGTACTGTGTACTTGTGTAGGTTATGTTTGCTCTGTTAATGCGATACGTTGTTATTGATGCTAATTGGACTCAATATGTTATTATTAGGCACTGTCATGAAATCTTTGTGTATTTAATCGATGATTATTTACGAAATTCGATACTGTGTTTTGTGTTGGTCTCTACACTTAATTGGCTTATTGTATCGATAAATATAGCACTGTTATTGTTTGGTATAATATCGTAGGTGATTTTCCATGTTTTGCTATTGGCAAGTATTAGAATCTAACATATTTACTTTGATATTGACGTAGGTTAAACCTATTCTTTGTCTCTGTGAATATGTGATTTAACATTCGGAAATGACGTCTTGCATTTGTACTTGCTCTATTCTACATATTTATAGGAGGATCGATGTTTTGTGGTTCTGTTACCCACACACATTTTTTTTTCGTGTAGAAACCTAATGGTTCCTGGACTTTTGAGGAAAATACCTGGGAGCGTGGAATTCTTACCCCACTAAAACCACTTCGATTATCACCATCAGCACATAGAAGGGGCCCGATTCCCTCTTCAAAGACCACTTCGGAACCCCCTATGTGCAACGCCTGTTAGGCACATTTAGTCAGTAAGAGTCTGACACGCCCTACCGCTGCACCCAGAGCAGGAGAAGTTATTTGATGATTTACCACCCAAATAAAAAAAAGGATACATCCACACCTACCTACAAACCTACCTACCTTCTATTTATGTATAAACTTTCTGCTGTATCTTGTTATGTAAGTTCTTCATACTCTCATTATATTCCACCAGCCGCTCTATACACGTTACCGTGTTTATTTCTTCCTCTTGGTGGTGAAATAAAAATGTTATTACTCCGTACAACTTCGCGGTAAAATTGATATAACTGTAAATGTTCATTGTTTACATTCTTCTATCTCATTTGACGGAGTTTTCAGGACAATGTAGGCAAACGTTATGTAGAATGCATTTTTACGAGAAAATCGTAACTTTTTGATACTGTCAATGATGTAGTTTTGGCTTTAAACTTAATTCAAATAGCACTAGAAATTAGGCATCTCAAGAATCCAAGATCAAATAAACTTAATTGAAGTTAACAAAAACGAAAGCTTTCTTGTAACTTTAGATGAATTTAAATAAACAGCGTAAGTAAAAATCTGCAGCTGTAAGCATATTCATAAACTTTTAACCGCTCATAAAAATGTCGTCGTTCGAGATCAAATCCGACATTGTCGTGTCGTGAGTGCGAGTGGAATGTTCTCGATTCCCTGCTCGCGAGAGTTTTAAACATCCCAGTCCGGAAGGCACTTGAGTGCTCATAAAACACTCATACCAGTATCCGTATAGATTCGTGTCTACTTGTGTTATTTGCCTCACTCGGGCTGACTTGATACCAGATTTATTGGATCGTCAATAATATTTGCGCGGTTAACCTTAGCTCGATAAAAAGTTGTTTTTCCTTGTTTTGCATTTTAAAATGATATAGAACTACACAATTGTATATAATTTCAGTTTACTACAAATCAACCGTTCCAATTGTTATTTTATGCAATATCCAGTGCATTAGACTATTAACTATCTCCATTAAAAACATACCTATAACAAAAAATACATATTTGATTAAAATAATTAATTTTCTAACAAAACTTTCGTGGAGCAATATGATCCTGCCCATCCTTAGTCCTTTAATCACTCAGTTACGTAGCGAGATGGATTGGACTTTTCTCAGCAAAGACGTACCTATTATAAGGAAAAACACCGCGTCTCGGCAAAAACGTCATGAAACGAAACTCATGATGTTAGCACAAGATCTACAATAATAGATTACATCAAGTAGTCCGCAGTTATAAATAGTTGAGAGACATTATTCAAGTAACAAGCGAGTTTACAATACGTCACACTAAGTTGGAACACTTTAAAGTTTTTCCTCGTAACGCGGTGCAGATCCGTCCGCAGAGAAAGCGGGATAAATGATTGATGGCGGACCTCCAAGTATAAACTCGATTATCCGTTGAGACGCGAACAACTTACAAGTTTTGTGTAACGATGGATCAGGATTATTTGAAACTTTCCCCCACGGGAAAAAATCGACTCATGACAATCATATTTGAGTTGAATATCAATGACAATGGCGTTTTGCTAAAATAATGCTACGCGAGATAGAGGTTATGAGTTCATTGTTTTTGTTATTTGTTTTAAATTACATTAACTTTGACCTTTTTATAATAACTTCTATCTATTGTAACATCATAAAAAAAGCACCGCTCATTAAAAAGATATTGTGTTCGGCAAATTTTAAATAAGTAAGTACTGTTGAATAAATCCCTCGGTATTAATCAGGGCACATTGAAGGACTGAGTAAATGCGAAAGTTTCTGAGAATTGAAAATCTGAAAATTTGATCACTTTCAAAATGAGTAGCAGAATGCGCACTAATGACGAGCTGGGGTGAAAACGTAAAACCGAGTAGGTTTTGCTCCAACTTTGCTGAATTATTAAATTTTCCAATTTTCGGCGCGAGCTTGTAGGTACCTAATAACATTTGTAACTAGTAACACAGTACCTTTATTGGAATTTTATTGGCAGCATATTTTAGGTTTTTGTAGATGCTTCACAGCTACTTTTTAATTACCGAAACATGAAAGTAATTTTACAATTAAAAAATGCCCACCAAACAAAGAGCAAACTTAACCAAGCTGCATACACTGTGTGCTTAGAAAATCCATTTTCAGAAGTGCATAACCAGCAGGCCAAGTCATAATCAGTCGCGTCAAACAAACAACGGAGGATCCGTCCAAAGCACTCACCAACTCTTTAAACATTACGATCTATAATAAAGGGATACCGTTGAATGTTTAAAAAATAGTTCTGTCTAAATATTTAATAACAGTAATTCCATCTAAGGGTTTAAAATGACCGAAGCCTCGGCGGTGCTCATCCGCACTTCAATATTAGTTTGTTCTGGAGGGACGGCGGCGGCGAGCGACGAAGCAAAATTGTTTCGCCGTTTATTATTCCGAGTTTTAATCAAGAAAGAAACTCGTGTCGGTAGACGGCGTCGTCTGGGAAATATCCGAGATGTCGCCACTGTGATCCACCCCGTCCACATTAATCGTGTGTAAAATATCCAGCAAAAAGCTCATTACGAGCTCACTCGTTTCTCTTTCTGCGCTGGACTGTGTTTACGAGCAACTTTGTGGTCGTTACACTAACTGCAGACAGTTGCGACAATATAATAGCCAGCGGTGTAACAAACACCCTTAACATAGTGTTTATTATGAAAATTTCTTTGTTGAAATGAATGGAAGAAAGTTCTGTGGTTATTGTTCTTACTTTTGTGCTAGTGCGCGAATTTATGTTATCACTTTTGTTTATTGGTAACATAAGATCTGTTTCAGTTTGCCATGTCTTCGAATACTATATGTGGCTAAAAATAACAAGAAATACCAAAACTAAATTGCATATTTTGATTGAGCGTGCGGCGCGTCACTCAGGTGGAAACTAGAAATGTTCACATTCGTATCGTCGGGGAGGTGTCTCGACGACGACGCACACCCATGCGCCCTACTGTCGCTCACAAATGCGATTTATTCGGGCTACTTTGCAGACTCCATTTTGTTATGTTTCGTATTCGGTAAACTAATTCGGCGTGAAGTGCAAAGGGGATTGCTCCTATATTGCTGACGTCAAATATTCACACACTT
The DNA here is from genome assembly GCA_951329385.1 of Polia nebulosa. NCBI lineage: Eukaryota > Metazoa > Arthropoda > Insecta > Lepidoptera > Noctuidae > Polia > Polia nebulosa. The sequence continues at coordinate 15,599,482 of OX589593.1, read as the reverse complement.
CATATTCTTGATAGAAACAATACGTTGTTATGTTGCGACAAAACTGTTCTATTTCTGGTAATGACAAAAATCAATAGCTCCCTATCTATTCCGGTCATGTCGCACAACAAAGTATCAGCCGGTTGCGCTACTCTCATTTACACTTAATCCTATTTGATATATTGGGCCATTACGAGCGTCCCGCTCGCTACTTGCTCAGATTGTAAGAAAATACCAAGTAACGACGCCAGTATACCTTTATAGTCGGACAGCCGAGCTGATATCGACGACGACGACGGCGGTGCGGAGTACGAACTAAATGACCATCACAAAAAGGGAATACCCATCCCAGCGCCAATGATCAGGAACAATGTCTTTTCATGTATGCGTAATATAAGCAATTTACACATAAATTGAAGATACGAAAGTAATATTGATTGATAACCCAATTTATGATGTTCCCGAACTGGAATGTGTGTCGTTCGGGGAGAGTGCCGCATCTGAATGACAGTTTATCATACATTCTTCTGGCTGCCGTTTCGCGGAACTTGAACAAATTGGATCGCACTTATCGGAAATATAATACGTATCACAGTTAAGTGCAAGGTAGTGGCAGCGAGATGCGCACTGCACTTCTTTGATATAAACGCTTCAATTACTTGCAACATGATATAAATTGTGTTTCTATTTAAGTCTTGTGATTCTCAGTGGTGTTACTATTTACGAGAGAAATGAATGAATATTAGGGTTGCCAACTTTTGTGTTAAAAATCAAAGTGTAGCTTAAAGAGGGTAGCCACCATCGCCCTAGACATTTCTGCACGACCTGTTTTTATAGTCGAAAAGTTTCCCAGACGATTTATGTTGGTATTTGAAAGTCCTTAGTATAAATTTTCTAAAATACGGCAAAGAGCGAGTTTGTCTAGCTCTGAAATAATATAAATATAAATCTTCTTATCAACCAAAACTCAAATGACGAATATGCCTTAAAAATACACGTAGATAAGGAACTCCTTCCACGAATTCCAGAAAGTAATAAACCAATTTAAAAAATCCCTATTCAATAGAAGTAAATAACGAATCTCTCTGCAGCGATACAGATAGAATTTCCAAAAAAATAAAACTCAATACGCGTTATCAAGTTCCGGTATCAATCTATTTTGTTTGCACGCTTCTCTTAATAAAGGAGGGAGAGAGTTTAAAGAGAAACCGTAGAAGAGAGACTTTAAAAGGGAGACTAAAAGTTGGTTTTAAACGCGATACATTATGAGAGTGGCGTTGCTTTAGAGCTTTCTTCGGTATCGCTCGCGAGCCGCGGATAATGATTGATGTGCCGCGCGTCGCACGCTGTCACGTCACACTTTCACTTTGCTACACCAAAAATATTTTACACATGCCGTGCCAAATGTCGGGTGAAATGAAAACCGACTCAGTGATGCGCTCTAATTGTTGTTTATGTATTTTTTCTTTGTGGTTTTTCTTACTTACTCGTATGTGAAAGTGCATTGTAAAACAAATTTATTTCAAGCAAGAAAACGCATTTATCAGCTTCTCTCCAAAATAAAATACCAAGATATTTAAATCTGTTGAAGATGTAATAAAATCAAAAAGATTTCAACTTTCATGTGTGTCGTCTAGACATTCTCGCTACACGTCTACAAATCAATGAACTACAAAAGTACACACCTTCAGACTTTTATTATGCTATCTACTTTAATAATGTTGCCTACTCGCGCGTCCCTATTGGGTGCGTCGGTCTGTCTGTTGCTGCAAACTCATAACATCATAAATACGATTCGAGGAGAAAGTTTCCCGACAGGAATCCGTGTCTGTTTGTACATCATTTCCTTATTTCAAAATATTCAAATGCAGGGTGGATCTCGGTGCGAGTAGATATATCACGCCGTTAGATTCAGCTTTGAGGAAAACTTTAAAGAGCCGCAAAGGTTCATTTGAATGGAACTTGGTGTATAATTTGCATACTTATTTACATTATCTCTGCAGCACACAAGTGGGGCCCTTTCATTATCAAATTCGCAACACAGGGGCGGCGGGCGGTGCGCCGCCTGAATACAAACTCCAACTTGAAAGTGATTATCACCAAATTCCATGCAAAAAATATCACCCGATTAGCGACGCAATAAAACTACCAGCAAGACGAATTAAGAAATCTATGGAGTAGACATAAATATTCAAAATGTAGTTTGTTTTCCGAATATGTTTTTATTGCAGACAAATAAACTACAAATAACGTCGCTTACGTAAAACATAAATCAAGCAAAAAGTTAACCTTGCCATTAATACTTTTAAAAATAATATAAAGGACTTAGCGAAAGAGATCTTTTATTTTTAGGATATCAAATAGCAATTTGCTATAACGAATCCAAAGGTCTACGAACTCTCGTAGCGGGGCTACGAGTCTACGGCTACTACGAGCTACGGTGTATTATAAAGTCAGAGTAGTGAGAGCGAAGGTTAACGAAGCTTTTTCTCAAATTGAGATGCAATTTCATCCATTTTTTGCGAGTTTAACTTGAGGGTCGTGGACGTGGAGATAATTAAATTCAACCCTTTACTGTGCAAAGCAAAGGAAAGTCTCGTAAATTAGAAAACTAAACTGCGGATCTCACCCCGAGATTCAATTAGCTGCTAATCATATCTGGAGGGTGTGAGCAGATCGATCGAGGCTACCCTTCCGTACACATTGGCTTGTACATGACGTGACTCTTAATAAAAGGTTTTTTGTAACTGCGTAGTAAGTTGTTATTATTTATACTTAGACGTATTTGGTTTATGTATTGATCTACGGCACGTTTGTTTATCGAACATAGATCAGAAAAATATAGCCTTTATATCAGTGGCTGCACAGAGCGGCACCTCCATGCAGCGACTATCAAATAAAAGTAGCAAAGTATAGGGTTCATAAAAGTATCTTTGTTGCTGCGAGTACATCCGGAAACGACACCAATAGCGAATGCACTTCAACGGTCTCACATTTCCGATCCCTTTTCAAGCGCCTCTCGAGCGCAGGGCTTCTTTCATAGCTATCTGTCGCTTTCTGCAGAATTTTACCAACTTGTTCAACCGTGAACTTGCATCGCACTCGTGTCACGCTGCATTGCAAACTTAATATCACGGCAGTAATGCGTGATTTTGAAACGCAAACTTTAAGTACTGCACTCCCACGTCGCTCGTTTATTTTTGTACGAAACATAAAACTGTATAGACTTGGCAGCATTTAATACAGCTCCCTTGCTTGAGTAGCTGTACTGTAAACACGTCCAACGGTGACGGAGTACAGAAGGTACAGGAGGCAAACTATTTAGCCGCCGCAAATAGTTGAAAAGGAACGTATTGTTATCGCACGTCGTCGCCCAAGAATGTGAGCGACAGAAAGTTCAGCGACGATTATACCACGCAAACTATCACGGAACACCAAACTATTGACCTGAACTCCACCATAGACAGCTTTTAATATCATGAAATTCCCTCGACATCATTTAGTCGCTGCAAATATTACTTTAATCCCACAGCAATAAAGTTTAAGCGTCTGAGCTTGTGGGGAATGCAATAAAACCTTTAGAAATTAAAGGCGTGCTTGCAAAATCTCTGTCGTTTCTTTCTAACCAAGGTCAGGCGTCGTATGAGTGGAGTGTTGTCTCTATTGCGTGAACGTCGCGTTTATATTGCGGAGGCGGCTGCAAGACGACGCCGATGAAAATTCTTAGTACCTCAGTGTTATCTTATGAGGCAGGTTTACGTTTAATATTATGTTATCATGTCAGAAATAAAATGATAGCTGAGGGCGGGTTTAATATAGTTTATGAACTACGAATTCAAATAGAATGTTCTCTCATGTGAGGCCGTATATTGATGTCATCACAAAGTTAATATTCTTCCTACAAGCTAAAATGTTGAGATTACATTGGTGACTCGTAATTTCTTCTAAAATTCTTTTTAAAATAATTTTAAAAACGTACTTACAACCATTCCCAACACTAAAATAAAATTCAATCACTGAAAAGCCTTTTCTTTTCTTTAGGAATCGCAGCTACTGTCATCAATCAAGTAGGCCTTGCTTTGATAATAGAACTTTTCTAAGTCACGTCTATCCGCAATATATTTTACCAGACTGACAAAACCTAGCTTGGGAGTCCTTAACAGTTCTTTTTTTTACGGCATCTGTCCCCCTGAATGTCCTCACCCGAAGGGCGGGGTTGTCGTCCCTGTAAAAGCAGGTTTATGACTGACACGTGGCGAGCCGAAAGATGTCGACCGAGCCTACCATATTGATCACACTAAAAACTCACAAAACTTAGATATTCGGCCATGTGTGTGTAGTTCGGATCAGGTTTATTTGTTGAAACTGTTATTGAATAGTAATGTGCTACATTACATGTAGTATCTAGTGTTACATTATCAAGGATGATATTTGCAGAAAAAAAAGAATATTTCATTAATTCAAATAACTGTTACATCAGTGATTTATTATTTGAAAACAAATATAAACATACATCTTTACTGATAAACATTATTTATGTAACCGTTATTTTGATTGCCTTTATTGACCAAATATTATCATTTTCATTCAAGGGAATTGGGCATATTTATTCAAGAGAGTGTATTTTATTTTATTACAGGGATATTTACTTACAATACAACGGTCGAACCAGGTTTATTTGATGTAATAACTTTGTACTTATATGATAACTTTATCTCGTTCTTTATATTGTCTTCTGCGGGCATTGCTTTTGTCTGGCTTCTTTTATATTTATTGGAGTCTACGGTCTAATTGACACTTTTTCACATTTCATTAAGTTCTACGTTGTCTGAGTACCCACTGTTACATTATTAGAAGTCTTCGTTATTGAGTACGTTCTTATTTAAGTTGGTACCTATGGTGAGTTAGGTATAAACAAATGATAAACTGGGAATTCCTGCAACGTCAATAAACCTTTACTTAAACAAAAAAAAAATTGAAAAATCACATTGGTTTTCCTGAAACTGCAACGTGAAAATGCCTCAAAACAATTTGAAATACAAAAATTAATGACCCATCGGAAAACATAAGTACAACAAGCCGCACGGCCAATTTAGTAATAATACCAAATCCATCACGCTATCGCGGGCCGGTGAAAAAAGCTATTGGTTAAGTTTTTCCTGTTATGATATTAAATGCGTTGCGCTATATTTGTCAACAGCCAAGAGTGATGGATCGTTTATAATTTATTTCTTCGTATGGATGCCACCCGCTTTACAAGCAGCGTCAGCAAAATTGGCTCCTTGGGGACTTTTTCTCCAATTATCGGTGAACGTCGGGGTCGACATTGTTGATCGGTATAAAATACGATACGAAAACCTGTCTTTGTGCGCACCGAAAGTATATTAAAGCGATAAGGGTAAACAAATTGCAATACTTGTGGGCCTTATTACCCGTCACATCAATCATAGAACCCCAGAAGTGTACGGTTTCGCTGCTAACGTTTCGTTTCGAGTATCTCAATCGTGAACGTTCGTGTAGGTATGTTGTGAGCGGTGATTTTAATAGGTTGTAGGGTTGGAACTTATACCTGCATGGTTACGTATATAGTCCCACATGAACTAGGGATAGCCTCTAGCTAGGTTAAGGTATAATCACCATAGTAGGTAGGACTTTATAAAACATATATTATTGTCAGTATGCCTATCCTTTCCCAACTACATAACATGGATCGAGTTCCAGTCAAACCGGATGCAGCTACCAGTATTTTACATCCAGTGACTGCCTATCTGACCTTCACAACCCAGTAACTGGTGAACACGATACTCCTTGGCAAGACTGGAGTCAGATTTTTAGGCTTCTGAGTATCCGTAAACGACTGTCGAAGATCTACAAATGACCAATGGCTTAGCATGCTTTATGAGGCACGGGGGAATCTAGGTAATTTAAGATGATCACCCATCCACAGTTCTACCGAGCAGCCGTTATTACTCTTTTTGAGGACTTCACATCCTCTACTATTATCAGCACACAGTCATATGTTTCCGAAACTCTCAAAGTGTTTCTATCCTCGTAGCTACCTACCTACATAGCCATACTCAGACCGTCTACGTCTGTCGTCTGACCGCTGCAAGTCAAGGAAATTAGGTTTTCGCCGGGTGATGCTATCAGTGGCCAGGTGGATGCGGCTGCTGCCTTAGTTATCTTAGGTGATAGTCTCACTGAATAAACTCATGTTATTTAACAACAGACTGTATTTTGCTCAAGCGTTGACTCTAGAATAAAATTTTCAGTGTGGAAAACTCATAATGTTAGCCTGTTATATTCATCCAAAAGACGTGAAAATGAAAAATAAAAGTACCTAACAACCATAAAATAGCACAAAAAGTAACCTATCCAGACAACAGAAAAAAGGATGAAAAGAAAACTCTATTAATATCGCGTTTAATCATGGACGCCACAACAAAAAGACAGGAGTAGACTTTATGAGCAACCTGTTTACAGTAGCAAATAATAAAAAACATGTAATCGACGGCGTGACGTCACAGGCCAGTGAGCCGGAGCGAGCGCGCCGCCCGCAACGCTCCGCAAATACGAGAGATAGCCTCGTCCGGAAATTCAATCAGCTATCGCGGAGATTCGATCAAGATTGGGGTAATTAAAATACCTAACTTTTTACCTAAACACACCTTTAGGTATACATGTAGGTAATACCCCCATACAGAGTTTCACGTTCGAACCGGAAGCAATACAGTTTCATTTACGATTTCAATTCCGACTTTGATATCGATATGATTGCCAATGCCGTTGAGTGCTGAAAAAGGTTTTATTACGTACTCGTAACACGTTAGAGAATATAGATGGATTTGACTTTTAATTACGGTACGTTATCCCACACGGGTCCGATAGTTAAAAGGGAACGTGAGACCGAGGTGGTTCTTGACTTATTTATTGTCCACTATAGAAATTCAATATGGAGTCGATCCGACGACGCGGTAGAAGGTAATTAAAAATACGTCACTCGCAGCCGACCTTTCAATTCGTGCATATGTCGAAATTCGGAATGAATCATTTCCCGTTTATATTTCTACGTTACCGTCGAGGCCGGTTCCTATTTATTGTTAGCTGATGGGAAAATACCGCGGCTTTTTGTTAACTGCGGTTAACGTATATAAATACGTGGAATCGTCGATAGGTGTCGCTATTGTTGTCCAGCATCCTGTTTGCTCCCATCTCGTGTATTGGGTGCAGTGTGCAGTAGATCGACTGTTATTGTTGGGCAATGATCAAATGCGATGCTGCGGTACCTAATCAGTTTGATTACTTGTCTTGTTTGCTCGTTGGCCAGTTGGCTGGTCTGTTAATATAGTTTATTACGAGTAATTTTGGCATTGAGGTTGGCCTGAAATATAGATTTGGCAATATGATCACTTAAGTAATTTTCTGCGCTAACAAATAAACCAACTACCATATATTAGGAAAATTGTTAGTAGTAAGAATATTATATTCTGAATACGATAAACTCACAAGCGAACGGGAGAACCCTTGCAAATTCGCGAACGATTGCAATTGCAAGGGGCGGAAATTCGATGATTTGATCAATGGGGATGGGTGTTCCGTGTTAGTTATCAGGGCACTTTGGGCGCGGACGGCAACTGATGCTACCTGACTTTATCATTGGACCTACACAAGTACACACTATACGGTAAATTGTATGATTTGATTTTGAGCTCTTTATTATAGATAGAAACGAATAGCTTTGGATATGTTATCGGATTATTATAAGTTTGTAAACAATATTGTGAGATTCTAAGAACTCTCGATAAAACAGATCATTTCAAATACAATAGAAGAGAGAGAAAAGAGAGAGAGAGAGAGAGAGAGAGGGAGGGAGTTCCAATATAATTATCCCATTAAAATTCAATACAATACAATACAGTTTACAATATATCCGTGTCTTATCGAGAAGTTTACAAGGTCACGCGAATTATAATAAACTTACTGTGATAACAAATATAAAAGGAGTTTTTTGTCTAGAAGGTATCAATATATCAAAAATCTTAAATAGCTCCGGTAGACCGATACCAAATATCTTACAACAAAGCTCCTGTATGAATGTTGTAACGTAATAGTGCTCAATATCGAATCCTTTCAGAAACAATACAATCCCTTTGTTATGCTATCAAGATCTCCCGACCAGCCGATGTGAATTTAACGCTAGGTATATAACAATATCTATCATATTGATATCGCGAGCAATAACAGTATTATCTAGAGCATTATTTCGTCACCAGGGAGATGTCTTATTATTCACTGAACGGGAACGTCTATGTTTTGATTTGCGAAATTAACTTTAGGGTACACCCTAAAGGGGTATTTCCTGGCTCCAAGGGGAGACATGCAGATTAATGGTGTTAATAAAACACATCCGTTAATTGTAGACAGTAATTTTGTGATTTAATATTTAATAACAAGATAGTTGTGTGAATGTATCTTAGTCATCATAACATAAACTCCTAACAAGCAGGATTACTACAACAAACTCTTTGGTTTTTCTCAGGACATGTCTAATGAGACTGCATAGTACGAAAGCCAACTAATAAGCTCAGTTTTAAAGTTTTATTTTTCAAAAACTTAGCACAATAGCATTACCCAACAATCAGTCTAGCTTATTCCCAACTTTATTAAACCCAAAGAAATATGAAATCTCTAGACTCACGAGTGCGGTAGGTCACACGAGCTCCGTGGCGTACAGGCAATAAGTTAAAGTACTGAGTGACCTGAAGGTAATACATTAGTGGGGGCACATCTGGTCATCGCCGACGAGTGCTGCGACCTGATTTATTCTTCGTATCCATCACTGGGCCGCGTACAGCTGAGGCGTCTTGTCTCCCCTCTTTCACTTTAATCGTTCCGCACTTTTAGAATGACCCGCTGTCTCGTGGCTATCTGCTTAAATGTATTGCGTTTGGGCGGCTTTTTGTCTTTTAGGCAGTCATTTAGAAATAAATAGGTGTGTAAGCTAAGAGACTCTCCCGGGATTTGGTTTCCTTAAGTGGCACGCCAATTTCAACCTTATTGGTTTGATAAACACAATGCACGTTGCATTTCAAATAAAATTATGTGGAACTAGAAACTGAGAAGATGAGTTAGACAATATGACTCCAAACATTCAAAATAAACGCAAAAGCAAAATGAATAGATGTATGTTTCGTAGATTCACCTGTCCGATTAAATTCCCGGTGGCTAGCGCCCCAGTCTAATTTAGCGCTAGTGGCACAAATTCGTTTAACATTTAAATTATATTCTAGCTGCCGATTCAAACAACTGTGTCCTGAATTAATAATGTCGAAAATATTTAGTGGCACACAATTTCGCTAGATTTTCAGATTGCAATTTGCATGTTAAACGTCAATCCGGCGGCGATGCGTCGGGCCCTATCGCTGAATATTAATGCGACTACGAGATTTTGTTTTACTTTGTGGAAATTCGATTATGATGCAAAGTAGGTGACAGTGCAGAGAAACTAACGTATGGGCATACACTCGCCCGCCAGCTCGACCTCTGTTCTAAGTCATTGTCTTGAAAGTCATGCCTAAGTCTCGTTATAGATCTTGAGCGTTTCACGATAATCAGATGCGCTATTTTCGGTAATAGACTTATGTAATATGAATTTTACGAGTTAATATTTCATTAGGTTGAGTCTAAAATCCATTATGAGAAAGTTTTAATCCGCTTGAGGCACGTGTTGTTATACTATATATTTAGCCGCACGATTTAATGTGAAATCTCATGTGATGGATACTCTAATTGCATACATTTTGCTGAATGAAATTGTGAGATTAATAAACGGTTTATGTCATGTCGAGGCAACGTTTTTAATAGGCAGACAGACAGACGTTAATGCATGATGTCCGGGAACGAAAGTGAAACATGCGATGTTATAACTTTGTTCACACACATGCCAACACACACACCATCACACTCACACACACACTTATCCGCCTTAGACCACCACCCACCACCACCTCCACCTTGCACTAACACAGACCTCATTCAACTGCAACTTCAGCTACCTCATAATATACACAGTTAGTTTCACACACATGAAATCTTACTACTATAGTATTTAACCTAAACGGAAAAAGTCAGTGGCTCTTGAAATACAGGTTTTCTAACCTAGCTCAAGAGTCAGGTCTTTTTTTTTTTTTTTGTTATGCAAATAAAGTATTTATTATTTGTGTGGCTTGTGGGAATAATGAGTTATGAAGCTTGATGAACTGATTATTATAATTATTAGTGATACATAAAATAATGTGTTTGTCTTCAAATAACGCAATATTTCCTTTGCTGACTTGGAATTCTTTTGCATTTGGTTAAACTGTGATAGCTAGTCAAGAATATACAAAAGAATGTCTAAAAAGCTTAGAAATAAAATACGTACTTATAATTCTATTTTGTTTTTCAATGATAAAATATTCAGATCCAGACCAAAAACCCAATGTTTGGCCTACCAATACAACAATAACATGAGTAGTCGTACCTGGATTTGAACGTACATTATATCTGTCACTTCTATTTCGTTCAGACGGATGAAATAACGCAAATAATCCCACATATATTTATGTACATAGACGCGTGAAGGCCTTACAAAACCCTGTGGAAGTTGAAATATTAGTATACAACTTATTATCATATTCCTGAGGCATAGCTACGCATATCTCACGGTTGGCATATTAATATCTGATGAAATGTTGGCGGATGTATTGGCCAAACTTATTGGCTTGATATGGCGGACTTGGTTTGTATGTTTCAGTAGTATAGAGATATGAAATAAATTTAATTTAATGAGATCTCTGTGATACATTTCAGTGAATTTAAAAGAAGTGAAGGATTATAAATTTTTAACTTAATCTATTTTTCACTTTTAATTATTTTTACTTTTATAATGAAGTTTACTCTAGCTAAAGGTTATTTGACATCAGTTTTTATAAAATTTACATAGGGAAGGAGCTAAGGTATATAACCTCGCATACCCATGAGGAAAGAAAGTCCTATTAATAATTCCTTCTGTAATACGGCCTTAAAATCAAGGCGTTTACTATAGCTAGTGTGAGTTTTTTTCTCAAGAACACCCCTAAACTACCCGTAATGGTGTTTGCTCCTCGGAGGGAGAGGTCAACTACTATTTAATCTAGCGTGAATGATTTATTGATGTTTTGAAATACTGTAGGTGAAGACACTGTGACCCTACGGTAAAAAATAAATAAAGTAACATTTAGGAGAGCCAAGAAACATAAAGATTTTTTAATGTCTCCATTAAAAAATTAAATTAGTGGATATAATTAAAATTAATCACGGGTGTAAGACAGCCTGGACGCCGAAGCTTATAAAAAGTGGATTTTTTGCGTGTTGATCAAAATATACGCCTCTCTTAATGAAATTACGCAAAAGTTTAACCACCTGTTCTGAGAGGGATGAGCACGGCTCGCGGAGGGGCGGGCGGGGTGACACCGGTAAGAGCCGAAATTTACCTACTTGCTTTAATTAGCCTTGTGTAGGCTTACGGACGGTCATTTTTCTTGTTTAGCCGTAATTGATAAAGGGCGCGCTAGCCCGCGCCGACCACATCTAACGCTGCACCCAACATTCTCGTGTTTACATGCCAACCACAATTTATGGGCTCTCCAATAATACACAAAAGTATATTACCACTGCCGCCACTGGTACTTGTTGTACTACTTTAAATCATTTTCCAGTTAGGTTGTTTTCAATTTCTCTAAAGCCTTCAGCGTTTATATCGCCGCTACAGACACACATGATATCGTGTTTACGTATAAAATTTACATACAACCATGCTTTTAAGTGGATTGAATGAAAATATTAACAAATTGGCCTGCAGCTGGATTAAACAGTAAATTCTCATATCCTCGTATTAACGTTTCCCCTTCGGTGAAGGGTGACTGGCCCTGTGGGTCTGCGAGGGGATGCAACCTCAGCAATTGCGTTAAATCAGCAGTACTGTTGGATTAATATCTTACCTACCTTACCGTAGCTTTTACTCTATAAAAATGGATGTATCCGTCAAGTTCCACCGACAACTGTGTCTACAGCTACAGATACGCAAATAAATTTAGTTGTAAGTTTTCTCGGGGTGATCGATAAGGTCGAGTGATTTGATTTGGTCGTCGAAGGCCCGACTCGACGAGTTTCTTTTTGAGGGAGGCGCCCGCGCGCCCGTGCCTACAGAACTGTCGCAAGACCAATATTGCCAAGGAAATTAGTTTATGTAAAATGTAGAACAGGAACGAAAAATATCTAAAGGAAAAGTGTAGAGGGAATATTGAAATCAATTCAGTTTGCCTGTTACTCCTGCGTTATAAGAAGTCATCTTTGAGAAATAGAATTACAATGAAAGGAATCCGGGGACTTTTATTTTTATAGATGGAATATAAAAAGTGAATTAAGGTGGCGAAGCTACTCTAAGTGATGTGTCGTGAGCAGAGTTTATGCAAATCTGGGCATATCTACTTGGTGCGTTATTTGCATAAACAATTAAAATATCAATTGCTCGGTAATCGTTTCGGTGAACCAACAAATTTCAATTAAAGCTCTAACTGTGGATGTGGAAAATTCATGCCACATTCGAATTTAATTAAAATTTTCATACATAATAGATTTACTGGCATACATTTTAGCAGATGTGAGCTTCATCAGCCAATATATCTATGAAATTTACAAGAGCTTGAAGAAAAAATTAAGATTGGTAGGCACAGTTTTATTATAAAACATTACAGAATATTATTAGGTAGAGATGAAAAATGTAGGCCGGTTGTTGTTTATTAATAAGCTAAAGGCACACAAAGGGTGGCACGTGGTTCATTATTTCAGCATGCATAATAATAAGCTTTCACAAATAATGTGATGCGCTATTTGATCGGTTAATTTTCACGGACATGACTGAATAATTTAGCGAATTTAATATGTACTGTAGCATTAACGTATCGAGTAATGATATACGCTGCATCAATTAATTAACTATTACATATCTACATATTGTAAACTTTGATACTGATCTGTGTTACAAAACAACCTCAGAATATTTATTATCCTCCAGGTGAAAATAATAATACGGTTTCAAGTTTTAAATTTGCAAACTTATGTCAAAAAGAAAAGCTTGACGTCTGAATGTATTTATTAGTGGAACATTAAATTATGCAAAGTCATGGCGGCTCGCCAAGACTCAAGGCTGCGTTCGTATGCACCCGCTGCGCATCCAATTATATCACAACCCTAAAATATTAAACGATGCGTCTAGCATACAGATTGCTGAAATAAATCAATAGGTGTCTACGAGGAAAAACTTTGAACCTGCAGTGAAATGTTAATTAAAAGACGAAGACAGAATGTTGCTTGTCTCTTGTTTTGATTATGTAGATTTTAAACCCTCTATTCATAAAAGTTGTACAAGAATAAAAGCGTGCAAAACGCTCCGTTATTGAGGTTTACTATTATAAATTCAAATTAATTAATAGTAACCAAAATACATTGGTTTTTCCAACTTCATGTTTACATTTTCTTTAAAACTAATTATGACTGTGGTTTGTTTGCTATGCAGTGTAAAATTAAGCTATATCATATTCGATCATCGCAAAAATCACTGCTATGAAAATCTCTCCAACCGAAAAAGTACATTTTAGTTCACTGAAACACCAAAAACGACCAACCACGTTAGTCGAGGAGAACGTATTAATTAATTCTCCATAGCCGCCCTGGCACCTACGCTCATAGATTTTGGCTGGATCGCTTTCAGGCGCTATTACATGCGGCTTGTCGCAAACTTGGATGAGGAAACTTCAGTGGTGTCCATTACACGTCTTATTACACTGGCGGCCTGTCATGTGCCTGCTAGTGCTACCAATAATAGTGTGCCAATAAAACTGGCCGACGTTATCATGGCCGTGTTGGGTATGGCTCGTACCTCAGTTTCTAGCTAATAACTTAGTACGATGTTACTACATTTTTTGTCTAGACTATAATGTTATTGGTAAATAGTACCTACATCGTACCTGTCCTTTCATTTTTCGTATATATTTGTGACCAGCTGTGTCTGTTACTTCGCACGCCTGTAGTTATTTATTCAATAGACACCAGATATACATTTGTACTCAGAAACTATGTGGTAGAATACGATTGACAAAAAAATACCAATTCGGTATAAAATAAACTTAGTTTGAAGAGTGGAGAAATATAAATTAATAAACAGTAACACGTATCACTTTTTTAGATGAATCGTTGATCCTGTACTTTACCTTCTTTTTTATGGTTCCGTACCTCAAAACTAAAAAAGGAACCCTTATATTCATATACCTACGTATAATTAGAGATATTTATTTGTGTGTAAATCCTACTAATATTATAAATGTGAAAGTTTGTGAGTGTGTATGTTTGTTACTTCTTCACGCTCAAACGGCTGGACCGATTTTGATGAAATTTGGTATGTAGATAGCTTATTACCGGGAATAACATATAGGCTACTTTTATCCCGGTCTACGCGGGTGAAACCGCAAGGCGATTATAAGGTAAAATGGGGTTGACGTATCCATGTGGATAAAAACCCCTTGATAATAAAGATTAAAAAAAAACCTTTCGCAGATCACTTTGGTGTCCGACTGTCTGTCCGTCGGTCAAGACCCTTTTTCTCAGGAACGAGTAGAGTTCGAATCATCAGCCTTTTATTGTCCCCACTGCTGGGGCATAGGCCTCCTCTCTGTGAGAGGGCAGGGCCATAACCCACCACGCGGGCCCAATGTGGGTTGGTGGATGTCCCAAGTCTTCCAATTTTTGGTTCTAGGACATGCCGGTTTCCTCACGATGTTTTCCTTCACCGTTTTGAGAGCAGTGGTGATGAAATAATTTACACAAAGTAAAGCGCCTGCCTGGGTTTGAACTCACGATCTACAACTCTTGTAAGTCGCGGCCAATACCACTGGGCCACTACAGCTCTAGTAGCACCGCCCGCGTAGAGTTATCGAGCTCAAATTAATATAAAATACTCAAATCTACACTCCCCTAGAGCAGTAAAAAAATTAAACTTCTAAATCAACGCAATCAAAAGATAAGGCCGTTTATGCCGCATATTTTGACACTCTCAAGGGAATCATAACCTATAGGGTACTTCCCGTTGACCTAGAATCATGAAGTTTAGCAAAAACCATTGGCATAGAGCAGAAGCTAAGGGAAAATCCGAAAACCATAAATTTGTTGTTACATCACAAAAATGTGATTATAAACTTATTTGCTGTTGGTAAACTGACCGCGAGCCATGCCGATGAATGAGTTTTACAACGGCAAAGTTAAGTTTGGCACTTGGTTGATTTTTTTCTTTTGGCTAAGCACCGTTTGTACATTTAGCCAGTGTCAAGTTTAGGAAGTATTTAGGTTTTTGATACAGAAAAAAGTGACTTTGTTTTCCATGACAGGCTTGTTGGTCTAGTGGTTAGTGACCCTGACTGCTATGCCGGAGGTCGTGGGTTCGATTCCCACCCAGGACAAATGTTTGTGTAATGAGCACGATCATTTGTTCTGTGTCTGGGTGTAATTTATCTATAATATTTATGTATTTAGAAATATATAAGTATGTTTATCAGTTGTCTAGTACCCATAACACAAGCTCTGCTTAGCTTGGGACTAGATGGCGTTGTGTGATAGTTGTGGAATATTATTATTATGATATGATTATTATTTCGTATATTTATTTTTACACATATTATATACATTTTTAAATATTTTTAAAAGAAAACATATAAAAAAACATTTAAAAATATAAAAATAGTAGTCCACCGATATCGGGAGCAGGGTCCAAGCTACCGGTGGTTAGGGCTCCAGAGACAGGAACTTCCTCACAATGCGAGCCGTATCAAGGAGTCTGCCTTCTGAATCAGGCCCTTGATCCAACCGCGCAACGACAGCTTCGACAGGTGGTCGTCGAAGCTTTTAGCCATCAGACCATTGGCGGTAACGACTATCGGCACAATGATAGCCGAGTCCACATTCCACATATCGACAACCTCGTGTGCCAAGTCAAGATATTTAATTTGTTTCTCTTTCTCAGCTTACACGTGGTTCTCGTCATGTGGGATGGTGACATCGTTTATCATTGTGCGGCGCGCTAATTATTAATATTATTATTCCATTTATTCAATTTTATGTACATACAATTTTAAATTTTTAAATATTTAGGTACTTAGAAAAACATAAATAAATACAAAAACATTTAAAAATATAAGAAGTAGTTGCCCACCGGTATCGGGAATAGGGTCCAAGCTACCGGTGGTCAGGGCTCCTGAGAAAGGAATCTCCTAACAATACGCGCCGTGTCCAGGAGTACTGCTTTCTGGATCAAGCCCTTGATCCAACTGCCCAACGATAGCCTCCTGAGATGTTGGTCGAGGCTCTTGGCTATTAAGCCATTGGCCGTCACGACTATCGGCACAATGACTGCTGTATCCACCTCCCACATGTCGACAATCTCGCGAGCCAGATCAAGATACTTTGTTTTTTTATCTTTCTCAGCCTTCACGAGGTTCTCGTCATGATGGACAATAATAATATTATTATTATAATATTATTATTAATAATTTATTATATTTATATCGTTTATTAATTTGTAAATACATATAAATTATATTTTTAAATATTTCAATGAAAAAATAAAAATAAAACATTTAAAAATATAAAAAAAAAAAAAAAAAGTATCCCACCGGTATCGGGAACAGGGTCCAAGCTACCGGCGGTCAGGGCTCCAGAGAGAGGAACCGCCTGACAATGCGAGCCGTGTCCAGAAGTACTGCTTTCTGAATCAAGCCCTTGATCCAGCCGCCTAACGAGAGCCTCCTGAGGTGTTGGTCGAGGCTCGTGGCTATTAAGCCATTGGCTGACACGACTATCGGTACAATGATTGCTGAGTCCACATCCCACATGTCAACAACCTCGCGAGCCAAGTCAATATACTTGATTTGTTTATCTTTCTCGGCTTTCACGAGGTTCTCGTCATGTGGGACGGTAATGTCAACAATCATTGCACGCCTTTCGATTCGGTCCACCACCACTATATCAGGCTTATTGGCTACAATAGTCCTGTCAGTGATAATGGACCGATCCCAGTACAATGAGATATGACCATTATCGAGAACTGGGTCGGGCGCATATCTGTAGTACGGCACTTCCGATTCCACAAGAGAATATTTCAGAGCAAGTTGCTGATGGATAATCCTGGCTACGAGGTTGTGCCTATGCAAGTACTCACCGTTAGCTAGACGAGAACAACCAGAGATTATGTGGCGGATTGATTCTCCCGGACGATGACATGCCCGACATATGTCAACCGTGCCGTCCTTAACAATAAATCTCCGGTAATTTTTCGTCATGATAACTTCGTCCATAATTGCACAGACAAAACCTTCGGTTTCCCCAAAGAGGTCACCGACACGCAGCCAGGCTACGGACGCTAGTTGGTCTACATCGGGCCCATGTAGGGCCCGGAAAAAGCGTCCGTGAAGTTCCTTACTCTGCCATACTTCTCTGCGATCGTTAGTGTCAAGCACTAGAGGTTTGCGCCAGTTCTCGTTAGCCAAGGAGAGTGGAGTAAGGCCCTTGTCCACTGCCACTACATCTCGATGCATACCCACGTCAGCAGCTAGGAAATATTCCCTTAGACTGCATACCTCGCGGTTGTGGAGGGTCTTAGCATTTAAAAAGCCTCGGCCTCCACACTTCCGCGGGATATACAGTCTCATCACCGACGAACGTGGGTGATGCATTCGAAATGCAGTCAGCAGCGTACGGACTCGCCTATCCAGGGCGTCAAGTTCTGTTTGAGTCCATTTGAGTACGCCGAAAGAGTACATCAATACCGGCATGACCCAACCGTTGAAGGCGCGCACCTTGTTTCCGCCCGAAAGAAAGCTATTAAATACCTTCTTCAGGCGGCCAAAGAAGCGCTCCTTCAACGATTGTTTCATGTCAGCAACATTGATACCTAACGCTTCCGACATACCCAAATACTTATAGGTTTCGGTTGGAGAGAGGGATCTCAGGTTTATGGAATCCGAGAGTTGTGTTCCCACAGATTCCACAATCTCCCCTCGCTTTACATGCATGACCGCACATTTATCCACACCAAACTCCATCCTGATGGCACTACTGAAGGTTTCAGTTACCTTCAGTAGCTCCATCAGTTGCAGATTGTTGGGGGCAAAAAGTTTCAAGTCATCCATGTAAAGGAGGTGAGATATAACCTGACCACCTCTCTTCAACCGATAGCCTAGCCCTGAATTCTCTAGCAGTGTGCTTAGAGGATTCAAAGCTAGGCAAAACCAAAGCGGACTCAAACTGTCACCCTGGAATATACCCCGCTCGATCCTTATCGGTTCGCTATTCCTCTGGATTTGTCGACATCCTGGATAGCGAAGGACCGTCCTCCATTGCCCCATACATGACATCAGGAAGGTGCGTAGCGTTGTATCAACTTTATACAATTCCAGCACCCTCATGAGCCATGTATGAGGAACTGAGTCATAGGCCTTCTTATAGTCTATCCAACATATCGACAGATCCTTTCGGAAACGCCGAACCTGTTGGCTAATGGTCATATCTATGAGGAGAAGCTCCTTAGTACCGCGGGACCCATTCCTACATCCATTTTGAGAGGCAGACATGATACAGTTACTATCTATATGTGTGTTAATCTTAGCTCTCAAAATGGATGTAAGAACCTTATAGACCGTCGGTAAGCACGTGATCGGTCTATAATTTTTAGGTTCCGCAGTACTACCTGATTTATGGAGCAGGTGGGTTATTCCTGTAGTTAGAAATTGGGGCAGCGACCCTGACTCTAAGGCAGACTGGATCTGAGATGCCAAGTGGGTATGCGACCTTGTAAACCATTTGATCCAGAAGTTGTGCAGCCCGTCCGGCCCTGGAGATTTCCAGTTAGCTAACGGACGGACTGCACGAGCTACATCTTGGGGGCTGATGATAATTGCCCCCATTTCTGGTATTGGATCGCATACGCGCTCAACATCCCGAATCCAATCGCTCTCGGTATGACAGACAGGCACCGACCAGATGCTGCGCCAGAACGAGTATATGGCGTCATCATCCGGCAGGTGCGTATTAGTCACACCTTGGTCCGGTCGCTCCCAATCCCTATACACCCACCTTTCATTACTTCGGAATGTGCGATTCTGGGTGTATCGCTCCACTCGCCGCTTATACCTGCGAATACGGTTTGCCCATGCATATACTTTCTGCTTCAGGAAGTCGATGCGCTCTGTGACACGGGACATATAGTCTCGGGAGCTGACATCAGTCCCCGAAAACGCCCGTCTCACAAAGCGCATCACTCTTGGGCGAGTGTTGCCCTCCCTGAAGCAGATTAGTTTGCCTATGAGTGCTCTGGCCCCACCAATACGACGCTCGATTCTGCACTGCCAAGCCGGCACGGCTGGCTTCGGTCGTGTAGCTCGGTCATTAGGAAATTTGACGTGAGCTACACGACATGCCGCTACAGCCGCGCAGTACAGCATCGAGTGTGTATCGGTGAGGTCTTCGCAGTCATCTAAATAATATTTATATTATTATTGATTATTATGTTTATTCATTTTTTAAACATATTAATTACATTTTTAAATATTTAAATATAAAGGATAAAAAAAAACATTTAAAAATAAAAAAAATAGTATCCCACCGGTATCGGGAATAGGGTCCAAGCTACCGGCGGTCAGGGCTCCAGAGAGAGGAACCGCCTGACAATGCGAGCCGTGTCCAGAAGTACTGCTTTCTGAATCAAGCCCTTGATCCAGCCGCCCAACGAGAGCCTCCTGAGGTGTTGGTCGAGGCTCGTGGCTATTAAGCCATTGGCTGACACGACTATCGGTACAATGATCGCTGAGTCCACATCCCACATGTCGACAACCTCGCGAGCCAAGTCAATATACTTGATTTGTTTATCTTTCTCGGCTTTCACGAGGTTCTCGTCATGTGGGACGGTAATATCAACAATCATTGCACGCCTCTCGATTCGGTCCACCACCACTATATCAGGCTTATTGGCTACAATAGTCCTGTCAGTGATGATGGACCGATCCCAGTACAATGAGATATGACCATTATCGAGAACTGGGTCGGGCGCATATCTGTAGTACGGCACTTCCGATTCCACAAGAGAGTACTTCAGAGCAAGTTGCTGATGGATAATCCTGGCTACAAGGTTGTGCCTGTGCAAGTACTCACCGTTAGCTAGACGAGAACAACCAGAGATTATGTGGCGGATTGATTCTCCCGGACGATGACATGCCCGACATATGTCAACCGTGCCGTCCTTCACAATAAATCTGCGGTAGTTTTTCGTCATGATAACTTCGTCCATAATTGCACAGACAAAACCTTCGGTTTCCCCAAAGAGGTCACCGACACGCAACCAGGTTACGGACGCTAGTTGGTCTACATCGGACCCATGTAGGGCTCGGAAAAAGCGTCCGTGAAGTTCCTTACTCTGCCATATTTCCCTGCGACCGTTAGTGTCAAGCACTAGAGGTTTGCGCCAGTTCTCGTTAGCCAAGGAGAGTGGGGTAAGGCCCTTGTCCACCGCCACTACATCTCGATGCATACCCACGTCAGCAGCTAGGAAATATTCCCTCAGACTGCATACCTCGCGGTTGTGTAGGGTCTTAGCATTTAAAAAGCCTCGGCCTCCACACTTCCGCGGAATATACAGTCTCATCACTGACGAACGTGGGTGATGCATTCGGTATGCAGTTAGTAGTGTACGGACCCGCCTATCCAGGGTGTCAAGTTCTGTTTGAGTCCATTTGAGTACGCCGAAAGAGTACATCAATACTGGCATGACCCAACCGTTGAAGGCGCGCACCTTGTTTCCGCCCGATAGAAGGCTATTAAATACCTTCTTCAGGCGGCCAAAGAAGCGCTCCCTCAACGATTGCTTCATGTCAGCAACATTGATACCTAACGCTTCCGACATACCCAAATACTTATAGGTTTCGGTTGGAGAGAGGGATCTCAGGTTTATGGAATCCGAGAGTTGTGTTCCCACGGATTCCACAATCTCCCCTCGCTTTACATGCATGACTGCACATTTGTCCACACCAAACTCCATCCTGATGGCACTACTGAAGGTTTCAGTTACCTTCAGTAGCTCCATCAGTTGCAGATTGTTGGGGGCAAAAAGTTTCAGGTCATCCATGTAAAGGAGGTGAGATATTACCTGACCACCTCTTTTCAACCGATAGCCTAGCCCTGAAGCCTCCAGCAGTGTGCTTAGAGGGTTCAAGGCTAGGCAAAACCAAAGCGGACTCAAACTGTCACCCTGGAATATACCCCGCTCGATCCTTACCGGTTCGCTATTCCTCTGGATATTTCGACATCCTGGATAGCGAAGGACCGTCCTCCATTGCCTCATACACGACATCAAGAAGGTGCGTAGCATTGCATCAACTTTATACAATTCCAGCACCCTCATGAGCCATGTATGAGGAACTGAGTCATAGGCCTTCTTATAGTCTATCCAACATGTCGACAGATCCTTTCGGGAACGCCGAACCTGCTGGCTAATGGTCATATCTATGAGGAGAAGCTCCTTAGTACCGCGGGACCCATTCCTACATCCATTTTGAGAGGCAGACATGATACAGTTACTATCAATATGTGTGTTAATCTTAGCTCTCAAAATGGATGTAAGAACCTTATAGACCGTCGGTAAGCACGTGATCGGTCTATAATTTTTAGGTTCCGCAGTACTACCTGTTTTATGGAGCAGGTGGGTTATTCCAGTTGTAAGGAACTCGGGTAGCGAACCAGACTCCAAGGCTGCCTGGTATTGAGATGCCAAGCGAGCGTGCGACCTTTGTAGCCACTTTATCCAAAAATTGTGCAGCCCGTCCGGCCCTGGAGATTTCCAATTAGGCAACGGACGGACTGCACGGGCTACATCTTGGGGGCTGATAGTGATTGCCCCCATTTCTGTTATTGGATCGCACGCTCGCTCGATCTCCCGAGTCCAGTCGCCTTCGGTGTGACTGACAGGCACCGACCAGATGTTGCGCCAGAATGAACTCATGGCGTCATCATCCGGCAGACACGTGTCAGTCACACCTTGTTCCGGTCGCTCCCAAGTCCTATATACCCACCTTTCATTACTCCGGAATGTGCGATTCTGGGTGTATCGCTCCACCCGCCGCTTATACCTACGGATGCGGTTTGCCCATGCATACACCTTCTGCTTCAGAAAGTCGATGCGCTCTGTGACACGGGACATATAGTCTCGGGAGCTGACTTCAGTCCCCGAAAAAGCCCGTCTCACAAAGCGCATCACTCTTGGGCGAGTGTTGCCCTCCCTGAAGCAGATTAGTTTGCCGATGAGTGCTCTGGCCCCACCAATACGACACTCGATCCTGCGCTGCCAAGCCGGCACGGCTGGTTTTGGTCGTGTAGCTCTGTCATTAGGGAATTTGACGTGAGCTACACGACATGCCGCTACAGCCGCGCAGTACATTATCGAGTGTGTGTCGGTGAGGTCTTCGCAGTTATCAAAATAATTTAATAACTGCGAATCCAGAGCAGCCACCAGCGCCTTATTCCTATTATGCATGGGCAAACGAGGCAAGCGTGGTCTAAGTTCGGGTGGCATGTTGCGATATTCCCGAATAGCACACTCCAAAGCACTCCTCAATTCGTCATTGCAATGGGTACTTACGTTTGTAACCATGTCACAACACTCCTCGTCAGCATGGCTAGGAGCATGGTTAGACGGTGGTACCAACACTGGTACCACAGTCTGCGACGGAGGGGCAATGACATGGCTACCCATTTCAGTTCGGAGGCGATCAAGTACAGTATCATCCAACATATGATTACGCTGGATGACCCGCACCTGATCCGACAGTCGTTGGGCCGAAACGTTGACGGCTGGTTCAAGCACCTGAAACAAAGAGAGCATCCGAACACGGTACGCGGTCAGGTTGTTACCTCCCTCTGTAGCCCCATAGTATGAGCGCATGACATTCTCGTTGATGGCTTGTGTCCATCGCATGCGCTTCACACTTCCGCCGGGAGCTGGGACCCTATCAGAGGCCGGTGGGCCTCGAGGTCCGAAGCTGCTCGGCGGCCGGCGTCCTCCCCGTCGACGCGCTGGTGGTGGTGTCGTCGGCGGCGAGAAGAACTCGTCGCTGGAGCTCGACGCAACTGCCGCGGCCGGTGTCACAGCGCTCACGGAGAGGCTGGATTCCGGCGGCAGCGAGGCGGAGCTGAGCGACGAGGCCGGAGGTGGTGGGCGTGCTTTTTGTGCTGCGGCTCTCGTCAACATTTTTCTTTTCTCACTGGTCTATTCGTCGTCATTATTAACTTTTACTTCTCATTTTCACTATTGTTTTTTATTATTTATATGTTGTAGGTACTATAGTAGTTTTTGTACGGTCTTGCATGCATTTTTGGATGTTTAAAATATGATAATTTGTTGATGAAATTAATAAAATTTGCAGAGAAAATTTTTTCTGTCAGTGCAGTTGACAGTCGAGCCACAGATCGAGATTATTATTATTATCCATTAAAATGTGGATGTAACACATTCTATTATTTTTGCAGTATTTATAGTAGTTATTGTGACGGCACGGTTGGCGTAGTGGTTGAGCGTTCGGCTGCAGCGCTGCGTGTCACGGGTTCGATCCCCGCACGGAACAAATATTTGTATGGCCTACAGATAGTTGTTCCGGGTTTGGGTGTCTTGTGTATGTGAGTTTAAATGTTTGTGAACGCACCCACGATACAGGAGTAATTCCTAGTGTTACGTTTATTTTTTTATAGTCAGCCTACTCGGATAGCTTCGCCGAGATAGTCGATACAACAATAAAATTCTCAGCTTCATTTTACGAGATCGCGCCTGCTTCAATGTGAAATCATTGAAACAGGCGCGATCTCGATTTTGTCCAGTTGCGTAAACACGTAAGACAGCGACTCCACCAATTTTACATATTATCCACTATGAATCAATTGGCCAATAATTATTACAGCTACTGAACTTCGCCTGAAAAAACCCTCCAAAAACTCCTACTTTACCTTCTCTGAGTATTACCACTGACATTTCGCAACGCCACGTGATATCTCCAAATTAAAAAGAAAAGCCTCGCATACCTACTTGTTACACACACAGTCATACATTAGAAATACGAAATAAAACGTGTAATATCCGAACGTAGCGGAATCAAACCGCCCCAGGAGAAATACCCCGCCATTACCCATGTGACAGGAACTTGTAATTGGTTTTTTGTTTCTATGTAAATTTCCATCCGGCTTGTGAGATTAAAAGCTCTTATTTAAGAAATACCGTGTACCTATTTGCTTTATATGCTTGTATATTATGTTACTAGCTTCTGTTCTCGGCTTCGCCCTCGTGAAAATTGTTATATAATCAAAAGGAAAAGTAGTAGGTACCGGGAAAAAAATTATACCCTAAGCTACGTTATTATGATTCAGGCCTACCCGTATACTAAGTTTCACCCAAATCAGTTTAGCTTTTCAGGCCTGATTGATAAGCTTACATCAAACTTACCTAGTACAACAAAATTTACTCTCACTTTTAAGGCCTGATCGATAAGCTTACATCAAACTTAGCTAGTACAACAAAACTTACTCTCACTTTTAAGGCCTGATCGATAAGCTTACATCAAACTTACCTAGTACAACAAAACTTACTCTCACTTTTAAGGCCTGATCGATAAGCTTACATCAAACTTACCTAGTACAACAAAACTTACTCTCACTTTTTACCCGACTGCCCCAGAAGGAGGATAATTTGTTTTTCGAGAGTGTCATGGTGTGTTCTTATTATGTTTGTAAGTCTATTTCTTTGGCACGCCCTGCAGCCTAAACGGCTTTTTTTTTGAGGTTGTCAAATCATCCAATGACTTCTCCCGCTCTGGGTGGAGCGCGAGGGCTTGTCAGACTCTTACTGACTAAAACCCACCCCTGTTCCTTCCTTGCCTGAGTGCCCAGAGGAGCGGTAACTCTGTTACGAATTTATCCGCTAGCCCTAGGCATGATGGGCCCCGTCAGTGGTGGCTGACACTCATCTCTTTGAGGCGCGCGTGGAATACTACGCACCATCGACTCACGGGCCTGGTGCTGATTGGACGGCGAGCTACCCACTGCTCGCCATCCGCAGGCCCGGGTCTACGGTGGCCGGAGATCGTCTCGCCGGAGATCGTCTCGCGACGTCCTACGCCCAGTACCTCTCCTGCGGCGCTAGCGACCGGGGCCATGAGGGCCACTCCGTTGAGCTTCCCTCACGCGTCCTGCGTCCCACTCCCTCTCGCTCCGTACCATGGCCTGAACCAGGGCCGGGCGCGAGAGGTCGCCGCCACCTATCGCATCCACGAGGACACGGCGGTGCTCCGCCCAAGCAGGGCACACCTCTACCGTATGCTCCACCGTGTCCTCTGGGCAATCCGCGCAGTGGTAACACACGGGCGCTTCCTCCGACCTGATCTGATGCAGGAAACTCCCAAAACAACCGTGTCCGGTGAGGACCTGCGTCAGGCGGAAGTTTCGGCGGAAGTTTTCAACGATAGACCAAATCCATGTCGTCAGGCAAGTCCTTCAAAAGTATAAGGAATACAACAAAGTCTATTACCTAGGGTTCGTGGATTTTAACAAAACATTTGATTCTTTAGACCACGATAGCATTTAGAGGGCATTAGAAAGTCAGGGAGTGGAAGTACATTCGAATACTGGAAAATATCTATTCAAGGAGTACGGCTCAATTTAAGTTGGAAAGAACAGGAGAAGAATTTCCTATTGAAAGGGGTGTCAGACAAGGTGACCCCACCTTACCAAAACTATTCTCTGCGGTTCTAGAAATCATTTTTAGAAACCTGCAATGGGAAAGAAATGAACTCAATATCAATGGAGAAAAACTAAATCATCTACGCTTCGCAGACGATATCATCCTATTTTCGGAGACTCCGGATGCTTTGGAGGACATGGTACGACAACTATCAGATGAAAGTGCCAAGGTCTATCAATGAACATATGAAAAACGAAGGTAATGACAAACTCAGTTAAAAAAGACATTAGAATAAATGGTGGACAGATGGAAATAGAGTATGTTAACGAATTCATATATTTGGGTCAACTAATGTCTGCAGAAGACACAATGCAAAAGGAAGTAAATAGAAGAATATCAAATAGCTAAAAACGATTTTGGTCACTCAGCGAGGTCATGAAGGACAAGAATATGTCTATCAGAGAGAAAAGGAAAATATATAACACATGTATCCTTCCATGTTTGTCGTATGGATGTCAAACATGGGCACTGAACGAGAAACAAATCAAAAGAATCCAAGTTTGCCAAAATGGAATGAAAAGAAGAGACAAGGTGAGATTAGAAAGTATAAAGAGCAAAATAAAATTTAAAAATATATATACAGTATACAAACGCCTGAAATGGAGATGGACAGGACACATGCTAAGAGAAGGGATAGAGAAGTGGACGAGACTAGTAACGGAATGGTACCCGCGTGATAGTAAAAGGAGCAAAGGTAAGCAAACTAAACGATAGTAAGACGAGATGAAAAAGATAGCTGGTCCAGAGTGGACGCGCATTGCAAAAGACAGGACAAAATGGAAAGCATTAGAGGAGGCCTTTGTCGAAGGACAAGCTGAAAAAGATAAACCTGCTGCTGATTAAATATGCTTAATATAGTTAAAGTTTAACTGTATAATAGAGTTAAGGAAATGTTAAAAGTAGGTTTCAGCATTAAAGGCTTATTTTATTTTTATTTTTTGTTAAGTATTCAAACAATTAAACATTCATGATACAAACTTAACAGAGCGAAATAAAATTAAAAAGTAAGCTAGTGAAAATGTCAGCCACAATATTATATGTACGCAGACTAAGTCAAAGTATAACAAAATGCGAAAGATTATTTGAGACAGACATCGTCAAAAGTAATGTCAAATGAATAAAAATAAAATGTAAACATGTACCGACAGACATTCGTAGGTAGTGTAAAACAAAAATGAGTGTAAGACTTCAAAAATGTAGAATAGAACAGTACACTTACACTACACTTTTGATTTCGTTTTCACTTTTGTAAATTTTGGGTAGATTTACAAAAGTGAAAACGACATCAAAAGTGTACCGACAATACTCACTACGCTATGACAAAATGCAAACTCAGTGACGAGCCTTCCTCGGAAGTTTCGCTTTTGGGGTTTGCGGACTATGGCAATGTTGCTGCACCAGCTAGCGAAGATGAAGCAGCAGGCTCGGGATCGTTAGATGTAGCAACGCTGGTGGCAGTGGGGAATAGCGCGATTAGGGATCGAAGCTCACCCATAGATGTTATCTTCTGTCGGGATTTGTCAGGCGCATAAACTATTTGTTAACTATTTTATTTGGGTGCCATGACAATAACCTTTCCTTCGGCAGACCAGCAACTATTGATGCTAAAGTGCTTGCGGGCAGCCATAAATACCTGATGCCGAGTTTTGGTCAGGAACTCAGAAATAGTGGTCCCGTTGCCCTTAAGAGATGTTTTAGAATGAATATAATTATAATAATAATCAAATTCAAATGCGTAATTTGTTAAGAAAATTAGAAAATTCAGGTAGTGTTTGTTTCGAAAAAAGTTTAGTGGAATAGAATTCATTTTCATTAAAAAAAAATTGCAACTTTGACCTTCAATATCTCCAGAACCAGTGGATTCGCAGGTATGTTCTAGTGGAAAAAACTGGCCAAGTGCTAGTCGGACTCTCGCATGAAGGGTTCCGTACCATCGTACAAGATTATACGAGTCTACTTGTTGCCGTTATTAAGATCAAACAAAAAAACTGCTCGACGGAATCGTACCATGACGGCCATGATGTTGGCTACGAGGCTCTACAGCTCTTCAGGCTTGTTGATAAGCAACTAAACCATCCGAAATCGTTTACGTGAAATGAGTCTGCGTTCCCGAAGGCCGCTGAGAGTTCCACCTATAGCACCCTGCAATTGTAGGGCCTGTTTACAATGGGCTCGCGAACACAAAAATTGGGAAGAAGAAGACTGGCGTTGTGTTTGCTTTTCCGATGAATCTTGTTTCGGTATGAGTCCGGCCTCATACAAGATGTTCTCCAGTTTGGAGGAGCTCTGGACGTCAAGAACGTTTGAAATTTTGTCAGGATTTCAGGAAGTTCATTCATACACAAGTTTTTGACTTGTTAGAAAGAACGTGGGAGGCTATTCCTCAGTGATTTTGAAGTGATTTTAAGCATGCCTAATCGCTGTGATTTTGTGATTCGTGTCAAGGTGGAAACACAGATTATTATTATTTCTATTTTTACAAAAAAAATCCGTACCTCAAAAGGAAGAAACGGAACCCTTTTAGGATCACTTTGTTGTCCGTCCGTCCGTCTGTTTGTCTTTCAAGACCCTTTATCTCGAGAACGCGTGAAGGTATCGATTTGAAATTCGTCGAAACGATATACTCAGGTCTACAGTCTCTTGAAGCTATAAAAAATCAAATTTCTAAGTTAACGTAAAAAAAAAATACGGCCGTATATGTCGCAAAAACGTATATTTCGACACTCTCAAGGGTATCAAAAGGAGATTGTTCTGCTTCCATACATCTTTCGCCCCAGATCCAACAACGAAGGAAATTTACTTTGCGTGTTCTAAATTACGAGTAAATGCCCATGAAGACAAAGTTTAATGACGGACACCTCGTAGAAAGCATTTATTTAAAAAGAAAACAAAGATTTTGAGGTTATTTTTAGTAAGAATTAATCCCTTCAATACTTAGAAATATGCTAGTAAATGCGTGTCACTAAAGCTATTTATTATCACAGCTAAGTAACACGTTAATAAAAGCAATCAGAGTCCGTAAAAATAGCAAGGTCGTCGAATGTATTCCAAAAATAACAAAATGAAACCACTACATAATGCAGTCAGGTGACAGTTGAGATGATTGACATTTGACATGACATGGATTAGGGATGCCCTATAAAATCCTTTTCGATATATTTTAAACAAAATTGACACCGTTCATTACCCAGCGTGCTACTCGTATTTATTCTATTTGAAATATTACAATGCATCTCACCTAAAGCGTGTGTGCCGTAACGAACATACGATTCGAAGTATCTTTCATAATAAATGTGTGGTTGTTTGTGCACTGCTTCGTTTTCGTGTTTTTATATTCGTGAATCTCACACATCGAATCAGTTTTTATGGATCGAAGTAGCGGTCATGCTTAATAAATGGCGTTTTGTGCACTGAAATTCAATTCGATTCGAGTGTTTGTTTTTAGTGAACACCTACTCGAATCTCAGATTGGTGCACGTGGACTTTCGTATTCGATTCGTATTTTTAAAAACTGACCATGAAAAATTCCCAAGACCCAAAACAAATCACGAATACGAATCGACTATGAGTAAGTACACAGCGCCCATTCGTGAATTCTGATCCATTTTTATGCTGCTCGTAAAAAACACGAATTGAATCGAATACGAGGTAGTGCACAAACGTCTTTATGTGTAGTAATTGTATAGAAAAAGAAAAGTAATTATATAGAATGCATGTTATCTTATCTTATCGATGTATGTGAAATAAAAGTTTGGGTATCACTAATTGTCATGTCAAATCTCAAATCTAATTGTCAAAGATTTGTGATGTCGTAAATCGTTTAAGCTCTTTTAATTGTTCAATACAGAACGCAGAGTGTCCGTTTCATACATATATTCGCAATGAGTATATTAAAATATACTTATAATTACTATGTATGTCAGATGCTTGTTGGTCCTGGGGCCATTTCCGACAAACTCCATTATAAGGTACTTCCCGCTGTCCTATATTCATGAAATTTGGCAAGAAGCAAGGCAACACAAGTTAAGGGAAAAGTCTGAAAACCGTAAATTTTTAATAACATCACAAAAATTAGGGTCCCCTTATAAGGAATTCGGCTCCAAATTTTAAAGTGAGGCGACCGTATCATGTGGGGCATCGTACTTTCGTACGACCTCATTAGCACAAGCTAAAATAGATTTTAAATTATTTTAACCACATCTAATTTTCGATTGCTACCCAAAAATAAAAATAAAAAGTTTTTCTGATGGATTTTTGGGCAAAAATTTTCGAAACTCAATGCCCGAAATATTTACATACCCGCAAGCTTGTACGGAATCCTCGGTGTGCGAGTCCAACTCGCACTTGGCCGGTATTTTTTGCCATTTAATTGACAACATTAACTTAGGTTAATTCCACAATTTGCAAAAATTGCAATGTTTCTTAATTTTTACAATACAGGGTAAAGTTGTTAAGTTAAACATAGGATTAAAGTAAGAAGCCAGTCTGGAAGACTGGATTGGTAAAAATGAATTGGATAATTTTGTACAGTTTAAAATGTTGACAACTTGATCCCTAGACACTTTTGATGCATGTTTAAGGGTTCCTTGTCCTTGTTAGGACTACAAAACCCAAAAAAACTATTATTCACACTTTTATACAATTGTGAGGAAAGTGATCATTTATATTACGCTAGGTCATTCAAAACATCACCTTTAGTAATAGTAATGTTTATTCACATAAATATGTACATATTTTACAAGTAGGATGCTTATCTAAACTTAAAGTACACAAAAGTATTAGCATTTGGGACCGAACTAGGCATAACCTGTATTTCAGCCCTCAACGCCGATCCCCCTGAGTTACAAATTAAGTATTTTAATATGTTATTGCAATGCAACCTTTGCTTAGGTTCTGAATACAAATTAATATTAAGTTAAATTAACTAGTTTGCTACTAAAGTAACGAATATAATTTAATTACTAATATTAATCAGATTATAACGTGATAGTCATAATGGCTCTAATTGCGTTATCACATCAGTTGCTCAAATGATTAACCGTACAATTTCTAATTAGGTAACTTGAATGTAATTATAAAATAACTTTATCCCTTTTAGAAAATATCAATTTTGGACCAATTTGGATTAACTTTTTTAAAACTATTCGTTGAAGTCTCAGGAATGCTCTTATGAAGAGAAAAAATTAATGCGCGCGGACAAAGGCGAGGACGAAGTGTTAGTGTATGATTAAATTAATCATCAATTGAGTACAGTTTGACCGATTTGGTTGTGGTTTGTTGCGTTTCTAACTGTCGAGACACCGGCATGTATGAAATAAAATTTTAAGAAAAACCATCCACCGAAACTTAAATTGCACCAATACACATTTATAAAAAAAAAAACCGGTCAAGTGCTGGTCGCACTTCTCACATTTTGGTATTTGTTGTTAAAATATACGTAATAATAAACATTATCACCAAATACCAAGTTCATAGGTCAATAGGAAGTTAAAAAATTCTTCGGAAGTAAATTTTGTGACAGACAGACTGACACGTGAGTGACAGCAATAGGGTTCCGTTTGGACCCTTTGTGTACGGAATCCTAAAAACACAAAACGAAATTACGGTTATGTTAGTGTAATTTTTAAGCTTAAGAATGATAACTTTGCATATTTTTAACGACGCGACAGTGCAAGAGCAACAGAATGCTTGCCTATAAAAGATACTGGGGTTAAAAAGGCAGTCTTAAAACTATGTAGCTCAGGGCAATGTTATATCTGAGGTGTGCAATGTCAACAGTCGTTGGTTTTGCAACTTTTGTCGCCCTGTAGCTTTGTTGACATTTAATATTTAAATAAATTAGTAGAAACTTTTCATTAATTTATTACTTTTGTCGCTATTTTTTTATTACAATAATAATAATATTTTTATTTCCATCAAGGTAGTACAATCATTTCTTAATCTAATAACAATTTAACTTAGTATAGAGGTTGTACGCTGTCACATAGAATTATGGAATTCTCTAACTCCTAAACTAAGTCAAGCTTGTACTCGTATTATAGGAGTTAGTGAGCTGTTGACTTAGACACAACCTTGCACTTATGTAACTGTAAGACCTAAACAAAGTTATTGCTTAAAAATAAAAAAACATAAACCCACTGTAAAGTTATACAAAATAATACAATAAACATTGAACTACCTATATACACAAACAATACAAGACACCTATTTTACCTACTTGCTTTTTAACTATTAAAAGTAATTCTGTCTGATCATAAGTCAAAGTAAATAACCAATTTTTCAACTTATGCTTTACCTCACGTTTGGTTAAATTGTTATTATTTAGTTAGCGTTTTTTTACACTGGTAATATATTGACTGTGGTCAAAGTTTATTTACATAGTAGGTATTGGTTTATTTAAATACTGCTACTGATTAGCTTTTAGGGGGTGGGAGGGGGGGCTCGACTCGAACAAAAATTTCACTCTAAACTTTAATATTTCGCAAACGAATCACTAAATCGAAAAAAAGTTTTTCTAACCCCGCAATGATGTGGGAAAGTATCCAATGACTTCTTCCGCTCTGGGCGGAGGGCGTGTCAGACTTTTACTGACTAAAACCCACCCCTTTTCCTTCAGTTGCTTGAGTGCCCAGGGGCGCTGTAACTCTGTTTCGAATTTATCTGCGACCCCTGGGCAGGCATCGGCCATGACGGGCCCCGTCAGGTATTGCTGACATTTCTTTGAGGCGCACGTGGAACACTACGCGCTGTTGACTCTCGGGCCTGGTCCTGTTCGGACGGCGAGCTACCTATTACCACTACAATGGCCAGAGATCGTCTCGCGACCCCCGACGCCCAGGGCATTTCCTGCGGTGGCTGCTGCTGGGGGCGTGAGGGTGACTCCAGTGTGTCTCCCTCCCCGTTCCGCGTCTTCCTTCGCGAGCATTACTGCTTTGCAGAAGGAGGCGACTGCTTCCCATTCCCTCTCGCTCCGTACCGTGGCCTGGACCAGGGCCGGACGTGAGTGGTCGCTGCCGCCGATCGCCTCCAGAAGGACACGACGGTGCTTCGCCCAAGCGGAGCAGAACTCCACCGTGTCCTCTGGGCGATCCTTGCAGTGGTGACACTCGGGCGTTTCGGTAGAACGGTTTCCAGATAGGAATGGCGTATTCCAATTGAGACCTTGATAAAGTTTTATATAATACCAAAAAAGTAGAGGGTCGCACAAAGTCTTCAGAGAATCTTATTACAAAACCATACATTTAAAAGGCTTTATTTATGTTTTCAATATGCAAGTCAATGTGCAGACATGAATCAATAGTAACACCAAGGTCGCGAATGGACTATACGAGTATTTAATTGTTGGTTATTCAAAGCATACTTAGTTTATTTCTGTTTTTAGTAAACGATATACTGTGAAATTTTGGAAGACTATGAAAGAGTTTGTTGTCTATACAGTAGGTATTAAATCTGTCAAGATCCTCTTGCAGTAGTAGGCAGTCATCAATTGTTTGGCAACCTTCATAGATTTTCATAACATCAGCATACAGTAGGAAATTCGCATCAACAAAACAATGTTTTATATCATTTATAAGCATAATGAAAAGCAAGGGCCTCAAAATGGACCCTTGAAGAACACCGTACTTAACAACCACATTCTCTGATTCAAACCTATTAACAACGACCATTTGTGTTCTGTTATAAATGTATGATGCAAACTATCGAAGCAAGTTGCCTCGGATTCCGTTGAAGGCGAGCTTTTCCATTAGAATTGTGTGATCCACCTTGTCAAAAGCCTTCCGAAAATCAGTGTAGACAACATCCACCTGGACTCTCTTGTCCATATTTTCAAAAATAAAGTTGGTAAAAATCATAAGACCGCCGTTTAACGAACCCATGTTTTTCCGGAATAATAAGGCCTCGATTTGGGGAGATAGAGCACCGTGCACTAGTCTCTCGAAAAGCTTCGACAAAGTGGAAAGAATCGATATGGGGCAGTAATTTTCTATATGATTTTTATCTCCAATTTTATAAACAGGCGTTATGAACGGTCTCTTCCACACTATAGAAACACACCTTCATGTAAGCATTAATTGAGCGATCCGCCCCGGCTTCGCACAGGTGCAAATTTTTTGCTTATTCTTTCGAGATCCAATTTTTTTTTCACACAAAGCTTGTCCTTTCAATTACGAACACAACAAAAAAAGAATTAGCCAAATAGATGCAGCCGTTCTGAAGTGATGCGCTTACATAAATTTGTCAATTGATTTTAATTTATGTAGATTAAGTGCAATACAGAACTGATGTGAACTGTGAAGTAGGTAGGTAGTATACCGTCGGGGCCAGCACCTTTAGACGGGTCCAATAATTTAACGGCTCTATATACAACTTCTTTTCTATTTACCTCCTGCTACCGCAGAGCTATCCTGGTATTTGTTTGAAGGTTCCCAACTCTCAGGATCGAAAGTGGAAGATTCATAGACAGAAGCAAAGAAAGTGGAAAACAAATTACATATATCAGTAGGGCTATCAGACGAGGAACTTTTAAGATACATATTAACTGGATAGTTAGCCTCACTGTACTACATATACTACATATACTTACTTTGATTCCGCCAAGCCCGTTTCATCAACGGACCTCACGACGTACGGCGAAGTGCCACCGGTTCATAGTGGACATCCCATCCATACGCACAAAGCGCTTTGACAAAACATTCATTGTGCGTACAGCTAGGGAGTGGAATTCCCTACCAGTTAGTTTCCTGATAGCTACAACCTGGGAGTCTTTAAGTCAAGAGTGAATAGGTTACTTCTAGGTAAGCGTGCTCTATCTTCGACCACATCATTGCTTTCCATCATGTGAGATAGTGGGCAAACGCGTGCCAATTAACAATTTAAAAAAAAGTTAGATAGATATGTCCAAAAGTACTTTATATTTTTACGTATACTGTCTTCCACTAAGTTAATATTATTTCTAAAATAAATAACAGACTCACGTTGAAATAATTTACGGTAACCCTTGAAGTGATTATCGTCATACAAGTTCTGATACTTTTTCCATTTGATCCAATCACGTTCTTTATTTTTAAAGATACGTATGAAAGAAGGTGTAAACTTATTTGGGATGGAACCCAAACTATAATGTTTGCTGGGTTGGAGGAGTCACTTGGTTCAATTAAACTCTTCTTAAATCTTGAAGACTATTTATTTTCTTGTTCACAATACAGTTCATACAAGAATATGTTACATAAACAATACACAGTCGGTACAAGGTGTGGTACACGACAATACACAGTCGGTACAAGGTGTGGTACACGACAATACTCAGTCGGTTCAAGGTGTGGAACACGACAATACTTAGTCTGTTCAAGGTGTGGAACAAGACAATAGTCTGTACAAGGTGTGGTACAAGACAATAGAGCGAAGCCAGAGGACTTTCGAGCTCACTGGGTCGCTGCCGCTGAGCTGACTGATTTTGACTGTTTTTTTTTTTTTTTTTTTTGTGTTTGAACTCTCGCAGTTCAACCCTAGCGGTTGTCGACTGCTTAAGCGGACGTGCCCGTGGTGGTTTTAATTATTATTAAAGCCTCCAGCCAGGACTTATACTTAAACTTGATTTTGACTGCCAGGGGTGCCTATATTTATTACCCAAACTCTATGGGGCACGTAGTGTAGCAAATGCAAACCCGGACAGCCAATACAATTTGATCATTTCACAAATTAACTTGGACATTAACATTCGACCAATCACAGGCATTACAACATTCTGACGATAACCAATCAGAAGGGTTTCACTAATCTATTAGGTAATGAACACCTGCATATTTACTTTTACATATTTACTGGTCTTACCAACAACAAAACTAACATATATACATACTACAAAGTATGTATTCTATGGACAAACTGAATCTACGTTATATTTACTTTTAGATTCTAATTTTACATTCTCATAAATCTATAAACTACAATAAAAACAAAGCAACTTTATATATGTATTTCAACATGTACATAATTTTACATGGTGGACTTCGAAAACTTTCCACTGTCTGTAGCCAATCCATGAGAAGCATGAATTTGAACAACCAATCGCTGTCTAGCCAGAATTCCCGACTACGGGCTTTATTACAATTGGTCAGCTTTAACGCTGTGACATACACTACTTGCGCTATAGAGAAAAGTTACCTGAGTAAACTTTAACATTAAACATACTTTTATCCTTATTTTAAGACATTACTAGACATAATAAGACATAATGAAACATGACAAAATAAACTAAATTAACTACAGGTTTAGTATGGACCAAAGCGATGACGCTTCCTATACACATTCGTTTGAGCGTCCTGCACAAAACTAGACAGGAAATTGTAAATTTTTAATTCGAGTAACTGGAATATGTTGTCTAATTATTCCATACAAAACATCGTAAAAAGTGTAGACAGCCTGTTCAGCGGACAGATGATCGAGATAGTTTTCCCAATTTATAGAACTGAGTTCCGCATTAATGTCAAGATATTTTCCTCTGTGAAAGTTATACCTAGGTGCAGAATGGCATTTCATAGGAGTAAATTGCATATTGAAGTCTATGAATACGGAAAAAGGGGGATGGTGTGTATCAGCCTGAAGTAGTGACGTACAGGATACTATCTGACAATCTGCGTTCGAGATAAACAGATCAAGTATTCGTCCAAGATGATTCCTAATATTAATGTATTGGGAACCGTTAATAAGTGACATGAAATTTAAAATAAGCTGGCTGCTTGAGTTTGAGCTATCTGCCACTGCTTAATTACCCTGAACGAACCATTTTATTTCGGGCAAGTTGAAATCTCCAACAAAAAAAATTACTCTGTAGTATAATCATTAGCGGTTAATTGTAGCCGTTCTTGAGTTATATATGGTTAAACTAACCCGACTGTGTTTTATGTTATAGAAGATATAGAGATCTTTCTAGCTTGGTATTGCGGCATAACTTCAACATATTAAACGTTTTATCTAACGATCTATGAAACTAAATGGAGGAACATGACGTCTGATAAATTATCCATCAATATTGTTAATAGATAAATATCTGCTTACAAAGGAAAATTTTGAAACAATTTACTCTTGCATGGCAAATGCTAGCCATTGATTTTGTACGCGGTCCCAAGTTGGGGGACAACTAGTCCCTATCAACTGAATGGCCCAGCATGGCGGCGCGGTGCACACTGTGAATGGCCACAACCCGGCAACATCCGACGGACACACTTATTTGTTTGCTTGTATTTGATGCTCAATATGGCGCCTATAAGCAATTTCGTCTTTCATCATGAACGCTTTGTAGTGTTGATCCGTGCTATTAGTAATTCGCAAAGCTAGGTAGGTATTATTGGAAATGCCGAAGATACTAGACGACTCGGACTCGACTAAATAAAAAACAAATATAATATTGACTAAACAATAATATAATAAAAACCGAATACCGAATATTGACTTTTTTGATTAATTAATTAATATTTCCTTGTTTAGTATTATGCTGGTAGTCACAATTGTCTTCAGTCTAAAAGATAATAAGATGTCATAACCTGACTTTTTTTTTGTAATGTTAGTTTTAAGTTAAATTTATCAGCCCATTTTACTTACTTGAACATAACTTTCCTCTGTAAATATTAGCTATAAAAGTGTTTGTCAGAATAGCTGCTGTTGACTAAACATTAGAACAGTTGAGTTTGCGCCAAGCTCTGTGTACTCTGTGTATGTTAGCAAACAAAACAAGCTTTTGGCAAAACTTTTGACTAAATGGCAAAACCATCCACAGCTCTTTCATACTTTTGAACTGACAAATAAAAATTAAGCATTTTACTGTATACAAAGGTCTACAAAATGGCGAAAAATAATCGTAAAATTTGAATTAGAGTTAGGAACGACTAGTAAAAGTTATGGCCGGAGATTGCCTGTCTACACTTTTGTTGATAGTGGTATTTATAAAGGAGGTCCAAGTTTACAGGCCCTCGCTTGTCTAATGGAGCCGTGGCCTTCCGGCTGCGAGTCCAAGAGGCATTTAATCTTGTGCTGAATTATGTGTTGATGCCGGAAACCCGGAAAACGCTCCCTGTCCGCGCCCCAGTAATTTCACTTTTTATTATGTGCCCGTTTGGTCGGTTTATGCATTTATTTAGTGGCTTCATTTTACTTTTTGTAATTATTTTTCGGGGCTGCTCCAGTATAATTTTCATTGTGTTTGTAATCTGATCTGTACGGAGGTACTACACAGGGCTCTGTGAAGAAAAAATAAGTAGGTACACTGAAAAAAATAATTAGTAAAGCTTAATGAAAAAGCATTAATCTGAACTGTTTGAACAGTGCAGATTAATTCTTTAACAGTTCAGATTAATGCTTTAACAGTTCAGATTAATGCTTTTTCATTATGCTTTACTACTTATTTTTTTCAGTGTAGTACACCACTCTAGCCACTGTCGACTGGCTGGTCTACAGTGACTACTTACTTTTTTTTTTTTGAGATAGTTTTTAACCGACTTCCAAAAGGAGGAGGTTCTCAAATCGTCTGTATGTTTTTTTTTTGTGTATGTTACGCGATTTCTCTGCCATTTGTTAATAGATTTTGATGTTTTTTTTGTTCGGTAGGTCATACTTCAGAGGTAGTTTCATATAAGTACCATAACCTGGTGCACCAAAATATTTATGGTTGTATGGGCAAGGATTTAGAAATAGAATTATTCCTAAAATTTAACAATGTAGATATTCTTTGTATAACTGAACATTGGCTTAAAAACCATCAGATTATGTTTAATTATAGTAATCACCAGGTTGGTAGTTCGTTCAGCAGAGTAAACGCTATACATGGTGGTTCATTAATTTTAATAAATAATCTACTTAAGTTTAAAGACCGCAAGGATATTGTGAGCCTCTCTGTTGAACAGACAGTTGAAATTGCCTGTATTGAATTGGAGCAGTTTATTATATTAAGTGTGTACAGACCACCTAAAGGATTGTATGATTGTTTTGAAAAAGTAATGGATGAAGTGTTGCACAAAATTTGTAACTCTAGTAAGTCCGTCATCGTTTGTGGCGACTTCAACGTTAATTTGTTAGAAACTTCTAGCCTAAGCACTAAAATTATAAGTTTGTTTCAGTCATACAATCTTGTAAATTTATTTATGGAGCCTGCTAGAATAACTCTAAATTAATAATACTGCATCTTGCCTAGATAATATTTATGCAGATATTTTACCTACCCACAAAAAAAAAAATTAATTTATTAGACTCTGATCTTAGTGGACTATTGATCACTATACCAAATATAAACAAATGTAAACGAAAAAAGATATCACTGTTAACCCAAAATCTAAAGGTTGCTTGGATACATTTAAAACTAAACTCTCAAATAAAATCCCACTTTTGTCAACTAATGATGTCACTAATCAACATTATAATGATTTTTTCAAAAACACGCAATTTGATACTACTTTTATTCCTAAGACGATTTCGGTAAATCTACTCAAATGTCCTTACTTTGGTATTGTTCGTCGGTTCGTTGAGCTCCTCAAAGTTCTGAGTTGAGCTTCGCGATGACTGACAAATGCTTGCACTGTCTGGACAGGTCCACTCGAATTTGTGTGTTGCTTTCTTCAAAAAGCTCATCCCAGACATAAATTGGTTCTCATATGATTTAACCAGTACACATTGTATGGATTTGAACACTTTAAAAGAGACTTTGACCTCTGAGTTTGTTTCGGTGTTTCGTCTCAGGGTAGTCAGCTAGGAAACACCGGCCTCATCTAGCTTAAACTGACAAAAACATAAACGTGTAAAAGTGTTCCTTGTAACCTATTTACTGAATAAACATCATTTATCGTTTATCATATAAATTTAATCGAAATAGATTCAGTACTTAAATAAAAAATCAAAATAAACAAAAACTATGTATACACAGATGATGTTTTGGTTGTCTTCAATTATTCCATGTTATGGGGTTATCCATTCGGGCATAACTTTATTATTTAGTTTTAGGTTCCGGGGTAGGTACAACAACCAGAAAGTGATAAATAAATATTTTTTTTTGCAAAAAAATACAACCAACTTCTAAAAATTGCAAAATTACTTTAATTTTGAAAATCGGTATTAAATAAGGAAGACAAACAAAATACAAACACAGACTTCCGAAATTAAAGTTATTTTGGAATTTTTAGAAGTCGTTTGTATTTTTTGTAAAAAAGCTTTTTTGTAGCTTTCGAATACAGTTCGCTTAAAACGCTTAGGACT
Organism: Polia nebulosa; assembly: GCA_951329385.1. Lineage (NCBI taxonomy): Eukaryota > Metazoa > Arthropoda > Insecta > Lepidoptera > Noctuidae > Polia > Polia nebulosa. The sequence goes on along the minus strand of OX589593.1, from coordinate 15,559,365 downwards.
AATAGGTACCTAGGCAGACCATGAAATGTGTCCGCATTTATCTAGTTTTACTCATTAGAAATATTATTCGGGACATTGCAAGCGGGTAAAGTCAGGAAAAGCTAAATTTGTAGCGCCTGAATTTCATGATATTTCAAGGATTTTACGTGACTGCAGCTAATTAGACAATGTGTGTCTAAAACTACTTGCATTAGATATTATTGGTACAGGAAACCAAATACAACACTATTTTATTTTAGTGATATCCAAATATTAAAAAAAAAACTTAATTATTTTATTTATAATAAAAGAATTTGTAATCTGCCATACATTAGCGCTTACCATAGTAAAAGTCTTGTTACATAAATGTCCATTATGTAACAAGACATGTTGGATTTGACGTCGCTCGACGCATACAGACGTGCACATCAATGCATTACAAACTAAATAAATTAACGTTTGCATAAATACTGACCCAGTTTTATAGTGAATTAGCGTGTTTTATAAATTAAGTGAATTATAAGTTAAATAATGATCTGACTAGATTATAAACAGTTTATATAATCTGAAATATGGACGGCAGCCCCTTTAGTCGGAGCGGGATGACGCCGCGCAGCCCTCCATCGACACCAACACCAAGACCACCTCAACCACCCAAGCAAAATCAAGAGGAAGTAGTGGAAACAATATCCACTCCGGAAATTCAGAGCTGGTTAGGGTCCATTGAGCAGTACTTGAACGAGGTATGTACTATTGCCTCTGATGGAAAACTGAATTCAGACCAGAAGATCAGGATAAGTAATCTCTGCAGAAAAGTTGGACATGGAGTTTCGCAAATGGCTGTTCAATACCAGTCGCTGAAGTCAAGAGCCATACAAACCCATACCGCCCTAAAAACCATGACCGAAGCTCGAGACCTAGCGGAGTGTCTTACAGAGATGAACCGCACCATTCAAGAGTCATGTTCGAAGCAGGGAGCTAGTGCCTCCTCTTTTGCCGATATGGTGAAGAAGGGATCCAGCAGTTTCGTTCGTCCGAATAACCTGAGTTCCGTGGCGATTTTCCCGTGTGACAACTCAAAGACCAGTGAACAAACTAAAAACATGGTCCAAAACATCATATGCCCTGAGGAAATGAAGCTGAAAGTTCGAGGCGTACGCAAAATCGGAAAAGGAGGACTTATAATCAGCACAGAGACGAAAGATGACCTAGACAAGCTTAAGAAAACCGTCCAAACTGCTTCGTCAGGGCTTACCGTCGACGAACCCCGTAAGCGTAAACCTCGCATTATAGTAATTGGAGTGCCCGCATCAATGGCTGAAAACGAGGTTTTTAAATGTCTTTATGAACAGAATGTAGCTGATAAACTGCCGACCATGTCCCGAGATACATTTATGACCTCAATCAAACTAAGCCATAAATCTGGGCGAAAAGATGCTGAAAATTGCAACTACATCATAGAAGTTCCAGCCGTCATTCGCAAGGCTCTCATCACCCAGGACCGGTTATTTATAAATTGGACATCCTGTCCGGTACGAGACTTCACACTAGTAACAAGATGTTACAATTGCCAGCAGTATGGTCATGCAGCCAAGACATGTAAGGTTACTGCCCCTACGTGTGGACATTGTGGTGAAGAAGGCCACTCTAGCCAAGACTGTTCAAAGAAAGCCGCTGATCCAAAATGTGCCACCTGTTTACGCTTCAAAAAACAAGCAAACCACAAGACGGGAGACGCAATTTGTCCGGCCAAAATAGCTGCTGAATACAGGTACATAAACTCGGTAGACTATGAAGGCGCCTAAGAGCGCCACATATTTAGTTTACATCTTAGACGTAATTAATTGTTATTAGTTATATATAAAATGGATATTAATAATATAATTTCAGACATAGATAACTCATTCTCAAATGAGTCAAAGTCATGTGAGGTTGAGGACTGCAGACAATATCTTTCTCAGCATCCACACTCACTAACCATACTAAGCCAAAACATCCGTAGTGTTTATAAGAACATAGATAGCTTCAACATTTTCCTTCACAGACTTAACTTTGACTGTGATATTATGGTTTTAACAGAGTGCTGGTTATCAATCCGCCACGATAACCTCCCGGTTATACCAGGATATAACACGTTCTACACTGAAATGAATCACAATCAAAATGACGGGGTTGTTGTCTTTGCAAAGGAGTCACTAAAGGTCAATGTTGAAGAAGCTAATCTACAAGATTGTATGAGTAACTGTCTTATAATCAAAATTGGTACAACCACAGCGTTAATTGCTATGTATAGATCTCCTTCCGCTAGAAACCTGACTTCTTTTCACAGTTCCATAAACCAGATTCTTCAAGCACTCAGCCATTTCCAAAATGTAATCCTAACAGGCGATATTAACATTAACATTGGCTCTGAGAACTGCGATGCAGGGACTCAAGACTACCTCAATATCTGCTCATACCATGGTTTTCTCCCCGCTCACACATTGCCTACTCATCAGAGTGGTTCCTGTCTCGATCATATGATGATCAAATCCAGCTATTCATATATTACGCTTGTTACTAACTCAACAATAACCGATCATCATGCTGTCCTACTAAACGTAAATTTAACGCTGCCTAAGCTAAATCGCTCACAAACCAAGACTAACATAAATATAAAAAAACTCGAATATGATTTACGTAATATCGATTATAGCCCAGTTTATAAAACTGCTGACGCTAATACCGCTTTATCGTACTTAATAAAACATGTCCAACAAGCTATATTGCATAACACGACAATAGTGACACTAAATAAGCGTCATCATAATATCAAACCTTGGATTACGCCTGGCCTAATTCGTTGCATAAGACACAGAGATAAACTCCATCAAAAAACAAAAAAATACCCCGATAATTTAATAATTCTGAACTCATATAAAAGATATAGGAATTTCTGCAACAATCTTCTAAAGAAGCTGAAAAATAATTATGACAAAAATGAATTAAATAAAGCAGGTAACAATAGCAAGCAACTTTGGAAACATATTAAAAACGTCACTTATATGACTAAACAACGTGAATCAAATTCGAGTTTACTGCTTACTAATCCTTCACCTCTGCTGTCCGCAAACAATGTAAATAACTTTTTTGTAAATGTTGGGAGAAATTTGGCAGAACAGATCCCGAAACGTTGCGTCCAAACATCTTTCCAAAAACTAAGCAACAGCTGTAACCAGAAATCATTTGTTTTGCTGGATACAGATGAAGAAGAAATATCACGTATCATTGCTGGCCTAAAAGATGACTGTGCAGTTGGATGGGATAATATAAGCAATAGGATGCTTAAACTATTTAAGCATATATTTGTACCTCCCTTAACGCATGTGTTTCGAATCTGTCTTTCTAAAGGAATTTTCCCGAGTTGTCTAAAAAAGGCAGTTGTCATCCCGATTTATAAAACTGGAAGCAGAGAAGTGACTAGCAACTATAGGCCAATATCGATACTCCCTTCTATGTCAAAAATACTTGAGAAAATAATTAACAACAGACTAGTAAGCTATTTAGAAAAAAACAACTTCTTGTCACCTGCGCAATTTGGCTTCAGGGCCAAATTGTCCACAGCCGATGCAGTGCATAGCCTAACAGATTATGTCTCAAAAGAGCTAGACAAAGGGAATAAGGTCCTAGGAGTCTTCCTTGATCTAGCGAAAGCCTTTGACACTGTCTCAGTCTCCGCGCTTCTTGACAAATTAGAGGCTATAGGAATAAGGGGAACGCCGCTGTCGCTACTTGCTGACTACTTAAACGGCCGATATCAACGTGTTAGGATAGATAATTTCACGAGCGATGAGCAGAAAAATACTGGTTTTGGTGTTCCCCAGGGAAGTATTTTGGCCCCAACGCTTTTCCTGGTTTATATTAACGACTTGTGTAATTTGAACATTAAGCACGGCAAAATAGTATCATATGCTGACGACACGGCGTTAATATTTACAGCTAAAACCAGTAGCGAACTGCACGAAAACGCTCAACTAGGTTTTAATATTGTGACTAATTGGCTTCAAAGCAATTTACTAACATTAAATGCTGACAAAACAAAATATATACACTTCTCCATGCGCAAGCCGCAACTTAACACTGCTAGCTTTCATCTATACGCCCATCAATGTGGTAACCCTTCAGTCAACATGTGTCATTGTCCTCTTATCCTCAAAACCTGTAACATCAAATACCTCGGGGTAATAATTGACGATACACTCACATTTAGACATCATATTGAAACTCTGGTTAAAAGAGTGCGCAAGTTAATATATGTATTTAAAAAAATACGAACTTTTGCAAATTCAAAATTAATCACACAAGTTTATCTGGCCCTATGCCAGTCTATAATTCAATACTGCATTACTTCATGGGGTGGCGCATCAAAAACCCTCTTGCTTCCTCTTGAAAGAGCTCAGAGAGCAATTTTAAAAGTAGCAAACTTCCATCCCTTTTTCTTTCCCACAGATCAGTTATATAAATCCTGCAACGTGCTGACTGTTCGCCAGCTTTTCATTTTGCACTTAGTATTAAAACAACATACTATGCTTTCGTACATTTCTGACAGTACCAACAAGAGGCGGAATGATATAGTGTGCACTTCTAATGAAACCTCCAAAAATGTCTTTGCAGAAAGATTCTTCTCATTTTTAGGCCCATTTCTGTACAATAGGTTAAATAAAAAACTAAGTTTTTATAAGTTGAACTATTTTAATTGTAAAAAAACTGTCATTTCATTTCTACGAAGCATTGCTTATGAACAGACAGAGGATCTACTCATTGTCGACAAATAACCCGCTAACGTGCTGATTCTATTTTTATGTAAGTTTTAATTTTAGTACTTTATACTGTTTAATTTATTTATAATTCTTATAAGATATTTATGAACTGTCTAGCCTGAAACACAGGTTCCACCTAGTTCAGGCTAATATAAAACTGTGCTCTAGTCTAATTGTTAAGATATTTTTATTGTATTTGTCTCCCTTTTATAAAATAAACGATTTTTATTATTATTTTTTTTATTAATATTAAGTATAAAATGATTTCCAAACCAAAATCAACATAAAAGTAGAAACCTTTCTATGGAATTGTTACCCAAATATGGAACATTAGAAAACTCAACTATACGTTGGAATTTTGGTTAAATCTCAAAATGAACTTTCTGCCTGGGGTTACAGATAAATTCGAAAGAGAGTTACCACAGCCCTTGGCACAGGCAACTGAAGGAAATGATTGAATAAATAAATATAATCTCGAACTCTGCACCAGCAACCACCATGTGCGTAGAGATCACACGGTATAAGACAATTAATCCATGATTCTCCTTAAGCATCTTAAAAATTACCTCAAAAACTTTTCTCACAGAGAAATAAAAACTATTTTTCGGATCTATTTATTTGGAAAAAAGTTTAATTTTTTACTTTTAGTTGTATTACTCCATTAAATTGTGTTACCAATGGATATCTAGGCTATAGCAGCAATCGCGGTTGATTCGCTGTCATTTTTTGAATAGTTCCGTTGTCTGTCTCCGAAACGCATCATCAGATCTTTACGAAATTGAAATGGGACCATTTCGGAATAAACTTCTTTCGAAGAAAAAACGAATTTTGGAAATCCGTCTATAAATGACGGAGTTATGCCCGAACATACGAGTACATTAAAAAAAAAAATACTGTTACGAGCTGGGTATGGGATAAATTATTTTACACCAATTAATTAACCAAATATCCTTTATTAACTCAACAACTTATTTAAACAAACACTAATTCACTAATAATCACTATTCTCTTAGTAATCGCTTGTATTCGCATCCGTTCGCATCCGTAGTCGAAAACAGACTGACTCACTCGCCCGCCGTCCGGCCTATTTATACGGTCATGGAAGTTTCCAGAACATTGTCGAACTATCCTATACTGGAATATTCTAGAAACATCTATGAACTTCTATACAGTACCACAATGGAATGTTCTCGAACCTAGTGGAAACTTCTGGAAACTTCGACCACATTCTCAAACGTTCCAGAGTAATACGGTCGACGTAACACTGCCCCCTCCTTAGACATGCTCGTCCCGAGCATCATTAGTCCCGTAGTATCGCGCCAAACGGTCTACATGGACAATCTTAGGCGCACCTCGTGGACCCTTCTGTATTCGGTAGGTGACATCGTTGATCCTGGTCACGATTCGGTATGGTCCATCCCATTTTGCTTGCAATTTGGGAGACTTCCCTTTGCTGCGCACTGGGTTATGCAACCACACCAGTGAACCTTCGTCAAAACCTCTATGGTTTGCCTTCCGGTCGTATCGGGTCTTCATCTTATCAGACATTTGTTGGCCGGATTGTCTGATATGCATACATCATTCAACTTGTTACGCAAGTCATTCGCATAATCGGTTACACTGCGTGGGGCATCAGGGGGGGTTCCGGTGATTAAATCTGCAGGCAACCGTAATTCCCTTCCAAAGTTCGCGGAGGCTGGTGTCACAGTCGTACTTTCGTGAACTGCACTACGGTAGGACAGAAGAAATGGCTGTATGTGCTTGTCCCAATCCCTTTGCCTGCTTTCCACAACTTTTGCCAGATATCTCTCCAACGTTTGGTTGAAACGTTCTACCATTCCATCAGATTGTGGATGGTACGAAGTGGTTCTGGTCTTGTGAGTACCCATCAGTCGACAAGTCTCCTGGAAAACTTGTGATTCAAAATTCCTCCCTTGGTCGCTGTGAATTTCCAAGGGTACTCCAAAACGACAGAAGACTTCCTGAACCAATTTATCTGCGACTGTTGTTGCTTCTTGGTTGGGAATGGCGAAGACTTCTGGCCACTTTGTGAAGTAATCCATGATAACCATGAAGTACTTGTTTCCGTTTTCACTTTCCGGAAATGGTCCTGCAACGTCTAGTGCTATCCGTTCCCAGGGGGCTCCCACGTTGTATAATTGTAAAGCACCTCTGCTGCGTGTCTGGGGTCCTTTCACAGCCGCACAACTGGTACATTTGCGGCACCAGTCCTCAACATCCTCTCGACAGTGAATCCAGTAAAACCGCTCTCGTATCTTCAGTAGAGTTCTTTTTACCCCCATATGTCCTCCTGAACATCCATCATGGTGGAGCCGTAAAACATCAGGTACTTTGGCTTTGGGGACAACAATTTGTAGATGACAGTTGTCTCCTCGAGCGTTTTCCCATTTACGGCACAAGACTTCATCCTGAATAACCAAGCTGTTCCATTGTGCCCAATAACTTTTCGTGATTGAACTCAACGCCGCAACATCACTCCACTTGGGTTTAGGAGCACCAGCTTTAATCCAGTCGAAGATCGGTTTAAGGTCCGGGTCATTTTGCTGAGCAAGCTGTAGTATTTCCTTCCATTCATTGTTGACATCCATTCTTAGCATCCTCACTCCGCTCATTCCCGGGTCGGACCTATCGTCCGTATCGCGCGCGCACACTATCACACAGTTGTCCTTCTTGGAGGCCACGTCGCTGGCAACACCATTCGCACCTGCATTCACTTTACTCTTCACTTGCTTCTGTTTTATGCACTTGTCGGGTGCCGCACCGACCTTGTCGACATCACTTGAACTAATACTTTCAGGGGCCTCCGCCACGGTCGTGCGCCATGTCGCGCCACTCGCGCTCCTCCACCGAACTGGCCGAGCCGCCCTTCCTTGCTGGGATTGATCTTCTCTCAGTATGCCTCGCTTTGGACAGCTTAACCGAAGATGACCCCTTTCTCCACAAGTGTAACATCTAGGGCTATATCCTTGCGGACGATCGCGTACAGGTGATGCCACAACCTCCCTGATACGGTGTGTTCGATGGTCTTGCCTCACTGCCTCTACTTCCAAGGCATGGGCCAAGGCGTCCTTCAGTGTCTCATGATGCCCAAGTCTTACAGCGGCTCTAACTTCCAAGTTACGTATTCCGTCGATGAACGCCTGTACCAGATTGCCATTGATGAGTGCAGGGGCAGACTGGTATGCCTTCCGAACCAACTTTTCAACTTCCAAGGCCCACTGTTGTAGGTTCTCGGCACTACGTTGCACACGATCTCTTAACTTAGCGCGAAATACGTGCTCCAAGTGCGCGTCACCATATCTGGATTCTAAGGCTTCCAGCAGCTGCTCATAGGTCACATCCTTGCCAAGAGCCTCAAGTACGGTTAGGGCCTGGTCTCGGAGGCCTAAGGTGAGCGCGGTCATGGCTTGCTCTTTAGTCCACCCATTCGCCTTCATAACGGCTTCAAATTGAATTTTGTAGGCCGACCATGAAGATGTTCCGTCGAATGGCGGCACCTTAAATCCACGTGCCGAAGGTGCAGCAACCACTGAAGGCACAACCCCATCTCCAGCTCTAAGTTCACCTAAAGCCTTCTTCACCCCAGCAATCTGAACTTCAGCTTCTGAGATACGATTCTCATGCTGGTGAACCTGCTCCTTCATCACCTGGAGCTCCTTGCCCAGTGTTGAGTGAAGGTCTTTTATGAGGAGCATCTGCTCTTCTTGGCGGCGAGCCTGCTCTTCTTTATCTTGTTGAAGCTTCTCTTCCATCCGACGGGCATGTTCTTCTTGGCGGCGGGCCTGCTCCTCTTGACGATGAGCCTGTTCCTCTTGACGACGAGCCTGTTCTTGCAACAGCACCATTAGCGCAGACAAGTCTGGCACCGCTGGTCCTGAAGAAACTCCACATGGGCCAGCGACTGGCTCTGTCACAGGCTGAGCACCACCCGGCGTCTGTATCGGGGAATCTCCAAACCGCCTCTGATCCATGTCTTGCTGCCGTTGACTCCTTGTACGAATACCCTCCGTGTCGTCCTTTGGTAAAATTGGCATAATTTATCCCTCACTTGTGACACCAATTTGTTACGAGCTGGGTATGGGATAAATTATTTTACACCAATTAATTAACCAAATATCCTTTATTAACTCAACAACTTATTTAATCAAACACTAATTCACTAATAATCACTATTCTCTTAGTAATCGCTTGTATTCGCATCCGTTCGCATCCGTAGTTGAAAACAGACTGACTCACTCGCCCGCCGTCCGGCCTATTTATACGGTCATGGAAGTTTCCAGAACATTGTCGAACTATCCTATACTGGAATATTCTAGAAACATCTATGAACTTCTATACAGTACCACAATGGAATGTTCTCGAACCTAGTGGAAACTTCTGGAAACTTCGACCACATTCTCAAACGTTCCAGAGTAATACGGTCGACGTAACAATACAAACATCCGAATTGATAACCTCCTTCCTTTCCTTTTGGAAGTCGGTTAAAAACAAACCTCTATCACCGCGGGCAACAACATTCGCTCGCCTGACAAGTCGACACAAGTACGCGAGTATTATAATTTAAAGAGATAGAATATTGTTTTGTACGGAGAAGTACATATTTATTTACGAGAAAACATGATTTCAAAACACCTTTCAAGCAGAAAAAATTGTTTTAACGTAAAATGTTAGTGTAGAAAGTATTTAATTTAATGTATGTAAGTAGGTAAATGAATACTAGACAAATGCTTGTGTTAAAATCCAATTAACGTCTTAGATACAAACAGTTCCACCGATTACCTGGAAAACGTTGAGCACCTAAACCCTATTACTAAAGTAGGGTACGCGTCTCCATCGCCCGCTTACTATGCAAACTTTAAGCCGCGTTAAGTAACAGCTAGTATTTACTCATAGTACCTGTTACCTCGTTCAGTTACCAGTTACCTGGTTCATAGGTAGCAACGAGTAAAAACAAGGAGTGCGACGGAGCTGTCCGTGGAAGCGTATTCCCTGATGTAATTACTGCGAGCTTGCCTGAGCGAATCCTCTAACACAATGACCGATGTCCGATCGCCACGAAACGCTCCCGCCTCAGCATATGTCACCGCTCACGCTTGCGCTAAGCGAGTTGTGCCGCTCCATTGCAGGAGTTATAGACAAAGGTCTCATGCAACTAGATTATCGAAACGACTCAAAAATATCGTCGGTACTTGGGTTTAGAGCGTTGTTTTTTAGTCTAGGGGTGCCTATTAACCTTCTTTAGAAATTATTTTTTAATAGAGTATTGGTGTTTCAGTTTTACAAAAGAGGTCTTCGTACCATAGAATCTCCGAATTTGTGCAATGAAACTGGCAATCTATACAACGTCTATTGCAACGTAAAATTATTTAAAGGCCAATAAATTCTTTTGTATAAACTCCATACGAAAGTAGAGAAGCGATGACTCCATTCACCACATAATAACATTTTTTTTGTCTATGTCGATAAAAATCGCAATTAGGTAAATAGAATGGAAAAATCATCTGCTAAATTGATTATATCCTACTAAAATAAAATGAGTCATATTTTTCCGTGTCGTGCAATAAAGTTCAGCTATTACTATGACTTTTTAAATGACATATGCTACCTGATACAGCTGTTTTGAAACACACCTTGTATTGCTTCCAATATAAATTTATTTATTAATAATTACAAACAAAACATACTGTTTATACGTTGATACGATGCTATGTCAATTACAAGGCATTTTGTGAAGGAAGAAGAGAAAACATAGAAGCAAAGAGAATTAAACCACTTAAAGGTGAGCGCTTTCAGTTTTGCTATAGATAGGTATCTACATTTCTTTACCTTACCTGTAATGTGCACACGCAGCATGGTTTGAACAATGTAGTGTTGTCTAGTTTAGTAGCTTTAATTTTTTTTACGATTAATCTAGTGTTTCAATTTGTTATTTAATAACACAGTTACACAGTTTAAATTTTTAAACCAGATTATTTTACCGGTCAAAATTTCCAAGCGAAATAGTTATAAAAAAACTAAAAAGCATATCAATAAAAATATCAATTTCATGAAAGTCGAAAATGTTATTTAGTAACTCCACAACCCCAAGCGCTGTTCTGCTGGTAATTCAATAACGCTTGCAGGCAAACGCAGTTACGGCCAATTAAAAGTATGCCACTCACTCACCGACGGATGGCGAATCGAGTTACCGCCCCTACGGGAGGCAAACCTTGAGACCGGCACAAACAAATAACTAAGAACGCTAGGTAATTAAAGTACTCTTTACAACTATTCTCATTTGGACGCACTCAACCGTGGTGTCATTGTACCATTAAATGAAGATAAGGTTAACATTACAGAGCGGCTTTTACGGCCTGCTGGGTTTAGGTTAGAAATTCTAGAAAAACAAATCATTAATTACGATTTTAATTAGGGACATTTCTTGACTTAAAATTACCGACGTACCTACATTATACTGAGTGTGACGGAAATGGGTGGTCATATTTTAAGTACTGCTACTTCCCATGAATTCTGCAAGGAAATCTTAGTCAATTCCAAAAAAATTATTTTACTTTCCGTACAAAGTTAAAATCAAAACTGGTATGGGAAGGTCCAAAATTTTTTTTCCGGGATTGATAATAGGGAATATGCAAGTAATTCAACACTTTTTTATTTTTAAATATACATTTTATTGGACCATAGACACAACGTGGTGCTTCTTTTATTTTTTTATTCATCACATATTTTACAATTAATTATTTTATATTGCATGTTTTTGATGAAACTAAACGTAAACTCGAAACGTATCGTTCTCAATAATGCCGGTAGTGCCGATATGAGTCAAAGTAACACTTATTCGTAAAAAGTACTTTAAATTTTACTATTAATATTGACATTGCAATTTCTTCTTGACTAAAGCATACAATTAGTAAAATTATTCATTTAAGAACAAAAAAATGAGATGTATACAAGGCGTATCGAGGTAAGTGACGTCACAGTACAGCTTTGAGTCACGGGCGTTTGAAGTGTAGTAGAAAATTGTAGAAGTTAATATTTTTTTGAGCGACATGCAGTGCTTGAATTTATATTAAAATAATTTTCTTGAGTGTATACTGTAATTTATTGCTTTAAAAAAATTACACACATGTTCCTTAAAACTTTCTTGAAGAAAGTTGTTCATTTCTATAAGCTGAAGTAGTATTTAAAATATGAATACGCGTTTCCGTTCAACCTGTAGTTGGTGATTGAATCCTTTTAGTTCCTCTTCAGAAACGTTTATACCGACTAGCATGATATATCAAAATTTATTGATGCAACGAAGCAAATAGCGTTAAAAATTGACGGCAACATCGCATGTATCGCAATTAAACAGCGATTTCAATTGCAAGTCTATAAAATTTAAATAAAATTGCATTTTTTATAGCCTTTGTTTCCGAGCAGCCGTTTCAGTGCTCACATGGGAGTGCTAAGTTCGGTACTGAACTGTAATGAGATTTTTTGAAACTTGTTTGCTCTCCTAGACATTTATTTTTGTGGATTCATTTTTAAATAGGGATTTAGAAAGTCTACGATAACGAATATTGAATTAGTTTAGTTTGAGTCATTTGAATTCGAATATCGGATGATTAGAAATCAAATTGAAGTTTTTTGTAATTGAAAATTTCTTTAGCTGCGTTGAGTGATTTTTGGTAGAGGTAAAACTTATGCGTTTGCGTCACCGACATGTTAATGACTTGTTTCTCCAGACTGGCGACGAGCAGCGACCTGTAAACAGTTATACTCTATATATATACCAAAAAGTATATACTCGATTAAATTTAAAAAATCAAATACAAAGTGATTCCAAAGTTTTCACTTCTGTTGGCAGTCCCCATGACTGCCTATTTTCTGTTTTTAAAAATAAATAAAATTGAAATCCACAAAATTTTGTTGTGGTTGAGGTAAACAATAACAGGCCCAGTTATGTCTGGCGGTGTGTCAGAACAGTACCTAATTTAAACTTGAAATGAGGTTGTTGAGCGCGAACACAGGACTTCTTCTCGTGCGTCTGAATGAGACAATGTCATTAAATTAAAGTTTCATTTGTCTTCATTTGCTAAACAATAGCAATTATACAAAGCCCCACAGCGGGCGAGTAATCAAGCGTCCCTTTAATTAAGTACAGAAACAGTGCCAAGTAATTGGATCTGAACAACTGAGTAAACAAATCGAAATGGTGGGTAATAAATCTAACAAACACCTCTTTTGGCGTCGGTAAGCAGTGCTGTTCCAGTAACAGAACGCTTTACTCATCACATTTACAACTATTTTGTCGGTTCCTCATGTTATAATGACTTTGTTAAACCATCATTTTCTCAACGCAGTGTCTTTAGTAACGTGGAGCTTAGAATCAACAAGTCGTACTCAAAGCTTCGGAGTAGTCTTTTTATTTTGCTGAGTGTTTCCGCGTCATTGGTTTTTCCTGGTGATAAAGGAATGAAAATGAAATACAAGAAAAAACATTCAATGCACAGTCGTTTAGATTTAGCAATGCATGTTCACATTAAGACTTTATAAGCAGTGGTATTCTAACATAATGATAAACTTTGTAAAATGCATATTATAGTTTAATAAGCGCTGGTTGAGTGCTAGTTTTATAAAATAAAAGTATCTACGAGTAAGTAATATTTAGAGAATACAATTAATGTAGCACACATATCAGATTTCAGGTGAAAGCTGAAGATGGATGCACTTCCGTATTTTAACGAGCAAGTTAAAAACGTGAAATTTCAAACAATCCAATTTGTGTGAAATAGTAGGTGCACTTCCTTTATTTTTGATGAGAGTCCGCGTCCCCACGTCCCACGGCCGCGGCAGGCGCGGGCACAATACACCCGTAGTGCTCGAGTACGTTGCACCCGCGTATTCATTTCCGGCTTCTTGCATTTTTATAACCTTTATACACTTGCTAGTGCCCCGTAGGCTTGTAGGGTTGCAAACAAATACATTGCACAAACGGGGAGTGTTTGTGCATTCAATTCACGTGTTTACCCACTCACCCACTACGGATATTTCGATTTTGATACAAATTGAGTATAAATTACCATAATTGCCCATTTTAAGAAATAATTATATGAAATTATACTAGCGCGTAAATTTTACAAAATATTTTTGTTGAAATGCGAAACCTTTTATTTTTTGCTGGATTTTAGCGAGATGAGTTAATAATGAGGGTCCAGACGTATAAAAATGAACGTTATATTGGGCCGAAGTTGGCTGAAATAATAGCAGTTAGCCCTAACGCACTTCGCAGCCCTACAGTTCTCCAGCGCAGTTAAGTGACATCAGGCCGCTACGTACATATTTATATTCATGGTCTGAGAACCTTTTTATCCGCTACGAAATAGTTCCTCAGCTATTTTCATGTATGTTCCCAGAGATAGCAACAAACAACCTTACTTTTTTCGCTGTTCGCGATTTGATTGCAGGGATTTACTTTTATGATCAGATTTATAGACAGTTTCAGCAAGATTTGCCGCTCGGCACAATTTTATACAGCCGGGGGATGTTTATTTAAAATGACGTGAATACAACATGTATGATCTTTTTTGAACTCCTATCGCATTTTTCAAATAGTTTTTTATTTACTCCAACGTTATCTTAAAAAACTTGTAATGTCTCAGAAATCACGTTGTAGCCTTAATAATAATTAATTATTTTCCTTGTTTGTTGGAACCACAACCTCGTTTACATTTCTTGGCTCGGAAAGCGTGCATCATGTCCCAGTGTCTCAAGGAAACTGGCCGCGGGAGCCTGCCCTATATACTACCCCCCTCTCCCCATCACGGACGCGTATCGCAAAAATCCAGATTACTTTTAGTTTTCAAGTGGGGTACGGACGATTTTGTTACCCGTTGACCTTTAGCCCCGCTCTACTTATAGGGTACTGAATAAACTTATTGTTAGAAACTTTAAGGCTTAGGCTAAATCATCAGTTTGGAAACGTGCCTGAATTTTAAAACATTGTTTAATGAATATTATAGGTATCTGCCAACTTAGGCTTTGCGTTAAAATGTAAGTCTTGAAGTTATTGTGATATTTTTCGGTAATATGCCGTGAAATTTTTAGCAAACGATGCGGCTTTCTATGACAAAGCAATGCGACGCCTTCTTAACATAATGCGTGCAAATTAATTACTAAGAAGGTACACGGTACCTCACCCTTTTCTTGTGTAGTTCCGATATGAGAGGACGAGGAATGTTTAAATTATCCACAAATAAAAGTTTTTCGTTTGAACTCCGGAGTTAGTGTAAAGCGATGTAAAATATTCAACACACACATTTACAATACATTGTTTATTTGTTTGATTAATGAACAGCTCCATGACCGGTTTAGTGGTATTCGTCCCTCTTTCAACAAATGATAGTAATTTCCAAGCGGAAATGCATCGAAATGGCAAAATGGCCTGCTAAGCGGCGTCCATTTGCTCAGATTGCTTCTCGTGTTCAAATTTTATATCTATCACTATATTTAATAGTGTTTTCGAAAAGCTATTTCAGCGAAATATTTTTCCGGTATTTCATAGAATGCTGAAACATTTTTATAAATTTTAAACGCTATTTAGGGCATTTGCTATGGACTACGCGTGCGATTTTGTAGTCAATTTCAACAGTGCATAAACTGATCGATAGTATAATTGACTCTAGTCTAATCTAATACGTCTAATCTTCGTTCTAGTCTAGGTATTCTGGCAGGATATCAGCCTATCTCTAGAAGGCATTCATTTCCATCTCGGTAAACAAGATTGGGGCAATGGTGATCGGCGATCTGATGAAGGTTGTAGAGACCCGCTGGGTTAGTTAGTGTATGACACTGGAAATTCTTGCGGAAAGTTGCAATCTTCCAGCTGAAAATATGATATTGATGATGATTTAAAATCTAATAGATACTTATTATGTCCGAAGTTATTGCTTGCAGAGCCGTGGTCTCAGTCTTTATTTAGACCTATTATAAGCCTTTCTATTAACTCTGTAAGTCTATCAAACTTAAATTCCCATTCAAAGACTCAAGCTAAATATGATCGTTACTCCAAACAATACGAACAACGATGAGTCCCGATTCATGTTAAACCAGAAGTACCTACCGTTCCGTACCTTAAGACTATAATCCAAAGTGAGTTTCCCTCGAAGCATGACTACAAATCCGCATCTGTATTGATGTTCGAAGACAGCCATTATTGGCGCTTTGCTATGCTCTGTAATCCCTCGACCTCGGCACTACTTGCGACACGGGGCCATACGGCTCGGATGCGGCGTTTGACAGTGATCGTCATTAGCTGCAAATATAGTGTATGTAGTTATTACGGTTGAGTTACTTGAGCGTTGTGTGTTGTGTGACATTACTAGCGACTGTCACGATTAATTGTCCGGTTATGTTGTGTTGTTACAGTGTTTAGTGGTATTAGTATATAACACCTAGTATTACAGTTGGGCATACATAAAGTAGGAGATTTCTATTAAATCAATTTAACCGAACAATAAAAGGATTTCTTACTCCCAATTAGGGTCAATTGGGAGTAAGAAATCCTTTTATTGTTCGGTTTCTAATCATTCTTCATAATGTATGGAATTCTTGAGTTGAATTACCAATCGGAAGCTGCCTGAAAAAATACTTTATTTACTTCCATACATTCTTTTGAAAATGATATTCTCAAGCTAAACGTTTCGAGAGGCAATATTTCAATCTGTTGGCACACAGTCACGACCGCCCGCGGCTGAGGAGGCGTTCTACTCGTACGTACAAATAAGGGTAATTTTCAGAGCCGAAGCAATATAAATTGAGGGACTGGCCAACCTGGGTCTAGAGTAGCATTAATTGAATAGATACGTCCGTTCCTTGCCTCAATCCAACCTTAATCACACTTGAAAAGGCCGAGAGAAGCCAGCTCCTCGCAACAAGCTGCTAATCGTACAGCGTATCGCACTTTGTGCTTGATCTTGTTAAGCAACTTCCAGTTTACAGTGCGCCTCCCCCACTCACTCCACTTTATATAAATTGAATAAAAGATATTGTAAAAAGAAACAATTACCGCGAGTAATTGTGCCAGCAAAGTGTTGTTTGTTTTTTAAAACTTGCAAATTCTGTTAAACTGTTGGTTTAAAAGTGCAATTAACTGCATGCACGTACATATTATACCACCGATTATATTACCATTCTGTAGCACATAATAAGCATTGGCATTTTAAAAAGTATATCTCTACGGAATTCAAGAAAATTTCGAAGTAAGCTCAAAAAAGTATTGATAGCCACTTAGTTAGTTTATTACTTCGACTAGTATGAATAACTTTTGTAGAATCCTTTTCAAACATGACGAAGAAATGTATCGTAAGCCTCCTTGGAGCTGAAAATTTGAAATATCTCAAGAGATGTAGGTAAGTGGTAATGCGGGGTTTGTGAGCCTCCCGGGGGATCACCTACAGGTCATGTAGCCTTCATATTCCAAATGGATTTTCTTTTACACTCAGACATCTTTGAACGTACAAAGCTCTACCTAGATGCCTAATATGTTACGATGGATAAAATAAAATGACAGGATAGTTTTATAGAAATGGGAACGTAGGTACCGTTAAGAAAAAATAGTCACTGAGATCAGCGATAAGTATAATTGAAAAATAAAATTTTATTTCAACTGAACATTTTTGTCAAAGAACATTAAAATAAATGAAACCCGCAGTTACTTTTTAATCGCAAACGAAATGAAATTAGCGCGGTCCGGCTATCCGATGAAAGTAAATTAGTTTTCAGTTACAGAGGGCCGTGGCGAGGCAAAATCAAACATTGTTTCTATCTGATCTGGTATCAGTGAAAGCAATTACAGTTGCCATAAGTGTTCGTTCACATTTGCAATTAGCAAGTGGTCCAAAAACGTGCAAATCGTTAACCGCCGCCGCCGCGCGCCGTGTCTTTGCATATTCATAGCCTGCTTAAAATATTTTAATACGGGTCGCCCCACGCCCACATCTACGTTTCCTACAAATGTTGATTTCGCTATGGAATGAATAAAAATTGAAACGAAAGTTGTTCCTTCCGAGAAAACTCTGCCTTGGACCACACTTAATATAATTCTGCTACGTTCTGGGTAAACTGTGAGTAAATGAAGTGCTGGTAATAAATCTTCACATCGCAAGATATTTTTATCCTCTTTCTTTCAGATTTAAATATCTTTTAAGGCATTTTTTATTTTCCTTGTGGAAGTTGGGGATGAATGAAATACATAGCGAGTCTTTCAAAACCCATTGAAAAGTTCATTTAGGAGCTTTATTGGACTAAGAAAGTGAAACGTGGCGCTGCCTGCTTATGTTGTATTCATTGTTTAGTTTCCACACCACATTATTGTATATAAATTAGTACCTACTAACACGGCTAAACTCTCACCTTTGGTTAAAAAGGGCGTGTAACCATACCTAATATAATCAAAACAAGACGACGTAATTAAATCCTACCTCATTTCTGTGGAACTCATGCATAAATGCCGCTAAATATAATGTTAATATACCCACTAGCTGTTACTTAAACAATCAATTGGCAGAATTATTATGTTGTTAAAGCGTAGGTATTATTTCAAAGTCGAACGATCATAATCATAATATTATCCACTCAAGACGGTGTCTGGGCTCTAACGTTTTATAATTTTCCACTCTTTACTCCCTGTTATCGAGAATTTCTTCCGCTCGCGCCCTCTTCCTTCCACGAATCCACTTGAAAGGGTATTTAGGAATAAGGGATCCTTAATTGGTACAACGAATTTATTTTATTGCGAGTTTTCTGCCTACATTCTGGACACTTATACTAAAATATGGCTCGGAAATTAGATGTTAAATTGGGTTAATAAAATCAATTCATGATTGTGTACGGAATATGTCAATGATGCTCTTTGTAGAAATCAGTCACGCAACCCCAAGCCCGACGGTGACGTCATGACAAAGGTGTAGGACAATTAAATTATAGTTGGGCTTAATTTTCAACGGTGGCGGGTCTTCTCTTGTCGATGGAGATTTAAATGAAGCTGACGAGAATTTTCAATTAGCGGGGACACTGAGCGATGGCTGACAATTGTCTCCGGCGACGCCGGCGACGACCTCATCCATCTACATTTGAGTAACCAAGTGAAAAAGCAATGAGCCGCGCTATTACCTCTCTTTACGAATAAATCCTGAAACAGATTCCAACAGCCTTCAGGCGTGTTTAGATAGGAACTTAGAAGTAAATATTCATATCTACTGAAACCTTACAGTATAATGTTTATTCATTAATATTTCGCAAACAATGACACAAAAGAGTGAATACAGCAGACAGAAATAAAAGAGCGGTTTGAGTTCCAAAGTTAAAAGAGAGCAAGAAATACATGCATGTGGCTTCACCTGTTTGTCGGGCAGTTTTATTTTAAAAGAACATATGATGTTGGCCAAAAATATTTTGTAAGATAAAACAATAATGATAGAAAATAATAAGGTTTATCGAATACAAGGATTTCATCAATCGTAAAAATATTTATTGTTAATTAAACCTAAATACAATACACTCGTAGATGATACAATATATTTTAGATGCTGGAGTTATATACACAGTGTTAATGAATAAGTACCTACTTGAAATATGTAAACACCTCTCGTCTGGAAGGTGACCGTGGTTTTGCGGACCTAATTTCGTCCCCTCGAACGCGTAACTGCGTTTTATGACGTCATCATCGTAATATAATGACGTGCTTGTGAATTGCCTCCATTCTAAATGGCCAGGCCCAGGAGTGTAATACGATATGCATGGTAGTATAGTCTTTCATGATATAATTTTGAATTATATTCAGCTTGTTTTCACTTGCTTTTGTTTATATACGGACGACATCAAGAGGAGTTTGTGCTATGTAATTAAAACCCGTCAGCCCCTGCAATCATCTATTACTATGTGTATATTTTAGATGCGACTTCAAAAGAAGCCAGCGATTAATTACGTTGCAGAACAAACTGCGTAGCATAAACGTTGTAGACCCTCGTGTTATTGACGCGTGCGTGCAAACATTCCCTCGCGTTCGGACTTCATTTTCCGCAGCCGACACATGTCAGAGCGCGTCACACCACATCCACGCCATTACCATACGGCCGCACAAAGTGAACTGCGGAAGGATCCCCTTTACAACTCATAAATAGGCGACATGACAGACTCGGGCGTGGTCACTGTTTGATTAAAATGTAACTTGGAATTGCGCACAGCGCCCTCTTTTACTGAAAAGGCTTTAATACTATATGGTCGTTGTGACGGTGACGTCGCTTTAATTACTTTTGCTCGGTTATGCATGAGTGACGTTATTAAATAGCCCTGCGGCCGTATCGTAAGCGATCGTGCAGTGCGGTGCTGTCCGATTTCTAAAGACCTACAGACAATATTAATTACTGCAGACGGAAAGAGGAAACCAGTTAAATGCAGCATAAGTTTGTATTGTAAGTATAACAAAATTATATGGTAACATTCAATATTAATCAGTTTTCTGGGAAATAATATTTTATTAACGCCTACGCTGTCGTTTATGTGTAAAAAGCAGTTTCTACGAAAATCTTTCCATTGTTGGAATACTGGTAACTTTGTAAAGAAATATACTTGTTATTAAAATTCTTATTAGAGCAATATACCAATGACTATTTAGTTCACTTTATTCCGGTCTTATTAATATACGAGAAGTAGTAAATAACTTAGGTATTTCTTCATTAAAAATAACGACATACCTTGGTAGTTGTAACATAGAAAATGAAAACAAGTCCTCGGGGAACATAGACGTGTGCCTGAATAATAATGTAGGTACCTACTTCTTAAACAAAGAAAAAAATATGTTTTATAAAGTATCATATTTACAAAAGTGCGAGTACCTAAATTATCAGCATTGTTAGAACTAAGATACTTAAATATTCACCTTTGTTTCAAAAATCTGAAATGTTGAGAGTAATTCCAAGTTTCAACAACTTATTACTGAAATATAGCTAACGAATGTATTATTTAGCAGATCATTTAGACAACAGTTGTGTAATGTCGTAACTATGAGAACACTCGCAAAGTATCAACAACTAAGATTTGATTCATAATTAATTTCGATGGGTACCACGTGAAAATCATTTGTTAGATAAACTTTAGTTGGCACGTGCGTCCTTACCAGGTATGAACGTAGATTCTACTTGTGTAGAGTCTACAGTTAGTATCTACTAGGAATAAGCCATCAATTTAAATGACGAAGTTTCATCAAAGACCTATTCATTTGATAGATTTTGTACAAGCATTTTTTTACCCATCACTTTGTACAAATACACACGAACAAATAAGAAATTAATGTGTTCTTGACATTTTAAAAGGCTCCGCCTCAAAGCGATTTCACCTTTTGAAACTTAATGCTTCTGACTTCTTTTGAACTGTAAGGAGACGTTTTAAGCATAAGAAATCACATAAAAAGATTCGCTATAAAACAGACGACCTGTTGCTAGACGACGGCCGCTTGCGACTTGGGGAGAGTTGCCCACGACGGCAACATGCTCGCGTATTATACGGCGGGTATTATTAACCATGGCAACCGCCTGCCCTCCCTCGCCCTCGACAACTTTTTCAAAACATCACAACTTTGACGTCTGATCACCTATACAACGCACTTTATAATCTTTCGTGCGTTTGTTCCCAGTCTCCCTCAATTTGCAAGTCGCGAGCAGCAGGGGTGTGCCGCACGCCAAATAGATGACGGGATTATTTTTGTGTTTGACATAATCATAGTGACAAATGTATGCTTTAGGGCTGTCACTTTGACGTGTTCGTTGTGATAATCTTTGTGTTCATGACGTGGCAACGCAATTTGTGCATAAATAATACACTTTAAAATATAGATATTATTTATTAAAACAACATTGTTTTAATAAATAAAACTACGTTTAAATTCGATTCACAGTTTAATACAGACCGACAAGTTTTTTTCCTCGCATTTAACATTCACAACCTATTAACAAATAGTTGTATACCTACCTACTCTATTTTAAATGTTTTTTTTAGGATCTACTTAAACTACTTACTTCTTACTTAGGGGCTACTTAAAATATTATATTTCTATTAATTTTTGGTGTCCGCGCTTAAACATGGACAAAGTAACAGATGTTATTCCCATTAAGTGTAAGTTTAGCCCTTATGTACTGGATCACAGAATAATATTAAAAATGGGATGAGTGTAGCTGTGGGCTTAGTCCATTGAATGGTGAATAAATGGCGTGGGCGCGTGACCGCAGCTCCCTACAGCTGGGGTCTAAAGAGGAGATTATAACAACAAAAAACCTCCTTTCATCGTTACTTGCGATGTTCCTACAGCTCAAAGAAAATACATCTAACAGCAGTCGATTACATACATAAAAGGTATTTTCATTCCCCGTAAAACTTATAATTTGAAATGGCAATTTCACACTGAGATATAATCAAAGCATTGGCGGCATTGGCGGACTCGTGCCGACTCTGAAAATACAAATTTATATAATCTGACATCGATCAAAGTTCGAAATTGGAAATTGTACTTGCCTACCAATTCCCGTCAGCGAAAATTCCTACAGAATTTCGTCACCACAAACGCGAAAGTTGCTCTGCTTGCTTGCCATCAAAAGTTAATTTGAGAAACATGACAGGCAGGTACATATCGCTAACCTCTCGGCACGAAAATTGCAAAATTATCTCTCGTCTTTATCTTCAAAGAGATGTCATCCCCATCTGCGTGGCTGGGCCAGTTTCAAAGTTGTTTGCGGCACCGCTGGAGATCGTTCTTATTATAAACATGTTGATGGTTATCCCAATTCACCTGTCTCCGTATAATGGAATCATAAATACTGCTTTTAATTGAAAGGATATACAATCTGCTATGTTTACATAAAACGTTTTATCTGTGTTTACATCTTGACTCACTTAAAATAGGTACCTGTTTTACGAGAAATCAAAACATGACATATTAATTAATTAATAGACTACAGAAAATACTACTTGATTAGCATATCTGACTAAGTTTTAAAACTAAGTCAGATATGCTAATCAAGTAGTATTTTCTGTAGTCTCGTAATAACAGTTTTAATAAAGCAAAATATAAGGACCTACAGGGAGAAAGGTAAATTTATAAAGTCCAATAAAACTTTAATCCAATAAAACTTTAATCCAATAAAAATAATTTGACAAGCGCTTAAAATGTTCCAAACAATTTAATTTTATCGATATAATTAATCTTGAATTTATTTTCGTCTTTAACTTTGTTTTAACTTGCCGTAGCTCATACTTGGACAAATAATTTATTATAGTAAATTAATAAATTAGTTTTATAAAAAAAATATTTCTAATTTTAAACTTTTGCTATTGTATAACTCCTTAGAGGTAAATTAGTTTAAAATTGATACCGATTTAGTGATAAACATAATTACTATTTTAGTGACGTTGGTATTATGCAAACTATTTAAAGCCAACAAAGAAACAAATACCTGTATTGTTTCATTAAAATAAACCCCTTAGGAAACACAAATTTCACGTAATATTTATTCAAAAACTAACCCACTTATTCGAGGTTACGGCATAGTGGAGCGCAAACTGGGTACTGGTATCAAAAACTATTTTGTTCGAGACAGGTCAGAGTTTTGTAAATTAATTCGGTGGTTCCGAGCTATTACGCAAACTGTCAGCGCAGGTGCCGACCCACTACTTCACTAGCCTGCACGGGATTTGCATTCGGAAATACTCGTACTAATTTAACTTCTCTGTTAGCTAAGTCAAACTAAACAACACACGTAGTGTGGCTTACGAGAGTCAAACAATTCCATGTAGCGGCAGAACCATTCACGGTCGTATTGAAATTAGAGCCAACGCTCATCGCTGCACTTTATAATATTCATATTTACCGTTCTGTTGCGGTTACCTACCTTACAGTTGCAGTGCACGCAAAGTGGGTGCCTTCGCACCAATTTCAGGTTTCATTTGCCTACGTACACATTCAGGGAACAAATTAAAGCCATTGTGTTAGACGGATTATGGAGCGGCGTCCATTTATATGTAAAATAGTGACGCGTACGATCGGAGTCAGTCAGCCGAACACACCCGCCCTCCGCCCCGCGCGCCGCTTCCCAAACCCTGCCGACACACACTGATCATTGTGTACCTACCTATGAATTTTACATATTGCCAAATCAATGTTTCGACAGTAAATTGTCCCGACTGAAGGTAAATATCGAGCCACAGATTACCTTTGAAATGTTTATTCTCCCAAATGTTTATTCTCCCAAGATGAAGGTGATAAAATAATGGATGAGAACATTCCTAGTCTCACTAAAACTTCTAGTTCTGGATTGCAGTTGAAAATATAATGTAGGTATCAAATCATACATCATGCAATTCGTTGTAATATTTATTACCAGCTGTACCGGGCCTCTAGTTCTGTAGATCAATAATATATTTTATATAACAATCATGTTTTATGGTATAGATAGGTAAAGGTATTGAAATTGATCAAATCAAATCAAAAGCTTTGGCTACATAAAACTTAAATATATAAATATTTAAAAGTATTTTAACTGTATATCTTATAACTCAGAGCAGGCAATTTATGCTACTTCTACCAGTCATACGAAGTATATATACAACTCAATTTATTGCATCCAGCTTTAAAACAGATTTATACGAAATATGTTTGACAGTGAATAACTGTGTCCATGTCCAAGTAATCAAATCTAATGAAATCGTTCTCTATCTCCAGCCCAAGCAGGTGTCATTAATAACATGATTGTGTAGTTAAGACAATGACGACGTGAATGAATGAATTGAATGAAACGACTGAATGAGTGTGCGAACTATAAAGGAAGAACGCTGGTTATTCAAAGGTTTGGATTATTGTTGGTCGCCGCTGTGTGAGTATTGTATGTAATAATAGTGAGTTTGTGTTGTAGTTGACAGACAGCCAGTTGTTGACGTGAATAAAGTTTTCACAAACAGGTTCTGGGCGCGCTGAAATATCGCCACTTGCAGGCGGCGCAAATACCGAGGCGCGACGCCGAGCTACTAACGAATGCACTGCATTCGTAATAAAGGAAAAGAGTTTATCGCACAATGTATGACTACTGCGGTCCCGATGTTGCATATCACGTGTTATGTCTGTTTTGTGTGTACTTATGTAAGAAAGTTACGAGACATACCATATGAGGTGGTTGACCTGTTCAAATATTTATCGAGTAGCGTTACTGACGAGGAATAATAGCGCATTGTAAATGGATGCATTTGGGTTACAGCAGATACAAATGACTCATTTCCAAATATCTAACTACCGGTTATAGCGACAGCTCGACGGGGTGTTGACAGTTTCGGGTTTCGTAGCACCGTAGCGAGCTACGCCTGCTACGGCGTAGCACGCACATGCCGTGTTTTTAGGTATGATGAAACTATAGCTAAATAATCGTTTAAACATTGAGTTAATAATCACTTAATCATGGTCTGTTGACAATTGTAGCAATTTTAAGATGTCCTAAAAGAATCAGTACAAGATGAAAAAAAAATCTTAGTATTTAATCTCAGTTGTGGTGATTTATGTAAAATAAATGTATGCAAATCTGTGTACAAAAAATGCAGATAGAAACAGTTATAATTATTACGAACAATCCATAGAAATTACTCACAATAGTGACCGGTGAAAGGCCACCAAGGGACTTCACCCCTGTACGCATTCTATCCCGTGATTTCCACACACAGGCTCAATGCACTTTGTGTCAGTAATGTGCGTCACTCTCTCAACGCCACATGACAGTGCTAGACCAGTCCACTTCAACTGCGCACTGCTAATGAAATGTAAATTTCCCGCGCTCGCCTCCACCGCATTCCTAGCTCCGTGAGTCTCGCAGCGGCAGACAAATCGTATCGCCTCTTGCTCCGCGTTCGTTAGCCGTTTGTTCGTGGATTTCGCACACAGGTACTTACATAGGAATTTACGTTTCAACGCGTACGCTACCACTGTATTATATCACAGGCATTCGTCACTCGGAAACGAATCGCTTACATTCGGTAGCACGTTCAAAAGCTTTATTTAAAGCGATCAGGAGATGAATCGTTGAGTTATTTCTGCGTTTTGATCGAGCATTTTATCTAAAGATTTGTAGAGTAACACCGAAATCGGAAGGCTATTATTAACGAACTGACAAAAGCAATATAAATGGAGTTATTAAACCGTCATGATCGTTAAACAACCGCTTTATTCGGCTTAAACCGATATATCTGGCGCGGTTGATCCATCAATGCTGGGCTCGAGTGACGTTAGTCGAGACTGACGTATTACGTACAGCGATAGAGATTTTATTTTAATTATCCCACACGCCACGCTGTCGGGCATGCATTATGAACGCGATCAATTTGTTTATTCAGAAGGTTCGCAACAAATTACTGCGATCGTGTACGATGGATTATGTAAAACGACACCCATTTGTATGTAAACTAATGGTGAGTGTCGTTGTATGGAGCGACGTGGCGACGCGACGGTACGGCCATGAAGTTGACTACTTTTATTTTTACATAGGTACCAGATACGTCTGCTGTAGGCACCTACTACATGAATTATAGCAATGGTTTTGTTTAATATCAACAAATATTGCTCTAGACATAATAATGTCATGTAAAACCTACCGTCAAAACAAGAGTTTTATCAAGATATAGGCAGGCAAATCTCCTCTAATATTATAACGCCAACAATACACAACAGCTGTTCTATTAGTACCCTTTCAAAGTTATCAAGTCTAATGTATGAGTAATTGTTGAAACAAAAGTCTGTGTATACATGATTTTATTTTTATATTTCTATTTGTAGAAACAAACACATAGCCTTCGTTATCCAGTCACTTAAGAAGTCTTGTTAAAGTGGACCGTCCTTCCAGTTGAGAGAATTTCTATACAATTCTTTGTTATACATGGGTATAGTGGCTCTTGTCTGGTCCACAATTGCAGGAGATATAATAATTCCGTCTAGAGGAAAACCTTACACGGTAAGAAATTATTTCCACATTGTTATGTTATGGATCAAAAAACTTGATGAATTACATTTAGCTAACTGGACATTATAGTAACGTTCTCATAGCTTTTATTATTCAAGTTTTTTGTTATGGAATGGTCTGGAAGGTAATGTTTCATGTCAGGCGTAACAACTGCCTTACAAATTAAGTGAATTGTAGCATTTGTAGCAGCCGCTACGAGAAATGAGTCATTGTGGGTTTCGTAGCGATTGGAAAACTCGTAGCAATTCGAAAATTTGTTGCGCTGCGCGAATACTGACATTGTGGTTTCGATTCAAGCATAGCTTGCGTGTTTTATTGATAAGCAGGTGTAATTCATGAGCTGCATCCAGTTATCCTGGAAGCCAACCGCAACATATGTGAGTAAAGGTTAAGAAGATTGATAATAATATAATGTAGTTATGAGGCATGAAAAGCATCGGCAAAATGAAAGTACAGCCGAATAAACTATATATCCCTTTGTTCCAAATTAACCTAAGTACTACAAAAAAAGCCATGGTTGTCTAATCACCCCCGTCTCCGAAGTGTCGTGAGGCGTCGGTAACGTCGTATAATTGGCACACTTCCTACTGCTGACGACTTACACGGCTCGCTGCCCGCAATCAATTGACGGAACCCAGCCTGGATTGCGTGACTATTCATGAGTAAAAAAATCTACATTAGCCTCGCACTTACAAGTAATAGGGTGTTTGACTTCTATTATAAATTGTGCGAGGGTTTAATGTTATTTTGCAGAAGTTGTTGGAAAAAGAAAATATTATGCAAAAAATCTTGTGATGAATAATTGAGGATTTTTCTGTTTTTTTTTCCGAAAAGAATGGACATGGTACTTAGTGGTTCAGAGTAACCACAATTTCTAAAATGTATAACCACATAAATGGATAGTGAAGCTGTTGCATTTTAACATGGTGTTGCGGTCATTGCCCTTTCCCTAATATCTCTCCGTAGGAACCCGAATAAACCTATGCAAAATTTTTAGTGTGCCGTAGTCAGGACTACGGCACACTAAAAATTATACGTAGGTTATAAGGACAAGGAATCCATATAGATTGGGTCTGTCCGTTTGTTCATCGGAGGCATAGCTTTCAGACTGTTAGTATTAGAAGCTGCAATTTTTCAAGGGTATGTATATTAATCACGCCAAGAAAACGAAACAATAACATTTTGAAAAAGTTGTTTTAGGTATACGTGTAAAGTGGGGACGATTTTTATTTTGGAGTGTCGTTGGATAGGCCTTTAAAAATCATTGCGGGGTTGTCATTATTTTTCGATTCAGCGATTCGTTTTCGAAATTTAATAACGTTTAATAACTTTAAAGTAAAAAGTTTAATAACTTTAAAGTGATTTTTTAAAGTTATACTTCTTTTGGCGCGTTAGGGAATAATGATGAGAGTAAATTTTTACGATGCGCGCGCCCACCGGCACAAAAAACCGACACCCTGAAGTTATTTAGAACCGACACCCTGAAGTTAGCTATAGCCTGTGGTTCATGAAGAATGATTGTTTTCCTTTTGTAAACTTTGTGACAGTTTAGTTTTTTTATCTTGTTACGCCAAAGAAGTATTACATCTTACGTGTTTACATAAGTACACACACATTATTGTTCGAGTCGAGCGACTCCCCCCTCTCCTACTAAAAACTAACTCGGTTGGCTTGAAAAATCTGAAAATAAAAATTGATGGTAGTATATCTAACGAACTTTGAAGGAAAAACATTACGGCTAAGTTAGCTCTGTTAGTTTAAGAGTAAAGTCGCCCAACTTATAACATGTACAGTGAGGCAGCAAAAGTCCATAAGAACGCTAAAGATTACATTGCTACGAACCGAGCGAGCACGATACTTCCGTGCGTATGTGTGCGCGTGTATGAGTACCACATTCCACAGATAACACACACTAAGGAACTGTCGTCGCACTGAGCTTAAAAACATCATTATTATTTTTCTGTGCCATTGAATACGCATCACACATTCACAGAGGCGACTTGTTCTTACCATTGCATTGATAAAATTCGCGCAAATATGTCATGTGCTGGTAGCCGTATGAACTAAGTGTTGGATTCGCAAATAACGTAGCCCGAGTTCAAATCATGGTCGGTCCGTTGCGGTTATTTCTTACTTTGAAAATTCCCAATCTATATTAGTATAGTTGTTTTTTATACTTCTATGAAAAATGCTATTGCATTTTTTACACTAAATAGTTGCAAATTACAAATATGAATTATTAACCACGAGAAGAATCATATTCGTAATTTGCAATTATTTAGTTGTTGCATCTTTTCGATGTTGTATGGTGGAAATAAAAAGACGTGTTTAATAAAAATGTTTATTCTTTATATTTACAAATTAAACATTTATGAGAACTGTGACGTCGAATTGTTACCTAGACAAAAAAGTTATCTTGTAACCGTTATCTATGTTACATGTAAGATTGTTTGTTGGAAGTATACCCACTTAGAACATTCATAATATTAATAACGTAACAATGAAAGGATATTAAAATTTTAATAAAATAAAATATAATTGTTTGTATCCAGTTATTTATTGAAAAGTGATATATGATTTAGACTTTGTAAACATTTTATTTTTAACGTCACAATGAATGTATTGAGGTCATAGCTTAATTGTTCATTTTCTTGACGAAAAGAAGATTGAAACTAAACCTCAATTTCTCTTAAAAGAACTTTAGTTCTCACAAGATAATTGTCAATTAGATGAGAAAAATAAATTGAACTATTATGTTAGAACAGTGCGGGTAGAAGAAAAAAAAACAAGATAGAATCATGATTATGGTCAACAAAATTGATAGCGAGTTCACTGCATTCATAATGTACTCTGTGCTGCATTCTTAAGATAAGGCAATGGCACAAGTTAAAAGATATAACTGTTTTAAACGAAAGTAAACACAATATAATACAGTGTTTGTTAACGAATAATCACGGATATGTTAAAATGAAATGGCCTACTAAACATTTAGTTACACCGACTGATTTTACTAAAACTTAATATTTTGTATAACCCCCATTATTTTCGATACAGTCAAGTAGACGTTTGCGCATGGACCCAACAATATTACCGCATATTTTGCTCCCTCTAAAACTTTCCCACACCTCCATGCAATGGGTTTTTAATTGTTCCGTAGACCTCTCATTCCGCGAGTCCCACCTTTGCACCATCAAACCCCATAGATTGTCTATGGGGTTGAGGTCGGGTGCTCGCGCTGGCCATGGAATAAGAATTACTTCCGGGTGATTGTGAAACCACTCACGCACCAGTACTCGCTCGGTGAATAGGACAATTGTCCTATTGTAAGTTGATGAAATTGTGAATTTCAATCATTTGTTGGCGAAAACTTGAAAATAGAAGGTCGTAAGTCAAACTAAACGTCAAACTAATACGTTTTGAGAATTCTTATCGACTTTTGCTGGCGTCTGTACCTACTTGAAAAATTTCGTACAAATCACAAAATCCTTAGAAAAAATACGTAAGTGAAGTTGTTACTTATTCAATATTTAAAAAGCATAGTAAGCTAGCAAAGTTTTGGAAAACTAAAACAATTTTTTTTTCAACTCAATTAATATGTTCATAATAATAAATATCCGCAAGTTACAACGGGCGACTACGAAACCCTACACTGCGCGTGGCCCGACACGCACTTGGCCTTTTTTTTAACCGACGAAAAAAGGAGGAGGTTCTCAATTCGACCGTATATATGTTTTTTTTTTTGTGTATGTTCAGCCCTCACTCCGTAATTTATGAACCGATCTTGATGATTATTTTTTGTTAGATAGGGTCTACCTCAAGGGTGGTCCCATGTCAAGGAAATCAGGATCTGATAATGGAATCCTGATAAAATTGAGAAAAAACCTCGAAAATTGGGCACGGATATTGTTTCTGTTTACTTTTCATAACTTAATCAGGTATTTGCATTTAGGAATCATCAGCATCACATCATGTAACTGAGCTGATGATGGAAACCATACCTTTCCTAAACAATAGAAGTTTGATATAAAAAACTGGTTTTAGTGACAGATACCACTTAATATGCTTTGAAGAAAAGACGTCTTTAGAATATTGGAGGTAGCCTCAACTGGTCAATATCCTGGCAACCTCATGGAAGGATGGTTACATCATCAGCTCAAACCAAGTGCCAAGAGGAATTATGAAAGATTAGAAATTAGCCTCAGAGTATCAAAAGATGATGCGAGTCACAAAAAATCATAAAATAAAAAACTTTTTAACAAAAAATTCAACCGACGAAAAAGGACGAAAAAGAACTAAAAAGCAAAAAATAAATAAACCTTTTAAGTCTTGAGTATTGAGCTTATTTACCTACATAAAATATCAAATTTCATATAAACTAATTTTGAGTCGGCGCCAATTTATAAAATGATTAATTACCTACATCTAGCCTTCTCTATTTCTACTTACATATAAAATTTAGATATTTAATATTCAGATTGTTGTTTGGCGCCGACTCAAAATTAGTTTATTTGAAAAAACTATTTTTTTTCCGATTTGCACCCTTAATGTGAATATTTGGATTTTCAAAATGTATGTTATCAAATGTATGTAAAATCTATGTTGCACGTCCGTGTTTGGGTCACAGATATTCATAGGTGTACCAAATTTAAACTCAATCGGTCCTGTACATTTTGGAGCAAATTGGGTGTGATAGACAGACACACGAGTGATCCTATAAGGGTTCCGTTTATTGATTCGGACGTTCGGAACTCTAAAAATAAGTTGAGGAAACCGATTAGCAAGTAGTATATGATGTCAATTTAGAACGTCTTTGTGTCTTAAATTTCCATAACCATAAATGAAGGTGGCTTGACCACTATTACATGGCTAAAACACAACTTATAGTAGTGTATGCTTTCTCTACATCCACGTCATGTTAAATGTTAAGTATTTGTTATTTATAAAGTTAACTCGTTTATTTTATTTTTAGATAACGACTGAGTATCGCGGTTAATTTAATGAATTAATAAGTACTTTATTACATTTTATTTGCATTTTTACCTCCGAGTATATAGTCGGAATTCTTAATCCGAACATAAAAGCAGTACTGTTTCTTGGATCTTCGGATTGGGGATGATCAAGATATTCGTCTTTTCGCACAGGTCAGCGAACAAAGGGCGAATACTCTACGTTCTTGCATACTGACACAACATACAGGAACCAAATGTGTAGCTTTAGGGGATATGTTAGCCCAGTTTCTTGAAAGACAATTATAAAGAAAAGAGGTAAATAAAATAAATATCTAGTCTAGTACTTACGTGTACCTGCCTTTTTTTTGGCATATTTAATTTACTTGCTTATTTTCTAAGGAATACGTATATTCAACGCAGGTTTTTGATTTCTCTATGAACTTGGTACCATAAAATATTGTGACATAATTATTGTGTTTCTGTCTAGACAACAAAAAAAATGTATTAAAAAGTGTGTTCAATGAACTGGTTTTAAGAACGCTCTGTGTTGGATTTAAATTGTGCCACGTACAATGCGTTTAAACGGTCTTAAAAAATCGTATGCTACTGCTTACCATCAAGCTGCTCAAGATATACTTGTATTAGTTTTACTAAGCTAAAATAGTAATTTATTTCCGTCCGCTCTTCCTTTTTACTTTGAGCGATGATGATAAATAAATAATATCTTACTTTGTAGGGATTTAAGATTGCCTAAGGGATTTTATAAGTGGGTTGACAGATTTAGTCCATTTTGTGCTTGCTAACTTGCTTGTCAGCTGAACGATATTGTTAGGGCATTATTTTCGCATGGTCGTTTTCGCATTCAAATTGTTACAAACAAATTGGAGTCGGCTTCAAGTCTAACCGAATGTAGCTGAGTAGGTACCAGTAATTTACATGGAACGATTGCTTATATCTAATCTAACTTCCACAACCCAGTAACTGGGTAACACGATACTTTTTGGCGAAACTGGTGTCAGATTTTCAGGCTTTTGACTACTCGTAACGACTATCAAAGATTTACTATTGACAGCAGGCACCATGAGGTTTATGTGCTTTTTGCCTCGGAAAGCACATAAAGCACGAAGAGTCTCGGCATGTAATGGATGGTCACCCATCCACGTTAAGCGTTGCTTAACCTCGAAGATCGATCCATGCGGCTTTTACTGTTCAGCCTCGAGCTCCTCAAATTGAAATAAATGTCACCGTACAATTTCAAACACCGTTAGTTTAAGAAGACTCACGAATAATTATAAACTTTTTATTTTCAAAACCTTTTTTAACCGACTTTCGAAAAAGGAGGAGGTTCTATGTTCGACTGTATGTATGTTTTTTTTATATGTATGTCCGCGCATTTCTCCGTCAGTTGTGGACCGATTTTCAAAATTCATTTTTTATCTGAAAGAAAATACTCCCGTGGTGGTCCCATATAAATTTTATCGAAATTGCTTTATCGCTTTTTGAGAAACTGAACAAAAACGAAAAATACGCATATCTCGATGACGTTTTGGTGTTCTCCAAATGTTTAAATTCCACGTTCCATGTTATTGGGGTTTTTAGTTCTGTGGTATAACAACTAAAAAGCGAAAACTAAAAAACTTTTTTACAAAAAAAACAACCGACTTCCAAAAAAAAAAATACACTAAAAATTTAAAAATAACTTTAATTTCGGAAGTCGGTGTCAAATATCGAAGAAATAAAATACAAACACCGACTTCCGAAATTAAAGTTATTTTTAAATTTTTAGTGTATTTTTTTTTTGGAAGTCGGTTGTTTTTTACAAAAAAATAGAACCGACTTCCAAAAAAAGTGCAAAATAACTTTTATTTCGGAAGTCGGTGTCTTTGGTTTTGTGTCTTCGTTTTTTGACATTGACTTCCGAAATTAAAGTTATTTTGCTCTTTTTTTGGAAGTCGATTCTATTTTTTTGTAAAAAAGTCTTTTATTTTTCACTTTTTAGTTGTGGTTCCCCATTAAACTGTGTTAACAATAAAATTCATAGACATACAATCGCAGCAATCGCGGTTGATTTGCTGACAATTTTTGAAGAGTTCCTTTGTCTATCTCCGTAACCCATCATCAGTTTTGTATGAAATTAAAAGGGACCATTTCGGAACAAACCGCTTTCGAACAAAAAAATAATTTTGCAAATCCGTCAATGTATGACGGAGTTATGCCCGAACATACATAAAAAAAATACAAACAATCGAATTAGGGGGTTACCTCTTTCTTTTTGAAGTCGGTTAAAAAGACTTCGGTATGGTTCGGTATGGTCTTCGGTGTGGCTTTCGGTGGTTGGTATGTAGATTGTCGAATTTGAATGAGATTTATTGTATTTGAAATATTCTATTCATAATATGTCGAAAGTTTACACTACCGCAAGATTTATTAAAATCTTACGGTGTTTACAATTATCCGGTAAAATATACAAATGAACTAGCATTTTATTTTGCATTTCTTTCTCCTTTCCTCCAGTTTTTTTATATTTGTTGTATATATATATATATATCTCTTCCTAGCCTTTTCCCAACTATCTTGGGGTCGGCTTCCAGTCTAACCGGATGCAGCTGAATACCATTATTTTACATGGAGCGACTGCCTATCTGACCTCCACAACCCCAGTTACTAGGTAATACGATACCCCTTGGTAAGACTGGCTGTCAGACTTTCGGGTTTCTGACGACCCGTAACGACTGTCAAAGATCCACGATTGACAGCCGGGACCAACGGCTTTTTTTTTGGTGGGGTGGGAAATCATCCAATGACTTCTCCCGCTCTGGGTGGAGCGGGAGGGCGTGTCAGACTCTTCCTTTTTTTTCTTTACTGACTAAAACCCCTGTTCCTTCCCTGCCTGAGTGCCCAGGGGTGCGGTAACTCATTTTCAGAATTTATACGCTACCTCTAGGCATGCAGGCATCGGCCACGATGGGCCCCGTCAGTGGTGGCTGACACTAATCTCTTTGAGGTGCGCGTGGAACACTACGCGCCGTATACTCACGGGCCTGGTGCTGATCGGACGGCGAGCTACCTACTGCTCGCCGTCCTCAGGTCCGGGTCTACGGTGGCCGGAGATCGTCTCGCGACGTCGTACGCCTTAGTACGCCCAGTACCGCTCCTGTGGTGGTAGCGGCCGGGGCCGTGAGGGGCACTCCGTTGAGCTTCTCTCACGCGTCCCACCTCCGCCTTCGCGAGCATAACTGCGGCCTGAACCAGGGCCGGGCGCGGGAGGTCCCCGCCACCTATCGCATCCACGAGGACACGGCGGTGCTCCGCCCAAGCGGGGCAGACCTCCACCGTATGCTCCACCATGTCCTCTGGGCGATCCGCATAGTGGTAACACCCGGGTGTTTCCTCCCGCCTGATTTGAGGCAGGAACCTCCCGAAACAACCGCGTCCGGTGAGGACCTGCGTCAGGCGGAAAGTGAGGACGCCGTGACGCCTCTCCAGCCACTCCTCAAAGAGGGGCACTACCGCCGCAATGGTGGCGTGCTCAGCGCTTGGTTGCGATAGTCGCTGTCTCCATGTCGCCATGAGATCCTGCCGGAGCTCCGTCCGCCGAGCTGCGAGGTGTCGCGGCAGCCAAGTTTCGCCCCGGCGTTTGGCCTCCTCGCGCCACTCCCAGAGCAGCGCGAGGACCCTGGCCTCCAGATCCCATGGCGACAGTCCAGCAAGGAGGCTCGCCGCCTCACAGGAGACCGTGCGGTATCCTCGGATGAGCCGAATGGCCATGACCCTTTGGGACGCGTTCAACTGGCGAGCTGGTCGCCACCTCAGGGAACACGCCCACACCGGTGCCCCGTAAAGGGCCATGGACCGCACGATCTTCGCGTAGAGCTTCCGGCAGGAAGCGTTTGGGCCTCCCAGATTGGGCAGAAGCCGCTTCAAAGCAGCACTGGCCCGCTCCAGTCTGGGAGCCAAACGTCGGAAATGCGGCTTAACGTACTTTCCGAGGCACGGAGGAGTCTCGGTATGTAAAGATGGTCACCCATCCATGGACTAACCCTGGCAAGCGTAGCTTAACCTGATGGGTCGACCCGTGCGACTGTTATTACCTTAGCCACGAGCTCCTCGCACCTTTGTTACATAGCAAGGTATTCCGTTTTGATCTCTTAAAAGCAGTATAAAATGTATCGGTAAAATGTTTTAGCCGTAAAAGTGCAACCAGGTTAGATGTGATGGATAGACGTCATTCCACTATACGGTGAAGTGCATTACCGTGTCACTAGTTCAACCTTTAAACACAACATCTCACTTATATGATCAACTTACCCTTAACTTACTTTTCAATATGATGTGTTATAGGAAAGTCGATTAGGAAGGGTGTAGATTTGTTTTGACTTTATTTTACACATGACATAACTTCACGCCTGTATTCCTCGAGGAATAAGGCAGAGGTAAAGTTACCTGAAGAACCAACACATCATGATGAATGATAATGTATCCTCTTTATATACCTACCATGTGGAGCTTGATTGTCATTCTTTCAGGATTTTCAGTGTCTCTGAAGTTCATCATCGCATCATGACTACATTACGATAGACTTAACATTAAACAATAAAAATAACTAAGATTTCAAAGGGTTTATAAAACTTACGTGGTAGCAAACAATGATACTAATGATAGGTATTTCTCTTGTTTGTATTTATCTACAAACGCAGTTGGCCTGGCTTTTACCTTGGTCAGAGTATAAGCATTGCTATACAACATGACAATGCCGCCAGTCTTTTGGGCACATTACCAGTTGACAGCGATGAGTTTTTCGATGCCGTATTTTAGTTGGTTTTTAGGCTTTATTTTTTGTTGTAAGTGTATATTTATACTATAGTTACAGTAAATAGAAATAGCTTTTACATTGTATTTAATTTTATCCTTGTCAATTAATAAAAGTTTCATACATAATTATATTTAAGACTCTTACTATTGGCAACCGTTACATCAGTTCTAAATCTTTCTAGGTACCTACCTATTTTGTTTTGATTGGGAATATTCCCATTCAATTAATTTATGTAGGTACCAACCCAAAATTTTTAAGCTAGCATATAAATTCATCTTCAATACTTGCATGCCCTGTAAAAGTGTTTGCCTACATGTAGGTACGTACCTGTGTACAATGTGAGCCATTAAAAGGTGCTTTACACGTGAAACGTTCGTATTCGTATCTTCTATATGTGAGACAGAAGAGGCCGGATGTAAGGTCATGGTTGGCTATAGAGCTTATCGCGAACCGCAAACTGCGACTTAAATGTTTTGTGCGCCAGTATAATACGAAAGATAACCGTTATAGCGCATACCAGCAACGGTCTTGAAATGAAAGCGCAAATGTTAGTAGTAGTATGAACAAGCTCAAGGTTTGTTTTGCTGCTAGTTGAGCCTTCTCCAGTTTATGTAGAAAAGCTTTTTAAAAATATAAACGAAGAATGTATTACAGATAAATCTCCAATCACAAAAAAATAAACGTAATATTCAAAATTCCCCAAATAAGAACCTTTGGCCTCCAAGCAAAAAGCGTGCCGTTCTGTTAGTATTTTTGGTGATTTTCCTCGTCGAGCAATTATTCATCCGACACTTTGTTCTAAATATAAAGTCTTGGAAGGTTTTCATCACTAAAGTTAATTCTCAGCATCTTTACGGGTGACATTACATAAGGTTATTTCCAAGACATTTCGCACTTTCTTAAGATTCCTTTTCCAAGAATGTGAGAAAACCCACGTAATTAATCCTGGCCGTGTTTCGTTCCGAAGTTCGCGCTGTATTACATGTATATTGTACTCGTATGTATGTTGTACCTAGGAACATATATCCAAGCGACTGCGTCACACTTCGCCCGCGACACAGTAATATAAATGTGAAATTACTCGACAATTCCACTGTGAGTGGAATTGTGATATCTGTGAGCCAAAGCTCGGTTGAAACGTTGAAGCCACTGGTTTTTCTGAATAGGGCCCACTATCTGTCGTTACTCTACGAGTGTTTGCTCACATTCAGCCCTCACCAAAACTATTGTTTGGAACTGTAATCTTTATTACCGTTATCGTTTAATTTCGTCTGCCATTTTTTGAGTTGGAAGAGCCTCATTAAAATGTATGCGCAGTCAAGGTTAATTTATCAACTTTTATGGTTCATAAAGGTATAAAATCATAAAAAAGTAACTAGAAAATAGTTTTATTTAAAAAAGAAAAGAGTTTGATCCAAACTATACTGTTAATTAAATACTATACTTCTGAGTATTTAATTAAAAAAATAGTAAAGAATCAGACACTACGAATCTCACACCATCTCGCCGTCCAAAATAAAATAAATAATCTTTTGCAAAATCGAAATTTATAAGCTTCAAAATGATCTCTACCCCAATAAATCTTACTTAGACGCAATAGTCGAATAGTTGTGTCTCGTAAACTATAATTTAATGTATAAAGTAACATTTTAATATAGGCAGGTCTGCACGAAGTCTAATCTAATATTTGTTAAGAAAACTCGCATGTTTCAAATAAAACGTATTTTTTTGTGTCGAAACTTTCTGTCTCGTAGGCAGTAATATTATTTAAGTTGACTTCTTCGAAGCTGCCTAAGTGGCGACTCCTAATTTAATCCTCAAAGTTAGGACGTACTCTTGATAGAGCACACTTATGAAAATTGGCTGGTACACGTATCTGTTACACCAAATAAGGTTGTGTAAGTATGTATAATCTGACAATAAATATAACCCTAAAAGAGCCATCGTTATCAGGCCCATTTTCTCTCGTAGGCCCTTGCCGAATGTCAAATATATAGGGTTACATGATATCAGTCTCGCCTCCCTAATGGACACTTATACAGCCGAGTGGGCCTTTTCAGTGTCGGTGTTTTGACACCCTTTAATATAAGAATGAGAGCCTTTATATTAGATATTCACGAAATTAGGTGACCACATATTGATCTTACTTACAATATCACGTCGGGATCGGGGTGGACTTACAAAGTAAATGATCTGCTTTACATGATTGTCTCTATCAGTGTAAGGGGCAACTTAATAAGTAAATTTTTAGTATTGTATTCGTGCGAGTAGTCTACGATAGCACAAATAGATATCTATATTTCCTATCGTTTTTTTTTTTCATATTGCAAAGTTCATTCACCTTCGACATGAATAGGCTTTTCCGTCTCTATATGTTTCCCAGAATCTTAGTAATCTTTATCTCAACACACATTGATACATTAAACATGCGCTGTTTTTGCTTACAAAAGTTACTTGTTTAGTTCTTCAAACAAACTCAAATTGACTTGTACTTTACATATTTACGATTCTATTAATAAATTCTTTGTTCTTATTATTAAATTCCTTTGAATTGATCACAATATTGAAATAATAATCCCGTCTTCGCCTTGTTACGAAACATTTTGATTTAGTTTAATTGGCCCATTATTACCGTCTTGTTCCGCAAACCGTGGGCCGTGGCCGTGAGGGACGCAAAAGGAATCACCGTTGGATGCAATAAGACGAATGAATCGCGTGATCTCCGCCTTTATCTTCTATCTCAGTAACTACCAGTAATAACTACAGAACAGGAATATAATAGACGGGAAAACATTCCGACGGGATAAAGGCTTCTTTGTTGAACGTTTCCTTTGGTTGCTTGTAAGGTGATTGTACAAAGCTCATAATTATTCCTTCAACTTTTAAAATAAATAAGAGTTTCTAAAATAAACTTTGTCTGACGTATTTCTGTAAGTAATACGTAGTGTGTTGTTTAAAAACGTCTTTTACCGAGGATACCTAATATAATTGTACTGTAAATCAGCTTCCTCGGCGCATACTCTCGCTTCTGTAAACTAGTTTGGCTTGAGCTTTCGCGTTTTTGTCACCGCCTGTAGTACATTTCCGTGTACCGCTCCCGACGGAAACAGCCTTTCAGTGTTCACCTGGAAATGCAAAGAAAAATTCTATCCACGTGACTTAAAGAGTCGAACGTTGGCTTACACTAATATTTTTCTACATTTATTCAACTTTAAAGCTCTTGTTTCCAAACGTTTTCGGAACTAGTGTAACGCGTTTCGGAAACATTTAAAGTCACGCAACACGAGACAACATGATTTAAATGTATTAGCTCCCCTATTTAACGCCTGTTGGATATAACTAGAGGTGTGAAAGTGAAGGGAAGTGAGGCATGTATTTCAGAGTGCACTTTTATATAATAACGCTGCGATGGGTGCTCGCAGTACGTGGCAAACATACCCATATATGTAGGTGCCAGTAGCGGATACATAAGATATACATACATTTTATGTAGTCTGCTCATCATATCGTGTCTCATTAATTCGCCTGAAAGAGAGGATTAGTTCTTGTATAGGCGGCGAGTTAAAAAGGAGGATGGAAAATTAATCATCCCTTTACATGAACGCAGAACATGTTTTGGTTCTCATTTCATATTTTTAACAATTTTCTTGTTTGATGAATACTGTAATTTAATCGTAATTTAGGTTAATACATTCAACTTCATTATTGTTTGTGAGAAGCACAAGACCGTTCGATGTGGCGACGATTGGGGAGGCCTATGTCCAGCAATGGAAGTCTTTCGGGCGTAATAATGATGATAGTGATTCGTCCAAATAATGACAGAGAGAATTTAAATGTGTCATTGTAAACAGCTTAGATAGTAAAATGTCCGCCGATGCACAAACATCGGTTTCAGGCGACACTCAATATAAGATTTTCTTATATTAATGCCTGATTTATGAAATATTCGCAAAGGAAAATGATCCGACGCATGCC
The DNA here is from genome assembly GCA_951329385.1 of Polia nebulosa. Classification (NCBI taxonomy): domain Eukaryota; kingdom Metazoa; phylum Arthropoda; class Insecta; order Lepidoptera; family Noctuidae; genus Polia; species Polia nebulosa. Next base: position 15,518,804 of record OX589593.1, on the reverse strand, counting down.
CCGGTTGTGATACAATGTGATTGCCTTATTTTCCTCCTTTCTCGGTCTTTACATGTTATTATCGTATCGACATCTGACTTGCAAAGGTTATCCGTATTTATTGGGAATCTGATTACTAGATATAGTTATCTTTTTGCGATGTTATGCGTTGGTCAGAATATACGTATTTATTATTAATCATGCTGTGTATTTTTGGCTTCAGAATCAAAGAAGGATGTCGTTCACTTTCGTTAAGGAGGACATTAGAGGTTCAGCTTATTCTAAGAGTATCTGAGTAAGTTAATAAATGTATAATCAACTAGCGGATTGAGTCAATAAATTCATTATTTAATTTAAATAATAAAAGCCAGTCTAAGCTTAGAGTTTTTTGTCCCCAAACCATATAAGCACAGATCTTTCGTTCTGAAACCGTATAGTAATAAATAAAATAAATAACCTTTTATTCAGACCAACTTAGCATTTCATTACAAATTAGTCTAGTGTTTGAATTTTCCATATTTTCCGCAGAACTGTTTGCCAGTCGGCAAAGGCCTCCTCCAACCTTTTCCATTCTTGTCTCTTCTGTGCCGCTCTCCCACTCCCCTGCCATAAGTTGTCGCCCTTTTTTCTTTTTATATCGAGTGGAAATCCTCATGGATGCCCTCGACCCTATGTCTGTCAGACTGTTACTGACTAAAACAACCTACCTTTATTGTGGTCTACCTTTTTACCCAACTATACCAGAAGGAGAGTAATGTTTTTCGAGAGTAGGTATGTATGTATGTATGTATATGTCGCAGTCGTCTGGTTGAATTAGACAGTCAATTGGACGCCTAGGCCGTTCGTTAAACGCGCATTTAATTAAATGGCTGAAGGACAATCCATCCATCTGATTAAATGCCAGTTATCTGGTTAAACGTTGCGTTCAATAACTTGGCTGGCCAAGTCATTGATCGAAACTTTTAACCAGATGGCTGGATGACGTCATTTTGTTAAATTGGATATCAATGAATTTGTGAAACCACTGATCATGAAGATTATGTGTCCGCAAAAGGCAATGTTAGGATATAAGAGGGAGCGAAGCGAGCTCGCGACATGGGGCATCCCGACTCGTACTCGACTCTTATTATTTTTAAACTGACTTTTAAATTAATTGAATCACTAATAAATAATAATTTCAATATTTTTTCATTTAATTTGAATTACTTGGCTGAGTCCTGGTCAGTCATCTCTAATGGGGTGACTTTCTACACGCCAAGTTGTTAAACGTTGAGTGATTCTAGTTGAATTACCTATCGGCATAGCCATTTAATTGAATGCCGGCGTTTAATGAACGGCCTAGACGTCCAATGACTACTACAATGACTGAAAAGTAACTTTTAAGTTTTTTTATTTTTATTATTCGAGATGGGTTTGCTCTAGACTCTAGTCTAAGTCAGAGGTGACAGAGACAGATTCGACGATGGAATGAGCTTACCCAGAAGAAGCCTGTTCACTCTAACTTTGAAGAGATCAGGGTTGTATGCGTCTGGAAACACAGGCGCAGGCAGAGAGTTCCTCGTCCAGAGGACACGGTGGAGCATACGGTGGAGGTCTGCCCCGCTTGGGCAGAGCACCGCCGAGTCCTCGTGGATGTGATAGGTGGCGGCGACCTTTCGCGCCCGGCCCTGGTTCAGGCCATGGTACGGAGCGAGAGGGAATGGGAGGCAGTCTCCGCCTTCTGCGAAGCAGTAATGCTCGTGAAAGCGGAGGCGGGACGCGTGAGGGAAGCTCAACGGAGTGGCCCTCACGGCCCCGGCCGCTACCACCGCAGGAGAGGTACTGGGCGTACTGGGCGTAGGACGTCGCGAGACGATTTCCAGCCACCGTAAACCCGGGACTGCGGACGGCGAGCAGTGGGTAGCTCGCCGTCCGATCAGCACCAGGGCCGTGAGTCGACGGCGCGTAGTGTTCCACGCGCGCCTCAAAGAGATGTTGTCAGCCACCACTGACGGGGCCCATCGTGGCCGGTGCCTGCATGCCTAGGGGTAGCGAATAAATTCTGAAAATGAGTTACCGCACCCCAGGGCACTCCAGGCAGGGAAGGAACAGGGGTGGGTTTTAGTCAGTAAGAGTCTAACACGCCCTCCCGCTCCACCCAGAGCGGGAGAAGTCATTGGATGATTTCCCACACCACCAAAAAAATAAAAAAAAATGCAGAGCGTTCCACTACTTCGCTGTGCGCATTATAAAAGACGCTTGGAAACGCTTAGTGCGAATTGGTGAAGTAGCAACAAGGTAGGGATGGTAACTTTCCGTGCGTCTAGAAGTCCGATGGTAGAAGGAGGCCGGTGGGATGAGGTCGTGGAGTTCTTGGGCACACTCTCCGAAGTACATTCTGTAGAAGACCGACAAGCAGGCAACCTTGCGGCGATAAGCCAAGCTGTGAAGTTTGGCATCCACTAGTATTACGTCACCAATGAGCCTCTTATCTCTGCGTTCCACCGACTCAAATGCAGCTAGTTGGTATTTAGCTGAGCCATCCCAAAGGTGGCTGCAATACTCCATGCAGGATCGGACTTGTGCTTTGTAAAGGGTTAAAAGCTGTCCAGGAGTGAAGTATCGCCTCACTCTATTTAGGATGCCCAGCTTTTTGGCCGCAGTTTGGACATTGTACTCAATTGTGGCGCCGAACTTGTTTTTAATCAGTCGGGCTTTTTGAAAATTTTATTTTATTTTATTATTTTCCTGCTTTAGGATACCATCTTGTCACAATTTTATTTTATTTGTCTTGTCCTCTCATCATGTGCCCTATCCATCGCCATTTGTGTCTTCAGATTTTGCTTATAATGTCTAAGACCTTTATTTTTCTTCTGATGGCAAAGTTTTTCAATCTGTCTGACTTCTTCAGACTCAGCATACTCCTTTCCAAAGCACATGTTGCCATGCTTGGCTGCATCAGGGCACGCAAAATGCAGGTGTTCAATATAATATACTTTTTATGTTTATATGTCAAGCTTATTATCTTTCATAACCTCTCTCAAGTCCCAGTATCTCCACCATCATCAGCCTTTTTAATGTCCCCACTGCTGGGGCACAGGCCTCCTCTCAGTGAGAGGGCAGGGCCATAACCCACCACGCGGGCCCAATACGGGTTGATGGATGTCACATGTCTTCGATTTTTTGGTTCTAGGACATACCGGTTTCCTTACGATGTTTTCCTTCACCGTTTTAAACGCAGTGGTAATGAAATAATTCACACAGAGTAAAGCGCCTGCCTGGGTTTAAACTTACGACCTAGAACATATAAGCCGCGGCCGATACCACGGGGCCACCACTGCTCTTACTGGGTATCTCCACCAGCCATTGATATTCTTCTCTATACTTCATGAAGTACATTGTCATTTTGTGGTGTTTCCTAAATTGATGGCGTTTCTATCTCCATTTGTCATCACTCTTCTTTTCCAGTTTCAGTTTTAACCCTACCTTCTCGCTTTTCGTCACCAGATCGATTACCATTCTGGTTATGTCTTCTGATGTTTCAGTAAGTAACAACTACTGTAGAAGTCTTAAAGTATTATTAATATATATTTAATAATTAATTTCTTCAAAAGATCTCATATCTTACGAAGAAGGCTCAAACAATTACTGCTTGCTTCCACCTACATAAACGAAGTTAATATTTACGAATTCACATGAAATTAAATTAAGGTTTTAGACAATAAGCGCTGTAGCGGTGTAGCTATTCGCTGACGCGTTATAAAATTTAATTTTAATCTGAGGGCGCGAATGGGATAGGATTTCACCCTTGCTTATCTGTGTTGTGTTATAATGATCGTTGCGTCACACCCGCCATGTTAGATGACATCGGATGCCACGTAAGCCTTTTTATAATAAATTGTTATTAATATTTTGTGCAAAATTTTCGATACTGTTAATGTTCTTGTTTATTCGTTTCGTTAAACCGGTCAAGTACGAGTCAGACTCGCGCGTAACTGACGGACAGACAGATACACGACTAACTCTATAAGGGTTCCGTGTTTTCATTCGGATATTCAGAACCCTAAAAACATTAGTAACATTTGAATTTTTATTTAAATTATGGGATTGGTAAATATTTTTTTTTTTTAATTTTATTGAGCTACTTCAATTAAATGTTTCTGTACAATTAAAACTAACCTTCACTGTACTGCAGCTGAAAAACAATTACAGTCATAGTAACAATTGAAAACATCGGTATTGACTGTCTGTGAACTTTAAGAACAGGCAGACGCCACAACACCAGCAGACGGGTAGTCCAACTTTAGTTTGTTCTCCAAACAGTTACAGATGTAACCTAAGCATTATATAAACCTAGATTTCATTACTCGAATATCAAATTTACATACCGACTTATTAAAGAAATAGCCTAAGGCTGATATGGTGAAAGATAACTGTGACTGTTTATCTGTCTGTCTGTTAGGAATCAGTATTTGATAAAAATACCGATTAACATTGTTTATAGCCAGAGGCCTCTGACAACCAAGGTCAAAAGGATACGATTCCCAAATCGATAAAAAAATGTAATTGAATTTTTCTATTACAAACCGGCCAAGTGCGTGTCGGGCCACGCACAGTGTAGGGTTCCATATTCGCCCGTTATAACATATGGACTTAGAAGGGCTTTATGTTTATTGCTATGAACATATTCATTGACTTCATGACAACAAATAACGTTTAAATTAAAAACGAATACAAAAGGTTTTGCTTTACCAAAATTGTATATGTTTACTACTTACTCGTTTTAAATATTAAGTAAGTAACAAATTACTTCACCTAAGTATTTTTTTTTATCTAAAGATTTAGTGTTTTGTACGAAATTTTCCAAGTAGGTACATTTAATATGTTGGGCAACTATTAGTTTTAAACTAACTGAGCTAACTTATCAATGATATTTTTCCTTCAAAGTTCGTTATATATACTACAACAAATATTTTTTTCTCATTTTTCAGGGACGCTTGAGCGTAACAAAAAATATCACTTAAAGTTTAACATTTCGCAAATGAATCACTGAATCGAAAAATATTTTTTCCAATCCTGTAATGATTTTCAATGACCTGTGCAACGATACCTCGCACTATAGACTTGGCGAGAAAGAGAAATGTCATCCCCACTTTACATGTACCTGGTACCCGCTAGCTGAATACTTTTGCGGCCTTAAAATGTACTTACTTTGGTATAATTCGTCGGTTTGTTCAGCTCCTTGAAGTTCTGAGTTGAGCTACACGATAACTAACAAATGCTTGCACTGTCTGGACAGGTCCACTCAAACCTGCGTGGTGCTTTCCCCAAAAGCTCATCTCAGACATTAACGGACATGTTGTCATAATAATATGATTGGGCCCTACATATTACATGGATTAAAACACTTTAAAAGAGACTTTGACCTTGGAGTTTAGTTCGGTGTTTCTTGTCAGGGTAGTCAGCAAGGAAACACAGCCAGCTTAAACTGACAAAAAAACGTTGACGTGTAAAAGTGTTATTTATTACCTGTTTGCAAAATAAATATCATTTATTATCTTTTTTTTAATTATTTTTTTCATTTTTTTAGAAAAAATCTTCCACGGAACTCAAAAAAATGCTAAGATTGTACGTAATCATTACAGTGGTAAACGTGGCAATGTACTTACACTCGTGCAGTACCAAGCCAGTAACTTAGCAAATCTTTTTCTAATTTTCTCAGTAGACTTTTGTCACACTTTTTTGGAATTATTGAGTGTGAATCATCAATGATGTCCGCGGCACTATGGTGAATGGAGGTGTCTGTCAGACTGTCACAAGGCTTAAACCACACGGCATTCTCATAACTAACAGCCGGGGCGCTGGACTCATTTCTGCATGACATACTCTTCCTAGAGCTGCCAATGCCCCTTGTTACTAGTCAAGTATTTTAGCTAACTACTGGAATATCCGTTAAACTACCTCAGCTACAACCACCAGTCGTGTCATTTTACACTTAGTACAAGGACTAATACATATCCAGAAATAAAAGAAAACCGTAAACGATCGAGACGTTGTAAAATTCAACCGAGTGGAACCTCTTAATGTGGTACTTGCAACGAAGCCACAGACAGCGGTAACTTGGTGGCTATGACTATTCGTATAGTAGTGCTGTTAAAAGGTTACAGCGCACAAGGATGTCAATGAGCCAGGCGTCTTCGTGTTTAGGAAAAGTATGTGGGTTGATTTTATCCACAATGACTTGAAGACAAAAAGATTTCATGTTGCAAATCTACAGTTGGCCACACAAAGTAAATAGCATCAGTGAAAGCAAGCACGAAGTTTCCAGGGTGAAGTACGTTTGAAGACCAACATTGAAGTTTCATAGGAAGATCTAGTAAACCAGTGAGTGCATATTTTAAGCAAAAGAAAGAAAAGATAAATTCAATCCCAATATGCTAGAGCATCGCTTGAAGCTCACATTCGTATGTAGAAAACGAACGTGTAAACGTAAATAAAAGAACACTCCCGTGCAATATGCAACGGTCTAGTACACTTTCACTTTATCTTTACTTTTATTTTTATTCTTACCGAACACTCTGAAGCAGCCCTTAATTACTACAAACACACGTATACTAACTTGCATTTTAAGCGCCATTTACACGAGGCGAGTTTCTTGCTTGTCAAGAAGCGAGGATGTCTATGCAAGACTTGAGGCTTGTAGAAGAGTCTCGTAGGCAATAGTCGCCAAGAAATTGTCACATTCATCATAGTACGAGAGACCACGACCAAAACCATGTTTATTTATTTATTTAACACTTCATGCACAGAAGTACAGAGGCGGCCTTAATGCCTCAGGCATTTTCTGCCAGTTAACCTTTGGGTGATACAGAGACAAATAGTGGTAGGTGCAATATTAAAAAACAATGCGATGAATATTTATTTAAATACAACGATAAAACATAAATATATACTCACATGAATAAACTCTATTGAGTCACAAATATACAAAAACTATAGGTAAAAACAGATAATTGGAGAAAGCATTAGCGTTGTGATGATACTACTGCCAACTTCTTACGAATGTGCTTGCGAACTTTAACCTTGAAGGTCAATTAACCAGTTGGTTGCCATCCTGATATCTATCGTTTTACGGCCAAAACCGTATAAAATCGTTAGACTAGATGAATCTGACCTCGACTAGGTGGGCAGTACCGGCCAAAAATGTCTCAGTTTTAAGGGGGCCCATTTCTGCTATGTCAAAAAAAAATAAGCAGACGGTTTTATCACAGTAAATGTCTGATATTATAAATATACATAGGTTTCGTCATTTTATTAGGAAAAAGTTTGTTTACAGACATTTTGCGCGTCACATGTGGCCTGAACGCATTTTCAAAAATGGTAAATAAAATAACCGACCTGCCTCATAGCAGCCTGGTTCAATTTTTTTTAAATCTTTTGTATGGCTGCCGAGATCACCAAAAAATTGTTATCAAACATTTTAAATGTCACCTAGAACTCCAAAAATTAAAAGACCGTTTAAGGGTCGCCTGTAAAACGCGCGGTGCTTGTTACGCTCATGTATTACTGCCCCTCGCTTCACTACAGCGCAAGCTTCGGCAGGCTATTCTGACCAGTGTTGCCAACTGCTACCTTTAGTCAGTAGCTAGAAATTTTATAAAAAGTTGCTAGACTGTCAAGTTTTTTAATATTGAAGATCAGGAACTGGAGAGTGATTTTGATGATGACGAAAACGATGATGAGTCCGTCAGTGATTAAAAATGATTTTTTTCCGCAATAAACAGTATTTTTTAAACGTTACCTCAGTCTTCTTTTGTCCAATTTATTAAAAAATCTTTCAATTTCAGTTCGATGGTTTCGGGTAAGCTCTTTATTAATCATTATCTGAGAATGTGAGTTGCAACTTAATGATTTGCTTGATAGACGTAAATACGACGTAATAATGATTTCTGAGTATCGGAAAGTTGTCTGATTAGTAAAGGTGCTATTAATTTGTCTGATATCCTTTTTTCTACATCTAAGCAACTTTTATCACTATGTCCAACAGTTTTCAAATAGAATGATATGTTGCCGATCGGTAAAATTTTTCATCACGTTCAAAATGGTTTCAACACTTCTGAAAAATTATTTATTCTCATCAACTGACCAATGTTCACTTGTTAACAAGATTTTCAGACGGTTTGCTATGGGTTTGTTTTGCCTCAATTTTAATTTTCACAAATGTTCTGCAGGGTACGTATGACGCTACTGGTACCTGAAAATTGTGTTTTTGGTTTCCAGAATCTATCGTTCAACTACAATCTGAAAAATCAGACAAATTGCTATGAAACACTTCGGTAATTTTTTTTGATATATTTTAAAATGCGGCCAGGTTAGGCGTGACTCGGAAAATTTCTGAAATTAGTATTTTTGAAATCAAAATAACCAAATCTATCGATTTTGTACGGTTTTGGTCGTGAAACCATCGATTTACGACCAAAACCGTTCAAAGCAAAAAAAAATGGTCATCTTAAGCCAGTCAAAACAAAAAACTCGAAAATAATCTACTTAAAAAAATCTTAAATTAATTTACTCACTGACAGACAACGCATAAAGTAAGTACAAGAGTTCTTTAGGTATATTTTGGAGGCTAGCACTAAGGAAGGGTTTTTGAAAAATATTAATTTCCCAAAAGTTAAATAGGGCCTGAAAGCATTTATGGAAGTTTGGCATTATGGCAATGAGAAATCCCATCGTGCATAATATATGGCTTGCTTTAAGTATCATAAACGATTTACCGGAAGAATTTTTCCAATTGTGATGTTTTGTTCAACTATAAAAACGAAGTCATCGCTTAATCGTGATGTTTTGAATAATTGCCCATTCGAAGCAAGAAAGTCTCCTCGTGTAAATGCCCCATGATCCCCAAGAAGTTAAAGCCGGTGTCTTACACCGCACATGCAGTGCTTCAAGCCACACCGGGTCGGGCTGAGGAACTCCCGCGTCAGGTCGGTTTGCGGCCGATTGTGTGGGATTAAAGGTGTTCCTGACGAATATTAAATATCACGACGTAGCTTAGCATCGACTGGGACAGACGGTTAGTTGTTGTGTATTGTTTTGTTACCCGACTACAAAGGTTTAGGATTACGTTGTTTTATTTTATTAATATATATTTTATGATTACGTTGTTTTGTTTTATTTGTAAATTCTAATAAAAATATATCGCAAAAGGTATGAGCATTTGTGTGTTGGAATGTTTCACTCATAAATATTGAGAATGAATAAATATTAAGATGAAAATATATTATTCTACATTGTAACTTCGATAGCGATAATTTAGCAGTATGCGTAGCAAAATAAAAAAGGAACAAAAATATTTTGACGAAGACGTTCTTATAGAGTAGGTAACAATATCAAGAATATTTTGATTGTTTAATTTAATTAATTTCATTGGACTTTTTGTAACTGTCTTAGAAACCACCATATACCTACACCAAAAAAAGGGAAGGTTATAACATAGGTACTATGGCTGCCGTTTCATACATAGGAATACCTACCCTTTTTTCCCTTATCTCACATTTACGGCGTAAACAAAAATTGCGTCATATTTTACAACCCTAGCTTCACACATAAACACAACGCATTCATAAATCATTAAATGGTTTCATACGAATACATAATCAGGCAAGTAGGTCGCATGGGGCCATAAAATTTATTAGCTTATCAATACAGTACCTATACGTGCAAATATCTGCGCCAATAACTATAAAGAAAGTCAATAACGTTGTTATTATTCAGCGTATACCTCTTCTTAATAAGAAAACGTGTATCTAATGCGGTGTTTGATATTCGCATCATCTGTGTATGCGGTGTCGTAATGGTGGGGAATCACAATATCTCGTTATAAGCGGGCGAAACAAAGAAAGGGACGCGTGCTTGGCATGCCAACGCCGCGCCAGGCTCGCGCCCGCCGCCGCCCGCGCTCTCAAACAGCTGAAAATCTATCGAAAGGTGCGCTCTCTGGGTTATATCTTTCACGTCATTTATTTAGAAAGGGTTGTTGTGTATGTGTACATGTCAAAGGTTAGTGTTTAATGTCGTGTTTGCGCAGATAACATTGTTTCCGATGAATAGGCGGCACCGCTATTCCAAAGAGGTCCTACTTGTATTGTTGTCGAGCTGACGTACATACTCTCCAAATTATTCTTTAAGCATCTTGAAAATACATTTGTTAGTAAGAATCATTAAAAAAGAACAATGCAAATGAACCCTATTTAAGTTCTCTAAAAATATAGTCTTAATCTAAATCTGAAAATGAGAAATGAGTCCCTAAAAATATTTAAATGAAAAATGTTTGTAGTCCGCAACTCAGCGCTGAGCCAACTTCAAGGTCGGTATAAATTTGAGTAACAAGCAAACCAATCAGTACTTGTCAAAGTGATAAATCTAATAACTCAGCGAAACACTAATTCAACTAACACTTGGAGATAAGTTTCGTGCCGCTAACACGTAAGCTTAACAATTTAAATGTCTGAGATTGAACTACGACTCCATTTGTATTATTGTATTGTTTTAATGGAATTTGGATGAACTTTAACCAGTTCTATTTATTCCAGAGTTTGAAGAGATTTTACTGGAATATTTGGCATTATTTATCCTTGATGGTCCACGAAATATTTTGCTATTAATTTCGTATTTGAATATTTACAAAAAAAATAACTATGTGATTAGTTTAATTAATACTGATTAGCAGGTTCTTTTCAACTATTATTAGTTATTCAACATTTTCTTCTCGGCAGAAGGGTAGGTGAGTGCGGGTGGTAAAGTGCCTACTGACTAAAAATTTGATTTGGTTTTGTTCTATAAACGGCTGGATTTGATGGATGAGATGTAGGTATGCTATCTTATCGCCCAGAGGACACGGTGGATCATACGGTGGAGGTCTGCCCCGCTTGGGCGCAGCACCGCCGTGTGCATACATACTCTGTTTCACGCGCGCCTCATCGAGTTGTCAGCCACCACTGGCAGGGCCCATCATGGCCGGTGTCTGCATGCCAAGGGGTAGCGGATAAATTTGTAACAGAGTTACCGCGCCCCTGGGCACTCAGGCAAGCAAGGAACACGGGTGGATTTTAGTCAGTAACAGTCTGACTCGCCCTCCCGCTCCACCCAGAGCGAGAGAAGTCATTGGATGATTTCCCACCCCCCAAAAAAAAGGTATCCTATCTTGAATTTAGAATTCGCTTATCAGTATTAAACTAAGCAATTGGTTAATGAGTTCTGTAAATAAGGCTGAAAGAGTCGCTGAGAGAGATAGAGTTTTTTTTACTAAATCTAAAACTTGCCATAGGAATATACCATTTTTTTTAAGGTACCTACGGGTATCGAGCATAACTCAGGTTCTTTTCAACTATTATTAGTTATTCAACATTTTCTTCTCGGCAGAAGGGTAGGTGAGTGCGGGTGGTAAAGTGCCTACTGACTAAAAATTTGATTTGGTTTTGTCCTATAAACGGCTGGATTTGATGGATGAGATGTAGGTATGCTATCTTATCGCCCAGAGGACACGGTGGATCATACGGTGGAGGTCTGCCCCGCTTGGGCGCAGCACCGCCGTGTCCTCGTGGATGCGATAGGCGGCAGCGACCTCTCGCGCCCGGCCCTGGTTCAGGCCATGGAACGGGACGAAAGGGAATGGGAAGCAGTCTCCTCCTTCTGCGAAGCAGTAATGCTCGAGAAGGAGGAGGCGGAATGGGTGAGGGAGGCTAAACGGAGTGGCCCTCACGCTCCCAGCCGCAGCCGCCGCAGGAGACTCCCTGGGCGTCGGAGGTCGCAGGACAATCTCCGGCCACCGTAGACGCGGGCCTGCGGACGGCGAGTAATAGGTAGCTCGCCGTCCGATCAGCACCAGGCCCGTGACTCGACGGCGCGTAGTGTCAAGCGACATCTATGACGCTACATACGAACTAGAACAGCAAATTCCTACATCGCGCAAGCAGAGTTCTCCGCGCGATTTGAACATATACCTACAAAAGCCCGAAATCAACTATCGGGCAGTTGCCCGGACCAGACACAACACCCGTCTGGTCGGAGGATCCTCCCTTTTCAATGGAGGTGTGGGACTTTACACTCTGTTCCGCATACTTCCATAATGGTGACCCTCGACTATGAACGTGAGCGCAGCCTTTGTCATGACGTCATCACCTCGTCAGCGCAGCCTTGGTGCAGCTACTCCAGCGTGAGGTCATCATCATCACTTCCTCTAAAATCTTCAGCAACGAGTCATACAGCCAGCCAGTACAACGACAACGACGACCACGATAACGCCGACAACGATAACGCCGACAACGATAACGCCGACAACGATAACGACGACAACGAAAAACGACGACAACGACAAACGACGACGACGCACCGCTCTGACTCACTGGAGCCCGCAGCAGTACTCCGACTCACTGGAGCCCGCAGCAGTACTCCGACTCACTGGAGCCTGCAACATCATCCCGACTCACTGGGATATCATCACCGCAGACAGTTCCGACTCACCGTGAACTATGCGCCTCTTCCGGTTCCGACTCACTGGAACCAATCATCCACTGGCCCGGCAAGCATCACGTATGAACTCATCGAGAACAATCGATCTCCGATCTCTGGAGGGGAGTGATGTAGCGACATCTATGACGCTACATACGAACTAGGACAGCAAATTACTACATCGCGCAAGCAGAGTTCTGGCCGGTGCCTGCATGCCAAGGGGTAGCGGATAAATTTGTAACAGAGTTACCGCGCCCCTGGGCACTCAGGCAAGGAAGGAACACGGGTGGATTTTAGTCAGTAACAGTCTGACACGCCCTCCCGCTCCACCCAGAGCGAGAGAAGTCATTGGATGATTTCCCACCCCCCAAAAAAAAGGTATCCTATCTTGAATTTAGAATTCGCTTATCAGTATTAAACTAAGCAATTGGTTAATGAGTTCTGTAAATAAGGCTGAAAGAGTCGCTGAGAGAGATAGAGTTTTTTTTTACTAAATTTAAAACTTGCCATAGGAATATACCATTTTTTTTAAGGTACGGGTATCGAGCATAACTCATACATTTTTGGCAACGGTCCGGTTCTGCTAAAAATACAAGCTAAACAACAACTGTCGATTTATTCATAAAATGGTCTCTGTTACCTCAATGCCTTCTACAGGATGTTTCAAATATGCACCGTTATGGCTGCCATTACAGGTGAGTTTTTTAGCAGCTCATAAACGTGATTTTGTAACCCATGCTTATGTTGGAAGTTTGCAAAGGTGTTAAGATTCAGCTTATTTTTTTCAAAGATTGGATTTTAAACTTAGAAAAATTGCTTCTCTTAAATGCCACTTTAAAACGCAAATTGTTAACTAAAAAGAGAAAATGAATGCAACATTTTTCTTTTATCATAGGTACCTGCATGGTAAGAATTTGAAATTTAAGATGCTTTCTGCATGAAGTGATTGCAATCTTAGATTTCCAGCACTACATGTTATACTTGGGGCACTATGCTTTATATTTATGTACTGATGGATACGGGTATACAGCTGCAGACTGGAAGCCAACTCCAACATATTATGTAGTTGGGAAAAGGCTGAGCCGATTGATCGGAAACTGTTTGAACAACAAGCATCAACCTCTAAAATATTATTAAAATACCACTACATATTGACGGCACGGTTGGCGCAGTGGTTGAGCGTTCGGCTGCTGCGCTGCGTATCGCGGGTACAAATATTATTTATGTTCAAATAATATTTGTATGGCCTACAGATTCTAGGTGTTTTGTGTATGTGAATTTACATGTTTGTGAACGCACCCACGATACAGGAATAATTCCTAGTGTGGAGCAACGCTAGGTGTTTTAAAAAAATATGTTATACAATAAGTTTTAGTTGTAATAATAATAATAGTCAAAATATATTTTATGTTATCAGAAATAGGTAAAGATTAGTTGAATTTGAGTATGAACATATTAAACCGCCGCTGTCTGTCTGTCTGTTCGCGTCAAACTCAAAAACTACTGAACGGATTTTCATGCGCTTTTCACCGTTAGGCAAAGTGATTGTTAGATTGTAGTGAGCGTAATTTGTACCCGTGTGAAGCACACGGGTACAAATTAAACAGAAGCAAAAAAAAAATAGCAAAAGTTCAACAAGCCAAAGTAGACGCTAAACAGAAAGTAAACTAATGTCATCATAATTACAAAGCGGTAAATTTATATATTGTAATTAAAACTTTATCTTTATTGCTTGGTTTATGTATCCATCCATATAGATGTAACTAAAGTATTTTAGGGCCTTAGTTTAGTATTCACGTTCTCTAAGCCTCTGAGGTATTATTCAAGTAGGTTTCTATTTAAATAAGTCGTAGTATATAGTCGTAGATACTAAATTATATATTATAAGTCTCTGTAGTAACTGGTTTGATCGTATCCGATATACTCATCATCATCATTTCAGCCGTCCACTGCTGAACATAGCCCTTTCCCAAGTGTCGCCCCAACGGCCGGTCCTGTGCCTCTCGCATCCATCGGCTACCCGCGACCCTCACCAGGCCATTGGTCCACCTTGTGAGAGGCCTTCCAACACTGCGTCTTCCAGTACGCGGTCTCCACTCCAGAACTTTCGGTCCCATCGACCATATGTTCTGCGAGCATCTGTTATCCGATGACTTAAAAACAAATTAAAACTGAACTTTTGATTACAAGTAACAACAAGTGTAGGTGTATAATTGTACGTGTGTAATTTTGTTGCGGGATCCAGGAGAGTTTAAGTAATCGTTTCTCCGGGACTCGTCGAGCTTCATTGCCTCAGCGTTTTTTCTGGTGGTCGCCACCGTTGGTTCTGGCTTACAGAAGTTACAGTGGTTCGGGAATAGTGTGTGGCAGGCTTGTCCAAAAACAAAAGTGTAGGTGTAATTGAAATCACGATTTTTGTGTTCGTCACTAGATATCTATCGATGCGGAGTTTTACTGATTTAATATGACGAAAAAAGTTATAGTCAGTTCCGAAAAAAAAATATTGGACCTCCCATAATAATTTTGATCAGCTGAGGTTGTACGGAATGTCCCAACTTTTTTTTGAGAGTTTCCTGTGACTTCCTTGAAGTAAGTTATTCAATTACATTGGTAGAAGTAGTATCCAAAATATGAACACCCATTTTTGTTACTACCCGTACAGTATTTTTTTTTTGTGGGCTGGGAAATCATCCAATGACTTCTCCCGCTCTGGGTGGAGCGGGAGGGCGTGTCAGACTCTTACTGACTAAAACCCACCCCTGTCCCTTCCTGCCCTTAGTGCCCGGGGGCGAGGTAACTCTGTTTCGAATTTATCCTCAACCCCCGGGCAGGCATCGGCCATGACGGGCCCCGTTCTTATTGCTGACAACTCTTTGAGGCGCGCGTGGAACACTACGCGCTGTCCTGCCTGGTGCTGATTGGACGGCTAGCTACCCATTACTCGCCGTTCGCGCACTACCTGTATACTTATATCTATGTCGCAGACATCTGGTTGAATCCGCCAGTCAATTGGACGCCTAGGCCGTTCATTAAACGCCAGCATTCAATAAAATGACTGAAAGACCAAGCCAAGTCGCTGAACGTAACGTTTACCCAGATGGCTGGATATCGTCTAGTCATTTAGTTAAATTGGATATTGATGAGTTTGTGATACCACTGATCATGATTATGTGTGTACAAAAGGCAATGTTAGGATGCAAGAGCGAGCGTAGCAAGCTCGGGACATGGCCCTGACTCGGATAGGTTAGGTTCGAAGAGAACAGCGATTAGACCCCGCCATCCCCTTCGTGGATATTTTTATTAAACCATTGAGCCTCGTCAAGCGGGGCTACGACTACACCTTTTAAATAAATTGAATCACTAATAAATAATGTTTTTTTTTTCTAAATTTACTTATATCTCAAAAAAGGTGTGTTCAATCGCAAAAATAATGAAAATTTTTCCCCCCTTAATAACCACCATCTTTCATCATTTTTCATTTAACTTGAAGTTTTGAATCACTTGGCTGAGTCTTGGTCAGTCATCTTCAAAGGGCTGACTTTCAACACGCCAAGTTGCTAAACGTTGAGTGATTCTATTTGAATTAACTATCGGCCTAGCCATTTAATTGAATGCCGTTTCCATTGCCGTTTAATGAACGGCCTAGGCGTCCATTTGAATGGCGAATTCAACCAGATGGCTGCGACATCTACGTTAATAAATATGAATGATAAAATGGCATAGTAAATAAATAATGTTAGGGCCTGTGTTCACTGTACGAAGAAAGGTTGAGTTAAAGTTCCGGGTACAGGTAAAATAGAAACTTGTCGTTATGATAATCTTTACAGTCGCTCCATCTAACTACAAGGTAAATAAAAACACTTCATGTAACATCAGCTGTCTCTAGAACAAGCACAAAGCCGCCAAGGGAAAAGCTTTATTGTAGTACATTTATCGCAGAAAAGTTACGACCACATACATCTCTTACTAGATCTAACCCATCTAATATTTTATTAGCATCAAAACCTTAGTAGGAAAGTTAAATATGAAAACCGCAAGTGCCTACCTACGAACAAGTTTTCTAACTTTTAGATATTACAACAACGTCATTTCATTGTTGACCTTTTGATTAATATCTCTCACATGACAACTGAGACATCATCATCTCATATGTAAGCCTTTTAATATTTTATTATCTATCTACTTAGATCAATGGAAAAACATAAATTAAATTTAACAGAGAGGAGGCGAGGAGGAGGTGTTAATGTCCACTCCTGGGTTGTGCCCCAGCAGTGGGGACATTAAAAAGGCTGATAATGATGATGATGAAATGAAATTTCTACATGACATAGTTGCTTTTTTTCACGAAAACCTACACTCATTGTAAAACCACATTGGTACCTGACTTTTATCATCCAACACAAACAGCAATCAAGAGCTATCCAATGTTATTATTGTAATGGAATTTTGACGTTGACAGCTCTTGAACAGGGCTTACATGTACTGATAGCGTTTAGTTTCATTGGTGAAATTCGACCTTAGTCCTTTACAAAAATAACAATTTACTTTCCATAAACAGAGACTTAAAATTGAACCATATTCGCGTGTAAGTACACACCGTTTACCGAACAAAAATGTATTGTGATTGTTTTTAACATTAAATTGGCGTCGAATAGGGCGTATCAACGTCACGCGAACCGAGCCCAGCGTAGGTACTCCTTAACCTAATTCTGGCATTCATTTCGCCAGCTCAGTCGTAAAATTTTAATAGCTGCAGGAAACCATCTTGGAGGATGGAAAACGAAAGGTACACTTTCGGAAACGATACAGGATATTATATTATATTCTGTTGAAATGCTGTGTTTAAATGTATCAACCTGTATGTCAACAGTTGAATTTAGATGTGCCTTAACTGTCCTGACACAATTATCTTTGTTATTTCAGCAATTTTAAGTTAACTGGTGATCATGACACACTTATACACAACCAACGATAAAAAACCGACCAAGTGCGTGTCGGACTTCGCACATTTAAGGTTCCGTACCAAATGTATTTTTAGGGTTCCGAAAATTCGAATGAAAAAACGGCACTCTTATATTTTTAGGGTTCCGAAAGTCCGAATGAAAAAACGGAATCCTTATAGGATCACTCGTGTGTCTGTCTGTCTATCCGTCTGTCCGTCTGTCAAAGCCAATTTGCTCCGAATCTGCTGGACCGAGAGAATTGAAATTTGGTACACACATGAATATCTGTGACCAAAACACGGACGTGTACCTACCCTAAATAAATTAATTTGGAAAATTAAAAATCAAAGTTTTTCAAACTGTGTCGTGCGACATATCAAATGAAAGGGCACATTGTGAGGGTCTCGAATATATTTTTCTCATAATTTTAAAATATACAATTTTGAAGTTATATAAGAAAATAGATTAAAAAAATGACCACTTCCCTCTCCGTACCTCCGAAACCATTAAGCCTAAAATTTTGAAAAAAAAAATACAGTAAGTAGTTCTTTACATAAGATTACAGGCAAACCTATAAGGTGGAAGCAGTTTAAAAAATACCAGGAAAAATATGATTTCTTCGGAACCCTTTGCGCGCGACTCGCTCATGGCCGGTTTTTGACTACTTGTATGGCTTTGGGTCAACAAGATGCTTATGCTGTGAAAATTTGAAGACTGTAGCTCCAACCGTTTGGCTGTAAAACTTGTGTGACAGACGACGGACAGACAGATAGCAGTCGGGTCCGTTTGGGCTCTTTGGGTACGGAGCCCTAAAAAGAGTATTTCAAAGTTCCGTCCTATAACTTCACAACACTGGCCCTTAAAAAGATAAGTTGCTTCAGTCAAAAAGTTTTCCATGTAGGAAATTTTTCCGAATTCACAAAACAGGTGAAGGAACCCCTCGACAGCGTTACTGTAGTACTTTTAATAGAACAGTCAGTGTTCGTTTTAATTGCTCATGAACACGAATCAACTACACAAAGTCGGAATATCCCATTTTATTGTCATGTACGTTAATAAAGAGGGACTGGTATAAATCCGTTGCCTGCTCATTTCTTAATTGGATTCTCAAGTTTATTTTATAGACCGATCTACTTTAAATAGGAGTCTTCGTTTTACGACACTAAATCTGTTTTTACGTGGAAACTGTTCTAATTATGCAATAAAATATTTTATTGATTCTATTACTTTTTACTGTGTTTGTGCAGTAACTGGTATAAATAGAATGTTAGTTAATTTAATATTTATTTTTTACTTCATAGTAGAATTTGAAGACTTCACTTGTCTTTGTCGGTTTTACATTTTTAATCATGTGGCGAATTTAATTTAAAGTTATCGTTATACACGTTAACCTATCACTGTCAAATATCGCTTCACAAATGGTACCTATATTTTTTGTGAACTGTAAGTTTATGTGTAAGATAAATATTATTTAAGTAAATACCATACTACAAAGTACCTATAGATACAACCCATAAGTAAACAACAAAGAAATGGCAGTCGATACAAAAAATGTTGTAACGTGAGTGAGCTCCCGTCTCACAATTCAGCGCCTACACGAATTGCTATTCATACCAATATGTTGAGCCGTTTAGACTGTAGGTACATTCGGTTGGCAACATCGCGTAAAAAACATTAGTCTCTTTTCGGTTCGCAGTAGTCATGTAAAAATTGCTGTGAAGCAGTTTTATAGATTGCTTTAGATCGCTTTTACAGCAGCCACGCGATCGGATGACGACAAAGAGCTCGAGCGATTGGCGGAGGACTTTAACAGCCACCATATATCTGGCGCATCCTGAACCTCCATACGAACCTCCGGAAGTGCCCATAAAGTGGACGTTAAAACGACGACTCTTTTTACACTTTATTATCATTGGATGTGAACGCCGGCTCAGATTCCTTCGCAATTTACCGCGCCGCGAAGAAGACAAGAGTGTCGGACGCGTTTTATCGCAAAATCGATATAACTGATTATGGACGCGAGGTCTGAAGCGTCATGGCTTATGAACTTCGCTTTACGATGGACATCGAATCGCCATTTTGGTGTTTCACGCAACTTATACAACAATGGCTTTATATTGAAACGATGGAGCGAGTCGCTCGTTCCCTTGAATCATGCTTGTTTAGATCAAAAATACACAGCCAAGGGAGGTATCAAGGAGGCTTAGCGGCGCAGGGGCCAGGGTGACGGTGTCATAGCTCTTGTCGGTCAGGCGATTATGATTATTATGCTAATAACGTATTGTGAGTTATCGTCCATTGATGCCCGACGCCGGATCGTGGAGATCGAGTTACGCAAGTTTCGGCCAAGTTTTAAGACCCTGCCGAAGGCCTCTTACTAACTATCTTCCTTAACGCCTTAGTTAAGAAGCGCCTTATGAGAACTTTGACGCCGAGATTGAGGAAGCTATTACGGGATCCGTTCAGATAGATATAAGCAGGATGTCACTTCCACGCTCGACTTTGAGAAGTTGTTTACTTTGATGGTTCAAACTTTCGTCTAATTTATCTGAAGAGACAGCATTAATGGCACTTTTAATTTTATTTAGATACGCCTTTAATAGATATGCTAGCACAATTATTATGAAATAATGTGTTAACAACATTCAAAACATTACGAAAGACAAACAAATGTGAAGAAGGCCTAATCCTTGATTATTATGTCTCTCCGCGTTCTTTTAAAAGGAGATCGAGAATCACATTAAGCGAAAGAAATGGAAGATTAAATATTATCTTGAACAAATATTTGTGTAGTGCACTACAGTTACTAGGTGGAGTTGGGCATCGGATCGGGCAGTGGTTGCATCCCGCTCTATCATTACTTCCGCTCCGCTCTCAACTGGGGCAATCGATAGCGGGGGACCCGGGGGAGGGGGCCCCCGGCCGGTGGGTCCCTCTGTATAGCTCTTCGCGCGCATCACTCGTGTGACAATCGCTCACGCTTCGCTCGTCCATCGCTCATCGCTCGCTGTATGTGCCACGGACCTAAACAAATCCACTATAGCCAGTGGTCACTATGTTACCTATACGTAGTTTATTAAAAGTGTTCTTAGGTTGACGAATGAAAAGTAAAGCAAACCTAGTACTTTATTATTGTTTTATAAATGGGTACCTGTATTTTTTTAATTAATCTATCAGGAAATCTGAAACATTCTAATAATAAACACTTTTACTAGTGCTTTTCCGAGTTGTTGTCAGCTGTTTTTATCAGACATCCTGTTAGAGAAAACGAAAACTTAAGCAAACAAACGTCAGCTTCTCTTTTAATACAATTTTCAGAACACAGATTTACTTAAAAAATAAAAGGAATTCTAAGAATACCTTAGATGTTCCTTTCAAAATTAACGTAATTTAGTCATCACCATCATCATCAGCCTTTTAATGTCCCCACTGCTGTGGCACAAGAGAGAGAATTGGGTTGTAATCCACCACGCGGGCCCAATGCAGGTTGGTGAATGTCACATGTCTTCGGTTCTAGGTTATGCCGGTTTCCTCACGATGTTTTCCTTCACCGTTTTGAGAGCAGTGGTGATGAAATAATGTTTTTACACCAAGTAAAGCGCTTGCCTGTGTTTGAACGTAATTTAGTAAGATACTGAAATTTCCCTCATTGCAAAATTGCGAGTGAGTTTTCGCTTTCAGAGAGCAGTTATAGTAAGAAGTGAAAGTGCTTCAGGAGACCTTGAAAATTAAATCCTGGAAAAAATTTGCCGGAATAGATTCAAACAATAGGTACAAATACAATATTGTCTTAAAAGCAAACAATAATAAACTAAAACAAGATACATTTGAAACGAAGGTTTTTGTTAAACATAATCATAATAGCTGGCTATTGTAAGAAACAACAAAAAGCCATACAATTTAATCAAAAGTTTCAGTTGATTGAACTGTTCTGAGGTTCATGGACATACTATTTGTAAAATTTTCAAGGAAATCGAGTCATGGAATTCAATAACAAAAATTAAACAACGTCTGTGAAAAACCGTGAAGCTGAAATTTAGATTTTCCATGACTTTGCTTTGGTTGACGACAGACAAGTTCAAGATAGTTTGAGTCACAAGGCAAACAAATAAAAAAGTAATTTTAATCACAAATCCATACCTATGCAAGTGAAATCTTTCAAATAAGAGATCGTAGGCACCGCACAAACCCGGGTCCGGTAATAAAACGTTGCCCCCGAGTGCACACTAAAAAACGTGCGAACGCGGCAAATTTTCAAAATGGTCGTCGGAATAAATAGAACGGGGGCCAGTTTATGTCCGACCTCCGACTCGTCTACACCTGTTCTCACAATCACTGCATCTCCACTCTCTCCTCTAATATTTATTACGCGTGAATATCGCATGCTCCTTTTTTCGTTCCTTCGCGAACTGATTGCACAGCTCTCATGAGCCACCAGCTCCGTGGGGGAACGTAACATGTTAGCGCATCATAAATATTTATGATATTACATATTTTTTTCATAAAAGCACACACTAGACGTCAAATTATTTTTAGATCGTAACGTGAAGTTATGTTTGTAAAATAATACTTGTTATGTTGGCAGTTTACGTTCTGTAATAATAATAACCGTTATCCTAAATAATATTTGTTTTTCTGCAATTTTTACTCGACTTGTACCTACCTAACTATTTAAAAAAAAATATGTTTCACCCCAAGCAGACTCAAATATTGGAATCGAATATCCAATTCTGAAAATGAATCAAGCTTTTAACTTTGACAGAGGGATTTGTCTTTTAAGTAGGTCAAGGTTAATAAGCATTTCTGGAGTTTGTAGGTACCTAATGTCTCAGGGGACAGGCAGGGCCGGGTAAGAGTTGGGTAAAGTCTGTGTATGCACACAAAAGTTTATTGGTCAACTTAAGATTAAAAGTCAGGTTTGGAAGAGTAATTTTCGTTTGTTTCAGTTCAGGTTGACACAAGTCCGGCTTGTTAAACCTTGTTCTGACTGATATTCAACTTGTGTGAACAAACATGTTTTTGAATTATTTAGTATATTTTTTACTAAAGATCTTACGGTGCTTGCCAAATGCGTAGCTAACGTAGGAACTGCGTAGTTTGCTTTAAAGTTACTTCCTGTGCTTACACACCTAAAATAAAATTTCACACTTTACCACGAAAATGCTAAAGGTACTTCAATTAGCATTTAATTATTAATAATCACGATTAATACTAATTGCGTTGGCAGTTGCTACGCACGCTGTAGCTGCGTTCCATTTAATTTGTAATTAGTATTTAGTGGGCAGAGGTACTATAACAATATAATCACCATAATAATAACAATCAAAAGACGTCCACTGTTGAACGTCCTCCCTAGGCTGCCGTTACACCGGTAATGGCCACTTGCATTTTTTTTTAATCATTATTGCTTGACAATTTTATATTTGGAAGTGTGCGGCTATTAGGGGAAATTCTTTTACGTCGGCTTCTGTCAGTTTTTTTTACAGAGGCTGAAATGCAGTAATTAATTTATTGCTGTAGTTTAAAGTATATCTTAGAAAGCCTTAACGATAAATAAACTATTTTTTTGTAGGGTCTCAACAAACTAATTGCATACCTAATACTAGCAATCCTTGAAACGCAAACGAAGATAATAAAATTAAAAACTAAGCCAATCGCAGAAAGTAGCGCTTAAAACTAAAACGAAGCAGCGGTTCGATTCTTAAGGGACCGCAAGCTCATTACATTATTGTTATCTAAGCAACCTTCACTCGGATACAATATGGAGGTTGTATGGAGTAAAGTGTGGCCTGGCCGGGAGGGCTACAAGAACAAAAGCCTCTCGTAATTAGAGCGACCGCGGCAATACATAAATAATTTGCCGCACGTACGGCTTTGTTCAGAAAACAGCTTTTTATTTAACGCTGTTATATCAAGAAGAACACTTGGTGTGCTTTTGATGGCGGTAATCCTCTATCCTTTTATCCTTACGCACAGGTATCCATTGTTGCTGGGAACTGCCTTTGTTTATATTATATCAACAATTTTATGACCCACAAACCTCGTATAATTTTATTTGCAGTACGCGTTTTGTGATGTAGCTTAGCGTATTATACAGACTAATTAACATACGTATTCCACCGTCACTTAGAATCCCTTGGCCTCCTAGAACTAAGCATATACTTTTTTTATATTGCAGGCTTAACAGTATACAAAAACCTCGAAACGCCTGCCTATAAGAGCACAGAAATAAATCTGATATAAACTTTAAATAAACGTGAACAGAACAAACAGAACTCTTTCAAAACATAAACCCGATATTCCCACCCGATACCTTACAATTTCACCCTTTGTTATTTCTATATAAAAATATATCTTTGGTAAACGGAGAGCTATGAAATATTTGACAGTAAAATCCAGTTACCGGAATTTCGGTACGGTGTTAAAGGAAAAGAAATTTTAGGCCAGTTCGCTTAATGAAACAAATTTTCAGGGCAGGGACATTTAAACCGTAAGTACACCCTTTGTAGTGCGTTGGGCGCAGTTCGCCGCCGCTTTTGTCCCAAAGCCAACCGACCCGCGGCGACACTCCTTTGTGCTGCCTTACAAAATATTGCTAATTACGATTAAAAAGAAACTTCTGCACTTTTGAGGGAAACCTGTTTGTGGCAGGCCTTCGATTGTAAACAGAATAACCTAACCCAAACAATGTTAATTTTACAAAACATAAATCAGATAAAAGTTATCGCGGACTTTTATGTTGAGACTCGACTTGTTAAATAGGGTTTACAAAAGTTTAAAAGTCGCTATCACCAAATCTTACAGCATTATTCCAATAGTACATAGTGCATTTAATAATTGCATCACGTGCGAAAATCTACACAACTTCTGTTTTTTGACAACATGACACGCTTCCAAACTAAAACTATTTTAACTTCGCAAAGCTATAATAGTAGCTTTAATGAGAATTTGACTCCTTCATTAAGGTTTCTGCCACACTATCAAGTTTTGGCTGAACAGCAATTTGGCCGATGAGGTTAGGTGTAAGTACCTATATCTTCACATAGACGTCGCTTATACTAGGAAAAGTTTGCGAATTTCATCAATATTCTTGTAGCTTTTCATTTTATTGAAGTTTTGAGGAACTAAAGCTATTGTAGGGTCCTGAAATTTGGTCGAAAGCACCCCTTGCAATAGAAAGTCGCAAAAAGTTTAATAACTTCACTAATTTAAAAGTTTAATACTTCTCGGTTAGTATGTTGCTTACCAAAACTCAAATACGATATACAAACAGAAGCCTAACTGGTAAAAAATTGCCTTTAGCTTCCCCCAAATATTTGGCCCCCGACACAAGTTATGTTGTCAACGTGACCTACAGTCTATAGCTTAGCAGTATTAGAGGAAAAAAAAATCGCTACAAAATTTTACGTCCGCCGTGTGCCACCCCCCTAATAATGTCTGCTTAAGGGTGGCGGTAACATGGAGTACACATTTACGCTCCGTTAAACGGGGAAAGCTTTTTTCGTGTTTAGTGTCACAAAAACTGTTATTAGCTTGAATTGTGCCAGTAAGAGCTACCCTGGTTTACGTGGTCATAAGAAAAAAATAAGGAAATGCTTTAGCATATTGACAGCGGCTTCCTTATACGTCAGCCTAATAAAATCCTGTATTATAAACCTTGGGGATGAAATTATATAAAATATTAACTTTACTGTTTTTTGCTTATCTTTTGGCAGCTTGAATTAATCAGTATATTTTTTTTTGTGTGTTGGGAAATCATCCAATAACATCTCCCGCTCTAGGGTGAAGCGGGAGGGCGTGTCAGACTCTTACTGACTAAAACCCACCCCTGTTCCTTCCCTGCCCTGAGTGCCCAGGGGCGAGGTAACTCTGTTTCGAATTTATCCTCAACCCCTGGACAGGCATCGGCCATGACGGGCCCCGTCATGAATGCTGACAACTCTTTGAGGCGCGCGTGGAACACTACGCGCCGTCGACTCTCGGGCCTGGTGCTGATCGGACGGCGAGCTACCCATTACTCGCCGTCCGGAGGCCCGGGTATCAGTATACATTGAACCGTCACTCGGTCCTCATGAAAAAATAATTAATTTTCTGGAAATATATCTGTTAGCTAAACAATTACCATTTCAAGTCTTCTACTTTTCTTTGAATACGCGTTTCTTCGGCTTTAAAACAAAATCTAAGCGCTTCTGCAATTAGTTGATCTAATACGGTGATAATACAACACAACATAAAGCCACACGCTAACTAAAATCATAACACCTGCTGGTGCTCCCGCGCCGCTGTGTTGTAGTAAATCAAAGTTGATGCCTCCTAATGATAAAACCGCCATCTTCCTGCACTTATTGACTAGGCTTGACAAACTCCCTTAATGCGAGCATTGCGTGGACGAAAATGGACATCAGTATTCACGGTAGGGAACATCAAGACATTTTAAGTGTCTGAATGTCCATTATTATTGAAATAACAACTACATAATTCAGATTTTCAAATAATTTCCTTATCTTTATTGAATAATTGACGATGGACATTTACAAATACTTAGAGATTTTTTGATACAGTAGGTATCGAATTCGTCATAAGATTTCCAGTCCTTCTGAATTTGTAAGAAGTAGCCTTTTAATATCGTGGAGCATAGCAAAGGCTTCCCTATCCCAGGTTAACAGCAAGTCGAGATGAACATCGTGTAATCTGGATATTTCAATTCTATCCAGCATTCCGGCCGGCAAATGTCCGTACATATTTGAATGAATTTCCGGGATTAATATCGATAACGGTCTGATACATTTTATGATTGGAATAAAAAGTTTCATAGGTTGAAACGGTAATAGCGTGGTTTATTGTGCGTTAATATAGGTAATAACTAATACGGTTGGGTTTATCACCGCGGCTGTAATCGTAAGTGACCGCACCCTGTCGGAACCGCGCCTCGCCGCAAACCGCTAAAGTAATGCCATGTCATTTCATGGCTGGCAATCTGTGACGAATGACACGTGCACTATACAATGTGTGCCCGTTTACTAATCATATAATAACACACTTGTCAACTGAGAATTCGACACATTATAAACACCGTGACCATAGATAAATATATTTATTTTCAGCTGTGTCAAAAACCCCTTGTTTATTTCATATTATATGGTAGAAAGTTTTCGGTTTAGTCCTTTTCAAAAAGTTATTCAAAATGATGGTCTAATTCAACCGTGACTAGCTTTCTATTCTCATCTTCTTAGTATTGGACTTAGTTTAAACTTAAGTTAAAATTTATAAAGAGCTGTGTATCTGTAGAGAGTAGGTACCTACAATGTAATCTATTTCGCAAAATTTCACTTCAGAAATGTTGGTGAATAGATTGCGGTCATATATAACTATTGCGAATATTTAATTTTAATACGATACTCCGTAAATTTTACCCGCAAATATGTAGGTTCAACTTCATTTATTATATTGTATGATTTGTATGTGATTGTAAAAAAGTTCTTAGTAGTAGGTAATTGTACCTACGGTAAGAACTAGTAAGGTAAGTAAGCTGAACTAGTCGGTAAATTGTTATTTATAGCCTGTTTCACGGAAACCAACGGTATAATTACCAAGTGCAATGAAACGCAAGCTTAATACTTACGCAGCAAAGTAATCGATATGACCCATTTGTAACAATTCCAGCGAATCATGGAAGGGAAATTTAATTTCACGTCAACGCGGGGTTTTTCTTTTTCGAAATTCAATCATATTGGGGCACCGGCACCGGTCTGTTTTGTAAGGAACTAAACAAAATATAATAGAGTGGAGGCTCTAAATGCTTGGCCGGGCAGACGCGGCAGTGACGGCGGCGGCGCGGGTGGCGAGATGGGCGGTATTAGTTTTCGCCACATTGAACACGTTGTGGGATCCAACTTATTAGGAAATGTGATCATGCGAATAATACTCGCTTCATACGTTTTATTGCGTTAGGGTATTGGTTTCTCGCGATACCGTTCGTCATATTTCAAAATTAATATCTTTAGACAACCGCGAGAAAGAATTCTATTTCGATTTTCCTCACAAGCAATTTTAGTTGATCCACAAAAACCGAAAAGCTTTTAAGGCGATGTTAGATACTGTTCATGATATTTTGCGAATAGCTTATGAATAGGGTTTTTGAACATTTAAGACTTCAACAACGTGCTCATCCGTCGATACTGGGTCACGTTTTTTCGTCTCACATGAAAAGAACATCTAAGTACGACGTACACAACAGATGGTTTCGTATTTCGACAGCGTCTCGCTGATTCTGATTATGTAGATTCCTTTACAGAGAAGATTTTACGCAAACATACGAATGAAGATCGAATCAGATATGCATGGGATCAGTTTCTTATCCTTGGGAAAATATGGAAAGATATTCCGTAAATAAACTTAAAAGGAACATATTTTGGCAAGCCGAAATTCTGCGTGTTGTTGTCAACTTTGACCAGTTTTATAGTTAGAATGATCGTAAAATATATTGTATGCCACTGTTCAGCTTGGAATAAAATAAAATACACAGCCAAAACGAAAAAGCGAAAATGAAAGGATCTCTACGAAAATGTATTACAAAAATATCTTTATTCTCGGGAGCTGACTCCATGATAAATATAAAGATTCGGAGCTACATCTGAAAAGAGCTGCAAACACCTGTTGGATGTCAGCATATTCCAAGTAATGTTTTAAAAAATCATTAGTTCGTTAGAGCACAAGTGGTAGTGAGGTCACAAGGAGAGTCCACCTCAAATCCAATCGAGTAAAGTGCGCGGTCTCCTGGCGTCTCCGTGGAGTTATTTAGCTGAAACGTTTCGGTTGTTGACAGGAGTTGCGGTATCGGCTATTGCAATATTGAGTGGCCGCACTCACTCGCATTCCGCTGTGTCAACACGTACTACATTAAACAAAGAATTTCAAATCCTTTCTTAAATAACATCTTCGAGCACAGAATGTTTGCTTGGATTGTTAAACAGAAGTGTTGGTGCTACCTTGCTTTTGTCGCTATTTGTACCCAGTAAGTAAAGGGAAACAAAAGTTAAACTATAATGTGTTCTCACAAGTAACTAATGGATGGTAAGTTTCCGTAGGTACTTAAGCGGCCAATTCTTGAGGCCAGACTACTTTCTGAGTACACATTAGTGGGTGCGCGGGTGCTTTCTTGGCTAAATCTTAACTATCTACTTAAGTCAGTGTCAGGTTGAACTTGCGAACGAATTGAATAAGCCCCTCGCTCGCTCCTTCCTTCCCTTTATCTGCTTTCATTACATGAGCTTCACTCTGAAATTCGGTTCAATTACTCCGTAATTTGGTGAATTGACGTAGCATTTTGTCAGCTTCCCCGCGTGTTTTGTTTAGACCTAGTAATTTTCCTTCTCTATATACTCATCAGATTTAATTACAACTTAGTTTTTGACCAGGAAGACTTACTAGCATCATTAATTATATACCGTCACACACATTCTATCGTAAAGTTCGGTTTGCGAATCCCTGTCATAAGTGTAAGTATAACTCGTGAACTCTCCCTTCTGAAATGAAAAGTGCTTTTGTTTTCTGTTAACATAACGTAAACACAGAAACAATATTATTTGTAACACGAGTGGATGTTAAACTTAATTATTAGCGGCAATTATATCGGGTTGATAAAATTAGTGTTAATATAAAGTTTATATCGGATTCGTTGAACTGCGGGCGCGCTGCAATATCGCGTCATAAATGGTTTATAGCACGAGTGTTGTCAATTCCGAGGAAGGTTCACTTCCGCGAATTACTGACCAATGAAATGCCAGTGTGACGCGTCTCCCTCGCCGTAATAATATAGAACACGGCGGTGTCCTCGTAAAAATATGTTTAATGACGTCATAAACATTCGATATGTTCGCGCGGCGTTGCGCTGAAAGCCTGCTCTCGCTAAAAGTATACATTATATGTATCTATAAATCCGTGAGTGTTCCATTTATTACCCGCCATGGCTCTATCGATACTAACGTTACTGTCACATTAAATATTTATTGTTTACCTACGTACTATTGTTATCTGCCGTCTAGCACAACTTTAAAGTTCAAAAGTACCACATTTAGTCCTGAAAAAGTTACACTTTGCAATATTGTTGGAGAGTCACTTATGTGTGCTTAACAGTCGCATCATTACCCGTAAATTGAAGTTGTTCGAACGAATTATAATGTGAAGTAAGAATATAATAACTACAATGGAAGTTTCACAAAGGCAGATTTTCCCATTGAATTGTCTCGAAATTTCCAGAAGCCGTGCGTCCGCCCCCTCCTGCCCCCTCGGTTCGTCTCCTCGACGCTATTAACCACAAGTTT
The DNA here is from genome assembly GCA_951329385.1 of Polia nebulosa. Taxonomy (NCBI): domain Eukaryota; kingdom Metazoa; phylum Arthropoda; class Insecta; order Lepidoptera; family Noctuidae; genus Polia; species Polia nebulosa. Next base: position 15,489,067 of record OX589593.1, on the reverse strand, counting down.
CGTTATTAGCGACTGTGTTGGAAAGTTATAAGGGAATCACCTCCATTTAAGTTCAGATTAAATTCTTACTGTGATTGAATAACCGCGCGTCGTTAGTTTGGTTTACGATACTACGTCTACTCAGTAATGTATGGATAACTATGAAGGTAGCGTGTTTATGATGGGGATCAGAAAACCTTTCTATTCCATTTGTAAGTTTAGTTCATAATACACCGATTAATCGATAGTAGAGGTATATTTTTCTTATAATTATTTATAGAGCAGTGGTGGCCCAGTGGTAACGGCCGCGACTTGCAAGTTGTAAGTCGTGAGTTCAAACCCAGGCAGGCGCTTTACTTTGTGTAGATTATTTCATCACCACTACTCTCAAAACGGTCATGGAAAACATCGTGAGGAAACCGGCATGTCTTAGAACCAAAAATTCGACATCCACCAACGCATTGGGCCCGCGTGGTGGATAAAGGCCCACACCCTCTCACAGAGAGGAGGTCTGTACCCCAGCACTCGGGACATTAAAAGGTTGATGATGGTATAATTATTTAATTATCAAAAATATTCTAACATTTGTGCAATGTTAAAAAAAATATATATTACGTACAAAAGAACATCATAGTTGCTATGAAAATACAAAAGTCGTCTATCTGAAAGAAGAAATAAACGTACCTATAGAAAATTAACGTACGATATCAAACTGGTTTAACCGAAAACCGTTTTTTACGTTTGAAATTATAAAAACTCGCATTAAATTCCACGTTTCCGGTTTATCGAGTTTTTTAATTATTTTGCTATGGCAACGCAACGTACGAGTACCTACCTGTCAAACCGATGCATGATGCAGTGATGTTACCAAAAGCGTTAGGTAGATAAGTTTAAGTTTAATAGATTACTGTGTATTTCACTTGATGTTTAAAATTATTATTTCTAGTTATTAGAACAAACTATAATAAACTTGGTTGCAATTATTATTTATCTCTTTTAGTAGACTCATTCGACAATTCATCTTAATAATTTTAAGTTAAATTAATTACTTTGATACTATTAATTAATATACTTAGCATATATAACTTAGTTTAAGCACAAAAAAGCATATAAGTAAACCTGTCCTTATTTTTTTTTTTTGCAGTTTTTATAACAATATATTTTTTGTACAACATCAGAAAGTAGAGGTTTCAACGAACAAAAAGCGCACAATTTTTTTTTTAAAAAGCAACTATTTTGCCGTGAGATTTTCGATTGAAAATACGGTTACTTTTTACAAGCTTTTATTCGGTATACTCGTAATATCAAAATAAGAGGGAAAAAAAAAAAATTTCAACCGAAAAAATTAGAGCATGTTTGCGACATAAGAAGGTACTTTTCACCAAATTTCGTGAATATTTTTTTTTTGTGGGAGATAAAAATAAAAAAAACCAAAAAGTCGGTTATTTTGATTTTACGTCCATATTTTTAGGTTATGTGAAAAAAGTGTAAATGCAAAAGTTTTAGATCTTTTAATTACCTACAACTTTGCGATTTCAATTTTTCGATAGGAGTTGTAGTGTAGTAGTCCCGAAAATCGCGATAAACCGTTTTTCACCCCTAAAGATTTACCCCCTTACCCTTCCCGACCTCAAACCGCCCGTAAATTATTTTTCCTCTTTTTAATTTTTTTTTCTTCTTTTTGCAATAGGTGTCATCCTGTTCTAAATTTATTTGGTCTCAAAAGTTATCGGCCCTGGCCTATTAATTTCAACCGGTTTTGAATTCGCTAGTGCCTACTACCCGATATAGTACTTTCCCCTATGGTGCCTACTAAGTTATGTTTAATAAGTCCATCATTTGGTTATTAATTAGAGTAAAATTCAAAAATGAACAATTAACTTACGTAAAATAAATACAAGAAAGTGACGGTAAACAATAAATTAGACACAAACTTTGGGAAAACTCGGTACAATCTTCAAAGGCCGTAAACGAGATCAAGTAATTTAAGCCGAAATAAGCAAAATTACACCGGCATTGTCGGCTTCTCAACAACGTTACCGTAAAGCGTTTCCACAAACGATTCTTACAAATTAAATTTAATATTTTAACATCATCACGGATTACATTATACACAAAGTTACGATATTAGTTGGATGCAGCTTTTTACGTCATTTGTATGGAAATCGCGTCGTGGTCGCGGGAGCTGATGTCCTTCCCTGTCTTTGGTATTCAGGGCGCACCGTGTAGGAAAATTAAGGTAGGCCGCAACGGACATGTGGACTTTGATTCCGTGCCGATTTTTGTATGTAAAAATAGCGGCCTCCTCATACGGTATTCATAAAGGTTTGCGGCAAAAGACACTTTACCGAGAGCCATTTTGTAAGTTTTGCTATCGCCGTTTATATTCCACAATACCTATTCAGTATGGTACCCTTTTTAATAAAATAAAATTGTAACAAATAAATAATATTACCGTAGTAAAAGTCTGGGGAAATAGGAAGGCTTTTTAGTAAACAAAGGCAAATTATGTAGGAGCCTACATAAATTATACGAGTGAATAACTTGTTGTAGCATTGAAATCTTATCGCTTATCTTGTAGCAAAGCCCTAATTCAGACAAATACCTACTATTGTTCCTTTTACGCTGTATTTGTTAACACAAATTGTTTTTTTCCGATAAAAATCAGACTAGACACAACTATACGTTTGTAAATGTGTGTCAAAGTATAATAGTAGTAAATTGTTTCTAGTTTTGTTTCTTCGTTATTTGACACCGACTTCCAAAATTAAAGTTATTTAGCAATTTTTGTGTTTTATTTAGGAAGACTGTTGTATTTTTTGGTAAAAAACTTTTTTTTTTTCACTTTTTAGTTGTTGTACCCCATGACTAAAACTAGTAAGTAACTAAATAGTAAAGTTATGCCAGAATTGATAGCCCCAAAAACATAGAATTTGAAATTTATATTAAAAATAATCATAATGCAACACTCACAAATAATTTACAACCCCCAGATGTTGAATAAACGCAGAAATTACACGGTTTGCACACAACTAAGTTCTTACAACACAAAATTTATAGCAAAATTTATTAATTCATTCGGCCCGTATATTTATAACAAAATTAATAAACTCCTAAACATATATCCTCTCAATACAGATTGTTGCAAGAGAAAAGTATTGGAATACCTACATAGTCTCACTTATGATGAAACAAGCAGCTTCTAGCTGTGTCAAGATAGGTAGCAATAATACACATATTTTTATTATTATATTTACAAAACCGTATCTCAGTCATTAACATTACACTCATAAACTGCCACATAATATCACACTCACACCTAACTATAGACACACCCTCCCACACTCACTCATTCACTTAACATAACACATAAAGAGAGGATCAGACCACTTTTACAAAGCCTTATTCTTGAGTACATAATATCTAATTTTTATTGTGAAATGCTAGCATTTAAAGAAACCTTATGTGAAGTAATTCGAGGGGGTTGGCGCTGTAAGACGAAATACAGGTTTCTCCTAGTTCGGCTCCAGATGCTAAAACTTTTATGTACATAATTACTGTTCATTGCACTTATTTGTAATTTATAATAAGTACTTTGTGTAAGAAATAAATTATTATTATAATATTTTTTTTAATTGATGAAATTAGGCTGTATCAGGGTGAACTGTAGAAATCTTTGTACCCCTTCAGAGCAAATCAGCGTGATTTTGTGTTATGAAGTAGTGTAAACAATAAACAGGCATGCGATTGCAGCAATTCCAGAAGGTTAGCTATCATTTATTGAAAGTTTCATTGTCAATCTCCGAAATTCTTCATCAGATTTTCACCAAATTCAAATCGGTTTAGGCGTCTTCGAGTAATCGGGGAACATACATAAAAAATAAAAAAGATTCCGACGAATTGAGAACCTCCTCCTTTTTTAAAGTCGGTTAAAAATATAGGACACGTGTTTTTTGCTTTACCAAATCAATAACAAATGACAAAGATAAAACGCATCAAAACTCAGGAGTTAAGGCTTGTTACGTCACTTCTATGTAAAACGTGGTCGATTTTGTTAGTTGTGACGTCATGCGAAATTTTAACGCACTTTATCGTCCTTATTTTTTGTTTACGAGGCAAAATACCTAAATAAAAAAAAATTTACAAAAAAAAATAGAACCGACTTCCAAAAAAAGTGGAAAATAACTTTAATTTCGGAAGTCGGTGTTTGTGGTTTTGTGTCTTCGTTTCTTGACACCGATTTCCGAAATTTAAAGTTATTTTCCACTTTTTTTGGAATTCGGTTCTATTTTTAACCGCTCTCAAATTTTAATTTTTAGTGTATTTTTTTTTTTTTGGAAGTCGGTTGTTTTTTTTTGTAAAAAAGTTTTTTGTTTTTCACTTTTTAGTTGTTATACCCCAGAACTAAAAACCCCAATAACATGGAACGTGGAATTTAAACATTTGGAGAACACCAAAACGTCATCGAGGTATACGTATTTTTCGTTTTTGTTCAATTTCTCAAAAAGCGCTTAATCAATTTCGATAAAATTTCTATGGGACCACCTCTGATGTATGAACTAACAAACAAAAAAAGAATCATCAAAATCTATTCACAAGTGGCAGATAAATCGCGTAACATACATACAAAAAAAAACATGCAGACGAATTGAGAACCTCCTCCTTTTGGAAGTCGATTAAAAATTAACTTTTTTTTTATGGACGGATTTTCAAAATTCTTTTTTTGTTCGAAAGTTCCGAAATGGGACCAAAAAAAAAATACAAACATCCGAATTGATGACCTCCTTCTTTTTGAAATCGATTAAAAAACACGTGCCCAATAGTTTTTAGTACTTAATCTAATTAACAGACTAAATATTTGTTTTTAGTCATCTACCCTATTTTACACACCTACTTTTATTACGGGGTAGTGTCCATTAGGTAACAAAGCAGCGACATAAATGGCTGGTGATTAATGAGTTCACTCGTTAGGTTTCTTGTTTGAACAATAATTACTTAGTGTGGAGCTGAATCAGTGTGGAAGGAGCATTTTTGCCCGTCGCCATCGTCGCCCGGAAGCACTTCCCTTCCATCATAACTTTCCAAACTTATCTTAGTTAGTGGCGATCAATTTTCATTTGCCGCCGATTACGAATTTTCTTTAAGAGATAGAAACTAATGCTGTTATATTGTTATCGTTTAATATTACAGCCTTTATTTTTGTTTATATTTTATTTCGTTTTGGTTTCTGTTCATAGTTTTATTCAGGAAAAAGATCTCTTGCTGGAATTATAGGGAATAGTAAGTTTTTTAATTAAAGTTGTGTTGAGTTAAGAAACTCTGTAAAAGGATTTCTACTTTAGAATTCTGCACCAATAGAGTACAATAAACACCTAGTTGATGTATATAAAAACTAATTAAAATGTTATTTTATCAAGGAGATAACTACAACATTTTGCAAAAAAAACGAGCATTTTAATTTATTTTCTCTATCTTAAATTTTTATAACAAGAAAGAGGTTTGATTGATTTGACGATGTAATAAGTGTCCTGGCATGAATGCTGGACGTTCCAAATTTAATTTTTTAAATTAACAAAAGAAAACTAGTGATTATAGTGAAATTGCTTTAATAATGGCGCGAATAGTTGTGTTACTTGGGTATTTTTAGAATTTCGAAACTTATCGGATAATTTATGCAAATTAATTCATTTAATTTTACTTTTTACATTCAATACCACTTTCTGAGGTTGGTTATGCGATTAGGGCCGGTAAAATTATAGCGCTCCTTGAAGAAGATTGTTCGCAAACTTACGTGTCGATTTTGAGTCGTTCAACTGTTCAGAGGACTTTGCAAAAACGTGTCAAGAGACCGGTTCGGTCCAAAGAAAACCAGGTGCCGGAAGAAAGCGATACACAAAGCCACGAGTTGACCGCTTTTTGGTGAGTCAGGCTTTGCGGAATAGTAAGGTGTCAAGTGTGGACCTAAAGAAGAGCTTTGAAGAAGTAAGAGGAGTAGAAGTTAGCTTGTGGACGGTCAGGAGGAGGCGATCGATGCTGCTGGGAGTGCTGCGAAGACCGGGGGAACGATATGCGAACGTGTGTTTCGAAGAAATCAGGAGTGATGTATGGCGGAGGCTGTTTTGGGCAGCAATTAATTCTACGGAGCGTGCGGAGTTAGTTTTCATAGTAGAGATTATAAGTATACAGGCTTCGTCAAATAATTAAATTCAATTGAATTAACTGAAATCGGCGATGGAACGTAAATATCCTTAGGTGCCCGTTTTTTTTTTTGCAAAGGATTGTACATATTTTCTATAAATAACCCATCCTCACAACTTACCTATGGGAAAGTAGTTGCTTTTCCGTCTCCCTCATTACTCCCATATGAAGGAAAATGATATACCCATCATGAAAAAATACTACAACACTAATCCTAAGAATATAACAGCCTACTTCAAAGAGGGTCGCTCTCCCTGTCTGAGGGTACGGCATAAATTAATAATGAAACATCGCATCTTCTGTAATGAATAACCGGGATCCGCCAGATTTGTTTTCATTTCTTCCGCTCAAGATACGTATTTACATATTACGCAAACGGAAGACCTGCGAAATACATTTGCAAGATGATGAACAGAACGGAACTCGGGAAGTTATAATTTACAGTATTTCGACGGCAGCGAGGCAGCCAGGGCCCTGACGCTATCAGCCCAACATGTCAGCTTCTCTCACGCGGAGCATTCATCAAAAAATTTACAACTACACTGAAATGGACCTGACAAATTGTCTAACAAACTGAAATTGATTCCACTTTCTGTTGGTCTACACGTGCCATTTTCGGCTTTATAAATATTTAGTGATATTTCATAATAACGTTATCTCGCCGTATTCAAAGTCTCTTCCCATTCATAGTTAAAGAAAATAGGCATCAGTCCATTTTGCTTCGTAAGATAAAACTTTCTTTTCATGAATAAAAATCAATACATAAAGTCCGCAGGCATTATCTAAAAAGGCTACAAAGCTCTTTCAGAGATAAAATATAAAGCGAAATCCTCTTTCCACAAATCATTGATAAATTTCTTTTCACAAAAAATAGGCTACTCACATAAACATCAGTCAGGAACTAGGATAACAAAGTAAATAATTCATTAGATAGGTGGGACAACATCGAGTATAATCAGGACCGTGGGCAAAAACGGTTTCCAATAAAATGTATGGTATCTTGTCGAGGCGTAGGAGCGGCGAGCTCGGTCTTCGATCTACCATCCGTCATGCTCAGAGTCGCGGCAGATTGATCGCCGGCGCCGGGCGCACGCCCGCAGCACAAATATCGCCCACTGCCGAGACACGAGCGGCCAGCGAGGAAACACTGAGACAAAAATGGTGAGAGCAAACAAATGCGCTGTCGATATCGTGACAGAAGGATTGATAGTTGAGAGCGGACTCCGGTGCCTTCGGTTCGCACTCTCGCCGCTGTCACGCAAAAAAACTGGTCTAAGATAATGGTCAGCTAGTAGAGTTCAGCTGACCGATTTCGCCGGCAATTCTTATTGAGAGGTAATACATGATATTATTCTACAAGTGAATAGAATATCAATTGCTACAGACACTCAGATTATCTTATTTGAAACTCAAAGGATTTGCCTACGTAATAAAAATTGTCGGGTATTATTCATTGAGTCAATTGAATATTTTGTAAAGAGAAAGCTTGTAGAACATCGAACATTTGTGAAAGGACTTGAAGGTTGTTGTTATATTGATTTAAAATGGACTGATATTTTTTCATGACTAAAAACCGATCTTTTGTTAGGGAAACGTTACAATATCACAAACGGTTTACTAGTCCCTTCTGTCAAAACATTATTGATGAAATGTTAAACCTTAATCAAACATGAGACCCCTACAGCGATATAAAAAATATTCGAAGGCCGGTTTCATGTTACTGAGCAAGGCCATTTTCATAAATAAAACAACGATTTAAAAATGTGAGGGTTATCTTTTTGAGGGAAAATATTTTCCATTATTCTGCAAGTTTTACGATAAGTCGGAAGCAGTTTTCCATTGTCCATTCAGAACATTACAAATTTACTAGATTACCTTATTGGACTACAGTAAACTAACATCTTTTGAAAAAAATATTGATTAATTTTTCCATTACAAATAGTTTACATCATATAATATAATCAGCATCATAATGTTCCCACTGCTGGGACTCAGGCCTTCTCTATGGGAGAGGAAATGGGCCGTTATGCACCACGCGACCTAGTTCGGGTTGGTAATATCACATGTCTTCGAATTTTGGGTTCTAGGATATCCGGTTTTCTCACGATGTTCCTTCACCATTTTGAGAGCAGTGGTGATGGAATAAATTACACAAAGTAAAGCTGCCTGCCTGGGTTTGAACGCACGACCTACAACTCGTAAGTCAAGGTCGTTACCACTGGGCCACCACTGCTCCAAAATAGTTGACCCACATTCAAATGATCTACTTAATAACTGTCATTCCTCAAGCAATTATTACCTTAATAATGGATTTGTAAACCTCCTTAATGTGATTATCGGTAAGTAGTGTGTCAGCATTTGTCGTCGGATTCCTGTTGCTATAGCGATACAGAGGGACACACAACCATCGTCTTGTTTGGCAAGTAGGACATGGAATCAAACTGAATCGAAACGATCTCACACTATTTAAGTTATAGGTGCCAACTTAACTAAAAATTACAAACTTTAAAGGAAACTAGGTCAACTACGTGGTTTTTATAGGGCACTTAGGGGTCATTTACGACTATAGAAGTATGTTTAGATAGCTCCCTTCTGATGCCCAGATTAATTATGACCGTTGCAAGTATATCCAGAAGTAGCTATAACTCGTGGCTTCATCCACAAACGCAAATCACAGTAATTTTAATCGGGATAAACAGTAGACTACTGCCACTCAACGGTTGTGAAGCTTCCTATCAGGGAAAAAAATTCGTAAACGGATCCATACTTCAAGAGATCTACAAACACAGTAAGACAAAACGTATTGGGAACTCATTCATTGTACGAACAGCTAAGGAGTTGAATTCCCGGGATCCTGGAGTCTGTGTTTTCTGATAGCTACAGTTAAGTCAAGAGTGAAAAGGTTACTTCTAGGCAAGCGAGCTCCAACGTCGACCAAATCATCGCTTACCATCAGGTGAGATGGTGGTCAAGCGTGAACAAACAGCTTTTCCTCTCTCTTTATAAAATGTTATTTTAAAATCAAAAGGAAAGCAATAAAAAAAGCAGCAGAGCAGAACCCAAACGCAAGCAAAGCCTGTAAGCGAAGTATGTTTGTTGCAGAGTTCGTGATGTCGGAAGGCGGCGCGAGCGGGGGCAACTACCCGGCCAGGTCGCCAATCTCCAGCTCCACCACGGGACACTCCAGCTCCAGTCATCACAGGTCAGCCATCTTATTGTTAACTACGAGATTTATACAACACATCATTCTTCGGTTTTCGGATCAATAAGAGCTCCGAAATAATGAAACTCCGATTTTCGAAAGCAACATTGCTGCGAACTGTTCAATCTGGATAGTTTTAGGCTCTCGTTCTCCCAAATTAGTTGATTTCTACGTACCATCTGTAGTATTTTATTGAAATCTGATCAAAATAAGATCTCAAACGCTTGGAACCTTTCCCTTTCCAAGAGAGTCCAACCATTTGCAACCTACATTTTCGAACATAATTTTAAAACACAAGCAACTCGCTATATTTAAAACCGTCTCAGCACACCGTAAACAGTCTCAAACAACCACTCATGTCCAAATTGATTCACTTAGTTATAATTTACAAGGTTAAAACTGTCCATAAAAATCTCAATACTTTAACAAAAGCTTTTACGTAATAAAGTCACCGAATATGCACATAAAAGCCCACAAATTTAATAAAAGCATTTTTCGCTATGGAGTGCCCTATCCTGCTGAAAACCTTTTATTAATGCACTTATATTCTAAAATTTTCCTTTGAACCGCCCTCCAAAATTAATCTTAGCTCTCATCAAAAGGATCGAAAATACTCTGCATTCCTACCTTGTATTGAATGGGAGAGAGGCACACAGCACCACCGCCGCCACGACACAATATTCAACGTGTCGGATTCAATAAGGAGCAGTGTGTTCTCTAATTAAATATAATCGCTGTTGCCTTTAAATTCTTTAAAAAGAGAATCTCGAAGCTAATAAAAAATTGATGGAACCGCCCGCGCCCGCTCGCCGCCAGCAAAAGTGCTTGTGACGGTCCACATTAATTTAAACTTATCCGCGAGAAAATACTTTAAACTTTAGAATCGAGAATGTACTCTAATTTACATTTTTAATCGTAGTTCTGTTTACTTCGTTTTATTTAGCGCCGAGCTAGGGAAATTAGTGGCTAACTTAATCGCGGTAGGTATTTCTTAAGCTTCTTAGAATATTTAAATAACGTAATTTGCTTAGGTTAACTGCAGCTGTTTTTTAACGTTTACTTCGGTTTATATGTGCAAATGATTTAATATTGAAGTGCACGCTGCTCTCTGAAAAGAAAAAGAGGTTGTTTTGAAGTTTAATTAACAAAATGTCATCAGCAAACGGACGAACGATCGTCGCTAATGCATTACGGGTTACGAGCCGTCACTGAAGACAGTGGAAAAGTGTTGGCAGGTCACTAACCCCACTGCATGTAACTTCAGTTTTTACGTGACCTACTCGTATAAGAACAATGGAGTGGTGTCACTGCTCCTACTTTTTGGAACTAGACTAAACTTTTTAGATCGCTCCTGAGATTAATGTTTCGTTGTTTGTAGGTTCAAAGTTATTTGGCGAGGTAAAACCAACTTTGTGTTTGAGTTAAAACCTTTGATATTTACAAGTAAAATAAATATAAGCTCTATTGTAACCGTTTTAAAACAATAGGAAATAAATAGATAATAAAATCATTCGTACCTTTTACACTAAATATGTCATCAACACACACCATCCTCCAAAGACCACCGAAAATTCCGCAGACTCAACTACTAAATCAGACCTAAATTGTTGGCTAAACAGCGGCAAATTCAGAAACTGCATACGTTATAAGTTGATCCATGCAAGAGGAGCCCGATCCTCCCCTGCGACTCGTGTGACGTCACAATTTTATGTAATTAACGTGGGCCGCACCAACGTAGCTGGACGTGAACGTGTTTCGCCACACACCGCTCCTAGACATGTTTCGCCACACACAGCTCCTGGACGTGTTACGCCACACACCGCTTCTGGCGGTATCCGAATACATTAGCCACGATATACGTGCTTTGACTCGCAGAAATTCGTTCGTTAAGTTGCCTCCCTGGAGACTCCCGATGTCATGCCCTGACCTGCTTACCTTCGCACAACCTGTGGATGAGATCTATTTGTCGAACCCTTCGATTTCTTTTTTACTATTTTAAGTGATCGCTAGGCTACCCATCTATCTTTGATGTTGTTAATACAACTTAGGGTTTCTTTTTTCTGATGCTAGCAACTTAGTTATATATTCATCATTATTATGTATTTTGCGCCTACAAAATTACACACACTAACAACTATCCTTAAAAAAGTCAGGAACCTAAAACTCTCCTTACTTTTTAGGGTTCCGTCGGAACTCATCGGGTCCAAACGGAGCCCTATTGTTTTCACTCACGTGTCCGTCTATCTATATATCCGTCCGTCGTCTGTCACAAAATTTTGTTTCGAAGAATTTTTTAACTTCCCATTGACCTATGAACGGTTAAATTTGGTGATCATGTTTATTATTACGTATACTTTACTAACAAATACCAATATATGGTACGGAACCCTTAATGTGCGAAATCCGACACGCACTTGGCCAGTTTTTATGTTAGCTATGTAGACAAGAAACTTCCACGAATACATGCAGTATTAAAAATATTTCAGAACTTCATGCGCTACAGGCAAATAAAAAGCCTCAATATATTATACAAGGTAAGTTCTCAAAAGTGAAATATACAAGTTTGTCTTTGGTACAACATGTCGCCATCGATTGCGTTCAGCACTATGTGATAAGATGAAAAAGTCTAGGAATAAGCCGGAAACTTTGGATATTGAATTGAAATGAGTTTGGCGAAATAGCTTAGGCGCTGAACCGACGGCCTGTTTACGAGAAAGGTGAAATTGTTGCGTAGCTTTTTCGGCCACTTTACTTAACATGCTTTTTGAAAACAAAACGCTACTTTTGACATGATCTTGTTTCAATAAAACCAGTATGGTTTGCCAAAACAACAAATATTTGGAGAATAAGACATTTTTATTATTGGCATTCGTTTCAATTATCCGTCATAAATAATAAATATCTTTCATATATTCACGGAGCGCTCAATAGCGATACGCCTAATCTTCAACATATTAAAATCGTGGAGTCATTTCTGTAGGTTTATCATAAAACCTTATTGCGAACTTTTCGCGCGGCACTTTATTACTATATACACCGCATCAAGACTCTAATTCAAAAAGCTGTTTTCCACACGATGATACTTCATAAATTTATATCAGGAAAAAAGAAAAAGTCTACTTTTATTCGGTGGGAATGGGAACAGATATAAAGATAATTCGGAATCCTATAAGAGAGATATAAATTTTCACGTCATACTTTCGTAGCTCTAGTATATATAGCGTTTCGTAGCGCTCGTAGCAGATCTGTAGCAGTTTTGCTGGTCAACCGACACGTCAGGCGTAGCAATGGAGTGTAGGAGTATCAGTCCCGCAGCGTGCCACCGAGACACGGAAAATGCTTTAGTGAATCTATTTACCACCATAACCACTCCGCTTTTTTGTTAAACCGTAAACGAAATGCTGAAACGCAGTTTTATCTTTTAAAATTAGCATTTTAAATGACAGCGGTACTTTATGTTTTTCGCAACCTATTTTTAATATCACGAATGGTTTTGTCGTGGCTTTGCACTTCATGTTTTCAATCGTAACAAGTTTTTATCAAAGTGAAAAGGTGCTTTGTTTGTCTTTTTAATAAGAAATACTTGTTTACTTTTAACTTTATTGCTTTATACAGTTGAGTCTCCAAACTCAAAGAGGCTCAAAAACCTTTTCTATAATAGCGTCTTGAAAATTCAGCAAAGTAAACTTAAAGATTATATTTTGAGTTTAAACTTAAAAGAATTACTTTATTTTCTAGTACGGAATACATTAACAAAAACTGCGTGTAGAATGGCATGTATCATTATATTTTTTTTTATTTAGACAAAACAAAAATGACGTAGCTTAAAATAAATGCTTAAAATAATTGATACGGTGCCTTATATTCGGTCAGAACATGCGACGGCCCTTACATTAATATGTGATAGGGTGCGATCCTATGTGCGCACAACTTTGCTTATTCACGCTATTACAAGCCAGCTATTTCCGAAGGCTTTTAAATTGAACCCTAAATAATATATAAACTATCTTTAAGCACTCGATTTGTTGTCGGCTTCTTGATTTTTTTAAACAAATCTTTAAAAATATTCATCTTAGTTTTTTCGAGACAGATCTTTAATGCCTATCCCACAGTCTGCAAAGTAGCCTATCACATTCAGTGACAGTGTGTGTGTATGTGTGTTCTAGCGATCAGTGATAGAATTTTAGAAATCTTCAGCAATTACCTATTTGCAGACAATTTCACCTCTTTCGATTAGATTTGGTTACGTTGATACTCTTTTTTAACGAACTTCCTGAATGAATTATGTTGGATAAAATATATCACAGGTAATAAAATATAATCTCCCTTAATCGGTAGTAGTTTTATCTTCTTAATAACACACTAGTGAGAAAACACTGCGATCAATAAATAGATATTAGCGACAAGAGTTGATCCATTTCATATTTTGCTAAAAGTTCGCTAAAAGGCAATACTCGATGCAATCATCTTCTCTATACAACTTGCTGAATAAAAAAATACGTATATATTCCATGAAGCTCCAGGACTGTAAAAAAGTTGTAACCGATTGGCTTAAAACTAAAACCTACGCGACGATGTTGAGTCTATTATATCTACTTTGCAATAACCAAATTAGTTACGTTTGGGTGGTCGTGCGCATGGTTAGTTAAAGAAGACTCGTTTAGCTTCTTTAGATCCCAAGACATTGTCGTAGGGCTAACCGACAACTGACAACCTACATTTGGACATACGTTATCGTCTAGGCGCAAAAACATGACTAATAAACAAGCAAATAAATAAATAAACAGACAGGATATTAATTGGAATAAGTGAACTAAGCATTGCTCATTATAACTCACACACCACACAACCTCACTAGTCACACTCACACCCACACTCACACACACACTCACTCATGATACACATTAAAAAAAAAACACGTACACGCGCGATCTGGCCTTTTACTTTTACCCTTTATTTTTATTTTATTTTTTTATTCCTGCATGTTTACATTGTCTACAATTCAATTGCGTAAAAATGAAAAGTGGAAGTGCGGATACAAGCGATTCCTTGCTTAAAATGTGATCCCCAATAAATGATAAATGATAAATGATGTTTATTCAGTAAATAGGTTACAAGGAACACTTTTATACGTCAATGTTTTTTGTCAGTTTAAGCTAGATGAGGCCGGTGCTTCCTAGCTGACTACCCTGAAAAGAAACACCGAAACAAACTCAGAGGTCAAAGTCTCTTTTAAAGTGTTCAAATCCATACAATGTGTACTGGTTAAATCATATGAGAACCATGTACGTTTATGTCTGGGATGAGCTTTTTGAAGAAAGCAACACACAAATTCGAGTGGACCTGTCCAGACATTGCAAGCATTTGTCAGTCATCGCGAAGCTCAACTCAGAACTTTGAGGAGCTCAACGAACCGACGAACAATACCAAAGTAAGGACATTTGAGTAGGCCGCAAAAATACTCAAACTGCCAGACAATCATAAAATCTACATGAATATAACGACATACATAGTTCTCGCATTCACATTATTCTATATGAGGACCATGCAGCTTAGTGTCTGTAGTGGTCTTTTGAAGAAAGAACCAAACATATTTGAGTGGACCTGTCCAGTCAGTGCAAGCATTTGTCAATAGTCGAATAGCTCAACTTAAAAACCACTAAAGAGCTCAATGACTTGGCGAACAATACCAAAGAAAAGACATTTGAGTAGGGCGCAAAAGTACTCAAACTGTCAGACAACGTTAAAAATTACTGTAAAAAGGAGGAGAAAATAATAATAATAACCCACATAGGGGTCCTCACATTTACAATAATTAAGTAATCAAAAAAAAATAAAAATATAATACTTTACAAAGTAAATATTCGTGTCAAACAAAATAGTAACAATAATATGTCAATCAAAAAATAAATATAATATTTAACAAAGTATTCAAGTCAAAAAAAAAAAAATAATAAATGTTTTTATATTATTTTCTATTTGAATATTTAAAAATGTAAATAGTATGTACATAAAGTTAAATAAATGGAATAATAATAAAATGTCAATCAAAAAAAAAAGAAATATTATATAATACTATACAAGTATTCATGTCAAAAACGAATATTAAAAAAAAAAAAATATTAAAAAATGTCATCAGTGTTTATATATAAGTAGTACATATGAAAACAATGGCTCATGTAATGTCAATAATTATGTATCAAAATGTCTATTGTAATTGAAATAAACATTTTTATTTATTTTATTTGTTTATGTAGTTAATGAAATAGAAAACTTTGTGCCGCTACCTCTACGTATAATAAGCTAGAAAATATTGTTATTACTCCATAACTTCTTTGATGTTTTGAACTTACTAATGCAATCTTCAACACACCACATTCCTCGTGGTATAAAGGGTAGCTTTTGACTTTCACCCCTTAATGGAAGAGTGTTACGACATACCATTAGGTGCATAGAATACGTGTTTATATTATAAATTAGCTGTCTGATGTTGTAAATTAGAAAACGCTCCCCTTGTTTTTGAACTTATACGTAACAATTGAACGAATTTCACGTAGAAGGAAAATGGTTTGTAATTGAACATCACCGCATTCTAAATAGACTTTATTTTCGAAAAACTTCTTAGTATTTATAAAAATAAAAGAAATAGATCACAAAAATATTACCAATATTATGGCTTCGGACATCAACAGACCGTCAGCAAATCTGTAAATTGTTAAATTATCATAAGATATTTCCTAGTTCAGTACTAATCTGGGTCTTGTCTAGATAAGAGTGTTTCATACAAATCAGTTATTTCATTTATTTTCCCACCAAGCTAAAAACGTGAAGACAACAACTTTTATTACTAACACTATCAACATCAAACACAGCGCACATGGTGTTAAGTTCCCTCGTTTAACGATGATTACCATAAAAAATTAATGGCTTTTCAAAAAACAATAAACTAAAAAAGTTTATCAATGATATGATCCTCATAAAACAACTAGTTTAAAACAGCTGAGTCATCTCGTTCATTAGTCACTGACCTCAGGAACAAGAGCGGGGGTAATAAAATAACCCCTTTACAATGTGTTAAGTGGAAACGAATCATATCCTATCATCAATCATCATTCTTCCCTCTTCAGCAACCTCGATCAAATGGATTCCCACTGGCTGTTGTGTTAATTTAATTTACTTATTAATTTTATTTGTTTATTAAAAAGATTAAAGATGAGGAGCCAGCCCTATTGTTAGGGTTGCCTAAGCACCACGTACCTACTGTCAAAACCTGTAGGAACCTTTTTTTTGGCAGTGTATAGAGTGCCGCAAGCGGCATTCAATCACTATCGGTTATAGTGCCGTCAGCTTGCGGCATACTAGTACATCATTTTAAAACGCTGCAAGCGGTAATATAGTACGATCGGCTCTAGTGCCGTCAGCTTGCGTACTAATGTACATCATTTTAAAAAGTCACCAAGGGGTGATATAGTACAAGTAGGTACAACAGTGCTATAAACCAGACAATTTTTCTATATGATCTAGTCGTTTCTGGCACTCGCCGGAAGCTGCCGCGGCCATAAGGGGTCACAGTTTTAACCTATACTAAAAATTAAATCTGGTCGTTTCACGTTTGATTTCACATATCGAAAATAGTAAAAGTTAAATCAGCGAAATATATCTAATATATCATTATATTAGATCTATTTCGCTGATTTAACTTTAATATGCATAAAAACTATCAAAATAACTAAATATCCATGAAACTAAATTTATTAACGAAGTAAAATCAGTCATTGTAGTGACTTTTGCAATGTATCACATACATATTAAAACAAATACAAATCAAAAGTCAGCAAACTTGCTTACGGCACTTTAAACGGTCGCGTTATTTTGCCGTGCATACTCTTTACGTCAGTCTAGCTGGCGCCACTACTATGCCACAAAAGCTGACGGTACTTTTTCCGATAGTGATAGAATGCCGCTTATGGCACTCTATACACTGCCTTTTTTTTGGAGGGTGGGAAATCATCCAATGACTTCTCCCGCTTTGAGTGAAGCGGGAGGGCGTGTCAGCCGTTTAGTAACTACGAGTAAAAGCCACCCTTGTTCCTTCAGTTGCCTGTGCCAAGGCCTGCGGTAACTCTCTTTCGAATTTATCCGCGACCCTAGGCAAAAACCTGTAGGAACAGGAGTTTCTTTTTTAAAATCATAAAGTGCTGACTAATGTCAAGACGTCATACCTCAAGCCAGTTCTTATATCTGTCATCGGATAGTTGCAAACACCGCAAAATTGTAATAAATCTTGTGGGAGTATAAACTCTCGATATATTACGAATAGATCATTTCAAATGCAATCAACGTCATCCAAATTTGATCATTCACAATGTAGTCGAGGTTTATTGAAAATAAAGAGTTTACAATTTAACGGGATTTTTTATAAACTACATAACAGTGTTTACAATTATCCGGTGACATCCGTAGCATGTTTTTCAAAACTCCTAAAGTTGTTTGTTTTCAGAAAATAACGTTAAAAGGGTCTGATTGTTTTGTCTGTGTTTGGAAACTAAAGTAAGCAAGTACTTATCTAATTTTAACAATAAAAATGTACGCTTACGACCTCTTTCAAAGGACAACGTCTAAAGGGTACCCGCATACCGAAAATAGACTAAACTTGGAATTTGCGATAGTTAGACCCACCTGTTACTTAGGGGTCTGTCATTATCACGACCGAGGTATAGTCATTGTCATAGGGTTTCATGGTTTTGATCAAACTTGTTACGGGTACCTACATCACGATTATTATAATTTTGACCTCTTTTTGTTATGAAACTATGAGCAGTTGATATTCTAACATTGAAACAAAAGACTGATAACGTAGCCGTAATTGAAATGGACTCTCATAAAGGATGATTCACGTTACACCGGGCTCGGACGTGCCCCGGCCGGGAAACAGTTGCCGGTCAAACAATTGCACGGTCAAATATCTATAGTATACTTTTTGTATGAACTGATCCATGCTTGGCCGTGCCCCGGACGTGCCCCGGCCGTGCCTCGGCCGTGCCCCGGCCGGCCCGGTGGCGGCACGGAGACAGCCCGGTGTAGCATGAATGACTAGCCCGGTAGACGTGCCCCGGCCGTGCGGCGGCCGGGGCACGGCCGAGGCTCGGTGGCCGCACGGTGTAACGTGAATCATCCTTTAACCGAACTTCAAAAAGGAGGAGGTTAACAATTAGTCGAAATGTTTTATTTTTATATAGGTTGGTACTCGAAGATGCCTGGACCGATATGAAAAAAAAAATTTTTTGAAAGGTTTACTTCCCATTTAAATTTGGTGAAGATCTGATGAACAACTTCGGAGATCGTCAATGGAACCCTTCAGTAAATGATAATAAACCGGAATTGCTGCAATCGCATGTCTGTTTATTGTTTACACCACTTCATAACATAACATAAGAAAAGCGTGATCTTTTTTTTTTGTGATGGGTTATCATCCAGTGACATCTCCCTCTCTGGGTGGATTGGGAGGGCGTGTCAGACTCTTACTGACTAAAACCCACCCCTGTTCGTTCCCTGCCCTGAGTGCCCAGGGGCGCCGTAACTCTATCTCACCAATCATATTCAAATTCCATGTTTTTGGGGCTATCAATTCGAGTATACCTTTACTATTTAGTTTTAGTTATGGGGTACAGCAACTAAAAAGTGAAAAAAAGAGTGGCACTCCGGGAGTGCCGACAGTAGTGAAAACTTGAACAAAAATGCCCAACGCGCCTAAAGAAGTTTTCGCCTAAAGAAGTCGGTGACGGTGCCAGTGTCGGTGGCGAGTTCAATTGTTTTTTTCCATCTCAAAAATGCCCAATGCGCCTAAAGAAGTTTTCACTTCAATCCGCTACGCGATGCGCTACGAGTGCTACTGACAGTGTTTTCTAAAGCAGTTGTAACGACTTTACCCACCAAAATATTACCGTTAGGGTTGTCACCTCCATGCGAAGTGGAAACTTGCCCCTCTCCATGGGGCGAGTTTCCACTTCGTTGGAAGACGGGGAAGCTGGTCCTCATCAAGAAGCCGTCCGCTTACCGTCTTATCGTGCTACTTGACGAGGTGGGCAAGTTCTGCCTCTGGCGCGTGTTCGAGGCCTATTTGACGGACAGGGCCGTCTTCTACCCCGGTCACCAGGGAGAGTAGAACTGGCGAGAGATGTTGTGCGGTGTCCTACAGGGATCGGTCCTGGGGCCGCCTCTGTGGAACATCGGATACGACTGGGTGCTGCGCGCCGACCGCTCTAGCGGTGGCGTCAGCGTAGTTTGCTACGCCGACGACACGCTAGTCCTGGCGCAGGAGAGCTCACACCAGGCGGCAGCCGAACTGATGGCACACGGGGTTGCGACAGTAATCGAGAGGATCCGGCAACTGGGACTCGAGGTGACCCTGCACAAGTTTAAGGCATGTGTTTTCATGATCCTTGGAACGCGCCACCGTCGAGGAGACGATGAAATACCTGGGACTCTTCCTCGACAGCCGGTAGATAGAACTTCGTGGAGCACTTCTGACGTTTGGCTCCCAGACTGGAGCGGGCCGGGGCTGCCTTGAAGCGACTCCTGCCTGATCTGGGGGGTCCTAACGCCTCCAACCGAAGGCTCTACGCGGGGGTCGTGCGGTCCATGGCCCTTTACGAGGCACCGATGTAGGCGCTTTCTTGAAGCGGCGACCAGTTCACCGGTTGAACGTGCCCCAAAGGGTAATGGCCATCCGATTAGTCCGGGGATACCGCATGGTCTCCGGTGAGGCAACGAGCCTCCTTGTCGGATTTTTTTTTTGATGGGACAAGCCCGCCACACTATTCCCAAACCACTGTAACTTCTGTAAGGCAGAATCAACAGTGGCGACCACCAGAAAAAACGCCGAGGCAATGAAGCTCGACGAGTCCCAGAGAAACGATTAAACTGTCTTGGGTTCCGCAACGAAATTAATCAGAAAAGACAGCGGAGGAGTAAGAAAAACATAATTTCCACTTCCCTCCTAATCAAGCGGGAGACAGAACAAAACTACGTCATTAGGAACAAGGGGGGTTTTTACAACTGGGGTAAGCCCAGTTGCCAAGCACCACTGGTTAAAAACACTTCTTGTCAACAACTATCCTTGTCGGACTGTCGCCATGGGATCTAGAGGCAAAAGTCCTCGTGCACCTCTAGGAGTGGCGCGAGGAGGCGAAACGCCGGGGCGAAACTCAGCTGCCGCAACACCTCGCGGCTCGGCAGACAGAGCTCCGGCAAGATCTCATGGTGACATGGAGAGAGCGATTGTCGCAACCCAGCACTGGGCACGCTACAATTGCGGCGGTAAGGCCCCTATTTGCGCCACGGTGTCCTTACCTTCCGCCTGACGCAGGTCCTCACCGGACACGGCTGTTTCGGGAGATTCCTGTGTCGGATAAGGGGGGAGGAAACGCCTGGGTGTCATCTCTGTGCGGATCGCCCAGAGGACACGGTGGAGCATACGGTGGAGTTCTGCCTCGCTTGGGCGGAGCACCGCTGTGTTCTCGTGGATGCGATCGGCGGCAGCGACCTCTCGCGCCCGACCACGTTCAAGGCGCTGGAACGGAGCGAGAAGGAATGGGAAGCAGCCGCCTACTTCTGCGAAGCAGTAATGCTCGCGAATGAGGAGGCGGAACGGGTGAGGAAGACTCAACAGAGTCGCCCTCACGCCCTCAGCAGCAGCCACCGCAGGAGACGCCTTGGGCGTGGGGGTCCCAAGCCGATCTGCGGCCAACGTAGGTGCGGGCCTGCAGACGACAAGTAGTAAGTAGCTCGACGTCCGATAAGAACCAGGCCCGAGAGTCGACGGCGCGTAGAGTTCCACGCGCGCCGAACAAGAGATGTCAGCAATACGGGGCTCGTCAGGACCAATGACTGCCTGGGGTCGCGGATAAATTCGAAATACAGTTCCCGCGGCCCTTGGCACTCAAGCAACTGAACGGAACAGGGTTTTTTTTTTAAAAAAAAAAAGGAACAAGGGTGGGTTTTAGTCAGTAAAAGTCTGACACGCCCTCCCGTTCCACCCAGAGCGGGAGAAGTCATTGGACGATTTCCCAACTCCAAAAAAAAAGGCTATCACCTCAAGGTTAAATTAGATTTGAGACAAGTAGGTAGGTACGTTATTTTAAATCAATTACGGAACTACCTCAGAAATGCTGATAGAATGAGAAAGTATACAAAGGATTTCAGTAATAATTAATACTTAAGATACAAATGTAAATTTCGTTGTAAAAAGTACGTTGAATGTATTCTCAAAACAGTGAAGGTGACTAAGAATGAGCAACTAAGTTAATTTCTAATATTTTTAGTTAAATTACACACACTCGTCATTGGTAACTAATTACCTAATGAAAAAACTATGCCACTAAAGGGCACTGACTACTGACATGGAGGTGTTACGTCGACGTTTTCCGGGTGAGGGGAACAAGTGAAGTGTATTTACAAGACACATCGGAACTGTTCATTCGTTTCACATCAACCCGTCACTTACTAAAGGGAAGCAAAAAATAAGACAAGTTGAGCGCGCCTGACGGCTGACCACATGCAGACGTGTCGCCACCCCTGCCTCCCCCCCCCCACTCCCACAACACTGACCCTCACCTCACCCCCCCGTCACCTCACGTGGAGTGACTGACGTACTAGCTTCGAAGAAGCTCCATTAACCACCAACTTTAAGGGCTCAACGAAGATGCGAACGCGTTGTAATAAATAAAGCGGTTGAGACAGATAAATTATCTTTGACTTGCGCAAAGCTACCCTTGACAAATTATCTGTCATAAAAGCTAAAAACAAATTTGTTTCGAAATGGAAAACTTTGTAAATAACAACTCGAATTGTTTTGCAAATCTTTATAAATATGAGTTGCTCAGATTTTTTCGCATCAAACTTACTAAAACGTATTTATTACTTTGCAACTCGTTTATCGATTCATTATTGTTGCCGAGTAGTGGATGTTCTCGTATCATGAAGGATATTTACGTGGCGGAATCGGAAAAGCGCGGGAGTTGATGTTGTTAAAGTTTTAATTGCTTTTATCACGGGCCTTCGCTTTTAGAGGGTGAATATGCGTGAGCACTGTATGGAGTTATCAAATTGAATCTTTAAACGGGCAATAAATTTATTACAGAGCGCCCATTTAAAACTTAAATTCAGCAAAGCAGTTACGTTCGCGGTTAACACGTATCCGGTGATAGTTAACATTTTCCAGTGAATTTTCAATATTATGGCTGATTTAATTTATTAATATGACGCGGTGTCAGTCACTTTATACGTAAAATTTATAAAACCACTTTTAGCGTTAATTCTGAACCCTTTGGTAGGCTATGAGTCAGATGCATTGTTTATACATGGGCGTGAATATGTGATAGACAGACAGATACTAATAAAGTCCAGTTAAAACGTTGAATGGTTGGAATCGGGAACAATATGTCATAATAATTGCACGGCGCCCCTTCTCCAGCGTGCATCGGTAGTGCCGCTATTGTCCTGTTCTATCCAATTAACATGAAACATGTCAAGCGTTGATGCAGACTGATGTTTCGCTGTGCCACTAATTATCGACCTTTTGTATTAATAATTCATATCTACGTGACTGACAACTTTGAATGAAACCTCGTGTTACTTATTATGCACACAGAAGACTGATATGGACACAGACAGCCGGTGCGCGATGAAAGGGTTACCTCAACATTCAGACAATTGTTTAAAAATCTTTTATTAATTTACGAGGATACAAATATATAGGTACATTGTGCAAAATGCTACTTCTATTGACTATAACTACATACACTTTGTAACAAGGCATTGTTAAAGCCTTGTTTATTTTATGACCTCAATTCCAAATTACGTTCTTTCCTACCTTTTTTAATTTCAAATTCAAATATTACTTGCCTTCTTTGTCTAGCCTCTGTTTTTATATTAAAAATCAGCTGCCGATCTAGTATAAGCTCCTTCTTATTATTGTAATTTTCAGACTCTTCAGAAAATGACAGTTACCAGTTTCCAAGAGTTACTAGAACAGTGAAGTGCAGCATTTATAACTAAATATTCAGGCATGTATCCTGACAATTATACAATTTGTGTACTTTACCTACTCACAGTTTATGGTGTACGTACGATTAATGAGTGCTTCATATGAAATCTAGCCTTCTGTAAATATTAAAATATACGTCTGAACTCGTCGTGTGTTTATCTTCATCCAACTCCTCATTTACGGTCGCCCTCTACGGTCGTCCTCTGAGTGTCACACACCACCACCTCCGACCTCCGTAACCTGACACTGGCGCCCAACGTGAGGCGCCAGTGTCACGTAAATATAAACACTATACACACAAAATATAAACACACGACGAGTTCAGACGTATATTTACAAAAGGAACAATCCACCACACCTTCGACCACCGCAATGTG
The DNA here is from genome assembly GCA_951329385.1 of Polia nebulosa. Classification (NCBI taxonomy): domain Eukaryota; kingdom Metazoa; phylum Arthropoda; class Insecta; order Lepidoptera; family Noctuidae; genus Polia; species Polia nebulosa. The sequence continues at coordinate 15,465,264 of OX589593.1, read as the reverse complement.
ACAACTTAAATAAAAACAGCCTTTAAACAAACTAAAATATTGCGTCGACAAATTCCTCATCGACGGGTAACGTGCCCAAAAGACGGGCGGCATTGCCACGTTTTACGGCAATGCTTATCCTCAGGCCAAGATAAAAGCAAGCCATTGGGTCACGTTTATAAATTAAATCAAAGTCGGCAATTATTTAAAATATCCGTGTAAAGTGTTGTAAATTATTCTTGAAAACTTAAAACATGTTACAAAGTTCCTACAAGAAATTTTAATTGAAATGCAGAAAAACAACGCAACGTTCGTCATTAAAAACCGACCTAAAAGCTTAAAACAAAAACATCATAAGCTGTTTCCAAAAAGGAAATAATTATATGAAAGTTATAGCAAAAATCGCTCATTACGGAGATACCTCCGGAACAAATCATGCGTCCTCATTGAATCCTCTTACGTTAATCCCTCTCCCTCCGAACACATAAGCCGAGCAATAGAGATATGATAGACGTTATTAATTAGATGTCGTTACGTCTTATGCCATTTCATTGTTGGAAAAACCCATAGCCCTAAGTGAGGTTCCCTTGGCAACGCGGCCGCTGCGTCGCGAGCCGGGGCGTCGTGAGCCCGCAGGGTAGCACACGTCTTATTTTTGCGGTATTATTTTGTGAGAAGGAAAATATTGATTGTAAAATGATAATAGGTAGACGTGGTACGTGTAATTGATTAAATGACGACATATTACGGTTCCAATGAAATTTATCTGTTAGGTACCCTCTGTTACTACATAAAGTAAATAAAAAAGCTTCTAAGCAATAATATCGTTATACATTCTAATGAACATGAGGCAATAAAATCGCTGCTATAGACATTCCCCTAGTTAGGGTACTTCGCATCCCATAGCAACACCCCTTGACCACGTGCAGCCTGTCCAAAATGGCGTACACTTAGCGCACCATAAAATCTGTACAGATACCGATCCCCTTCGATGATATAGATGAAGTGTAATGGATTCACATCGCCTGTCAAAATGTGAGGGTCTTTCGCTATTACAATAGGCCCACCGGAAAATTATCTAACGAACATTTTACAATCTACTTTACCTCCGACATAAGGAAGAACCACTTTTTCCATCAAGCGAAGTAACACGATAAAAGTGGTATTTTAATATAATACTTAAACTGAAAGAAAAATTGTTAAAAGTATTTCAAAAGAGAAGTTATGAAAATATTTGAGCCTTTTTCTATTTTTATGGTAATACAAAGAACACTTAGCAATAGCCTAACAATGTTAAATTTTGATGAAAATGATATATTATATCTTCTTATACAACTACTTTTAAAAATGTGCTAACAGTTGCTGAAATATATACTTTACGACGGAACAATAATCGCTAATAATAGTCGGTCCATTTTACCAACAGATATGTATTCAATTATACGATTCCACTAAATTTACTTGCCAATTAGTTGTCAGCGAACAGTGGCTGCAATTACCTGCGTTATTGCAACCAGACTGTGAATTAAATTTTATTTTAAAACCCCGATATCCGAGCGGAGAGTCTACTGTTACGCGCCATTTCATGCGTAATTTGATATTCGGATGAAAAATTAGTTGGCAAACGCCGTGTGCACGGCGTTCGCTGAAATTACAGGGAAGGCTGCGTCGATGAAGGGCCGCGTCCGCCTGGGCGGGGCCCAGCGCTGCAGCCGCCACATGGCCGGGAAATGCGGGACTATCCTGGAATTTAACACCGCCGTCCGGTGTCCAAGATTAAACATAATATTTTGTTGAAAATATTTTCTTTGTTATTTTATTTAAGTTAGGTGGATAGAATTAGTAGTTAAAAAACTACGAATGAAATTTACCGACGTTTTCGCAAAGTGGCACGTTTCAAAAATCGATTTTACAGCTTCATACGGCATTTCACCTCGAAGGTACACCTTCCTCATTTGGCAAAAAATGCAATATCTCTTCAATGTTAATTTCCACGAAACTTTCCGTCTCTCACCTGGCAGCCCTGCCCACCGCGTCCGCTTCCGCCTTCGCCTGCACTTTCACCCGACGCCGGCAACTTGTCGACTCTAATTATAGTTTCCTTTTAACGCACTCCACTTTGATTCTAGAGCTCTAAAGATTAGAGAAACATTGCTAATTTGACGCTGTAACACGTTCTTTTAGATGCAGATTACGGTACATAGGGATGTTAATTTATTTCGCGTTAGTTGCTGACTTTATAACGTTTTAATTGCGGGGTTTGTTTCATTATAGCAACATACAATTTTCTTAGATTCTGGTACTCGTAGATTTAAAAAATATTACATTAGAGGCTTTTTTGCTTTATTCTATTCCTAAGCGTTCCTTAGAATTTCGTATTTCTGTGTGTTAAGATACTTGTAAGCGCGCTACTCATCGTTCTGAAAGCTTGGCTCATGCTTAACGTGACAGGTGGAGTTTCCTTGCACTGTTCTCAAGACATAATGCAAGTTGTATTTTTTCCTGCGTCGGAGGTGTTTAATGGCGTTGAGAAAAATTATAGGCTCGCGTAGGCGTATAACCTCATAAAGGAGATTTTATACAACGCAATAGGCTGGAAAACTACCACCGCGGCTTGTTTATCTGTTTCTTCGGGTCAATAAGGGAGAATGTACACTAAGCAGTTTATTTAATTTGATAATAACAACGGAACAAGTAAAATATTAGTAGTTAAAATAAAAATGTTGAACAATGAACGGCTTCCTCCGGTACCCGGCACCCGGCAGGCGTCGACGAGCGGTAATTGGACGGCCGTAATTACTGCTTGCTTGTAAAGCCATCATCTTATCATCTCCGAAAGGGTATTAGCGAAAAACACGACCTAGAGGGGAAGAGACGCGACGCTACACGACCGAGATGCGGGGAGGAAGACAGCCCGCGACTTAGATGGTTATTAATATCTTCAGAGGACTCGGGAAATAAGCGACGGCCTCTCAAAGGGTAGACGTCAAAACAAGGCAATTATGAGATAGGGTAATTAGGTTTATACATAATCTTTATGTTTTCGGGATTACGTTGCTTGAAAATTTGTTGAAAGCGTCGCGCGGGTGAGACTTAATTGGACGGTGAACGTTTTGTATACGATTTATTAACTAAACACTTAAGTCTCGTACTATTTCTATGCTGAATTGTAGAGTCGCTAACTAAAAACAATTAGCAGTCTTCTTTTTTCATCATTATCGTTTTCATCGTTTTTATCATTATTTTACTGGAAATTTTTAAGGAGTCAGTATCCAAATGACGCTTTAGAAACTTAATGCGAATTCCCAAGTAAATTATGCCTATAATACTAACTTTTTAATACAGTGAAAACGCAAAGGCAGCACATGTAAAAATATATTATACTTTTTCTATAACATCCCGAGCATGAAGATACTCTCACCAATATGTTTCCCGAGTTCCCGACATAATATCTTCTCAGTTAATCATTAGCTTCATGACGGAAAAAATCTTGAGGCAAACCATGTTCATAAAAAATCTTACGTGTTTTCCTGGAAAACTGCTCACTCGTGTCACTTTTAAAAACCTACACACACGACGATGTAGATAATATTTTATGGTTATACCTATACAAGTGTATATTACAAATGAACATGAGAGTGATATTTAATTTGCCATAAAATCCATGTTATAACAACAGTTGGTAAAATAAAATGTTTCTCGCCCGAGGGAGTAAAAATGCGAAATGATAATGTTTTTTATTTTATTTATTACAACAGAGGACCAAAAATTACTTTGAAATAAATGACTAACAATATACTCTAGTAGTCGCCAAACCTACTACTTAAATAAACAGCAATCAGTAGATATTCTAAAGTTAAACCATCCTAAACCAACTAAAGAATCTCTTTCTACTCTCTACAAACTCTAAAATCAATATTTTATCTGTTTAAAATACGCAGTTTGTTCTAAATCGTCTATTTTGTTGTAAAACTTAAAGCGGTGTGAGACAACAAACCTGTTATCGGGCCGTGAGGAAGTCTGAGGGGCCTGCCGCCTACCACCCTCACGACAGTTGCTTGATGACTTGTCACCTCGACAGATTTCACTGTAATCAGTTTTTTGACAAATCGTCTCTCTCTACCCTTTTCGAATTAAGCACAAGAAATGTGAAACATAATTTGGTTGCAATATTTTAATTGGCAGCTCTTGTTCATTAATTTAGAAATGATAACGTCGTCATTTGAAGGTTAAGCGAAAAAGTTGAAAAGCATTTTCCTACAACATACTTTAAAATGAATTGCAAAAGCGGTTTTAAAGTTCGGGATTCTCGAGCAAGTTTTATGAAGCTTGGAAAAAATCTCGTCTACAAAGAGTCAAACATTTAACAGTTGAAGTAAAAAGAACAGTCGGCAACTGAAATCTCAAATGAGCACATACCTAAGGCCTTTAAAATCTGAAAAACAGTTTTCTATTTAGCTCGCAATGTGTTGTTGAAAATTGAAGTTGCAGTCTCTTTGTCACGCTTTGAGTCACTTTGGTAGGTACTACATAAAAAGCTTGGGTCAAAAGTACGCGTACATTTATGAAGGCTAAAAGAACAATTTTGTTAGGTGCCCGTTGGAAATTCCCTGACTTCAAAGGGCGTTTTAACAACGCTCTCTCTTTTATTTTATTGCCTTTACAAAAAGTGTATCAAAAATCCGACTGACTTTACATTAGCAGAAATATTTTAAAAGGCTGCTGATGTTTGATATTTCTACAGCAGACTCGCTCTAAAATACAGTTATTTTGTATTGTTTGGATTTGTCATAAATTATGTGAACGCTTTCAAAAGGGCACAAAGATTTAAAATAATTTTCAGTGAGAGAATCGCAATTGATTACAATCTTTAAAAATGATATCGTTCAATAAGGATTATAGGGATTAGAAAACTTTAGATAAACCGAGCGACCTGATCCAATTTGTTTACTTGAAGTGCTACGTCGGCAGTGCTACAGCTTTATTTCCTTCACTACAGAATTACGTATTATTTAGATATGCCTCCCGCGAGAGCAATATTATTCAATTTTAGTTGAAAATGAAGGGCCACAGGGTTTGATTAAGTAACTCTTGAGTAGTTTTCTTTACCTAAATGTTGTATTCAACTAAAACATAAATATTTTGGGCGTAAAAAAATGTTAAGCGTTACATTGGGAGTCATAGACAAATACTCGTATCATTAATTTTAATGTCAATCTTTGTTTATTTCGTCTTTTTGTATTAACGAAAACCTATTTTCTATGAGATCGTTTAAAATGGATTGCGAAGTTTTAGGTTCAAATACGAAAAAGAAAAGAAAATATTGTCAGAGTCATTATGTTTTATAAAACGAAAAAGGCTATTTTCTAGGTTATTCAATTATTTCTGTAGCTAATGTTTCTAGTTCGCAGAATGTATTTTAGTGACTGAAAAGTCCTTTAAAAGTCATTAAGCCATTGTACGTACAGAAATAATAGGTATTTGGTCGCACAGGCTTTATGGATCACGTAGCATCCCCTACTAAATTACTGCACCATTTCCAAATACCTGAAACTGTTTGACCAACACTCATAAGCACTCACCGCGTCCGATTTCCATATTTGGGCAAGAAGTTAACGTCATAAAACTGAGAGAAACCTTACTATGCTCGCACGTGGACGATAAAAAGGATCGCGCAAACCAATTGCACGGGACAACCAGTTCTTCACATAATTAGATAAACTTCCCCCGTTCTTAGAATAGACTTGAGTTGAAGCCAACTTAATTAGGTTTATTGTTCATTCTTGAGCACTGCTCCTAATTTATATTTCGTTCTAATAATTCTGGCCTAGTTTATTTCAATCTGTACCGTCTCGTAGAGTTGTAAGCATGGGTGAATTTTTGACTCGGCGTATTTATTCGGTAAAAACTTTAAATTGCTTCCGACCCAGTTCGAGCGACTATTGAACCAATTCGCCAATTGCCTACGTCCGAGGCTAAACTCTCTCCTTGTTTATTTATTAGCTTGACAGGTACTTTATGATGGACCCAATTTGTAGTTTAGTGTCGGTTCACATTATTGCGGTTAGTATGCGTGGTAGTTACGAGTTCTAATTATGATTGGACATTAAAATATTATTATTACGCCTGTCACGTAACTTGTTCATTAGGTCTCTCGAGAATACCTCTAAAAATATTGTAGGTATTTGGTTCAATAATGTTTCCGTATTACGATGTCAAGCTATTTTTAGGGTTACGTACCCGAAGGGTAACCAACGGGACCCTATTACTAAGCCTCCACTGTCCGTCCGTTGGTCCGTCCGTCTGTCTGTCAGCGGGCTGTATCTCATGATCCGTAATAGCAATAACAGACACTTGAAATTTTCACAGAATGTTTATTTCTGTTGCCGCTAGAACAACAAGACATTAAAAAAAATTAAAGGGAGACCAGAAACGTGTTTTTTTTTTGGCTTATTTTGCTCAATCTTAAATATGCAACAAGTAGACGCGTATAATCTTGTACGATAGAACGTAACTATTCATGCACGAGTCCCACTCGCACTTGGGCGATTTTTTTTTTAAAGATATTTTGAAATTAAGGTTTCTGTTACTTTGAATACCGACTGAAAGAGACAAGAAAAAAACGAAATTTATAGTTCAAATATTATTATTATTGGTTATTTTACATTTTGCTTAACCACATTTTCATTATATCAGTCTGAAAGATATTAAATCGATTAGTCATGCTAGAGCTTTATTAGTAGGTACGTTTAGAACTCCTGCTGTGGTTTTACGCGCAATGTGTCGCGATGTGAGAGCTCCGGCATAAGAGAAAGGCACTTTCTCAAGGATACCACTTTACAAAGTCACTACTAAACTCCTGCACGGTTTATTTTATTGAAACTTTTATATTTTAATGCAAGAAGGTAGACTTTAGATGTTAATAGGTCTAGTCTATTTGGAAAGATAGCTATCTTTCCAAATAGACACTGGCAAACAGGCGTTGTACGAAGGGGGTTCCGGGGTGGTTTAGAAGGTAAAAATTCCATGTACCTACTTGGTGATAAAAAACCCACACTCTCTGGTCTTTTGCCCCAAGAGGCCAGGCGCCTTTTGAAGGTTTCCCCGCGATTTAAAAAAAAGCAGATATTTTAATGTTAAACAATAATGATTGCTGGTCACAGTCGCGCAAATTGTTATTCCTTTATACGATTTTATTGTAAAGGAAATATAAAAACATTGACTTATGTTTGTTTATTATGTTTGTTTATTTTCGAGCTTAAAATTAATCTATATCTTTCATTTATCTATCAGACTGAATTGAGTTATCTATTAAACTCAAGACACGTATTAAATATATAGTGCCCAACTGGTATGTGTAACGAGTATTCCCACTAATGAAATATGTATTTTTATCTGCTCGTTCATATAATAAATACCAATTTTCCCATTTTGACTTTTGCAAACATTAAGTTATACATATAATGTAATGTTTCAGTAAGAAAGTTATGCAGTAAGGGGCCATCCATAAATTAAGTCATACGTTAAGGGGAGGGTTGACTAAGGCCCTCCATAGACGGAATGCTTAGAGCAGTCGAGACTAATTGCACGAGAGCAATCGTGTTGTGGTTGGGGCCTCCATAGATGAACTGTTTGGAGCAGTGAGTGCATTTTTAGCTTCAACTGCAAATGAACTGCGTGAGCGGTCCGTGTATGGCGAATGGCAATTTTGTACTGAAAGTGCAGATCGCCCAACAGTGACCGCTTGAAGCTGTCGGCACTGACTGCTCCAAGCAGTCCGTCTATGGAGGCACGAAGTGTGACATTGTGTAACAAAGGGTGAGTGAAGTCATAAGTTGTGTGTCGTCACATTTTACGAAATCTATATCTTAGTAGTAAAACGCAAAAGTTCAACCATTAACGAAAATCTAAAAAATAATTCCAACTCTACGAGTACCTGTATGACCCTAAGGTTTAAATTGTTTTGTTGGCGAGTTTTAGGGGTAATTCCGGATCAGCTGATTTAATTTAATCATTTGTAGATGTAAAATTGCATAATATGTGACGTCACACTAGCGAAGGAAGTATTACAAATGTGATCAGCTGTAACAAGTACGAGGGGGGGTCAAAAATCATGAAATTCGTGATACTTAATTTATGGATGACCCCCGAATCTATCAACCGCGGTCCGCGAATGATGTTTTGGGTTGAAGTCACCTTGTCCATTGGATACGTTTCTGGTTTAATTTCTACAACACTATCTATTTTAAAATGTCTACTAGTTCATTTCATCTTTAAACAATATTCAAATAATTAGTATACCTGTAAATTATTAACAAATTTAGTAAAATGTGTGCATTTAATAAGTGCTATGCATTCCTCTAAAATGAGCCCTGAAATCCCCCTGAAATCAGGTACGTAAATTCAAACATTTGCGCAAAACCACAAGTTATGCCATATAGACATTTCAAATTCATCAAATAATTAATCTTTTCTTAAAACCCTCCCCGTACTTGGCTAATAGAAAAGAAAGTAATTAGCTCTGAGCTAACAAAAACGGTATTGACCTTTCATAATTACAACTTATTCTAAAGCTCTTAAACTAGAAGAATGTTTAAATTATTTTCTAATTTTAATTTCGAGTAATCGAACGAACTGTAACGAGATCAGTTTGTTCTTGAAAAAGTTTTCTTTTTTTGCTTTTCGATGGTTTTCTCTAGACATATTTGCGCGCCAGTTTTCAAATTAGAATTCTGTATTTAGTTAATATTATAGGATAAAGTTTTAATAACCTTGGTCTTTTGGTTCACAACGTTGGTGCTTAGGTAACTACTTGAAAATAGGGTAGATAACTGAAAAAAATCTATTCTGTCAGTTAGATTACCAAAAAATATTTGACACGTATTTTTTCTTTTGTCACGTTCCTAATAAAAATTAAGGATGATTCAGAGCGTTGATTTTTCGCGTAACGTCACACCATTTTTCTTGGGTGGGAAATCATCAAATAACTTCTCCCGCTCTGGATGGAGCGGGAGGGCGTTTCAGTCTCTTCCTGACTAAAACCCACCCGTATTCCTTCAGCTGCCTGTGTCAGGGGCGCGGTAACCCTTTCAAACACACCCACGATCCTGGCTGGCAACGTCACACCTACGTCAAAATGTACCACTTTTACCTAGAAGTGACGTAACAAAGCCCCCCACTTCTGAACGTTGATGCGTTTTATCTTTGTTGTTTTTTATTGGTTTGGTAAAGCAAAACAAAAAAATACGTTTCCAATATTTTTTATAAGTCTTAGGTACGGACTAAATAGAATTATTATTTTTGTACCCATGAATCTTCTCCATTGTTGATCCTAAGTGGTGATCGAATTATCATAATTAAGGTTGAATGGACGCATTTTCCTTTGTCCACTGATTCCGATATTTCCTGTAACTCCATAATAAAAGTGCAGCATATGTTATGTTTATTATATTCGTGATATTGACGGTGATCAATAGCATCGTGTCGAGGGGTTGGTAATGAGATCGGGTGGGAGGCGTTCGCGCGTGGCAACAAGCGATCCGTGTGAATTTCGCGGGCTTAAACGTGCGCACCGACATACATACTCTTCTATACATATACCAGATATGGACCGACTAGTCAATAAAGCCGACTATCCAGCTACATTTACAGTCGGCAACTAGTCGGCGTTAGGTCGATAAAAATGACTTGTCGGCAATTAATAAACTACAGAAAAACAAGGAATAAATCGCCAGTAGGTATAATTTAGTTCTTAAAAAATATGTAACTGTACGTTTACATATTTTTTAAGAACTAAATTAGAACAGCGCGTAGTTGCCAACTATCAATCTGTTATTTAGTGAACGACATTGTTGCCATCAGAACCTGAATATGGCTCGTACGGGAGTGGGGGGCACAAGAAAAGAGAGGCCTATGTCTAAATGTGGCCAAATTAGACTGCGGATTATGATGTACAGACTGTTGTCAACATTACCTGACCCACCCTAAAATCAAACGACTTTGGACCCTCTGCCTGTAACATTAAGGTTTATTTAATTTATATGAGCTTATCACACAAGTGCACGAGGACTCGATGCGACGAACAAAAATACAATAATAACACAGACACTCAAATTTGATCTTTAACACGTTACGTTAAGGTAAACCCACCCAACATAGTCGGAGCCACCGGCATTATATATGTTTTTGTTAAGCTATTTTAATCATTATCTCGTTAACATTAAAGTTGAAAAGCTTTTAAGTCACACTACATAATTACAACCCAATCTTTAATTTCGCGTATTCCCAACAAGTTCTTGTGGCTTAGCGGTTTGATGCTGGATTGACGACGAACAGCATGTGGGTTCGAAAACACAGTCCACCTATACATCAGTTTTTTTTTTTAAATTTGTTTTCATTTCTACAATATTGCTTGCAATGAACGACCAATATGATTTTCGCCTAATAACTTATCTTGTAAACGGGTGGGTAATTTAAAAAACTTTAAGTTCACAGTTCTTTATAATGAATACGAATATTTATTTTTCAACTACCCACTTATTACAAGTTATGTGAAAATATTACCATTTTAAAAAGTTTATCTATAGTCTGTAGTTCTTTACAATAATACAAGAAATAGTTTTGGAATATAAATTCTATATTGAAAGCAAAACAATATCTTTGTCGCAGGATTTGATCTCGACCCTTGTTTTTCTCAGTCTTACACACAGACCACGAGACCAGAATTACTTGAACTAAATCATTAAAATAATCTATTACACTTATCATATTATAACAAATAGTTATAAAATATAACCTAATGCTAACGTTATAAAGATCAAATTTGCGTGTCTATATTATTATTGTATTTGTTCATCAAATCCTCGAGCAGTTGTCTGATAAGCTCATATAAATTAAATAAACCTTAATGTTACATACAGAGGGTCCAAAGTCGTTTGATTTTAGGGTGGGTCAGGTAATGTTGACAACAGTCTGTACAACAGTTAAAAGTATTCATCGCCGTTGAGTAGAGAAAACCGAATATACGGCCACAACTATATTGGGCAACTAGTCGGATGACTAGTCGGCCATGTGAGCATCAACTAGTCGTCCAGTCAGCTAGTCGGCCAAGTCCACAGTCGGTCCATCTCTACTATGTACACATGGTATAGTAGTGGAACCTGAACATAATGATATCGGAAAGCGCCTGCGGCTCAATTCATGCTCGAATATCAAGCCGGCAAAATTGATTTTAGTTTGGCTTTATTTTGGGCAGTTTCTATTTAGTCAAAAATAAAGGGTGACTGCTTCTTAATTGGTTGTCAATCCGCACAGCTAGTGGTCTACTTTCGATGTCCCTCGTCGCTTTAAAGTAGTTTTTATTGCTGGGTAGTTATGGTGAAATATCTAATAAATTTTAGGAAACTGTATAATCTAGTAGTCATCATTTTAAATGTCCAAACTTGAAAAAAAAATAAAAAGAATCGAAGTCCAAACTTGGAATCGATTTATTTCGCAAAAAGACTGGAAAGGTACCTACCTACCTACTTAATCTCAAAACATTAAATTAACAAACAAAACAATCATAATGAAATTTTGATGACGTTCCGTTTAATCCTAATTGACATAACAAGACAACTGCAGTGAAAGTGTAAAGAAAGAAAAATATGATGCATGTCATAACGAGGGCTCTCGGTGCTGTGTTCAGCAGTCTTGAATAATGCTCGACTTAATTGAGTTGAACAAGAGTGCGCATGCACCCACTACCCACTACGTCCACCTATTTAAATTTAGTTTAGGAGATTAATTAAACCGGGAGCGCTGGGATGGGCGTACGTTCTGTCACAACCGTCAATGACACCCGTCGCACTGTTTTATTCTCTCACTAGCGCCATCAATGAGAGACGCAATCGAATTTGCCAAATGACGCTCACACTAAATTGGTGAAGAGTGATTGATTGAAACGCTCCGCAGTTAAAGTATTTTACACGGGAAATAATTGAATCTGAATAATTTAGAGCGACACCACGATACCTATGGCCGGATTTTAGAGTTCAATTTTTCCCCCAAGACATAAATAGGACGATATTAATAAACGTCTATCGGTCGTCAGTAATTCATAAGCATGCCAGCTGACATGGGCGCTTCGTGTTGAGACAGACGGTCGCCACTCATTGACTCGACTTGTTCATACGTCAATTTCCATTACTTCCGCTGGGTTTTTCTAATCATATTTTGAATAGCTAATGACTGTGTTTTTAAAGCAAGAGCTACAGGAATAAACCTTACTATTTATTTAGTTTTTCTAGATTGTTGGAATATATATTTGAGCATAAGCTAGCTAGCTCCAGCGTTTTACAGTTTCAATTTAAAACATTGCAATTCCGATCATCGAATCGACCAACCAGGAATAAAATGCAACAGAAAAAAAAGCAAACCCTTTATAAAACCTGTTGATTTACAAAAATCGATCGTGTGAGTTCAGCATCTCTTTACTCGGACGAAATTGCGTTTTAAATCGTAAATTATACATTTGTGGCAAAATAATATATCACTGACACCGATCGATAACTCTCATTAGCAGCATTAAACTCAAAATTCACGATGGTTTTAAACACGATGACATGTGAAATGATGATGAATTGTGTTACATTTTCATTTCAATGGATGAATGGAAGTTGCAAGCGTGTGTCCTATATGTCGCTATATATTGACGAGTCTTGGAACAGCAGGACAGCACTCTCTTTTTAATCCAATTACAGGGTTTCCGGGACCCTCTCTGGTCAGTGGTGGAAGTTTGCAAGGCTTGACACCCAATATTAGCCTGATTAACTATGAAACGCGCGCACACTCTGCAAAAAGCTTTAAAAATGTCGACAGTAACTCACTTACCACACCACTGGTACCTAGGTACCCAACTATGATTCACTGATGCCATGACTCGAACATAAACTAGTTATTTTTTGGAGTTAGATTAAAGCAAAACTTGAAAGTGTGGCAGTAATGGAGTTAGTGAATTATGTCCATTTGCTGATGAGTTGCAATTCCAAGAATGTGAAATATCGAGATATGATGATATGGTCTGGTTTTGAGGTTTCGATAGTAATTAGGAAACTGAAGGCACCTGGGCCATATGCTTAGCAGAAATCTGAGAAGGATAGCTTTGCGGATGTTTTGAAATACGTACCTTTTCTAAAGTAAATACCTTTTTCTTGTTGATTTCATGTTCGTATCCCTTTGATAGGTTTTCCTGATTATTAATAAGGAAAATGTCGCACACAGTTGTAACGGACTTAGTCGAGCTCGAAATTACTTGTATCCAAAATAACGCTTCACGGTAAAAACTACGGGAAACATAAATATTAAATAAACACTTCCTTCACTCTCCAACCCTCGTGGGTAATCCCACGTTCATGCATGGGTTAAAATATAATAATCTTGTCCCATTTTCGCCTAATAAAGGTTGGGGTAATTAAAATCACCTTAAAGGGACCCTTTTTGATATGAAAACGTAAAAAGATTCCCAGCGAGCGATGCCACATGCATAAGTTAGTAGAATAAACCAAATTTTATGCTATACCTCCAACATTTGAAGTCTTATAAATATATTTGGATCTTTGAATAACGGGTGGGGTATTAGAATGAGAATCGAAATGTAGAATTCTAAATAAGCCATCGTGCCTTCTACGTTGTCAATTACTTTTGAAAAGGGGTTTCTTTTTACTATCAATGTCAGACGAGAAAATAATTTTTGAGTCGGGTTTAGATTTACTTTAAAAAGTGCCCTTGTTAAATGTAAATTCATATACTTACGGTGAAAGGCCATTGAAGCATTGTACATAATTTTACTACTCCTTAAATATTTAATTTCAAAATTAGAGTAGTAGTGGTAATTTTTAATCAAGGTAACTTAATTTATTCTTATCTTATTAAATAATTTACATGAAAATGAAAAGGATACAGCCAACAGTTCAACGCTCTTAGCGTGATTAAGTGAAAGTAAAAAGGTTTTTAATTTGTTGAGTTACAAAATTAAAAGAAAATTAAGAAATGTTATATAAGGCTGCTGATTCAAATATTTGCATAGCCTTTCTTTATAGATGGCTAATAAGCGCGATTTGTTTCTCGAGTGGAAACATTTGCGAACTCATGGTAGCTCCACTGTAACCCGACGATAATTAGATATGGCGCGCTTTTACAGCGCAGCGATTCTGAATACCGACCAAATTGCGCCCTTCCAATCCTGTTTATGCTACGATGGAACTCCAACGGTTCATTTGGTCACCATTTTTCATTTTCATACAGTGAAGTTTTTTGTACAAAGCTTCTAAAAAATTCACGCTCGTGTTCAGAACTCGTCGACATGTGTATTCTGTCCGAAAATTGCAAGAATGAGATGCTTTTGTTTAATAAAACATTTTCTCTTTTAGTAAATCAGCTGTTTTTGAAGAAATCGTACAAAAATGCTTAAAAGCTCATACCTTTTACAAAAGTAGAAAATTCAAAATTTACAATCGTCAAAAGAATCAAATCAAAAATCCCCACTAAAACTTAACTTCATGTTCAATGACACAAAACTAGAACAAGTTAACGAATTTACCCTCCTCGGTTTGTCTATAGATACCCATATTAATTGTAAATCCCATATACGGAAAATAAGAGCTAAACTATAAAAAATTTCATATGTGAAATTAAAAAAAACTACCAACCTGCAAACTGCAATTTTTTTTTTTTTATGTTTGATAGGCTCGCGTTTGACCACTATCTCACCTGATGGTAAGCGATGATGTGGTCGAAGATGGAGCACGCTTGCCTAGAAGTAACCTATTCACTCTTGACTTAAAGACTCCCAGGTTGTATCTTACAGGAAACACAGACTCCGGTAGAGAATTCCACTCTCTAGCTGTACTAATAATAATTCTCTGTCACTATGCTATATATATATATATGGGGTCATGCTATGGGGAAACAGTACTGATTCACAAACTATATTTATTTTACAAAAGAAGTTCATTCGAATAATAACCAATATCGAACAAACAGAGAGCTGCAAACCATACTTCCAAAAACACAAAATACTTACACTTCCCTGTTTATATATCTTTGAGTTATGTAAATTTGTCAGAAAACACCCAGATTTGTATACCACTTGCGAAGAAACACAAACTAGATACACTTTACGACACAACAAAAATAAATTAAATATACCTCAATCCCGACTGGAAATGCACTCAACCAGCCCTTTAGTTATGTCCATCAATTTATAATAAGTTGACAGAAAATATTAGAGAAATAAGCAAAATAAATATAGTTATTTATAATTTGAAGCGATTTCTCGAATCAAAGTCATACTACACAATATAGGAGTTCTTAGATGATAAATAGATTCCAAAATAATTTCTTTTTCTCTCTCTTCTATACCAAACATTTTGTATAAAAATAGAAAATCCAATATAAACATAAATACATAAAAAATAACAAAAGTTATTAAAAATAATCTAAGAATAAGAAGAATAATTTAATAATAATATAAGAATTTCATAATAATTACATTACAATTTACAATTTATTAATAGCAATTTAATATACCTATATACGCAAACCATATATAAAATTATACACCCAATAAAACACAACTAATAATTTATATTGCTTATGGAATCATACACAATCATATGGAATGCAATAAAGTATTGAGTATTGAATACAAAAACACTGCTGGGAATTTATATACTTAAAAATTTACAGTCAGTGAAAAGCCATGTTTTCAATATTCAATATCCATACGAAACAAAACTGACATTGCACTCAAAAGCAAAAAAAAAAACATTTTTAAACTGTGCGCCAATAATTACTCGTTCGCAACAAGTTTGATACTTGTGTGTAATGGGTGTTTGGTATCAGTGCGGTAACGGTGAGGGCTCTCGTCCTCCACATTCCGACTGGTTGATTAGCTGGTCGTGGGTGCGCCCCTCGCGGCCCTCACTCGCCGCCCCTGGTAATGCACACCTGCAGTTTTTGGCACTGCAGTGCCGAATGATCGAACGGATATGAAAGGACCGAAAATGTATATGTAGAACATGTGTGCAGAGAGAATCGCACGAATGAATATTGAATACCGAGGAGTAAAAAATAGCAGAGATACGTACTGAACTATTACAGTTCCTAACGCCTGAGCTTCCAGTAAAAAGATGAATGATGATGATAAATCGCTTTCTTTCTTCTTTAGAAACTGGTGATTTTAGGAGCCTCTCCGATAAAACTGTAAGTTTTTCGTTTTAGCCGGAGCAACCACCGTCTTTAACTGTAACTACTCTATAAAACATTATGATGTTATTTAGTTAGATTTTATTTGCCGCCATTTAGATTGTTATGATCCCATAGTCACACCTTACAGCTTCGACTTAAGGAGATAGGGTAGCCTGTTATGGTGAAGTGAAGTAAAATCAATATAATTTCAGAATAGCTCTTTAAAATCGCGAAAGTTTGATACCCTAATAAAATACATAGATTCAATAGTTGATAATATTATTAACGCAATAAGTGGAGTCATAATAATAAAACTGTTTGCCTAAGGGAACCAACGATTGTGACAAGTGGGGAATAAGTATATATTTTACTACTCTCTCTATATTTAATGCTCCATTAAGAACTTTACGATTTTATCCGTAAAGACTTAATCAGACTTCAATTGTTTTAACGTATATACTAAAGACATAAATGCAATGAGATTTAACTATTGATAGGGTCATTTTAGCACCTAAAAGCATTGGAGAGTGGCGTCTCAATTTAATATTAAAGATATGGTGCCCCTGGTCTATAAAATCGAAAACGGTGATGATTTCCAACACAGTTGTAGATAGTAAATATTTTATTGTTTTTCTAAGAGGTGGTGCAAGAAAAGAGTATCCGGAAGGATATAAGGGAGACCTTTGCCCAGCCGTGGGACACTACAGGCTAATAAAAAAATTAAAAAGAAATCTAAGACCTAGGGGGCATATCCGCTAGGATACGCCTAGGGGTAGCGGATAAATTCTGAAAATGAGTTACCGCACCCCTGGGTACTCAGGCAGGGAAGGAACAGGGGTGAGTTTTAGTCAGTCAGAGTCTGACACACCCTCCCGCTCCACCCAGAGCGGGAGATGTCATTGGAGGATTTTCCACCCAGCCAAAAAAAAATATGCCCTCTAAGGTCGTTGTCGGTGGATGTTACTGACAGAATAACTGCAGCTTTGGCAGCTTTATTCTCTTCCTTTTTCTAATACAAAGATACTACGGTCAGAAAAAAATGTGTTCTCTATCATATTTATCTAATAATATAGCTACGTAATGTATCTACCTAGTACTATGTTATAACTCAAAAAATGGGCATCTCTCGCTAATCAAAAATGCGAATCATGCATCCTTTAAAAATCTTTTTACATATACGCAAGGATCAATACGATGCCCAAAAGTACGTGTTAGCCAAAACTTCAAAGGGTCAACTCGGCAAACATTGACTCATTTTAGTCTAAATTTTGTTTAGATAGGTTTTGGCGTGAAACATTGAGATCCGAAATTGGAACTTTGTCACGTATTCAGTTTCTAACTGATACAGACTTTCTGCCTTTTTATATAAAACAACGTTATCCTTGCCCTGTTCAGTAGTAACCTACCTGTCACTTTAAATTTTTAGGGTTCCGTACCCGAAGGGTCTAAACGGAGCCCTATTGCTGTCACTCACGTGTCCGTCTTTCCGTCTGTCTGTCTGTCCGTCGTCTGTCACACAGGTTTTACACCTAAATGGTTGGCTACAGTTTTCAAATTTTCACAGTATAAGCAAGATGCTGACCCAAAGTCATACAAATAGTCCAAAATACATTTGGTACGGAACCCTAAATGTGCGAAGTCTGACCCGCACTTAGCCTTTTTCGTCGCCTAAAAATTTATTTTGCTCTAGTTAATATCAACTGACTGAGGAGCTCGTAGCTAAATAATAACATCCGCACGGGTCGAACTTCAAGGTTAAACTGCGCTTGCGACGTTAGTCCGTGGATGGGTGACCCTCCATTACATACTGAGATTCCTCCGTGCCTCGGAAAGGTTGTCATTTGAACATCTTTGACAGTCGTTACGGATAGTCGGAAGCCAGAAAATCGGACACCAGTCTTGCCAAAGGGTATTGTATTACCCAGTTACTGGGCGATCGAGGTCCGATAGGCCGTCGTTCCATGAATCCGGTTAGACTGGAAGCCGACACCAATATAGTTGGGAAAAGGCTAGAAAAATTGATTTCACATCACCTAAATATTTTTTCGTTTCTTTTTGGCATAACTTAACGGATTGAATTCCTTACGGGTTTTTTGCGAACGAAAGACACGAATTTTTGTATTCTACATCCACATTCCTGAACATAACAGTCACGCTTATTTTCCGGCTTATATCAGTTTGATATAATCCTTTGCGACATGCCTACATATTAAGGTTAACTAATGTCACTACACAGAGGAATTTTATCTTCGTAGGACGTGTTACATCTTCTGTACCTACGTCTCACTCTGGAGTATTTAGCTATATAAACTTCATATTTTTCTCAGTTGAGTGTCTTTAATTTTCAAGTCCATAATATTATTGTGACGGCACGGTTCGCGCAGTGGTTGAGCGATTGGCTGCTGCGCTGCTTATCGTGGGTTTGATTCCCGCACGCAACAAAAAAAAAATTGTATGGCCTACAGACAGTTGTCCCGGGTCTGGGTGTCTTGTTTATTTAAGTTTGAATATTTCAAAAAATGATAAAAAAAAGCAAACCAAATTAGGACGTACTTAAGTACGTAACACAGTGCATGCGAAGCGAAGTGAATCAGTTAAAGTGGTAAGGTTGAGCCCTTTTCTCAATAAGACATGTGATGGATTTACAACTTCGATTCCCTTACTTCTGTACTGTTGAAAGTTTAAGAAAGAACCTATCAGTGTCAAAGACAAAAGAAAAAGCTTCAACAATAAATTATACGCGCTTGATAAAATGCCTCGTTCGATACAAGACTCATACTAGCCTGACCAAAGCATTACTGGGTTCAAGTGAATTGCTGGAGGAGGCTGTCACGAAGTGGCTGTATCAGATAACTCCGGTAGTTTGTTCTTGGAACGTCCTTGTCATTTGTCGTTTGCGTACGGCGTGCGACTGGGACGGTGTCGCGTCGTGACTGCGTGGGAGTGCCACGTTCAAGCGCGAAGCCAAGTGATCTGAAGGAGGCATTGGCGTTGTTTGAGATAGTGATTATATCTTAGGCTGCAATATTGGAACCTTTCTGGGACTCTAGGCAAACTGATACTTTTTCAGTGACAGCCCAATATTTTCCAACATTTTTGGGTTTTGCCTCGTATCTTATCGGTAGCTCATGTTAATCCCATACATTTTGTTTTTTTGACTATTTAGCGTTTTTGTCTGGGTTTTAATAAAAATACTTCATTCTAACTATTTAGTGCTTCCAGCAAAATCTCGGAACGTAGCCTAACTTTATAGTCTAATTTTTCTGACTATATTTTACCACTGATTTGAGCTGTTTTCGTAATCAGAAGTCGATAGAACTCTTTATTTAAGACCTTCATACTTAGTTGTTTCTGCATAATGCCCCTATCTCAATAAATGTGTTTCGTATCTAAGGGACTTTTATAGTTCTTTAGTTGTTTCCCAACAGAAGGAAATAGCACTTATATGCAATGAAAGCCGAACGCTCCCGGCGAGTTCCGTTTCGTTATAGGTTTTCTTATCAGAATGGTTGATCTTTTCTAGAATCTATGGGAAACTATTTGCTTTTGATTGGAAATCTGCGACTACGGGTTTTTTGTATTCTTGACATTTTGTCTATTAATTTGATTTTTGGGTTTTAATATATTCTTTCGAATGTGTTTATTTATTCCAAAAATGATATCGTAACAGTCTCACAGTGGCTTCCAGATGTCGTTTTCTCACAAACTCATCACTACAAAAATAAACCGTTTATTCTTTATCTTGTCTAGTATCAACATTCGTAATTATTTATTAACTTAATAATTTTAGAATTAATCAGTATAGACAAATTAACCAGCTTCAAATAATTTCTCAATGAGTTTCCGAGAACAGAACATTCACGGAAATCGAGATCAAACGTTCAAACGGAGTTTGAAAAGTAGAGTTCTGTGAGCTCGCTTATGAGCTCACAGAAATCTTTTTTTCAAACTACAAATCTCAAAGCCATAGAAACTGATGATTAAAATAACTTATCCAAGTCTGACGCAAACCACGATCCTTGTGAGGCTTCCCTGCCCACGCACCTTCACCGGGAAAGGAATAAACTTTGCGTCGGCGCATACATTTCGTGCATTATACCCTCACTAATATATTACTTAGGTATGCCACAGGCATTTTTCCTTAAATTATGTTGCTTTTAACATTTGCATTTGAATATAATCTTGAAGTACAACGCAGAATTATGGGGCCTAGATTATTAGGTTTCATATCTATAAATATTACATTACAAGAGAAACCAAGTCTATTCGATCCGGTAATAAGCTGTCATCATTTTCTGCGAATTATCGAGCTATGTAACTGGAAAATGTTCAGAGAGTTTTGAGCAGAATGGCTATGGATTAGATTACAATAACTAGCAAAAGATTGCTGCTGTCATCAGAAAACCAAGCTCAAAGTAACAACACTGTATACCTTCCGTCGTTTTTCAAGTCATTTGAACATTTTGCTGACATATTTGTCGAACAATGCGATATAATTACCATGTATTGTAGGTTAACACTGTCAGCAACGTTTAAGCTTATATGGACGTACACCGCTGCAATGGCTTCGGAATCTATTCACGACGCTCTCCACATTGCATTCAAATGACGGTAAATATTTGTGCTCCACGCTCCAGTTAACCGGCACAGCCGATAATTAGGCATCCGAAAATACACCGATAGCCTGCGCCAAGCTCGTCTATGTAAGAGCTTCCATCCACTGAATAAAAATAATTATATTCCGACATTACGTAGAATAATTAAAATGTCCCTTGAAATATTCAAGAATTAGCACCTAAGGACGTCCGCATCCGTTTGAAAATCAACTTTATACGGGCATTCGAATGAATAAAGAGAATTCTAATCAACGCTCGCGTAACTTTAAATGAAGGTGAACATTTTTGAAACCTTTATCCGTAACTTGAAAATTCAACCTTTATTTGGGACCGGAGGGGACTTATCAGGGCGTTTTTCAAATAACGGCATCAATTCCGCGCCGGCATCCTCACCTGTTATCTGTTTCTCTTCCTGCAGCACACAAAGCGCCCTCGTGGGCGGCGTTTTAGCATTACGCGCCCATTTTGTTACACTCGAAACACCATTACCTTCTGCGTGTGTCGGGGCTCAGGGCTCAGGGCTCAGGGTTCGGGTCACCAGCCACATCTACGCCGCTCAAATTATGTTAATGATCGCCTGAAAAAACCGTAAGCACCTACGTCGTTAAATTTTAAACACTTTTGTCATTTTAAAATTCTGTTTTTGTTACAGGTACTCAGTTCCAGGGGCATGTTTTATTTTTACGCAGCGTAAGTATATGAGTGATATCATCGAGCTCAAACTTCGCAAGTATGAACTTTATCTAAATAATTTAAGCCGATATATCACTGCGAGTCATCTCTTTGATGTTGGATTTCAACGAGATTTAGTTGGCAATACGCAAAAAGTTAACTAACAAGCCTACAAAATGCTGGTATGATTTTAACGAAGCTGAGTTTGAATGAAAAAATATCACACATTGGCAGCATACCTACGCACTTTTGTATTCAGCTGGCTTACTGAAAGAATTCAAAAAATTTCATAGAATTACCTATTTCGAATGTCATAGGTAGGTACGTATCAAATATAAAACGAACACTGTTAGAACTTTTATTGAAAATGTAGCACGGCTACTGCCGCTTGTCTTTCTAGAAAAAAACAAACAATTCATTTATCCGGATAGGGCCTATCTGAACAGTTTTCCTCTTTATATGTCAGAACAGAGTTAATCGGAGAATAGCGTCGGTAAGTTTGTGACAGGCGGAGAGACACCACAGCGGAAAGTTCTACTCTTCCCGTAATAGCTAGTTAAGCCGGCAGTCTATGTTATGTGTCGATTTATTTAGGTACACTTCCGCGCGCGACGCCCGAAGTGCGCCTCTATTGTGCGCTACCTGCGGTTGTCAAAATGTCCTGAACTGCCTTACCGTGCATTGTACGACCGGCATTTTGCTGAATCATGTTGTTCACCGTATGCACGAGCCAAAATGTATAAAACAACATCAAATAGCTATTTTAAGTTTGTTCAACTTTAATTATTACCTGCTGATAATGAAACATAAGTCTAGTGAATACCTACATGAAACTGCGGATATTTTCAGTGGAGTCTCACCCCTTTGCTTTTGGCGGAGGACTTTCATTACGAACTTTTTTAATCGTCCTTTGTCCCGCAGAAAAAAATCCGTTGTGATGCCGGCAGAGACGGCGTGTCCCGCCGCGGTGCTGTAATTAAACTGAC
This sequence comes from Polia nebulosa, assembly GCA_951329385.1. Lineage (NCBI taxonomy): Eukaryota > Metazoa > Arthropoda > Insecta > Lepidoptera > Noctuidae > Polia > Polia nebulosa. Next base: position 15,442,784 of record OX589593.1, on the reverse strand, counting down.
ACCGACTCCCGCGGGACGAGTTTTGAATGTTATTAGAATCTCTTTCGCGCCGTCGACTCTGATTGGAAATCTGTTATGTTGTCACGCAAACACAGACAACTGTCACCGACAGCGACATTTTCTACTCTTGCCTTTAATTATGCAACTATAAATTGAGAATGTTTCAACTTTAAATTAAGTAGGCAGACCTACCTTTGCCTTTCAAATATTGGAGCATTCAACCAAAAACCTAATTTACCTGTTCAAATTGTTTGGAATGTAAAGTTTCTTTACTTATTACATTTGGTAAATTTTATTATCAATTTGTTTCTAAATAAAGTGAGTAACGATATCGTTTTAAGTTGGTAACATTGCTGAAGTGATCATCGGTATATCCGGTTTGACGTCTCCGCCCAGACCTCCAGCGCGCCGGTCCGACAGACCCCGAGTGGTCCGCGTTGGTCGCTGAAGCAGCTGGACCGGGAGCTACTCCTGGAAGCCTCGATCGTGCAGGCCTGGGTGACATCACCGGACAGGCCTGCCGACATAAACGACGAGGCAGAGTGGTTCCAGGAGGCCATGTCCGAGATCTGTGACGTGGCAATGCCCCGGGTCCGGCCTTGTGCTCGGCGCCAAGTGTACTGGTGGTCGGCGGCGCTTACGGCTTTACGCCAAGCGTGTATTGCCGCGCGACGCCGGTACACCAGGTATCGCAGGCGGCTCCGTAACCGCACGCCGGAAACGGAAGCCGTCGAGGCGGAGCTATACGAGGGGTACAGAGCGGCGAGGACCGCTCTCCGAGCGGAGATCTTGCGGGCCAAGAAATCGGCCCGCGAGGAGTCGCTGGAGGCTCTCAACAGAGACCCGTGGGGGCGCCCGTACAAAGCGGTGCGGCAGAAACTCCGCCCATGGGCCCCCCCGCTGACGCGGAGTCTCCGGCCGCAGCTCGTGGAGGGCGTGGTGAGCGCTCTGTTCCCCTCGCGAGGGGAACATACCCCTCCGCCTATGGCTCCCCCTCCTGCGGTACCTGACGCGGACCAACCCGACGACGACGACGTTCCCGAAGTGACCGAGGTAGAGCTGAGAGCGGCGGTGCGTAGGCTGAACGCCAAAAGCACCGCCCCAGGACCCGATGGCTTTCATGGGAAAGCCTGGGTCCTGGCCTTGCAAGAGGCTCTCGGGCCTCGACTCAGAGGGCTTTTAAGCGCATGCTTGGAGAGGGGCCAGTTTCCACGTCGGTGGAAGACGGGGAAGCTGGTCCTGATCAAGAAGGTGGGGCGCCCTGCGGACTCTCCGTCCGCTTACCGGCCCATTGTGCTGCTCGACGAGGTGGGCAAGCTCTTTGAAAGAGTAATTGCAGACCGCCTCGTCGGGCAGATGGTGCGGGTGGGGCCGGATCTGGCGGAGAGCCAGTACGGCTTCCGCAGGGGGCGCTCCACGGTGGACGCCATCATGCGCGTACGAGCCCTCACGACGGGGGAGGCAGTTGCCCGGGGCAGGGTCGTCTTGGCGGTGTCTTTGGACATCTCCAACGCCTTCAACACCCTGCCCTGGAGTTGCATAGTGGAGGCACTCCGGTATCACCGGGTGCCGCCCTACCTCCGTCGCGTAGTCGAGGCGTATTTGACGGACAGAGCCGTCATCTACCCCGGTCATCAGGGAGAATGGAACCGGCGAGAGATGTCGTGCGGTGTTCCACAGGGATCGGTCCTGGGGCCGCCTTTGTGGAACATCGGATACGACTGGGTGCTGCGCTGCGACCTCCCCATTGGCGTCAGCGTAGTGTGCTACGCTGACGACACGCTAGTCTTAGCGCAGGGGTGGTCGCACGAGGCGGCGGCCGACCGTATGACACGCGGGGTTGCGACAGTCATAGGGAGGATCCGGCAACTGGGACTCGAGGTGGCTCTGCACAAGTCCGAGGCCATGTGCTTTCATGGCTATCGGAACGAGCCACCGGAGGGTTCCCAGATCACGGTAGGAGGGGTTCGCATCGGCGTCGAGGGTACGATGAAGTACCTGGGACTCGTCCTCGACAGCCGGTGGAACTTCGTCGAGCATTTTCGACGTTTGGCTCCCAGATTGGACAGGGCCGGGGCCGCCTTGAAGCGGCTCCTACCCAATCTGAAGGGGCCAAACGCCTCCTGCCGGAGGCTCTACGCGGGGATCGTGCGGTCCATGGCCCTCTACGGGGCACCGGTGTGGGCGCGTTCATTGACGCAGCGTTCAACGCGCCAGATGAACGCGGCCCAGAGGGTCATGGCCATCCGCATCATCCGCGGATACTGCACGATCTCCCGTGAGGCGGCGAGCCTCCTTGCCGGACTGTCACCGTGGGATCTGGAGGCAAAAATCCTCGCGCACCTGTACGAGTGGCGCGAGGAGGCTAAACGCCGGGGCGAAACTCCGCTGCCGCGACAACTCGCGGCTCGGCGGACAGAGCTCCGGCAGGATCTCATGGTGACATGGAGAGAGCGACTGTCGCAACCCAGCGCTGGGCACGCCACCATCGAGGCGGTAGTGCCCCTCTTTGAGGAGTGGCTGGAGAGGCGCCATGGCGCCCTCACCTTCCGCCTGACGCAGGTGCTCACCGGACATGGCTGTTTCGGGAAGTACCTGTGTCGTATCAAGGCGGAGGTGACCCCTGCGTGTTTCCACTGCGAGGATCGCCCCGTGGACACGGTGGAGCATACGGTGGAGGTTTGCCCCGCCTGGGCAGAACACCGCCGTGTCCTCGTGGATGCGATAGGCGGCAGCGACCTCTCGCGCCGTGCCCTGGTTCAGGCCATGGTACGGAGTGAGAGGGAATGGGGGGCCGTCTCCAGCTTCTGCGAAGCAGTAATGCTCGCGAAGAGGGAGGCGGCACACGTTAGGGAGATTCAACAGAGACCGAATCGCCCTAGCGCCCCCAGCAGCAGCCGCCGCAGGAGACGCCGGGGGCTGCGAGACGATCTCCGGCCACCGTAGACCCGGGCCTGCGGACGGCGAGTAGCGGGTAACTCGCCGTCCGATCAGCACCAGGCCCGAGAGTCGAGAGTCGACGGCGCGTAGTGTTCCACGCGCGCCTCAAAGAGTTGTCAGCAAAGGACGGGGCCTGCCACGGCCAGTGCCTGCCCGGGGGTGGAGGATAAATTCGAAAGAGTTACCTCGCCCCCGGGCGCGTAGGGCAGGGAGGAACAGGGGTGGGTTTTAGTCAGTAAGAGTCTGACACGCCCTTCCGCTCCACCCCAGAGCGGAAAGAGTCATTGGATGATTTCCCACCCCCCAAAAAAAAAAAAAAAAAAAAAAAAACAAAAAAAAAAAAAAAAAAAAAAAAAAAAAAACATTGCTGAAGTGACCTGTCAAGAGTAATGAAGTTGACTGTTGAGCGAACAACGAGTGAGCTTTTAATGTTTTTGTTTAGTGGTGTTACGCTGCGTGTGTTGATATGATTCGCAAAGCAAGTGGGTAGTCACCTCGTGGCTCGTAGCTCGTGGCTGGTGGCAAGTGAGCACGGCACATTGGACGCGTGTTGACAGTCCTCGGCGCGGCCTCGACAAACAAACATATTCTGTTGACTCAGCGACACATCGCTGTATGCTTTGAATTTAAATTAAAGCACCAATGGAAATCGAAATTCAGGAACGTGTCTACCAATTTTTGAACGTAATTAAGAATTTTACCATCAAAAGTTTTCGTCGATGTTGCTGATCTTCACAACACTTGTGAACAAATATGTTATTGTTCAATGTGTGTTATAAAATTAAATAATTAAATCAAATAAACCATTATTAAACTTTCAAACTTGATAATTAGTCGGGTCGTAAACTACAGCGTTTCGTAGAATCTAACATTTGTTATAAAACGTTTACATATTTATTGCCCGTCAAATAAATATGTCGGTCTATTTCACGAATTAATTGTACATCCTTAATCCTTCTGATGACGAAAATGTTAATAATCGTCGTGTGCTATATATATTTCACAAATTAGGTGGAATTAATAAATTTGTGAGCTTTTTGATGGACGCGCAGTTCTGGCGTCCCGCCAACATCGCCACTTTCCCTCGCACTCGGAAGCTTCACTCTTAAACAGAATAGTGGCCGGACAGAGCACATTGCCTCGATTTCCGAGAAATTGACGATTTCCAGCTACGTTCAGAAACCGGCATCGGAAATATTTTATTAGTGATAAATTGCTGTCTATAGGTAGAATTGATGCTTCGAATAAGGATTGCTGAAATAGTCACAATATGTTGGATGACGTCACTGAACTGCCGGATATCCTTGAAACATCAACTCAGCTTTAACGTTCTCGTTCCATAGCGTCTATAATACTTTTTGGTTCAATTCTGTAGTGTTTTCTAACAACTCAAAAAGTTACTTCAACAGTTATAGATTAAGTTAACAATTTGCTTGTGAAATATTATGTGATTCTAGAAATAGGTCCATGCTAACGAACCTACATCAAAGCGAAAGCAATTTCTAATGGGCATGTGACAGTCATAATCCTCATCTAATATTCAAGTTTCAGGCATTAGCTCCCTGCATAATGCATTTCATATGACATGATCACTAAACTTAACGTGTAAGTATGTTGGGTAGGTAATACGCAATGGGTCAGTTTTCTCTTAGAATTAAATAGCAAGCTTTATTTACATAATCTTGTATGTTTCTTTGTACTAAGTGATTATTATAGAAATCGCTTTATCGGAAAAATAAAGTCTGTGCACATTTAGAGGATTTCAGCCGCGCTTCGATTTAGAGATACAGTAATGCAGTGTTGTTTATTTTCTCTTCAGATTTTATGTGTTTTAGTAAATATCTTTACAAATTCTTTACTAAATTCTGTAGTCACAATACCTTAATTTTTCAGATACTTTCCGAGATCTGGCTGATGGTCTGTGAGGACTGAGGGACCGCACTTTCGGAGCTCTAGTTTTTAATATATTTTACTACAAATTCCCAGATTTGTTCTACAATTGTTTTAAGTCTACTACTAAATCCTACGATATTTTTTTTGCGAAATACCAGTGTGGTCCCTCAGTTCACACACACATCAGATTGTGTCTGTGTTGTCAAATCTATAAAATACCCTTATTGAATTCAAACTCAAAGCATTTATTACAAACTAGCTGCGCCCCGCGGTTTACCCACCTAGACCGGAATAAAAGGCCTAGCCTATATGTTAATCCAGGCTATAAGCTATGTACATACCAAATTTCATCCAAATCGGTCCAGCCGTTTGAGAGTGAAGAAGTAACAAACATACACACTAACAAACTTTCACATTTATAATATTAGTAGGATAAACCGTAGTAGAAGAAGGCGCTGATGAAGGCTATAAGGTTTCTATCTCATTAAAGCATAAGTTATTCGACATGTGTATGGAGATATATGGGGGAGGCCGTTGCCCGGCAGTGGGACAGAATTATACCCACTTTACATGAAGGGGAGTTACCATAAAAAATATATATTTCATAATTTTATTGTTTGGTTTTTTGGAATTATTAATATATATATATATGCTCATGTAAAATTGCAGCTTTCAAGTACTAACAGTCTCTAAGCTATGCCTCGGACCGATGGACGAACAGACCGAAACTATAAGTGTTCGTTCAATTAAATATATCTATAGCTCGTGTAAAACAATTGTGTAACTGTTTTGGTGTACAATAAAGTTTTATTCTATTCTATTCTATTCTATTCTATCGCAGGAAAATGAGGATATCAGGGATTTCACGAAATCCCTAAAGATACCACGAAATCACGATAGATGTGGAATATTCTTGTTTATTACGTCTTCTTACTGAAAATGTTTTGTGATATGACAAAATATTAATATAATTGTCAGTGATAGATCGTTGCACTAAACTAAATCTAGTAAACATTCAAAAAAGCGGACAATAGAGAATAAGATTCGAGCCATGCATTTGTCTCGCTCCCTTTAAAAACTGTAATTGTGAAAAATCACAGGTCCAGTGAAAACCAAAAATGGTGTTTTTAAGAAACTAAATGTATTATGTAATTCATGGTACCACAAATCGCTACCTTGTTCAAATAAATAACAAGGTTTTCCATTTATAACCGACTTAAAAAAAAATAGTCAAACCACATTTTGAAGTTGGTTTACTTTTTTAATTACTTTTACTTGTTACTTTTGTTATGAACTAATTCAAATAATAGAAAAAGGTAAAACATCATCGTCAGATTAAGTTTAGTTGATTGAAACCTTAATATCTAAAAAAAAGTGCATCAGTTAATTTGTAATTTTGTTTCATTATTTTATTCATCAACACTTTTCTCATTTTACTAGATTTAGTGTAGTGAATCGACATATCACTAAAAAAATTTAGTAAAAAGGCGTGCTAAACAAGAATATTTGACATCTACCCTGATTTCGTGGTATCCCTAGGGATTTCGTGAAATCCCTGATATCCTCATTTCCCTGCGACATATCGATCGCTAGGTAGATAGGATATTTATATATTATTATGTATTCTTGTACTATACTTTATACTGTCAAATAGTACTCTATACAAATAGGTATGCTGTCTATCTATCATCCTGTGTTCCTCTAAGATACATAAACTTAGAAAATATAGGTACCAGTGTGTTTATCTACTAATGGATATCGGAAGCACAAATAACTAACATAATGCAACAACACTAAATAATTAATCGTTCAGCGCTGCTCAAAGCCACAACAGTGCATAGCCAATCACTGAATTATTAAGACGTTGTGAGGCCCTATCGTTGATTATGATATCCTCAGAACATCAGAGCAATAGAATTTTTAATAAGGCAGGTTATCCTGAGGTTCTGGTATAATACTTACATGATATTTATAATCAATACCGATTATTATTTTATCCTTATGCCAGTTTATTTGGGGTCGGCACTACATTATCTTCTTTTTCGGTTCTATTTTATTAGTCGTCAACCTCAGTAGTCACTCTCTTTTTAGCCATAGCATAAATTATACTCATTCATAACTACACAAAATACTAAACGTACTTGATTTAAACAACTATACTAAACATACTTGATTTAAACGTTTCGACGACACGGTTGGCGCAATGGTTGAGCGTTCGGCTGCTCCGCTGCGTGTCGCGGGTTCGATTCCCGCACGGAACTAATATTTGTATGGCCTACAGATAGTTGTTCCGGGTCTGGGTGTCTTGTGTATGTGAGTTTACATGCTCGTGAACGCACCCACGATACAGGAAGTAATTCATAATGTGGGGCAACGTTTTATTTTAAATAAAAAAATAAACAGACACACGCTAAAACACAAAATCACTCAATGGCTACTACAACAGGACTACCTCACAACGGAGAATCTTCCAGCATACATCTCGTTAAAATACAATCTCAAAATCAATGCACACATACACACACATGCACACGCACTCACACCAACACTCACATACACGAACTCTCATATACTTCTCGTCTTACAAGGAATATTATAACTATGATATAAGCACGATCTTACTAGACTAATCTAGTGAAATGATTGTAAAAGCGGTGCTTTAACTATTTTACTGTGACATATAGTTTTATTGAAATGTTATGTTCATAATATTTGATAGGTACTCGTATATCGTACATTATGGATACATTTATATGTGAGCATTTTCATACGTATATGAATGCATGCATAAGCTTTAATTTGCCGCTGAGATAAATATGCTCCTGAAAACATTGTTCGTATCAAATTGAATGTGTATTGAATGATGTATGATCTCAATTTGTGAAATGGCGTGCATTTATGCGATCGTTTTGGCTCGCCAGATGCCAAACAATGACCGACGCTCCACGTTTATTTATTATAAATGACAAATTAAAAATTAATATGTTATTAATCAATTTATATAATTGCGTTCGTAAAATACAATTTCTTGAATTACCATTGCTGTTTTGGTGCCCTGTACCCACATTTAGACAAACAACTGTCAGCATAATTTTGTATTCATGACAAAATTATGCTAAGTTCGGATGTAAGAACTGAGGCTGGAGACTGTATAGTTAATATATGCAAGCAGAAACATAAAGGTTCATACTTATTTCTAACGGAACACTTGGGTCAGAGAGATCAAACGCTAACGACCATGCTTCTTGAAGCCATCTAATAAGTGAACGGTATGCAGTGCGTCTATTTTATGTTATAACTTGTGACCCTGAGTCACTTGGTTCTCAGTAGTTAAGTCTATTTAACGTCTAGCCAGGCAAACATGTCTGTGTTTCTGTAATAAGCTTCAAAGAATGTTGATTGCTTAAAATATTTTCAATCGCAGTTTACTTTCATGGATATTTTTATCGTCTTCGTGTTATTTTTTCCCTGATTTCCGTAGAGATGTCTACAGTAGGAATCAAGTCTCATATTATTACCAGAATCACAATCACTAATCCATTTCGTCAATCCCGATGTTTTTAAGCAAAGTCTCGCCTTATAATAACTTTTCACTGTAGTCTCTAGATCATATTATCAATGTAGTATGAACGTAAACACAAGGCAAACTCCCCCACATGATATTGTTACCGTATGTATATTTTTCTGTACTGTAGGGACTACAGCAGGTTGTGCTATAAACAAGTTAAAACTTGCAATAAAAGGTAACAGAGGGGCGGTTGGCGCGGCCGGCGGGGAGCAAGCGAATCGGAAACGCGGCGCCAACCGGAAAGTGCGTAGCTCCAGATTCAATTTCCGCTGCCGGTCGCGTAATAAGTCCACTATTCACTCTGTGTGTTCACGTAGAAAAAATAAATTAAAAATCTACGGATTTCCCAAGCATTTTCTTGTTATTTTCTTCGACTTTTTGATGAGCGAGAATCGCAAATGCAAAATATCGAATTTATTTAAAGTGTAAAGTTTTAAATTCAAAACGGAAAAAGAGGGTTTCGATTTGAAAATATTTAACGACTAACTTCGAGATACGTGACCCTCATTTGGCGAAATTACAGTCAAAAATCGACCAAAATTATATTAGCATCCCCAAAAGGCTCGTATTCTCAAAGTTTAAAAATGAACACAATATAGACACGAGAGACACCGTCTGTTCATTCTACCCGCCGAACAACTTTGGTGACAGAAAAACAACCGAAGTCTGGCTTATTCGTAAGCTTATTAGAGGAATGTATTACAAGAGCGCTGATTGTAGATCAGAACTTGTAAAACAACGTAGGTACAAAGTATTCGGTGACTTTCCTTTACAAAAGGAATATCACGTGCAAGTAAGCAACAAAGCGCCCAGTACGCGCGTAATTCGATATTCTCGGGTTGAATGATCCCATATCAACGCCGAGAACCTTAATTCAGCTCTCGAGGCGACAGAGGCAGAGTGCACTTGGGCGTAAATAAAAAGTTGAACGTCGCTGTAACGAGAGCCGCGGCAGACAATGACGCTAGACAATGTGTTAGCGGAATGACACTCACCGCCACTAGGCGCGCCCTCACAACCTCACAGTGTCATGTTCTCACTGCACACTCCGAGCACGACCCTGAGAAAACACTCGCAATCCAATATTGAAAAATATGAAACATCAATTCATATACCTTACACGGAGAGAAAGAAACTTTCCTTTCCTTTAGAAATATTGGAATAATGTTTTACTCAGTATTATGAAAATATTTCATTAGGTATGAAAAAATTTTACGACCCAAGCAAACGCTAAATTAGAAATCAAATTAATCTCAAGCTCCTATTAAGAACAAGGCGCATTAATTACAAAGTAAAATTGTAAGATGGCGTAAGAAGTAAATAAGGCTGATGAAAAATGTGAGCAAATAAAGTGTGAACAAATTATTCTGCAAAATTTGAGTTGAATAGTGTGTGGATAAACCGCGATGAGCTCATGAGCGCGACCCTCTGTGCCAAACATTACAGCACTCGTGCTCAATGGATGGAGCACCCTCCGCCGACACCGCATTCCCACTGCGACGCAATGTCAGTCATCAACATCGCCTGCCTCTGTCAACCTCGCATTTTCTAAAAGACATGAAAAGGTTTTTAAAAAGGCTCCTTCCTCTCAAATATTTCACACTTTATAAGCGTCTTTAAAAGGGAAATATAAGTTTCCCAAAGGCGCACTCAATACTCCGCACCTAATCTAAGGTTTTATGTTAAACTTTCTCAATAAAATGGAGAGTCAAAGTCAAAAGTTTACTTCAGATGCACTTATGAAAGGTCAAGAATTTAGTTTGGTAAGATGATACTTACTTGTTTCTGCGTTTTCATTGTTTGAATTTTAATGAAAGCCATCGAGTGCGGCCATTGTTATAAGCAGCGCGCTGCCCGTTGTAATTTACATGGGCGGCTATCGTATTAACGATGACTGAGCGGTTTCTCTTAATTATCATTTTGCACGGTTCGTCAGGCACACGCTTGCTCCTGTTTCGAACACCACACTGTTACGTTATAGCTATGACGGATTTTTGATATCCACAATGTTTGATCTTTGAATATATTGTTTCGTTGAAATAACGAGATATATTCCTAGCTAAGCTGAAGGTTCAGGTCGCTCCATTAGCTGCATTTTACTATTATCTTTATTTGGTTAAACATTAAGGAGAGTCAATTCTATGAGGTTTATTCCATTTTATACTTCATTTATATTTCATACTTCCTGGTTATTTCGTTCGTTAGCGTCTCTTCCCCACTGCCTGATTGTTATTTATTTACATTGAGTCAATGCACATTCTCTTTTGCGTGACATAGATCGAATACATTTCATCAACTATCCCTTAGGGCATATAAATGTGCGTATTATGTAATTTTTGATCCCTGATTGCGACTTGGTTGTGGAACATCTGTTTACATCCATATTTTAGTATAATAGATGACAAACTATAAAGTAGTCTCGTAGAGAGCTTTGATGCATTAAAAGAAACACGATAGCCAATTAGATTTATCATGTTAAATATTTCTGGTATGTTTCCAATTGTGGTTTATTTCATTGGTCAGACTAGTGGTGCTTAATTAACTGTTCCATCGATATTAACGTTTAGATAGAGCAGAGCGACTCAGTCGGTAGTTTCTCCGGACTCGGACCCGCGCCCTGCCCGGTCCCGAGACTTCTGCTAGTTTAATTGTTTATTCAGATACGGGGAACTTCTCGAATTAGGTAAGCCGGAATAGCCGCATTAATTAATATTTGTGTTTGAACTGTCTCCGTGCCCTTGAGTGATTAAGCGACCTTTCAAATAACAGTTAGTTGTAGACAATTACTGTTATTTGCGCCCCAATTTCTATTACTGGAACCTTACTATTGTCTCAGGGTTGTTTGATTTGATTTAACCAAGTTATTTCTTATAAAAATGTCTTGAATCAAATTCACGATTCATGAACCTAATATGGCCGCCCACTTTCCAAACAATTGAGAGCTTAAGAGTTTTTCGATTATCCTCACAACAATGGAAATATGAGACAATATTGGGTGTATCGTAACTCGATCTTATCATCTCGCCTGCTAAAGAGGTGAAACGAATCGTAAATAATACACGTGAATTAACGAGACAAATCCTTTTGTGTATTGCGCGGCGTATTTATGGGGATGAAGCGAATATCTCGGTACTGCCGAACAGCTGTGCTATTATACCACGATTATTCGTATGTTTTCGTACGTCGCCCGAAGGCAACACCGTAATAGTTATCCGTTGCAAACATGGCGACATCTGTGAACATGCTCGAGTTCAACTAATATAATAACACGAGCGTAACTCCGAGCCCCTGGCAACCTGTAATGAAACAGAAAGAATCATAGAATCTAAATATTGTATCCGTACTCTGAATAAATCTTGAACGGATTGATATTGGCAAACAATAGATATTGTTTCTGCTGCATGAATCGAATCAAACACAACTTATATAATTTAAGCAACATTTCCCCTACCTGATATTGAATTTAAAAGGTTGCACAAAAAGTGTATTATTGTATGCTAAATTTCATCGATGAATGCATGGACAAATAAAGTTGGTCACAATAAATTTGTAAGCGGTTCTTACGTCGGAGAGAATGTTAATAGCTCTTGAAAGCCAGATAAGGATGTCACATAATCAAATATTCTGGAATCCTTCTTAAGAAAGAGGCCGGGGCTCCGGCTCGGCGCTCGGGCTTGCGGAGCGGCCGTGCATAAGCAACAATATCGGTTCCTTTAAAGGATAAAGGAGACTCAAGGACGATTCGTAATCCGCTCGAAAATGTATTGCAACTTATCTGTTCCCAGGTAGTCGGACAAACGCCCGGAAACCGCCGCCAACATTGTACAAATCTTCGGCGATCGATGAATAAATAGCGCTTGCAGACTGTAAAACCAAATAATACATATCGAAGACATAAATTTGAACCGGAATATATACCAAGTTTTATTTATCATGCGACAAATGTTAGTTTTATGATAACAGTGGCTTCTAAGTTATCGTTACCGTGCCATGCTGCCGTAGTATGTTTGCTGGATTTAGTGTGCGATAGGCCAGGCTTGACGTGTGGTTGCTGTCGTTGCTCAGGTTAACCACAACAGGAACAGCACTAGACACAGAAATTTATGGTGTTATTTCAATTTCTTTTCTTTTTATGCCTACTTACTATTGGCGAAGCTCTACCTCTATCTCTATATATATCTCTTTTTTTCATTCACGAAAATTGGCCGTCCATGAACCGTAGATAACAATCTGCTAACAAGCAATACGACATGTTACGATTTAACAGTTTTAAAAGTGAATGAATCCACATCATAGATATTGAAGCTGGCACTTTAGGGTGCATCGCAGCAAAAAAAAAGATTACAAACAACATGACGTTTGGAAGTTGGTGCGTCGGACGCGAACCCGAATCGTCGCACAATGCGTCATTGTAGTCACGGCATAATACGCGGCATTAACATTTTGTACACCGATTCACGTCAATGATGACGATTTATTGTCCCACTGTCGCACCGAGACTCTATGTGGTATAATTAATCCTACATTTTTTATCTCCTGCGATGATTTAGGACTGTTGTGAAGTTTGTTTTGCGGAGACATCTGCCGACGTCGCCATTGTTACCCCAAGCTCTCCTCAGGTAAACCAGATAATGGCATTATCTCAGAAAGAGTTGACATTTCTTCGTTTAAACTTTTGTGGAGTCGAGTGTTTTGACAATGCTTGTTTATTTAGGAGATTTATTTACAGAACGACTCTCATTAAGATAGCAATCTAAAATAACAAATTGTATTTTAATACGGAATGTTGGTAGTGAAATCAGTTGTTATTCTATTTCTGGGGATTGTTTATTGCTGTCACATAGTTTTTTATCTTTATAGGTGTACATGCATATCCTCGAGTCACGCAGAGTCGATCGCACTCCCATACGAACGGACACGTTCATTTATCGGGTAAACAAAGAATTTATTGGTGTCGTATAATTTTATGTTCTAAACAAAGGCTCGTCAGGCTCCCCCCTCCCTTTCCCCCTGCCCCCTCTCTCTCACTCTTCCCCAACATCACCCGCTGCGCGTGCACTTGTTCACTAACATATGTATGTCTACAAATGCGTGTGTTTATGTTTTCAGTGTTTACATTAACCAATCTTGTATAAATAAATCTTTACGAAGAAGTGAAGGTTTGACACTGAGTTTATAGTTACAAAATTTTAAAATTAAATGCATTTCCGAAATACTTTCACCTGCTACGTGCGTATTATCAGAGACATTGATTAAAGACGCCAGGTCAAATGTCGGTTCTTATTAAATCGAATAGGTAAACACAAAAAGACCGCACATCATTCTCTGTGAGAGCACAATGCGGTGTTAAAATCAATTGGTCAAAGTCATTTATGCATCCATTGCGGCGTTAAGCTCGTGCAAACGTCTTTTGAATCCCATTGTTGAGTTGGACTCCAACTGTGACGTCGCCGATCTCGTTCCGCCCGTCAATCTGAGGATCAGGTACCTCCCAGAACTTACCTTTTGAAATCAAAAATAATAGAAGAGTTTAGCCAAAATATTGACGCAAAACGCATAAACAATAAAGAAAGAAATAAAAACAAACGTTGAACATCATGATTAAAAGACATGAACTCATGATCAACCAGTAAGGTGGCGGCGATAACATTTTAAAGTCATAAAACTAGATTGTGAATGTCCTGTGGAAAGTAGAACGCGAGATCCAATCCGAGTTTGCAAACAAGGGAAGTTAGGGCGAGCGCGGTGCGGCGGCTGCGCCTCGGCAAATAGGGAGGACCCGCAGGACCGCGGGCCGATAACACGCCGTCTCCTGTGACTTCTATTTAAACAGACAGGGAAACGCTCACAGATTAAATCTTTCGCCTGTTTATTTTTCTTCCCGACGGACTTTCAACTAAAATATATCTGAGAGCAAGATGACAAGTAGACTTATCTCTATCAACGCTAATCTAAAGGTGGAACGAATTTTAAAATGCTTGAGTCGTTCTCTTTCGACGAGCAGTGAGCACTGAGCAGAGAGGTCGGATTATGAGAGCTTTCAGTCGCATACAGTTGTGCCGCGACGCGGTTATTAAGGTAGCAGCTTTGTTTGCGCATTCGGCGATTCAGCGCAAAGCTTTCGGTAAAATATTAAAACATGAACGCCCTGCTTCACTCACTACTGAAAACTCGTTCTTTTGATTCTGGCATGGGTTATTCCTGCATTCACCTCTCGCGGCAACACTGTTTTTCAACTGCAAATACCTACTGGGAGTTTCGTATGTATGTTTCACCTGCAGCATCCCACTTCGCTGTTTTTCAGTTTTCACAAACCTACGTTAAAATACGAAACTGAATTAACGCTTGATTGAAATAAATATACAAACGAAATGAAGGGCATTTCTCACATCTACGCGAGGTATTATTTCATAATGTAATCAGTAATTATTGCTTTAACGAGTCCGCCTTTAATTTGTTAGGCGTTTTAAACGGCTTTGCGTATTTGAATCGCAAATTTCTTAGAATATTTCAAGAGGGTCGCTGGCGTTTCGAGGACATTATCTCTTCATAAAATTCAAGATCCCGCTGAGTATTTCATTGTATTTCTAAATTAAACTTTAATATGACTCAACTTAACGCGAGCCTTTATGTAGCTCCGGTAATCTCACAAATTTACGGTAAGTAGACATGAAGTAGGCATACCTAGGAACATTTCCGTGTGTTGTGGCCAGAATTAATTTCGCCTTGAGGTTTAATAGACGACAAAATGTCATATCACTTTTGTAAAATACGTTCCTTTAATTCCCAAAGCGATGTCTCTCAAAGCAACTTCGCCTCTCAGAATTACAGAATATTTTTGCCATATAAGCGAGTTAAATACTGTATTATATGGGTCTACCTTTTGCTTAATCCGCTCAGATGGCTAATCTCCTCCGGAGAGGGTAAAGTGCACGCCGCCGACAGGAGCCAGGAGTTATATCTATATTATGACCCTCTACGTAAACATTACATTAACATTAAAGAGTGTAGTGAACTATCTCTGGCAGTCACATGAAACTATCATGGCCGCATTTATGTTTCATGAGTTTATTTCAACGACTCCTTGAGCCCTTAGCTGACATTTAAAATGTAAGGAAGAGGGATATTTTAGAGGAGTCCGCTTAGTTCTTCGATTTATGATATTTTTTCCAAGGATACTTTCATATGACTTTTTGTGAGTCTCCTTAGCGCGAAAAGTCGGTTACACAAATGGAAACCACGTTTCAAATAGGTTTCCGTCATAAGTGTTTTCCGCAACAGATATAGACGGAAGTAGTGTTGAGAAACATCTTGTCTACATCCATATATAAGAATCCGTAGCAACGTAACTATATTGTTAAGTATCCGAGACACAGGAAGTAGGATCCTGTCGACATCGAGCTTGCAATCAGGCGCACATCCGTCTGATACGACTGTCTTTGTCGTCACTCAGTGTGTACCGACTAGAAGCGCCTTCAGGAATTAAGTGCACGTGATCAGAAATGTACGCGAGCATCATTAGAGACATTTCCTTAATGTGTTTGTGATTTGGAAAATGTTTGAGGACACACCCCGCACGTCACGACAACCCTTTGCTTGGCCCCCAAAGGCGTGGCCCCCGTGGAACAAACAAACGGAAGTGAAATTGAGAGGAGCGCCCGGAACTGGAGGTATACCTTTTCATTACAGAATCCCTTTTTAATTACCAGGGCCCAAATAAAAATTGTATTTTTATTTCAAGTAGACGTAATTGAAAAGGAAATTGCCGGGCCCGGCGGCCGCACACCGGCGTCGAATAAAACTTTAATATAATGCATAAGGCCCTTTGATCTCCGCACTTCGCTTGCATTAAATCGCAGAGATGTTTTCTACTTATAAGATAGAATAAAATCTGGATGCCACTTTTCACGTTTCAGAATAAAAATAATTTAAAAAGACTTTTGTGCGATTCGAAAAGTTGAAAAAGTAACGTCGCCAATAAAATTGTTCGTTTATGAGTCAAAAGTCTCTTTATTCTAAGAAATCGCGAACCTTAGAAGTGTCATAAATTACATGTGAAATAATAAAAGAAGGAAAATCTTTCATCCGCAAACGTTTTACAAAGACACCCCCGCCGCCGCGGCCGGAAGATAAATGTCGCCTGTAGCACGATCTACTGTCGGTAAAAATGTGTCTCTAATAAAAATCCACCGCGTTCGAGGATCCCTATAAAACGCATACTTTTCGGGGTGTTGAGTTAAATAAAATCTTTTGCCGCCGCTAGGAGTATGGGTGAAATTCGAATTTACATTTCAGATAGATGATCTTCTCGACAACAAAGATAATTGAATACAAAAGAGGGGCAGATTACAAAAAAAATATCAACAATTCACTCACCTTTGGCGGACAGGAGAAGAGAAACAGTGGATCGGCGAAGGTAAGACATACGGTCAAAGGAAAGATAATAAAGCGTTGTATTTTCATTCTAATCCGCAGCGGCGGCGGGACGAGCTGGGGGATTCGGGTGACGGGGGAGGCTCGATATCTAAAATTACAAGCCTGCACAGAGTGCCTATCTCGAGGCACACCGTTCTCCATTCCTTTATGTTCAGCTGCCACTTTCAGACATACCTCCATTCAAACTATACCCCAGACATTACTTGTCTTACCATAGATTTGGATGAGCATTTCTATAGCGGCGCTTTGAAGTTGCAGATTTCGTGTTTAAAATAATTAACGAATTCTTAGACTTAGGCACGCGCTTTGGCAAAACTTATCTGGCACATTTTAGACTCTAGATATAGGCAAAATTTGCTACTGTACTGTATACAGATAGATGTTTGTTCATTTTATATAGAACATTGTTTGTGCATATTGTGTATCAGGAACCGCCTGCCACGGTAATGACAGCCTCAAGCCGTGTGCAAGGTGTCAGACAGTGCGGTCGCGTGCCGATGCACCGTATGGTCATTTTGATGCACCTACCGTCTAGAGAAACCTTATTAAACTGGGCGGCAATTGTTTGCATGCCTTTGATACACTTCACACGTGCAACCACAGCTGCTAACTGTGCATATGCTTTTTTATTTATTTTGACCTGAATTCGTTGGCTTATTTAGAGGGGAAACCTTAATGTGTTTAATTAGTGACGGGAAATTATCTTTCATAATTGGAACAATGTTGTCTAAAAAAAAAGGTCCTGTAAAGCTACATAAGATAAGATTTACCTACCTACTACATCAAATCACTCAAACCTCTCAAAAGACAGCGTAACATCGTATTCCACACCCGAACGGCATTAGAAAATTATTTCCCAACCTAATAACTGTGTCATATATCCAATTTTGTAAAGAAATGTGCGAATATCTGATGCTATTTTCCACTCTGATGCTTTTCCAAGACTTATTGTCACATAAGGGCTTGGAATATGAACAAAGCAACCGAATCGAATGTAATAAAAATCACTTTAGTATTACGTTGCGACGGGAACTGATGTCTATCGCCATTGTGACACACGATGCGGCCTCGATAGATGTCACAAGGGAAAAGGCTGCGTCGAACCGACTATTATTTTTGTACGACAAAACAAAATTGATTGTTAGCCGTCGCGACTACATTTTATACACGGGTAGTTTAATTTAAATACGTTTTGGGCTTAAAAAGAAATTAGACTGTTTAAGTTTAAACAATAAGTGACGGTCACTACTATAGCTTTAGAGATTTTATTAGTACTACCGTACTTAACTTTTTTATAGCATTTTACTTTTTATTTATTTCAGCCCTAACGTAGCGATTGCTTAGGCTTAGCCAAGGTACCTACCTATATTCATGTTAAATCTCTAAACTCTGAACCCCTTACCTTTTGTTAGCATTATCCTTCGCACAACTTCTAAAGTATATCTAATCTTTTGAACAATGTCTCAATGAAACCAGACCCACAATTCGAGTTCATAATAATCAGACAAATGGATGAAAATGAACTTTAATGGAAAACTGGGCACTTTAAGCAGATATCTGAGTTATGCATAACACACACTTGGCTTTATTTTAGAAAAAATATTCACACAAAAAGCATGCATCTTTCGGATTTTCGTTCTTCAGTCTATGGATGACTTAGGTAAGCTAGTATTATATTATCTGTGACAGTAAAAAAAATAACTTCTGCCGTGGTAAAAGGTTTTTAATGTATTATCATTTCAGGAGACTCTTCTAATATGTTTTCTTTTCTATAAATATTGGAATTTCTTGTAAGTTATTCTCATTAAAATGAATCAGTCCAGGAAAACGGATCCAATATCTATTTATAAAAAGCTCACTCATGCCTTAAAGGTTATATCTTGTTCGTGTTTCCACTTGACTAAATATAGATTACAGAATCGAATTTAGTCCTTAGAAATTATAATTGATAAACTTATTAGGGACTGGCTGACTGGCTGACGTGGGAGGTAGGTAGATAATTCATTTACCTCCATTAAATACTAGCGGTTTCAGCGGTTTCCACGTAACTCACTTATTTAATTTTCTCGGTAGAAATGTATGTCCTAGTTTAGGTCTCATGTTTTATAGTTTAGTGAGAATGTTAGATTATTTGGTCAAGTGAAATTCGGGCATTCGTGACACACTGAAAGAAAAGGAATTAAATGATAGTATGACGATTTTAAAACCGGTCACGTGCGAGTCCGAGTACGAGTCCCATTGGATGATTTCCCACCCCTCAAAAAAAAAAAAAAAAAATGGGTGTGGTAAATATTGATCTATTTTCTTAAATAAATTTAAAACTATGAATAAAATACATTAGAAACACTCACAATATGTCTTTTCATTTGATATGTCACACGGTATATTTTGAAAAACTTAATTTTAAAATTTTTCCATGTTCAACCCAAAAGTGACCCCCTATAATCTATATTTATTTATTTCAACTCAAACTTTCCTGTAGATTTGGAGGAATTTGGCTGTGGCAGACGGACAGGCAGATAGACAGACACACGAGTGATCCTATATTGGTTCGTTTTTTCATTCGGACTTCAGAACCCTAAAAACAAGGAAGAATGGAAGAAGAAAACGTGTTGCACCGAGCCCAATTAACATGGGTAGGTACGTATGGGCAGAAAACTCAAAAAAAAAATTTATAAAAATGATGATATTATATTATAGCCAATGACTTTCGGATGTTATAACTACTATAGGTCTGCTAAAAATTCTAATTTAGAGTTACTTTTTCTGTTATTCAAATTAATTAAGTATTTTCTTTTGTTTTCTGATCCATCCAATTCAGTTTTAACTCCTGATTAACTTTGTGGAATATAATGAGTGATATGATGTCTTATAAAAACTTTTCCGAAGTTTCTAGAAACCGGAGGATGACCTTTGAAAACAAGCCTCAAGTTCAAGTTAATAATACTTATATTGAACTTTCTTTATATTTTATTTTTGTTCAGTGTGATTGTATGATAATAGTCTAACGGTACTTGGGATAAATGTCGCGATTAGCATTATTGGCTAATCTCTACCAAGTCTACTAAACATTTAGATCGTGCCCATAAATGGTACGCTGTATCGCTTTACAATCCTATAATCATCATTACATAAATATCTTCGTAGATTTCCAACAACACTAATATTGGACGGTTAGCCCAAGTAAGCAACGCAATCCTTGTTCAGTTAAGAGCCATATAAAATAATGTAGGTCACTTTAGAGGCATGTCGTAATCGTACCGTCTCGGTCCGATGCTCGTCACATGCTCGTCCCCATGACTGATGCAGTAACTATAAATTAATCAATTCCAATGTACAAACATAAAACATGTAGTTAAATGTCACTAGTAAGGAGGGACATTCAACGATCTCACTCAGTTCTCTAACTAAAAACCGGTCGGTCCGTCCGTACATTTCATTATAGCAAGGTACTACCATTCTGACGTCATGTTACTGTAATGCAAAGAACGCAATCACCTAAATTAATCTGCCTTTCCCCAAACCATGTTGACACATACACACAAGAGAACCTTTGTAAACAATGTTTTTGTGGAAGTTCGGTCTTGGGTGTGACGAACCCGTAAATAACATAAGACTAGTTCCGTCGATATTCAAGCAAAAATGTTCCTTGGTGCTTTTAGACGTCTATTTTCGGTTTTGTCGTCCTTGTATAGCTTTTGTTTTTTTTTTTTGTTGGGTGGAAAATCATCCAATGACTTCTCCCGCTCTGGGTGGAGCGAAAGGGCGTGTCAGACTTTTACTGACTAAAACCCACCCCTGTTTCTTCCTTGCCTGAGTGTCCAGGGGCGTGGTAACTCTCTTTCGAATTTATCCGCGACCCCTTTGCATGCATGCATCGGTCCGATGACGGGCTCCGTCAAGTGTTGCTGACATCTCTTTGAGGCGCGCGTGGAACACTACGTCGACACTCGGGCCTGGTGCTGATCGGACGGCGAGCTACCCATTACTCACCGTCCGCAGGCCCGCGCCTACGGTGGCCGGAGATCTTCCCGCGATCCCCGACGCCCCGGGCGTCTCCTGCGGTCGAAGGAGTCTCCCTCACCCGTTCCGCGTCCTCCTTCGCGAGCATTACTTAGAAGGAGGAGACTGCTTCCCATTCCCTCTCGCCCCGTATCATGGCCTGGACCAGGGCCGGGCGCGAGAGTGTGCATACGGTGGTGCTCCGCCCAAGCGGGACAGAACTCCACCGTATGCTCCACCGTGTCCTCTGGGCGATCCGCACAGTGGTGACACCCGGGCGTTTCCTGCCGCCTTATTCGACATAGGAACCTCCCGAAACGCCCAACGCTGGGTTGCGACAGTCGCTCTCTCCATGTCACGAGTTTCACCCCGGCATTTCACCTCCTCGCGCCACTCCCAGAGGTGCGAGAGGACCTTTGCCTCTAGATGTCCTTGTACACCTGCGGCCTATATCATTCGATTAATAACGACACGTGGACACGTGTCTAGCTTACAAACAAAACAGTTAGTAAAATATTTATGGCGTGAGAGAATATGTTTTTATTTGTCGAAAGCTAGTGGTGTGTGAAAAGTGAATGTAGAAGAGGCGTGCGGGCGTGCGAGGCTCGGGCGTGCGGTGGACGGATCCGCGGCTTGTAGAGACGCGTGCCGCTTAATGACGTCATGGATCCGCGCCGCGGGGGTGAACCGTTTGCACCCCGGCTTTTTACGATTCCAACTTCACCTTTTATGTCACAATACTATTTTTATAGCTTTTATGAAATTCTTTACACGATTAAGCTGTGACCCCTCTATGAAGAGCACACCATACCCGGCTGTTAAGTTTTTTGTTAATATAAATGATCTAATTAGTCACACGCAGTGCATTAATTGGTATGATAATTTTTATGTGTTACGAAATACCACATTTAGACAAATTGACATCGTCAATTTACACGAAAACTTACCGAAACGTGTCTCTCCCTAAACATACATAATATGTGTGTTATGTTCCTAACTAAACATTCCCGTCGTATTTTCGGAACTAATATTTAGTTTTGCTTTATTTTTTACTATTTACATGTTAACATTTTATTAGTAGTGCCTGAAACATTTTTGCGCAGCAGACCGCGGTATAGCTATAGCGCGATAGCTAGGTAGGTAGGCTGACTGGACTAGTCTAATCATAAAGTTTGATGGTATTATGATGATATAAAAACTTTATAGGCAGACCACACTTCCAGAGTTTCGTATGAAAGATAGTAAAACCTATTTATATGCTTTTAGTGAGTTTTGGCGCAGCGCTTTAGTTTTTGTTGCGAAACAAAATAAAAAAAAAACCCTTAAAATGAGCCTAATAACTATTCCGGCGGTTCTATTGAGCCTGGAACACATTATTATTTCGCTATTTTACCTTGTTACGTTTCTTCTTGGTTCTTGGCTAAAGTTTCAATTTCCAAAAATCAATCTCAAGTCGCACACGCATGATTTGTGCCAAATTGCAAGCTCAAATAGATTAAAATCAAAATAAATATCATCAATATTTTTAAGATTTTCAACTAACATGTGGGTAACAAAACAAAGTTATACCTAAAACTTAAATAGTAAAATATCGCCAATGAATAATTTTAGTATTCCAGTTCAATATTTGCTCATTAAAAAATATAAACAAAATATTACAAACCTACTCATGCGTCTTCCATCACCGAACGCTAATCTCTGTTTTAACTTTCCGCCTTAATCCACCAAAAATCCGTCGGCAAGTAATTTTGCTCTTAATTGCTCCACACCAAGTTCGGAGAGTATCATCCACTCTAAGATGCCCGTTTTTCCCTCACCTTGGAAGAGTGTGTAATAAAAAAAAACGCTCGTTTGCACGTGATGAATGATGCCGTCGCTAGCGGCCACGTAATTGGGTGTCGAAGTCTAGGGCTAAAAGCATACACGTGTCGATCGACCGCCATCTGATAGGCTATTGTCTGTGCTTTATCTGGGTACAGAGTGTACACAATAAATCGTCCGTGTACCATTGTGTTGGGCTAAGTGATGTACACAGTCGCGATCGAGGTGTGTGAAATATCGCCCAGGAATGTTATTAGAACGCCCGTATACTGAATCGATCCACGGAATTTTCTGTTTAGAAAAGGAAGTGTTTGCGAGCCGCATATCCAAGTTTGGTAAGAGATAGACGCCGCCTTTTTGTTGTTTTTTGTAAGCATTCACAGAAAGGAATTATTCTAATCGAAAGAATCGCATTGTGTTTGTAGGCTTAAAACGCTTCTTTTAAAACCAAATACATGTTAGCACTAATAAGGAATTTTAGCTTTAAGTGGATGCACGTTTCCTGATGACACTCCTAACATTCCTAATTAAGCGAAGTCAAAAGCACACATTATTTTTTATTAGTCATACGTGCCCTTATTAGCGGCAGGGCTAAGAATAATTAAAGCGTCAAGCGTTTATGAAATATGAACAGTCAATACGGAATAGAAATAGCATCCCTGAGGTAGGTAGTGCAGCCGGCGGTTATTTCGGCCATCCAAATAATTGCCTCTCGTATGGACAGAATTCGCTGACGTATTTATGTACCACTCAATCCATCGGTGTCAATCGCTGCTAACTTTAGCTCTCCATATAATTTTATTTCAATACAAGGTGCCCATTTCATTTGTAATATAGGCAACTCATTATTATTCACTAACGAGAACGTGCCATATTTGAATGCCCGCTAACTTGAAATATTTACGTGTTTCACTGTAACTTCATAGACTTATTCCTTTTCTAGTATTAATGTGTGCAACGCAATAATTATTCCAAGAATGGTGTTGCTATGGTATTATCAATAAACGGCATGTTAGTCGGAAGTGCGGACACAGCGTGGCGGTGGAGTGGCGGTGGCGTGGGACGCGAGTGAGCGTTGCTTAGAAACGCCGCGCCTCCTCCCCGTGCCCACAGCTGTATACTATTGTCCGCCACTTCTTATTTCTCTCCTTTTTACGCTCCACGATAATGGGAATTTTTGAAATTGCAACAATACACATACGGACTCTCTGCAATAGTGGCTGGTTTTTGCTCTTATTCACTTCTATTTTGTGGGGACCTAGGATATGGAGTTTATTTCAGTCTTACATCAGAGTTATTATCGTTTTTGTCATGTTGTCTGTGCCGGCAGCGGCCGACGTTAGATGCTTTGAAGTACAAGTATTCAGACACTAACAAGTCTTAAATGGAACTGCGATATTTACTGCCTCTAGTTTCTAGGTGAATTTCAAAATATTTACGCTAAGTGCAAGTTTGAGAGATATATTAGCTTTCATTTCCAAGAAAACTGTAAACTAAACTCAGAGAATATTCTGAATTCACGTAATTAATACTTTATTTCTATGCAAGTCGTTCTACCCGTGACCACCAGGGCTACGACGCGCATTTTCCGTAACAAATTTTATTGCTTCAATAAATCAACCTGTAAGTAGAGTTAATTTATTATATTGAATTAGAAATTAATTTATGGCTGCATAAATGAATCTTAATATCAATAAATATCGATCAGTCAATAGTGACTAGTGACCACCTGTCTGGGCAGTGTGCGCCGGGCGCAGGCGCGCTACGGTCGACGCGGAAACGGAAGCGCACGCGCCGCCCCGGTCGCCGCACATCTGGCCTTTACATCCTCAATAAACCTTAAAAGTGTTAAGATAAGTATATTATTGTTCGCACCTCGATATTATTCAATAACTTATTAAAACCGCACACGTTTTACATTTGGTAATTAATTAGAGCACATTGTGCAACGTCATATTAATTAGTAATTTGTGCACCACTGAACGTTTCCATAGCTCTGGTAATAAATATGACCTGTCATCGTTATTATTTAACTAATACAAAATATGTACCTACTCACATAGGTAGGCTGGCTCAAAATTCAGTAATAATAAAATGTTTCAGTGTTTAGAATACAGTAAACAAATCACATTTGAGTATAAAATATATATTTAAAACGTTTGTGCGTGTGTATTATAGTTACATTTTGATTAAATAAATAACTTACTTATTTACACATAGTTTTGACATCGATATTTTCCGGTTCACTAAAACGAGCCCCGAAACTGAAACAATTTGTGTATTAAGACGTCACACACACAAAATCTATGGTGCTTCAGTTTCGGAATGAATACATTTGCGAATTTGATCTATCATTTTCATTATTTATTTATTTATGCACACACAAAAACAACAAGAGAAAAATTAACAAATACAGATAGAAGAGCACAAAGGTACTGCTTATTTCAAAAGAAATTTCTTCCTGCAGACCTGCGACTGGAAAGTTGGTTGAAAAATGAAGACAAAGTGTGTATAAATAGATATAGAAACATTAAATAGACTAGAATACATAAATAATTCATACATAAAATATACCTAATTTTACAATAAACCAAAGTACATAATTAAATATAAAATAAATATCAATAATAAATATAATCACGGAATGGTGGAGAGGTAATGCTCTTTAACTAGTTTCTTGAATTGGTAGACAGTTTTAGAATCACGGATATTAGGTGGAAGTGAGTTCCACAATCGTACCGCATGAACAGAGAAGGAGTGGGAATAGAAATGGGTTTTATGGGATGGGAAATTGAGATGATGCTTAAGGCGGGATCTACAAGGGGCGTTGGCAGGGCGAGTGAACGAAAACGATCACGCAGGTAGCCAGGATATTTAGGATTACAAAGAATGTTGTACAGGAGACATAATATCCGAGTGTTCCTGCGAAGACGGATAAGGAGCCACTTGAGATCCTTGCGAAACTGAGAAACATGGTCGAATTTGCTTAGACCAAAAACAAAACGAATGCACAGATTTTGCAAGCGCTCAAGTCAGTGGCATCCAGATAGCAGGCATTAGCGAAATCAATGATCGGCTGAATTAAGGTTTGAGCTAAAGTAATTTTAGTTTTAAAGGGCAAGAAACTTTGCAGGGATTTTAAAGAGTGGAAGGTAAATTGCACTTTACGACTAACCTCGTTCACTTGAGCTCGCCAAGAAAGGTTGTTGTCAATTAAGACACCGAGATTCTTAGCTAAGTCGGTGAATGCAATGGTTGAACTGTTAAAGGATAATGGCGTCAATGTGAAAACGTCAAGCGTAGTGCGGTAATACCGACTGCCTATGATCATAGCCTGGGACTTGGAAGGATTAATCTGTAGGCCGTAAGACAATTTCATTTTTCATTTCATTTTGTGTTATGTGAATAAAACTTCGGAAGTCTTCGGCTAAACTCGGGAAAGCTCGATAGGTATTTTTTGTAAGCATAATACGTCTTCATGACGGCGTCGAAGGTTCAACCAAGTGTAACAAGACCCGTAGGTAGTTTATCTTTATTCTCGAATCTGCAATTCATTTTTATTCATACATATCGCATTGGCAACCGAATCTGTGAAACAATACAACCATGTTTGCCCGTTTCATTATTGCCGAGGATCCTCTTCCCATTGTAATTAATAAAGTAAACGATGGTTAACTTTTCTCATTAAGTCTGTTATAATTAGGTTCAGTGAAACTATAATATCTGGGTTCAATTTAAAGTTGTTTGACAGCTAGTTGGTTCCGCAGCTGGGTTTCTGAAACTACATAACAGAGAATTATTTGAAGGTATGTATTCAGATTTTGATAGTACTGTGATATCTAAGAGGCTCGCATGAAATTCGAACCTTGTCAGCAGACAAGCTGGACTGTCAAATATACTTTTAAAGGGTTGTACAAGAATATTATTCAAATCTGATTACCAAAGAATTTAATGGTTTTAAAGAAATCAGTTGTGACTTGTCGATGGAAATGGATTAATTTTACAACATACCTATAAAATATCAAGTATTGCGGTTCAGTGTTTCTTTTCATACAGACCAGAGCCTAGAACTACACAACTGAAGCACACACCCGGAGAATTCCCCCCCGATACAACAATACCTATATGATATGAACTACCTATATACTAAACTCACTGAGTATGTTTAATCTTACTAAATATTGTATCGAAGTAAAGTTGTTTTTTGTAGAAGATAATTTCAAATACGAGAATTCTGTCATTGAAAGAAAGTTGTACTATTTTTGATCGCCACTAGGCTTTTTATCCTGGAAAATGCACGTTCCTATGGGATGCAAAAGCTAGTATTATTATTAGCTAGTACCTGGATGACCGTTTTTTTGATATATCATGTTTTTTGCAAATTATCTAATGATATTGTAGCAGTTTTTCACTGCTTGAAAACAGGGATACAACGACGTTTTCTAAAAATTAAACCTAACTAGATCGATTTATCGCCCCCGAAACCCCCAGCATACTAAATTTCATGAAAATCGTTGGAGCCGTTTCCGAGATTCAGATTATAAATGTATAATACATTTAAACGAGAATTGCTCGTTTAAAAGTATTAGATATCGCCTGACGCAGGTGCTCACCGGACACGGCTGTTTCGGGAGGTACCTGTGTCGTGTCAAGGCGGAGGTGACCCCTGAGTGTTTCCACTGCGTGGATCGCCCAGAGGACACGGTGGAGCATACGGTGGAGGTTTGCCCCGCTTGGGCAGAACACCGCCGTGTCCTCGTGGATGCGATAGGCGACAGCGACCTCTCGCGCCGTGCCCTGGTTCAGGCCATGGTACGGAGCGAGAGGGAATGGGAGGCCGTCTCCTCCTTCTGCGAAGCAGTAATGCTCGCGAAGAGGGAGGCGGCATACGTTAGGGAGACTCAACAACAGCCGAGTCGCCCTAGCGCCCCCAGCCGCGACCGCCGCAGGAGACGCCAGGGGCCGCGAGACGATCTCCGGCCACCGTAGACCCGGGCCTGCGGACGACGAGTGGTGGGTAACTCGCCGCCCGATCAGCACCAGGCCCGAGAGTCGACGGCGCGTAGTGTTCCACGCGCGCCTCAAAGAGTTGTCAGCAATAGGGACGGGGCCTGCCACGGCCGATGCCTGCCCGGGGGTGGAGGATAAATTCGAAAGAGTTACCTCGCCCCTGGGCACTCAAGGCAGGGAGGAACAGGGGTGGGTTTTAGTCAGTAAGAGTCTGACACGCCCTTCCGCTCCACCCTAGAGCGGAAGAAGTCATAGGATGATTTTCCACCCCCCAAAAAAAAAAAAAAAAAAGGTATTAGATATATACATTCCGAAAACTTGTTACTGAGTAGCAGCTGCTGATGAGCTGAAAAACTCTGTTCGTAATACTGATAAAATTAATTTCAGCTCAAAAAAAATCATCGCATTAAATGAACATTGACAGCACCATTTTAAATGTCTGAAACAGTACCTACTATTTGAGTTCACCTGTACCCAGTTTGTAAGTTCTTCAGGCCGCATTTCATACCTTTGTCACTTGTAAAATATCAAAACAATAAAAAGTTCCAGCCCTATAAAGTTTGGCACTATGATAGCTACTTCACTTGCGGAAATGCCCTGGATGCTCTCGCGTGGATATGTAGGTGCATTTATCTGAGCGAATAAAACTACACACGGACAGATGTACAAACACACTTTCTCTCGACATATTCTTGAACGTACAGTACCTATAGAAAGCTTACAATGGCCGACCGATAGCTAGTGTTGTGGCGTATTCCAGACGAAAATAGGCCACCGTATCTCTCTCACCTCAATGCATAGGCGAGAACTAAGGACTTTCCGATGTTCAAGGCAATATCGCCTTTAATCAAAATATGTGCAATTATGAAATAGAATAAACCATTTTCAATTCACAAGTCCAACTCCTTGACATATCATATACAGTTAGCATACCATACCATCATAAATCCAGTTTGTCTGACTCCTGGACAGAACACTCTCCTTTTTAAAAGAGGAAAAAAACCCTATGAATAATTAAAAAAACCGGCCAAGCAAGGCAAAGCAGACTCGCGCACGAAGGGTTCCGTACAAACACAAAAAACGGCAAAAAATCACATTTGTTGTATGGGAGCCCCCTTAAATATTTATTTTATTCTGAAATACATCATCTGTGAAAATTTCAACTGTCTAACTATCACGGTTCATGAGATACAGCCTGGTGAGAGACGGACGGACAGCGCCGTTTTAGTAATAGTGTCCCGTTTTACCTACTCTTTGGGTACGGAACCCTAAAAAACAGAATGTTTTGGTTACCAACATCCCCACCAACACAAAAATTTCAATAAAAGCACAGAACTGGTATCAACTTAATGTCGAACAGGCCACTTTTTGAGAATTAAATGGTCCTCATCAGAAGGCTTAAGTCACCCAAAGGACAATGGAGAGGAGTTTCCTTGCGTGATCGAATCAGAAATAAAGATATCCGCAGGAGACCCAAGGTTCCCGACATAAAAGGTGTAGGAGTTGCTAATGACGATGAGAATGAGAATCAAAAGTTTCCTCACATTGAAAGTTGTGTTAGTCACATCTCGAAAACCTCACAATTCGCATCATAAACTAGCTCTATCCCATAATGTCAGTGTGAGATTCATTCAAACCTGATAAAAAACAACAACAAGAGCCAAGATCACATAGGTAACATTCAGTATCTCGGCGACATTGTGTCGTATGCAAAGGGTGCTGCCAGACTGTTCACAATGCCGGTCGCGTCCACCGACGTACAACTTCGAAAATCGACTTTCAATGGAAGTTTTCCACGTCACATTTACATTTATACAAACAAAGTCTTGAAATAGGTAAACGTATAATGACATTCATTACTATTTGTTGGGGGAGTATAATAGGAATATGGGAATAGGGATCTGTATTTAGTAGGTACATTTGTAAAAGGTACCTATATAGAAACAAAGAATGCTATTTTTAATAGATCATTTTTAAAGCAGTTTTCCTAGCATCTTCGGGAATTCTGTCTTGGTATCAGTTTATCCTTAGGTAATTAGTAACTACTGGAAAATGCTTCTACTTTCGCAGGCTAAGTCTTTTCTGTGGTCAATGTTTATTACTCCTTAAAATCTCGGATATATGTGGTCAAGATGGGAAAGGCCTGCCCAGTAGTCGTGGATAAATTCGAAACAGAGTTACCTCGCCCCTGGGCACTCAGGGCAGGGAAGGAACAGGGGTGGGTTTTAGTCAGTAAGAGTCTAACACGCCCTCCTGCTCCACCCAGAGTAGGAGAAGTCATTGGATGATTTCCCACCCCAATAAAAAAATGGGAACGGCCTAAAGTAATTTTATAATTTTGCAAGTATTTTTATACGTACGTAACTACGTACGCACAATGACTGTGTTCCCAAAATGTTTTGTGCGAATACGGGTTACGTACCTATTGCAACGTTCAACCTATTGCTACGGCAATGTTCCTGATACATGGTGGACACGTGTCCACCATGTATCAGGAACATTGCCGTTTTTTTAAGAATGTACAAAAACTTCAAAACAAAATAAGTTTATTTGGCAGAACAGAGATTACCTACACATTTGTGTGTAAAATAGATACGGTACCTGAAATAAAACTTGAACCCGATTTAACCCACAAATCTTGGACGATGCAAATGAGACGTTCCTCCAGTGTTAATGAGCTCTAATTTTCAAGCTATTTCAGTTTTCTCAGCTTATCTATTAGAGGATTTGTTATGAAAATACATTCACCTCAAAACTCAAACGTGTTACTCAAACAATTTTACATTAGTTTAAGAAGCTTATTAGATTTCAGAATCAAACCATTTTAATACCTCTTAGATTTATTATTTAATTTTAACATTATTTCAAGTGTATCAAATACTAAGATTTAATAATTCAATCATTAAAGTAATGGTTTTAAAAACTTGAGATTAAACAAGTTTGAGTAAATACACTTAGGTATTGTCTGAAAACCAAACAGTACCTTTCTACTCTTTCTTGGGTATTATTTTTATTATAAGTAGACCTTCAATACGGGTTTTAAATTAAGAGAGACTTATTTTATCAAGAACCCGCTTGAGACGTTTTTTAAATAAAGTTTTTTTTTTAATGTTTAAGTTAATATTGTTAATCGTAAAACTTAGATACTTTTTTAAGTAAGACAAAAGATTTTATACCCACTAATTAAAAAATGTGCTGAACAAGAATTCATTAAATTATATTATCACAAGTACCTTGAACAGTTTTTCATAGCAGAGGGTAAACAAAAGCGCGCTAGAGTTCAGTGCTCCCGTCATCAATGCAGAGGTTGCATTAAACTTTTTCCATTGTCTCCATTGATGGATTTGCATCAGAAAATTGCCGAGATTTTGTTCCTAATAACTTCCAAGAAGTTAATAAATATTATCTTATGAATAAATATGGAATATTGTGCGAAAACGCTTATTATCCTGGATAAAGAAAGAAGAACTTGTAAGAGTTTGCCACTTATTAATTCTTATATTGTAGCTTGTTAGGTACTTCTTGTACTAACAAATTCAAATTCTATGCTATTTGCCTCACAATTGTTCTATCCATTCCATCAGAATTATTATTCTGGTACCAAAAGCTATTATAGACAAAGTTGAATATTTAAATATGTATAAAGGACCAGGGAGGCGGACCCATGAGCACACCTAGTCCAATTAAGTATCATTGTCAAAAGCAATTTGTGGGCATTTGCATATTACCACCCGTCTATCATACATTATTTCGGTAATAACTATTCCGGAAGTAATGTTTACGTACCTACTCGTACCTACATATGAATGGAGCAACGGAATATCATAATGTTCTGTGTTTTATTGACCTTAATACTGATTGTAACCTACTTTAAGAATGACACACTAGCAAGCGATCAAATTGTCTCAGAAAAATTATGAGGTCCAGAGATCGACCCGGCTTGGCCGAATGGACTCATAAGTGGACCAACAACGTTTCGCGCGACTCGTGATTCCTACCCTATAACATGTTTCTTCCTGGGCTAAGCTTCCGGTTAAACGGCGGATTCGGCGCGTGCGAGCGGCCAACCTGACCGATTCGATTTGCTCTAACGCGATAGTCACACATTCAGCTCCCGCCGGACCGTGTAAGTGCTCCATTCACTACGGAGACCATTATTAATACATCCCCTCCCTACTCGTCTCCTCTCGAGGCCCTCATTGTGCGCCGTTGCGAGTTAATCCGCCGTCCGGCAAAGATCGCCGATCGAATGCGACCGACCCAGCTTTGTGAAACGTAATAGGGTCCTACGGTTAAATGCCGCGTGTAATTTTTGGTTTGCGATTGTAATTATCTATTGAATCGCAGTACTTCGAGGGAAGAGTTCAATTATCGCGCGACGCTCCGGCGGACTGATTGATTGGTTTTGGCCCTGTTTGTATCTGTCAGGCCGACAGACACGCCGCACCACTACATTCTACACTGAATTAGTGAAGCGGCGCGGTGGTGCGCGCTCACCGCGTTGTTTTATCAGACGGACAGCACGCTGCAGGTGCAACCTAATCAGGTTTAGCAAATGCTTAAATAGTGCTCTTATTTAAGCACGTAAACGTTCTCATTAAACTTCGTTGCCCCCAAAAGAAAGAAATAATGAACTCAAATAAAAGAAGTGTCGTCAGGAGCAACGTTGTAAATTGCTCTAAACGGATCCGGTTCGAAATAGTTCACAATGTAGATAATACAAAACGGAAACATGTATCGAGAAAAATAGATGAGCTGTGAATCGATTGAGTGCTGTGTAGTATCGAGCGTCGCGACGGACGAACGGACACCTCCCAAAGGAGTTGCAGAATCAAGCTCGGCAAAGCAATTTGACCAATTTAATGTCATTCGCGTCTATTGACGGGCTCCCGCGCTCTCAATTTAAAAATAGACGCCATTGTGTTGCTGGCGCGAAAATATTGTGCTGTCGAATATTCTAACAGTATCAAACTGTACAGGCTTTCATCACTCCAACGAAAGCGCTTTTCTTGGAATATGATTTAAATAGCAGTTAAACAGTCATAACCGGGCACTGCGACGACATAGTTATATCGTAATAAAGTAGCCATAAGGCCCGAAGAAGAAATTTAGTATCGGGATTAAGTTATTTTCAGTTATGACATCAAAGTATACGTATTTCAGTGCCATCTTCTGCGCCCACAAAGTATTTAAGATGTTATTTTGAAATAAGAATTACACATTTCATTTGTCATATTGCGGACAGTTTATAAATCCTGCAAAACATGCATACTTTGAGTAGCTATTCATTTTTGTTTTATTTTATTAAAACTGGTATCTATATCAGATACCAATTTTATTAAAATAAAACAAAAAGGATAACGTAGTTAGTTTTACTTTCATTGTAATTATAGTCTAATAGAATGATAGTAAAAATAAATTTTATTTTTATTTTAAATTCCAAGATGAAGCCGGGTGGAATTGGCTCCTTTTAGCAGAGAAAAGACATACCTGGGTTTTAGCAGCATTGAACCTAACCAGATTGGCATCACCTCATTCAGAGACAGCCAGCAAGGACAAGTTCAAGCGTTCAACTATAGCCTTTCGGAGAGACCAGATCTGCGACCCACCAGCTCGTGCGTTGGACACGTATCTCTCAGCAACAGTACTGTCGTCTGCATACCCAAAGGTACCGGGTTTAAGCAGATCATTAATATGTAGCAAGAACAATGTTGCCGAGAGCATCGACCCCTGACGAACCCCGCCATTAAACTTCTAGCAGTTCGGACGAGCAGCCATCTATGAGCACTCGGATAGATCGAACCCTCAGAAAATCTGCAATCCAATCACACAATCCGGCGGGTAGACTGAAGCTCACTAATAAGGCTTTCATGCTCTGGCATGCCCCTGTCGCAGGCCTTCGAGACGTCGAGGTAGACCGCAAGTGCTTCCCCGTGTTTCTCTATGGTCTCATTCCAGATGTGAATAGTATACGATAGATGATCCCCAGTTAACCGATTTCGGCGGAAGCCGTATTGACGGTCACTGAGGATTTTGTTAGCTTCTAGGTATGCCAGGAGCTTATTATTGAGCACACGTTCCATACTCTTGCAGAGTATAGACGTGACAGAGATGGGTCTGTAATTAGCCGGATCAGCCCGACTGCCCTTCATGGGCACGGTTTGCACGTTAGCTTGCTTCCAAGCCATCGGCACTTTTCCAGTCTCAAACGAAGGCAAAATAGGCGTGTCAATATCGGAGACAACTCAGGCGCACAAGTCCTCAGAACAATTGCCGGTGTCCCGTCGGGGCCACTAGCCTTGTAGTCTAGATTACGCAATACCCTGCGTACGTCCTTCTGATGAATGCAAATATTCGACATACTTGCCTCGCATTCATCAAGAGAAACAGGGGCTTCGCGTCGCCAGGATCTAGACGTGAAGATTCCGCAAACAGAGAGGCAAACAAGTTTGCTTTCTCCTCAGCGGAGTGGGCCAGCGAGGTATACGAGCGGCGACCCATGCCAGGTACGCTGCGTGTTTGAGCGCATCAGCGCGATTGCACTCGGCATCCGCCGCCTCACTGATCACCGCTGTGCGACCGGCACTTTGTGAGAGAGGGAGTGCTGCCGCTGTACAGCTTTTCTTATTTTATTCCTTTTTTTCATTTTTTAGAGTGAAGGAGGGAGGGGAGAAGGAAGTGAAATGAGGTTCCATGAGGTTCCATATGAATGAAGGAGGTTATTATGGAGTATTATAATATTATGATATAATAATAAAGCCTTTATTTACTAATAAACTAAAACTAATTACAGTTTAATTTATAAACTAAACGAAAACACAACTATTGCACTTCGATGTCTTCGTCTATCAGCGTGTCACTTGAAGCATAGGCCTCCCCCAGGCTCCTCTATTTGTCACGGTCTAGTGTAGCTATGGCCCACAGGGTAACAGCTATCTTCACTATGTCGTCGTCCTATCGTTTGCGCTGTCTTCCTCTACTTCTTTTTGACCCATCTCTAATTTGCCATTCTGTTACAGCCTTAGACCACTTATCGTTCTTATCGCGCATCATGTGCCCAGCTCATCTCCATTTCATTATTTTTGTGTGAAAGGTAGCATCGTTAAGTTTGGTAATCTTCCTCAGATCTTTGGCCCTCTTTCTATCTTTCCTCTTGAAGTTCAAAAAGCTGCGTTCCATGCCTCTTTAACAAGAAGTAATTTTTTGCAGAGTTTTATGGGTCAATGCCCATGTCTGGCAGCCGTAAGGCATGGAAGAATACATGTATTGAAAAGTTTTATTTTAGACGATACAGGGAATTGGGCATTTTTCATCACTTCTTTAAGTGACCAGTACCTGTTCTATGTAATAGTTATCCATCTCTCTATCTCTTGTTCCATTTGTCTGCTGAACGAAATCAATTGTCCCAGGTGTATACCTGGGACAATTGATTATGTGAATTCGTATATACGAGTATATACGAATTCACATATTCTATAGTTCCTACGCCTATACTGATGGTCTCTTCAATGCTGTTAGTCATTAGCTTAGTCTTTTACCTGTTCATTGAGAGTCCCACTTGGATGCTTTCCTCAGCAAGATCTTGCAACATTTTTTTGTAGTGTGGAATGGCTATCAGATATTAGGACTAGGTTATCTGCTAATCGTAGGTGGTTTAATAGATTTCCATTGATATCGATGCCGTAGTTTTGCCAGTTCAGGCCTTTAAACACCTCTTCCAACACTGCAGAGAAGATCTTCGGAGATAAAGGTTCGCCCTGTCTTAATCCTCTAAGGATCTGAAATTCTTCTCCTAATGTTCCAAGTTTATCTGGGCTGTAGAATTTGTGTATATATTCTTTATAATTCGGATATACTTACATTCTATGCCTTGCTGTTTTAAGGCTTTCCATATGCTATTGTGGTCTAAAGAGTCAAAAGTCATACTATAATCTACAAACTCTAAATATAAAGGTTTACTATATTCTTGTGCTTTTTCTACAAGTTGTTTAATTGTATCCACAACTGACCACAGCAACCTGTACAACAAGTAAGTTTTAGAGCTTTAAGCTTGCTTATTGTACAGGTTGCTGTTCGTCGAGTCTCAATGTTGCCCTATGAAGAATAATTTTCGAAAACACTTTGTATAGGTTCTACATTAAACTTATAGGTCTGTAGTTTCCTATTTCGTCCTTGTCACCTTTCTTATGTATTAGGACTATAACAGACTTGGTCCATTGGGCAGGAATGTTTTCGGTGGTTAAAATCTTATTAAAAAGGTTCTACGTATCTTGTAAGTTTTTCGTTGAGATTGATTTCAGAGCTTCGTTAGTTACGTAATCAGGGCCTGGCACTTTACCATCTTTTTGCGAATTGATTGCAAATTCAATTTCGGATTTTAAAATGGTAGGGATGTTTTCACTATTATTGTCGAGAATAATGTCGTCCTCTTTGTGTTGGTTTGAGTATAGGTTTTTGTAGTAGTCGGTAGCTGCTGACATGATGGATATTCTAGCGGTTTCAATTCTTTTAAACTTATTCTTAATTGAAGGAATCCAGTCTTTTTTATTACCAAGTACTTTTAATGCTTTTCTGATGCCTCCTGTTTTTGCTATGTAGTCGTTTAATACATTGTACCCTTTCAGTATTTCTTTCCTTTTTAAGATTGTGACTTATTTCTTTGCTAATTTAAGTTATTCCAGGTCTTTCCTTAGCTCGAAGTGCATTTTTGATGTTTTGCCTAAAATCATTCTCTCTATTGGTTTCGGTTGTTTGTTTGAGAAGGCTTTGATGAGGAATGAATCATATAATAGTTGTATTTCGCTTGTGGCTTGACTATATATATATATTCTTGGAATGGCTCGCTAAGGTTTATTTGCAGGTTTTTCGATCTATCTTTGAATTGTGTTCTGGTTTTAGGAGAACCTTTAAAATGGAGTGTTGCTCTCACCATTCTATGGTTAGTATTAAAGTTGAGGCTGTTGATTACGTTAACGTCATGAAATGTTTTCGGGTAGTTTGTTGCTATGTAGTCTATTTCGTTTTTATATTTGTTGTCAAGGGAAGACCAAGTCCATTTGTGCATGGGTTCTTTTTAAAGAAACTATTCATTAAACGAAAGTTGTTTTCCAGTGCTAGGTCTATCATTCTCTGCCCATTTTTATTTCTTTTACCTGTACCAAACTTGCCAATGACTCTGTCTTCACCAGGTTTCTGTGTTCCTATTTTTCCGTTAAAGTCTCCAATGACTATTACGTTTTTGTGTGTGTTTTGTAAAGTTGTTGCTAGTTCACTATAGACCACATTGTAGTTTGATTAAATAAAGATTATTATCTCAAAATCTCTAAATTATGTTTTTGAATATTTCAATGAAAAAGTTAAAAAAACATTTAAAAATATAAAAAAATAGTATCCCACCGGTATCAGGAACAGGGTCCAAGCTACCGGCGGTCAGGGCTCCAGAGAGAGGAACCGCCTGACAATGCGAGCCGTGTCCAGAAGTACTGCTTTCTGAATCAAGCCCTTGATCCAGCCGCCTAACGAGAGCCTCCTGAGGTGTTGGTCGAGGCTCGTGGCTATTAAGCCATTGGCTGACACGACTATCGGTACAGTGATCGCTGAGTCCACATCCCACATGTCGACAACCTAGCGAGCCAAGTCAAAATACTTGTTTTGTTTAAAATAAAGATTATTATTAGTATTATTGTCAGTTTTTTCTTGTAACCCGGTAAGTTTATGTTAAGGATAGCAATTATCTCTGATACGCCAGTAATTTTGTCAATGTGAAGTACATTTGTCAATGTACTTCTAAAGATGTTTCTTTATTAGGAATCTTACCCCAAACTGTCCTTTAGTTTCGCCTTTGTAAAAGAATATAAAGTCGTCATACTCTTCTATACTGCTTTCTATTCTGAGTACTTCGCTTAGTCCCAATATATCCCATTTAACATTTTTCAAGGCGATTTGTAGTTCTTGCAATTTTTCTGTGGTTCTAAATGAAAGGGTGTTCAGAGTAGAGATGTAGATTTTTTTACCCATTTTAGTATCGAATGTCTTGTTTACGATTGTTATAGATGTTTTATGTGCTGGGGGGTGATGGTCTTGAGTCCCCACGGTGACCGGCCGGCTTGGGGGTCTGTTTTTGTATTGTGTTAGTGCTATATAGCGCGACCGGTAGACTCAGGCGTAGATAATTTTATCCAGGCCTGCGTCCCAGAGCATTGAGAATCTGGAGTCCTCAAGGTTATGGAGACGACGATAGGAGATGTCATCCCGGGCGTAAGTACATGCATACATCCGCACGTTGCTTAAAATTGTGCTCCAAGGTAAACCCAGGATAAGAATGGTACGGCACGTCAGACAGACATCCAATCTACGTCTTCAGAAGGAACATGAGCACTGGTTTCTCAGTCTCCAGGTAGTGGTGGACTGCAGCGAGATTTGAGTGCACACGTCGTATGTTAGAGAGGTGCACTTTATGAGAGAGGGAGTGCTGCCGCTGTACAGCTTTTCTTATTTTGGTTCTTTTTTAATTTTTTAGAGTGAAGGAGGGAGGGGAGAAGGAAGTGAAATGAGGTTCCATGAGAATGAAGGAGGTTATTATGGAGTGTTATTATAGTATGATGATAATGTGTAATTATGAATGGAATAATTTACCATGAGCTTTGTCTTGACTGTTGTCCGGCATTCACTGACAGCAGGTGATTGAGTTTCACTGACGGCGGGTGTTTGGCCACATACAGTAAGATGTGATTATGTTCAGATGATTATGTAACGAAAACTGTATAATTAAGTTTAATAATTAAAGTAATGTTTTTATATAATGACAATTATCTTGTACTTCGAGAACGAAGTACATGTCAGCATAGCATCTATTTTGATTCCAAACATACTCAATTATTATCAATTTATAATAAATATGTCAACAAAATCATGTATTCTTAGCTAAACTATGATTTCAATAGCCGTTATTGATCAATCTTGATTTAAATAATTTATCCGTTTGTAGCTGTTGAATAGTGGGGATTTGTGTATAAAAGACGTTGTCTCGCCCAAGTAGCGACACACCCATTAGTTTACTCAATGTTCTCGGTAAGATCTATGAGAAGCTTATATACAAGCGGCTCAAAGTTTTTGTCGAAGCTAAGAGCCTCATTCCCAACGAGCAATTCGGCTTCCGCTCCGAACACTCGTGCGTCCAGCAAGTGTACCGCATTTTTAAACATATGAGCGCTGGGTTCCAGCGTGGTAAGACGACCGGTGTCTTGTACTTCGTTATAGCGAAAGCATTTGACAAAGTCTGGCACAACGGCTTAATCTTTAAGTCTCCGCAAAGTGGTGAGAGCCCCCTACTTTGTGAGGAATGAGGAGCTGCATGTCGACTTCAAAATCCCCACCTTGCGGCAGTTCATGAAAAGCTCCACCAAGCGCTTCATTGAAACTGCTGCCAAACACCACAACCCCGTGATTGAATCTGCTACCCGATATACCCCCTCACAAATTTCCAGGATCCGCCGCCCCCGGCATACCCTCCTAGTCCCAGATGATGCTACTACCCTGCTCCAAGAGAGCCGTAGGGAAACTAGCACCATACACAGACATTACAGACCGCCGACCTTCCGCCCTCGCCGTCGAGGCCCGTCGCGAAGTCCACGTCAACGTCCTCCCCGTCTCTCGCTCGAGCTAGCACGTGCCGCTGAGCCTGTAATTTTCCTAATTAATTTAAACTCGATCCAGCCTTCCCTTGCTGCCCCCCCCCCCTGCCTCCAGTGACGCCCTAAGCCGAGGCCCGTACCCCGCAGGGGGTGCCCTTAGCGTTGTCACTTAGATTTTAAGTTTATAATAAGTCCTGGCTGGAGGCTTTAATAAATAGAAGCCTACACAGGCAAGTCCGGTTGAGAAGACGACAGTCTCAGAGGCTGACCTCCGAGATGACCCTCAAAAAAAAACTTTTTACAAAAAAAATACAACCGACTTCCATAAAATAATACTAAAAAATGCAAAATAACTTTAATTTCGGAAGTCGGTGTTTCTAGTTTGGTTTCTTCGTTATTTGACACCGACTTCCGAAAGTAAAGTTATTTTGCATTTTTTTGTATTATTTTATGGAAGTCGGTTGTATTTTTTTTGTAAAAAGTTTTTTATTTTTCACTTTTTAGTTGTTTTACCCCATTCTAAAACTAAATGAATAGTAAAGTTATGCCCGAATTGATAGCCCCAAAAATAGGGAATTTGAACGTAGTTGGTGAAATTAGGGTGTATCAGGGTGAACTGTACAAATCTGTATACCCCTTCAGAGCGCATCAGCGTGATGTAATGTTGTGGAGTGGTGAAAACAATATACAGACATGCGATTGCAGCAATTCTGGAAGGTTTGCTATCATTTATTGAAGAGTTCCGTTGTGTATCTCCAAAGTCCTTCATCAGATCTTCACCAAATTAAAATGGGACTGGATGAATGGATGGTTTCAAATAAAAAAAAAATCTTCAAAATCGGTTCACGTAGTTAGAAGTTATGAGGTAACACACATAAAAAAAAAAAAAAAAAAAAAATAGAGTCGAATTGAGAACCTCCTCCTTTTTTTGAAGTCGGTTAAAAAAAAAAATAGCGACACTTGTTGGCTGTCAGTCGTCGAGGACGAACGTCGCTCTGTACTAGAGGTTGGATAAAATTATAGATAAGTATCCTTGTTTACTGTGTTCTTATTATTTATGTACACTAATAGGGTATTTTATATAATTATTATCTAAGAATAAACTACATAGCATAATCCTTTAACATAGACTACCTTCAGGCACGCACTGACAGGACGGTATCATTGCGGGACTAGTCTGGAGACGGCGGGGACGCCCGAGCCCCGACCCGGGAATATCCATTGGGCCCTCTCATCAGGTCGCCAACCAGCACGATGGTGCATTCCAGGATTTTTCGACAGTTGGCGGGGCAGCTTTTGATGAGTAGCTAGCTCATTACTTGGGCCCCCAACTACCTGCGGACGGCCAGCGCCGCACCGTGCCTCGGATCCCGCTACCATCCGCGACTAGTCTCCTGCTACACTCCACGACTAGTCTTCCATAACGCCCATTATCAGCGCGCTGTTTGGTCTGCCCGCATTAAAACAACTATTTCGACCCAACTCCTCTAGATTGGCTACACTGAGCATCATACCGGAACACGGTTAGGCCGCTTGGCAGTACGTCTTTGCCCAGTAGGTGGTCGCAAGGCATCGGTCGAAACCTACCACCAGTTAGTGTCATCCGATTATCACCACCCGGGGGCCACGTGTAGGGACTATCTATGGGCATTCTCCTACAAACGTGGGTGACTCGACCCCCCAATTTTGTTGGAGCCCCCAACGAAGTTGTCCGCTTCAAAATTTGCAAACCATTTTTCGAGTTTCAGATAGAACTGAAATTTCGCACACATACTCGTAAGTAAGTCCGGTGACAAAGCAATATTATGATACCATCGAGCTGATGTGATGATTGGCAGTCCCTGATGGTAAATGGTAGGACGCTTGAATTTGGGCTAGTATGATTTGTTATCATGAGTACTTTCCATTATTCATGATGACGAGGGTACATATAAATATATGTACAGATAGCATGTTTAAAAAAAAATGTTTTATTTTGTTTTCTTTCACACGTTTTCTACTATAGGTACCTATTCTACATATCTGTCAATGTGACATGTAATTTTTGACCCTATATCGCATTATCAGTTACATTAAATAGGGCCTAGAATGTATGGGATTGATACGCGTTACCGAAATATCACGTACTTTCCTCCAAACACCAGCCTTCTATTCCAGGGACTCTAGACTCTAAACTCGTTTGAGTAGATTTTAGAAGACACAAATCTTGGTTTTGATTGTGCTTGGTTTTTTTGGTTAAGTTTTTTCTTACCTTAACCCGAAAATGGAAATACAATGAGGTCAAGAACACAACGTTTAGTAATGGATACACCCTGTGTATTTGTGTTTACATAAATCGAAAAAATTAGAAAAGCGGCTTTTTAAAATGTTGTTTATTATAATGTCAGTTTTCACTACCACAAGATGACATCTCAATGCTAATCTAATTATATTTCGAGTTGTACACCTACACTGATTACCTCCTTTTTATTTTTAGTTCTTTCTGCTTATTCTTAGTTTTTTTATTGATAGATATCACTGTCAGCAATAAGACCGCCATTGTACCCATAGATTTAAGTTTGGGTATACAGTTGTATAACTTTTTGGTGTGTAACATTAAGGTTTATTCAATATATCTATCCAACGTTCGACTCTGTGCCTAGTGCTGAAAATCTAACAGTGCAATAATATTTAGGCATTCGTTTACGTAGCACCTGTGAAGACGGGCATAAGTATCTTTAGAAGCCTAGCTGTGCTTGCGATTTACTGTAAGTTTTAAGGGATCGTATAAGTCAAATTAAATAATAGACTCGGTCATCGAGATCGCGACTTAGTCGCCACCGTACGCCGTACAGCCGTCTTTACCTCACTGCTCATCAATTATACAAGTGTCTGCGTCCTTTATACAATATTTACAACTTCTACCTTCGCCCATAAACTAAGGGTACTGATTTACGTGACTATTATTATAGTTAATGGTTATTTGATTATTTCAATCCATGAAATATACAGAGATTCTAGTCATTCTACAATGTGATTTAGTTAAGACCCCTAATCTGGATGTCTCATTAAACGGATCGTAAAATAAACAAACTAAAACCACGATGAATATTTATATTCAGACCAGTTAAAATATTACAATGACAGGCTAACAGACCCGACCCGCATGGGCCATAAAAAAGGATTAAAAGTGACTTTATTTAGTAATGAATGGGAAATCAAAACAACAGCTCTGTCAACTAATTTTGTAGTTATAAAGTTTCCTTTATCAAATTGTTGCATGAAGACTTAGAACAGTAAAATATTACCCGGATAACGTCAGTACAATTCAGTACTTTAATCAAGAACGTTCACTTCTAGAGTTTCACCAAGCGTACAACTTATTTGGGCGAAGCTAAACTAAATATAACTTCTTAGTTCAACATTTAAATTAAAAGGCCAACCTTACTGGTATACGTATTCAAATATATTCATCGGTATGCTGACAGAAACCATGCAGTGTTACTCTAAAACACGTCAATTAGTAAACAGGCGTAAACCACAGGCATTCGGTCGAGCAGACGCCGCGCGAGGGTTGCCGCCATCTTGGATCGGGGGTCAAATTAAATTGACATGTGGTTTGTGCAGACATATTGTGCTCGCTTGGAAGCATTGTGTTGACACCCCTAATTATATAGGTCCAACGATATGAGCAGATAAAGCTTAGTAATTAAGTTAATACCCACCGCGGGTATGATTTGACCCGATT
Organism: Polia nebulosa; assembly: GCA_951329385.1. Classification (NCBI taxonomy): domain Eukaryota; kingdom Metazoa; phylum Arthropoda; class Insecta; order Lepidoptera; family Noctuidae; genus Polia; species Polia nebulosa. The sequence continues at coordinate 15,399,754 of OX589593.1, read as the reverse complement.
TGAAGTTATTCGACGAGTCGCGCCCCCATTCTATCAAGTTTAAATAGTTTGTTGGGTGCTAACATTTCATCAATGCTGATTCTAGGTACAAGTCTACGCAAACATTTAATTGAATACAATATCATTCAATAAACCAAATATTTTCCCGGGAATTTAATAACAATACAATGTTATTGTACAGACGAAAATCCTTTCAAATGTTTAACATGCAAAATAAGATTTTCATAAAATACCTTTAATGTTATGCAGCCCGAGGCAACGGGCGTCTAAATTATAAAACGTGGTCCACGGGAAGAGGACGTAATATCGCCAATATCGCCGCTTGAAGGGAAATCTTTCGAAGCGTTGTCGTTAAATGATCGCATCTCATCGGCGCGGGCGGTGCGGGCGCGCGGCGGCGGTGCGACGACGATGCGGTGCGGGCAGACGCGGCGTCAGCGACCACCGCCTCCTCAGTTTAGCATATCGACTGAGCTCGCCAAATTCACACCGAGACATAATATAGACGTTCAGGGGCGCCCCGTGTTAAAGCCATTATTGAACCCTAATACTATTTTAAAAAATGGCCATCCTAAAACTGAACGCCTTCCGAGGAAAGCTGTTCGCGAACAGACACTTAATAGGATTGGATGAAGATGGCGGAGTAATAAAGCGTGTTCAGTAATGTATTTATAGAAGATGTGCCGGCATCGCCGCGTTGCACGGATCGCCTTCAATTTACTGTTCGAGATTACGATTAGCTTTTGATCGAGCTTTATATTAAACTTGCCTCCGGGGACAAACCGCCCTCTAACACTACTGCAAAAATATCAATTACTATATTTCTGTTTTGCGTCGTCTCTGCCTCTAAACAAGTTTGTTTATAACTTTGTTAATTATTGTAATGGAATAAATACATCGTGATAATTTAATTAAGCAACTAACAGTCGTAAAAGGGCATTTGGGGAAGTCAGATTACACAAGTTACACTCAAGTTGTAGTTCACTGAAGTTGTATTCGCGCGGCGGCGTGCACGTGCACGTAAACTTTATATTAGTTTAATATACCTACATACACTACACGTAACACCAAAATGGTATTTATGAAGTGAACCCCTAACAACAACACAGTATTATAGCAATACAATCAATATCAACTACAAATTAATTACTCGTGCTTGTAGAACAACATAAGGGGTGGATTCATTGGATTTGTGGACATCAGTCGGTATCATTACTGTGATACGAAAATAAACGAATGTAGATAATGGACGGCGGGATCAATACAAAGTAATCGCAAGCGGATCCAATAAGCCCGGCCAAAACAACGGGGGTCGCATCGGACGGGATCGGAGGCTGCGAGCCGAACATGGGGAAACAATATGGCGGCATGCAAATAGCTCGGCCATTATCGCACCTGGGCAGCGCGAGCCGCCCGACGAGTAAACAAGATTACGGGAATTGAATGGCTAATTAGGGGAAAAGAAGCGAGCCCAGCGAGCCTAGCGAGCACGCTGAGTTATCGCACCTCGTTTCTGCCATATTTCACGACGCTTAACTCGCCTTTATTGTTTGGCCGCCTCTTGTTTAGCTAAAGAACCTTGTTAGCTTATCTCTTGAAGCCTAGGTAGACTGCACTAACTGCCGTCACAGCCAGCAGCGAAGATTTACTAGCTACACAGCTTCTAGCACCGCTAAATAATAAGTGAAGCGCTTTGTTAAGCTGTTGACTGTACCGGAGCTCGAGAAATAAAACCACTAAGATACACAAATTGATGATGCACAGTCTTTGATGAAAATTTAATTGATACGTTAATTAATTGTATTATACGGTGGGTATGTATTTATATGACCCACATCACAGATAAAAGCATTAACAAGGTAAACGTGACGACAACCAAGTTACGCCGCAATATTGCTTTTCGATAGAGGACCGCAAAGCGGTGCGCCACTCCGCATCACACAAGAAAGCACTTTATCATTATTCAATTAATTAATTAGTGACTTTTATAGATAATAAACTGAGTGTATTTACGAGTCAGCTTCGTTAATTTTATGTTATCTGTTTAATTGTATGAGCCTCCGGCGTCGTCGGCGCGCATTATCGGGGTATCACCCGCGCCGTTATGTTCCTGTTATATTATCCTATGATATGTCGATCAAGCTTAATATGGACATCGTAAATTCTTTAATAATATTAATAGATTCTTTTTTATATGTAATGTGTCCTATTAATTTTATTGAACCATCCAAAAAGCAACTGCATTATAAAATCCGACTCAAATAAAGTGTATTTTCCGACTACGAACTGTTGGTATGTTTATATTATCAACTGATATATCTACTTTACATATTGTATCCAGCAAATAAAATTCGTAAATGTCAACCTAGAACGAGATATACATACATGTCGATTTTGCAACACAACAAGCAAAAAAAGATACCATCATTTGTCACAGCTGTAAATCTTATATCATCCACGCATAATGCGAAAGCATGAACAATTTTATTTATATTCGCAAATCGCAGATGCAGAAACGATTCGATCTTTTTCATTCTTAAGCAAATCTCAATAATGCAAACAACGAACAAACGGACACAGAGAGTAGTGAACAAACGTTTGACCCTAGCGTAATGACCGGTCTGCCTGTCCTGACATGTCACTCTGGCTTTCATTTACGGACTCGATATGATTTAGAGAGGTTCGTCCGCTACGACCGACGACTTTAAACGTAATTTAATTACATATTATAAAGCTTGTCTGAGCCCACACAGAACCTAGTCACTATAAGATTAATGAATCCCAGCGATACAGATACATGACTTATTCTGTGCAAGCGGCCATATTTAATGCCCACGTTTTCATGATTGCAGTCATTTAGAACGTTGCGTCGCCGTCCTCGCTAAATGCCTTCGCTGACATCCAGACGTTTATCCACCACTCAATTTCAATTAGATAATATTACTAATGAAAGATATTTATTTCTTTCTGTCGTTTCTTCAGCACAAATTCCTCATTAATTTGTGAAAAGCTTTTAGTGACCCAAGATCCCGAAAGCCAAACACTTTGTCTAGGAGAAGCCAGAAAGTTCCATAATTTCTTTGCCGAGATAAGAGGCGAAAGTTCACGCAGGAGCGGAGATTTATGACATCACCGTCGTTCCTTTCACTAAATAATAAAAGGCCCGCTGTAAAACGCGGTGGAGGCATAAAAGTTTTACGTCCATACAACCCGTTGGTGTACGTAAACGGAGCATGTAGGGCGCGTCGTGTTAGGACGTCAAATCTCCATAAAGAGTAATCAGTGTCGGCACAATAGTCCGCCGGCTCATAAATTGTAACGCCAACGTACGTTCATTTTGTCTTGATCCGCGTCGAGCATAATTTGAGCCGGCCCAGCTCACATAGTCCCTGAGACCAAAAATTATGAATATAATTCGGCATAAACAATACAATAGTGACTTGTTGCTCTTTGCGTGGCTGCGTGGCTGGTACTTGAGCGCCGCGTCACCGCTTCGTCGTCGCGGTTGCGTGCGGCTGATTCCACACGTGACGTTATGACAGCGACATCTGGCCTGCTGTGCGACTAAGGAATTACTATTGCTACATTTAGCCTGTCGTGTAACAAGGACCGCTTTATTATTAATAACCATAAATAAATTAGTTAATTTAATATTTAATGAATAGGAAACATATTGAAATTACAAGTCTATCGCGAAGTAATTAGAAAGCAGTTTCTCCTCCTGCGTAAATCGTGAAAGTGGAATGATAATAATAGCACTTAGCAGGAGGTCAAGGACGTGACCTCGAGGCGGCCTGTGTTTATCTATTATAATTTGTTTAGCAATGACAAAATTACAGGACCAAAAACTAAGATCAAGCCTCGTAAATAAATAAGGCTTTTTTTAAATTCACTTTTAAAAATTGAGTTAAAACCAAAAAGAATAAAAAGTATCTTTGTCTATTCTATACAGACTTTACAGCATCTACTCGTCTACTCGTAGATTTTAATACACTGAAAATAACACACAAAAATATTTTTTCAACACATTTACTTGAAATCCCGCTCCCACCGCTACTACTTTTAGGCACGTATTGTAAAGTATTTCTTACTAGTGCGGAAAAGTGCCAGCCCTCGTTTCAATTTATATTTTATGTATTGTATTATGCTTGTCGACACTGAACACGAGAACACTGCGGATTGACGAGAAGATCACCGAACCTGAGGAGGAATTGAGCAGTGAACAATGTGGTGATAATCGAGAATGTGTCGACCAGGGTGGCGTACCTTAGACTCAGAATATCGTCAAGATATTCGTTGAAGGTAGTACAGGTTTACGCCCCGACCTCGACACGCCCCGACGACGAAGTTGAGACCATGTATGAGGATATATATGGATATATCCTCATACATGGTCTCAACTTCGTCGTCGGGGCGTTGAAGTGAGTTTTATAACCATGCATGACTATGGTGTCATGCATGGTTATAAAACTCACTTCAACGTGATCATGAGGGACTTCAACGCGAAACTGGGCAATTGAGACTGTGACGAGCTGCGAGTGGGGCAATTTGGATTTGGACGTCGGAATCACCGGGGACACCTACTGGTTAGTTTTATGGAGAAGGAGGGCCTCTATATGATGAACTCCTTCTTCAGAAATCGTGAGCATAGGAAGTGAACCTGGCAGAGCCCCGATGGTGCAACTAAAAATGAGATTGACTTAATTATGTCGACGAAGAAGCTGATTTTCAATGATGTCTTTGTGATCAACATGGTGAAAACCGGAAGTAATCACCACATGGTAAGAGGCACATTGAATCTAAATATAAAGCTGGAAAGGTCTCGACTGATGAAGACTACGGTCCGTCCAGCACAGATCCAGATCCAAGACTCTGAGAGCTTTCAGCTCGAACTTCAAAATCGTATCGAGTGCCTAGGCTCCGTGGACGAATACAACGATGGGTTCGTGGAAACTGTTCATACGGTCGGGTCTAAGTTCTTCAAGACTCGGCGTACAGATAAGAACATGAGGCTCTCTGATCCTACTCTCAAGCTCATGAAGGAGAGACAAATTAATTACACTACTTTATAAAAATATCATTTCAAATATTCTCAGATCAAAGTATGACGGAAATGGTCTAGAGTAACATATATTTTTTTCAAAGAAATAAGACTAGTCGTTTAGACGTCATGTTCAAATAAAAAACCATTAAAAGTCGTATAACTGCCCCTTAAGGCCCTTCAGGGGTGGTTTAATTCCGTCATTCTCAATGGAAAACACAGGCATGGAACAGAGGTGTGGTGGTACTCTTCTTTCAAAAGTGCGACAATGCCCTGCTTAAGAATTACAGGCCCATCTCACTTCTAAGCCATGTCTACAAGCTGTTTTCCAGAGTCATCACGAACCGTCTCGCGCGCAGGGGTGGCGACTTCCAGCTTCTCGAGTAAGCCGGATTGCGAAAAGGCTTCAGCACCGTAGACCACATACATACGCTGCGGCAGGTTATACAGAAGACTGAAAAGTATAACCTGCCTCTTTGCTTAGCGTTTGTGGACTACGAGAAAGCATTCGATTCGATCGAGACTTTGGCTGTACTACAGTCTCTCCATCGGTGCCAGATCGACTATCGGTACATAAACGTGCTGAAGTGTTTTTACGAGAATGCCACCATGTCCGTCGACATCAGGACCAGACCTCGAAACCTGTCCTCCTACAGCGGGGTGTGAGGCATGGAGACGTTACTTCTCCGAAACTATTCACAGCCGCAATGGAGCATGTCTTCAAGGTTCTGGACTGGAGAGGGTTAGGCATTAACATCAATGGCGAGTACATCAGTCACTTTCGATTTGCCGACGATGTAGTGGTTATGGCTGATCCGATGACCTCAGTAGAGCTTCTGAAAGAGTGGGTCTTAAAAAGAACATGGACAAAACCAAGATCATGGTAAATATTTATGTAGCACCCACTCCTATCAAGATCGGAGACTCTGCACTCGAAGTTGTAGACGAGTAGGTTTACCTGGGACAAACGGTTCAGTTAGGTAAGACTAATTTCGAGAAAGAGGTCAATCGTCGAATCCAATCAACTCGGCTGGGTGGCATTCGGGAGGCTGCGCGGTATCTTCTCGTCCCACATACCCATCCATCTCCTCAAGACGAAAGTCTATGACCTGTGCGTATTGCCAGTAATGACATATGGAAACGAAACGTGGTCGCTCACAATGGGCGTCATCAGAAGATTTAAAGTCACCCAAAGGGCAATGGAGAGGGCTATGCTCGGAGTTTCCTTGTGTGATCGAATCAGAAATGATGATATCCGCAAGAGAACCAAGGTTACCGACATAGCCCGAAGAATCGCCAAACTGAAGTGTCAGTGGGCTGGGCACATTGCCCGTAGAACGGACGGTCGATGGGACCGAAAGGTTCTGGAGTAGCGACCACGTACCGGAAGACGCAGCGTTGAAAGGCCTCCAACAAGGTGGACTAATGACCTGGTGAGGGTTGCGGGTAGCCGATGGATGCGAGATGCACAGGACCGGTCATTGTGGTGACACTTGGGGGAGGCCTATGTCCAGCAGTGGTCTTTCGGCTGAAATGATGATGATGATGAAATGTTATGTTTATAAAAGAAAGCAGTGGTGGCCCAGTGGTAACGGCCGTGACTTACAAGTTGTATGTTGAGAGTTCATACACAGGCAGGCGCTTTACTTTGTCTAAATTATTCCTCACCACTGCTCTCAAAACGGTGAAGTAAAACATCGTGAGGAAACTGGCATGTCCAAGAACTAAAAATTCGAAGACATGTAACATCCACCAACCCGCATTGGGCCTGCGTGGTAGATTACGGCCCACACCCTCTCACAGAGAGGAGGCTTTGTGAAATTTTACTTATTATTTTCAAGTAAGTGTGCTGAAAAAACGTTGTTTGGTACACGTGGGTAATTGTCACTGCAGTCTCTCAACTCCAAAACGGCCTAGCCTTTTGCTCGGGCGTTTATTCCACCTCGACTACAATTACAAACTTTGCCCACTTGCATCTCAATGTACTATGTATTTCTGAAATAAAATCACCATAAATTGTACATTGTTTTTATTTCATGACAAGGCTCACAATTCAATTTTAAGTTATGTCTAGGTTATATGAAATTGATAGACGAGCATTATAATAATAGGTACACAAAATAATATTTTGTTAAAGTTCGATTCTAGTTTAAGTTATATCCTTAGGCTGTAAATGAAAAGGTCAATAACACATTATTCTATTGAACGAAAAAAAAAAAAATAACATAAAAAAGCAAAAGAAAAAATAAAACAAATTCTTTGTCACAGAGTGTATAGTAATTCGATGAAAATTAACACAAAAATACTTGTTTTATAACAAAACAACTATAGATCCTTTGTTTTATTTCGTGGCAAGGTTCAAAAATTGTGTTATAGGTGTAAAGTTTTAAATTTGTAGACGTTTCGCGGACCATATTTTAGCTCTTGCGGACTACCAGTAGTCCATGGACCACAGATTTAGAACCACTGTTCTAGGAGATTAGATTGGATACAGGATTTGTTAATACATTAATTAATATACGATCAAGGTCTAACTTCAGTTTATGTTAGGTAGTTGTACCCCTAGGCTCTAAATTAAAGGTCGATAACACATTGTTAAACTGAACGTAACAAATAAAAAAATAACCAAAACAAAAGAATTTAATCATTCATAATCTAATTATATATAGCATGTAATTAAATAATAATACAAAAAAATACTATATCTGCAAAACATTGTTTTTATTTCAAAGCAGGGTTCAAAAATTGTAAGTTCTAGGAGATATGAACTCGATACACGAGCATTTTATTCTGTCTATGAATTTAAAAGCGTTGAAGGATTTACTGTGTTTACTTTCCAAGGATGAAACAACTTGTCCCGTTGTAAACAGATTTTAAATTGTAAGCAAAATCTAAAATTAGACGACTATGATTTATTACAGTTTAAAACATGTGCTGATAGAGGCTTTTAGAGGATATTAAAAATAAAAAGATCTCTTATACCTTGCAGCGACAAAAACTTGGTAGGATTTTTTTTTATCAGGGCGTGATATTTTTTTACTTCTATTGAAATCCGAGTATACTTTCCCGTTTTATTACATCATGCTTTTGTAATTCAATAGCCGGTGAATATACAAAGATTACCGGCATTTTATTGTGTACTTTTAAATCCCGTGTGAACAATTAAACAAAAAATTTGAATTTTTTATTTGCATTTTGACTAAATCTTACACAAAACAATGTACCAAGTTTAACTTGAACGTCATTAAATTAACTACATGTTTGTGTTTCCGTGTCTAATCTGGCGATCGGTCGCGTTCTTGATGATTGTAAGACTACCAGATTATGGTTAAACATGTGATTGTAACCCGATATGACACGCGAGAGCACGGCACGCCGTGACGGCCTTACGAACGTGTCGTAATTCAATAACCCGCTCTACAACGACTAATGGAGGGTACACCTTCAGAAAACAATCGCTTTCAGAGCTCTGCTTTGTTCCTATATCTTATCGACTGGTATCAGTTAGCAATTTGATTTGTTTTGCGCCATAATCATCATCAATATCAGCCAAAAGTCGTCTTGTTGTACACTACTGGACATTAATTATACTATTGCCATGCGACCGGTTCGTCCATTCGACTTTACCAATGAAGCAATTAATTCCCATAGCTTCTCAAAGGTACGCGAAGCTCTGCGTACCATCGCGTTGGACTGAGTAGCAACGCATAGCATTAAGTAGCAATGCGTAGTGCGGCGTAGCATCTCGTAGCACGGCGTAGCTCTGCGTAGCTTCGTGTAGCTTCGTGTAGCTTCGTATAGCGTCTAGTAGCTTCACATAGCTTTGTCTGCAAATACATTCGGTAGTAAATGAACTGAACGTTTAAAATATCCTGAACTCCTGCCAGCAATCACTATTCAGGTGAACAAAGTAACAAATGTAGCAAAATATTCCGCTTCAACTGTAAAGGCGTTTTAAACGTTTCGAATTAAGATCACGCACATCCAGCTTCCATACAATGAAGTGACGCGAGACCTACTTTCTGTTGGTAATTACTTTGTTACTTTAAATGCTCTAGCTCTCGGTTAGATTGAAAATAGTAGGTACTTTGTTCTGATTAACCTTACGTTAAGTCTTAGTTCACTCTAGTTCATCTTAATTAATCTTAAATTGTTTGAGCTAATTTGATGTTAGCACTAAAACACAGACTTTTGAAACTTAGCAGTAAATGGAGTAATCAATGGTAGTGTGTAAGAACTCATATGGCTCGGTTCGTCCAGATTGCTAGACGATCTAGATTGCCTGAGGTTGATAGGCTATTATCTATCTGTAGCCACATCGCAATCTGAGAGCTCGCAGAACTCACGTGTGCCAATAACAACAAACGTGACTTCAATCGGCACCTCCCCGGCTTTCATCTGTCAGTTCCATGAAAAGGAGAACGCGAGAAAGGCACACACGATTACGTAAGCGGATTATTTAAATCCCCAATCATTGTAATGGTGGAACCGTGAAACAAAGTAGTGAATAGACTATTTTTCAATATTATTTCAATATAAGTAGGTTGTCGCTTGTCCGTCCGCTGCGGGCTATATCGCGCGATCTGCCCGCGCGCCGCGCCGTACGGTGACAAACAACATTCGTGGTCGACATTTATGCGACGTCATGGCCCTCAATAGAAATGCTTCGATTTACGTTCCTCTTCTACTTTTTGTCAGACGTCTTTTTTATTCATTCCGTGGCACAAGCCATTACATAAAATTGTTATACCTGAAGCATTGCTGACGTACTGCACGGGATCGTGTGATTGCCACGAGTTTCGCTGCATTCTCAAGGTAAACTACAGACTATTTGCAGCGGATGCGCTGTCAAGGGATGCCTTGCAAAAGAGACAGAGACAATAGAATAACATTTTTCATAAAGCTGTTTGCTATGTAAGACGCAGAAGTTTATTTTTATAAATTGATATGAATGTTGGATGTGTTCTTTTTTTTGTGGGGTTGGGCAATCATCCAATGACTTCTCGCGCTCTGAGACTTTTACTGACTAAAACCCACCCCTGCTCCTTCAGTTGCCTGAGTGCCCAAGGACGCGGCTGCATGTGTTCTGGATTTTTTTCGCTGTCTTGTTAGTGTTGGTTAGCCAGGTTAATAGGATTATAAACAAACTTGGTGATCGAAATATGCAACTATGTATGTAGCTAGTCAAAGATAGTCATTAAAATCAGAAATAATTACGAGCTGATAATAATTAACTAATCACACAGAACCTTCACTCGGAAAACTTATAATAAGAGTTATTAAGATCAAAGAATCATCGTTCGATATTCCGTGATTAAGACAATCCAATTTCCAAAACTGGAGTACTCCAGTATTAGATAGGTACTTAAAGAACGTCGAATTTAAATGTCTTCGGCAAAAATTGAAGGCAATACCAGCCGAGATCAAAGCGATAGCGACACTTCAACTTTTTTGTGGAACCGATACCTACTCTTCATTTCCTTTTTAATACGGATTCAATATAGCGATAAGGACATCGGGAAATTTTTACAGAAATCAATCTTCGTGTTATTGAGACGTGTTTATTTTGTGTCGGATGAGAAGCAGGTGTCCATTGGCTGAGTACTAGATCAATAAACATAAACAATAGTAAGAGGAGGTTGTAGTTGAAGCATAACGAGTGAGCGTCGATCGAGATTGCAGCAAAGACAATGCCTTCACGGCGGCGGGTTGTAGGGGAGCCATTTGTATTCGTAATGGTAGATCGAATTTCGTATTTGTTCGTGGGGTCGTTAGCAGCACCTTCGCGCTTGTTTATAAAGAAAACAAAACCCTTTATCCGGCGAGTCGCGGGGGCGCCGGGTGAGGCCGCTTGAAACCTTACTACCTCCGCTAACTACCCGTACCGTATGAATACAAAATAATATTATATTTATCATCTATGAACACGAACTGCTTGATATCGCAGCAGCATAAATTTAGAGCGCTACACTCTGGACTACAGCAATAAATTACACTTGTAGTAGAAGTCTAAACAAATCATAAGATTAACATATGCAGATACCATTATGCACATGTATTATGCATTTCTGACTTAAATGTGGGTAATATATTATTGTGTATGTAGTCCTAAATATAACTCGAAACACTATTGAAACCCAAAAAAATTAGGCTATAACTACATTAGCACACGTCTACGGAAACATACCTATTATTGAAAATTATAGCGCTTTTCACCACAGATTATCACATCCACATTTATTAGGTAGATAATATTTTTACTAGTGTTACTTGTTTTTAACCGACTTCAAAAAGAAGGAGGTTATCAATTCGGATGTTTGTATTTTTTTTTTCGGGTATAACGTCATTTATAGACGTATTACAAAAAATTCTTTTCTTGTTTGAAAGGGATTTGTTTCGAAATGGTCCCCTTTAAATTTCATATAGATCTGATGATAGGTTTCGGAGACAGACAACGGAACTCTTTAAAAATTGACAGCAAATCAAAAAAAAAGTGAAAAATAAAAAAAAAGTTTTTTATCTACTCATAAATTTGAGCATCTAAGCAAAAAGGGTTTATCAGGCATTTGAAGTTGAAACTGAAAAAGCTTGATTTGAGAAAAAGCATAAACATTTATTTTTTAATTAAACAAAAACGAAATTTCTGGTATTTAGAAACAGCATAAAAAGTCATTTATTATATGAAATTATAGGTAATTGTGGATTAAATTAATAATCAATTAAAATCGCGAAATGCAATTTTTTCACTCAACTTTACAAATCTGCGTGTATCTCAGAAACTGAATGCCGAGCTTTTGCTTGGACGCCCACAAATAACAATTATTTCAAACTAAACTGTCAGTTGTCATAGTAACCATCAATATTCAATTATTTTTCAAAATAGACAACCCACCTAGCAATCACCGTAGCAAAAATATTATGATCATAAAAACACACAACAATCTGTAGCAGTTACACATTTCCTATTCAAAATGACCCGTCAAGTAATTTTAGTTGGTGTAATGATACACGACGAAGCTTACACTGCGATGCACACTAACCACCAAGTAACAAGGTATTCATGTTTTTACGTTGTTTTAGATGGTTGGACAGATATGGCATAGCTCAAGCCCAATAGAGCGTGAACTAAAGTCACGCGCCAAGGATTTCGGTACACACGTCTTAAGACTCGGCACGTCGTCATCTCTGCTATAAAGCTCGAAAGCCTCCTGACAGCCTATGACGTAGCCAGCCTGCTCTAAACCATCGATTGTTTTCACTAACTTAATATAATGTTACATCGGATATAGGGACCCGAAATTGAAGGGTGAGTTTATATCAGATACGGGATTTGAGGATTTGTAAAGCCAATTTCAAAAGCCGTTATGTAAGTTTCGAGCGTCAAGGGCAACGTCTGTTTACAGATTGTTCGGCGATAAAAAGCTTTTTTATGTAACGGTCCAGACGCTGATTCTTTTATTTTTTGGTGCTGTCGCATATTCTGTTGTGATCGGTCAGACTTTGTCCAACGTGGAACGTCACAAGCTGTGCATATGCGGTGTCAAGATCACGTCGGGTAGCGTCGCGCCGCCGCGGGTGACACGCGCACCACGCGCCCTCCCCCGCACCCCCCACGCCGCCGCCACCCGCTGTCGTCCTACCGTTACCCTCAACCCTCGCACCACGCATGCTCCAATTATAATCTGTTTAGGGATGTCTATTGTCGATTAAGATTTTTTGTTATGCAAAATATTCATGATCTTTTCTAGACTTGTAAATCGACCGTGTTCTACCTGCATATTGAAAAACAACCCTTCTGAAACCTGAAAGATTATTGCGAGTTGTTATTTCTTTATACGGACTACAAAAGAACAAGACACGCTTCTCATAGAGTAACCTCGAGCTTTCACGTATCTATCGTACAAACTGACAGGGTTAAGCACGATATCCACCCGTAGCGGATAACTCGATAGCTCGACATGGGATAGGGCGGCATTATCCGTCGGCGATGGATGCGCGCGCAGCGGCGTCGCGCGGAGGGCATCAAATCGCCTGCGGAGGGCGGCCGTAGCGCGCGCGTTTGTTGTCTCCCGCGCGGTACTCGCCACAACACCTCCGACGACGGCGAGGTGCGCTGCGAGCCCGCTGCGACTCGTTCGCGGTCACTGACCGATACGCCGCAGATCACAACACGCTTGACCCGCGCCCCGTGGCGCCCGCGATCTTAGGCCCGCGCCTGCCGTGAGCTCCAGGCTCCACATGCACCAGGTAGCCCGTGCCGAGTCCCGACCCTCGCTAGCGTGATACCCAGCAATATTTCCGTAAGCGGCACAATGGACTACTCGCTCGCAGTCCGACTTTAATTTGTTCTTTATTGTTTTTCGGTGTTTATTGTTTTTCTAAATGTGTTTTCATCGCTGTAAAATTCCTGGAATTACAAAGTACTTAGTCGGTCGTGTCAGTGAGTTCGTAAGGGTGCCTTTCAACGCAGGCGTGAGTTACTCATGGATTGCCTCTGTTACTTCTACTTGAGCTTTTGGATTAATAAAAATGTGTACGATATCAATCTGTTTACATGGATTTTGTCTTTGATCTGTTGATCAACGTATGTAGATAGCAGTTAAAAATAACATGAGATTAAAGAAATTAGTGGACGCTGATATGTATCTCAGTTTCCAGTAGTGGGAATGCATGAAATGAAAACTGGAAATTTTATTCTAAACGCATACTTATTTGGGAGATTAATATCTATCACCATGTGACCGAAAACTTGGTAAAGTATTTGGGATAGTAGTTTCTTTCTGAGAGTTACTTGCGAGTGTCATTGTTGGCAAAACCATGTTCACTTGGCAACTGCCGAATTCGCAGAACAATTTTACTGCCAAAACAAATATGTACTGGAAAATAACATCAATTTGTTCTCATTTTTTACGATCCGACATTATGTAATCATAGCTATATTTACTTTCAATATGTGCAGATGAGAACAAAGTAAATCATTACCTACGGTGTGGAACTTTTACATCGAATTGTAAACAAGCTCACATAATATTTATTTTAAATTTCAATAGTTACGTTCGTCATCACGATATTATAAACATTTGGTTAACATGATGTGATTAGACTTAGTTACCAGATTACTTGAGTTTATTCTTACAAACGGCTATTTATTTTAAAGGGCATATAATGTATAATATCATTCGCAAAAAGGTAAAAAATATGGTCCAAAATCAGCTTACAATAAATTATATGGTTGCAAAACAACAACGTTCTGTAACATTAATTGTATTTTATTTTTTTGCTAGCTTACATGGTGTCCCAGTTGCTGGGCAAAGGCCTCGCCTTTCTCCCTCCAAACCTCTGTCTTGGGCGATTTCTGGCCAAGTTTGCCCCGCAAACATGATCAGATCGTCACACCATCTTCGCCGCGGTCGACCTCGAAGGCGACGTCCTCTGGCGTCCAATGAGCCCACCTTTGCCAACCTTGCCCACCTGTCTGGGTGCCTTCTTGCAACGTGGCCTGCCCACTCCCACTTCAGCCTAGCTGTTTTTTCCCCAACATCTGCTATTTGAGTTATGGAGCGCAGGGTGGTGTTCCTAACCCGGTCTGATCGCTTAACACCTATTATGCTACGGCCTACGCTCCATTGCCCATTGACAAATCTTGAGTTTGGACTTTTGTTGTTCAGTATATAAGTAATATTTAATTTAACATTATAATTATTTACAATGTTAAATCAAAAACATCTTTATTAAGATAAAATTAATTACGGGATACATTCATTTAAATTTCTTTTTTAAAGAGTAAAGTAGTAAAATTAATTAAAGTGGAAAAAGTTATATAGTAAAAGTAATTTTGTATTGCTACAATAAACTGCAAATATATAGACAAAAACTTGGGGGACTTTTTACCGGTACCAAAATCTTCATAGATTTCACTTTTAGGAAAGGATTTTTAAAAATTCGCTTTTCGATAGCTGTTAAATATTTAAAGGATTTTTCTTAATACAGTGTAGATGCGAGTATAATAAGAATAAAATCTAAGTGCATAGGTTGTTACCCAAGTACTTACCTACCGTCATCAAGATTTAATTGGTACTAGCTCTGCCAGCGGTTTCGCCCTCGTGCAAATCAAAAATCGTCTCAAGGGAACATGCTCCTTTTTTTTGGTCCTGGGATAACAAGTACCTTATGTGCTATTCCAGACTATAATTGCCAAATTTCATCAAGATCCGTTGAGCCGTTCTGACGTGATTGAGTAATAAATATTAATAAATCCATTTATACATCCATTCGCATTTATAATATTATACCTACAGAACAGAGAGAAAACCGAAACAAAACTGATTTTACCGCGTATATAAATATATTATGAAGCTTGTTCCTGTTTCCATCTTAAGCTAAAGATATTCCACCTCATTAGTCGCTAAAAGGAACTGTCGTAACAAAATACACAGAAAACTCATAGAAACACCTAAAATACCGCTCATTAATTTACAGAACTTAGATTTTTATGTCACCGCATAAATTGTCGGGCAAAAACGAAAACTCATAAAGCTGGCTAAAGTTCTGTCTCAAACAGAAACTTGTTATTTTCACTCTTTATGTAGCACTTAAAACGACTAAAGAAAAGGATTAACACTCCGTAAAGCGCGTTACTTCTGTCCGCAATCAAATTTTATTTTAGTTTTCTTTCCAGTTCCAGCACTTTGTCTATAAAAGCATTCTTTCTCATTACAAAAACACGTCATTATTTTTAGTTAAACATGTATAATTGCACCGTAACTACTACCAGCCTACTTAATCGTATGATAGCACGACATAAGTATAGAGAAGTTCGTCCAAAGACGTGCAGTAAAGTCTCACGGTTGCTATTAACGATGTGGAGCCATATGCAAGAACCAGCCAGCGTACAGCGTGTAGGTATTAACGGCAACTTGAACTCAAGCCCGGACATCAATTAGGTTCGACTTGTTCTCGCAATTATGTGCTCAAACTAAATTGGTGGAAGATTCGTCGGACGCTAATGGTTCTAAGTTTCCATGACACATGACTCTGATAGCACGCCGCGCTGCGCTCGTGTTCTCACGCCGGCGTGGCTTGTTTTAAGGAATCTATCACGTTTCTGTCAATCCATTGTTCTTTAACACATATCTCGGCGTCTGTCATATGTCAGATGTCAGGGTATACGCCACGCACGGTGCGGTGCGCTAATGTCGTCGGCTAATGCGACGGTGACCGACAAGAGGACAATTTCCGGGCCCGCCCCTACCTTCCCGCCATTACGTACTAGAAACAATTCCATAACCATTATGATCATTAATGATGTCGCGCCACCATTAAAGTTAAACCCGTCTACATTGATTTTCTCTTTTCATCGTTATTTATTAGCTGAAAGTCAATATTTCAGAACGCCCGCGGCTCGTCTCCGCTGCAATCTTTTTTCTTTTATTGAAAAACTTGAAGCGTTGTTTATTTTAATAGTTTACTAGTAAAATTAATTACCGCGGCGGACACAATTTACTGCTAAAAGTGCTGAAGTAAAGTAAAGCTTAGTTTGGCGTCAGTCGAGCTCGATTCAGGTGTCTGGTTCAGTGTTAAAAAACTTTTGGGTTAAACCGCTTTGTTTTTTTTGAATGTCTGCAGGCGACAAAACTGTGTGCTGACAGATGCAGGGCTAATGACAAATTAACCGTTAAAAACTCGTGGAAAGGCGGGGAAAAGAGGAAAAACAATGGGAGTAAAAAGTAACGAGTCGTGGCTTTTATCTCGGAGCGTGTTTCGCGAAGACAGCGTTTATTTTGAATTACGGAGTCCACTCGGCGCAGTGGAGCTGTGGGACGACGCTCGACGTCGTCGGCCAGCGGCCCCACGTGTCCGCGCCGCGACCAACTTAAATCAACCGATGTCGGATGTAATCATCGTTTACTGAATCAAAAACCGTTTGATCTCTATTTCAAGCCTTGTTGGCGTCTACTTCTCGTTATTTGCATTAAAATTCCAGAGTATCATAAAATTAACATAGGTCATAATGATAGATATGCACTCCGTAGTCCATAATTATCTGCTATGACCTGTGTTATATCTGTTTAAAAACAAGTCTTGGTGCGTCAACATCAGACGTTTACTGCAATGAGAAAATAACAATTTCCAGCACTAATTGGATGATAATACAATTCGATAGAGAACCAATTCCTAAGAATTTGAATAAATAGATACGGTTGATGTCAATGTATTTAAACAACAGCTATCATCGATAGCGAGTAAATGATTCGCTTCGCACGCGAGCGTGGATTGCTCCCACGATAATTACCTACAACAAGTAATGTGTGCAGCAAATCATACACTACGAAATGAGGCATAAAATGTTAGAGTTGAGGCTTGGGAACGAGACGGGCGTGCGTAATTACCCGACGAGAATGTGGCGAGTCCTGCGGCCCGAGTCGGCCCGGCCGGCAGCCAGCCTCCGACCGCGACGTCGCTAAACTACGAATAAAGTGCTCAGTGCGGTACCCTTAACTCGTTAATTACACTCCAGAACTTAATATACTTACCCATTTCAAATTTTACAACTTCGAATAACTGTAAGTGTCCCTTATCAAACGTACTCGCACATAAAACAACATTTATAATGAGTCTTCTTCTGAAGGTTGAGCGATGTACGTCAAAGTACTCGTAGCCTCGGGGCATCTATTAAACGGACAGGAATCGTTTCCCACAGCCCTCTCTGGCTCGTCACGGAATCAATATCGTCTTTTATCTTATGAAACGTGCTCCACATACACACACAGGCACACGGGCTCACTCGCAGCACGCACACCCTGCTCTCCTAGGGTTGCTAACGTACAGAATAAAATGAACAAATACTCAGGCAGATAGCGATAATTAATCCAAATTTCTTCGCTCTCGCACGTGTTTGTTCGCACGCTCTCTAAAACTCGAGAGATTTAATTAAATCTTGCTCTCGAGTTGTGATATTGTGTTATAGTTTTCCGTTTAATTATAATTATTATGTTCGTGAATCGTGTTTTGTCGTCGAAAACTGAGGACACCAGCTACAAGTCATAAAAAAAAATTATACAAAAAAAAGTGAAAATAAAAGTTTAATATCCTCAGAAATGCTGGTAGTTGAAAAAAAACTTGAAACACGTATTCCTACTATCAGTGACATTTGTTCCTACCGCGTCGTAACTCCAAACTTTTACGCCAATTAAAATAGCTGAGTAACTTTTTGTAGCACAGTCGACTGACGGATGCCGAAATTTATTTGGGCCGGCCAGTGAAGATTAATACGGTTGAAACGAACGAGCGCCTTGTTAATGTTAGTGTAAATACACTGACTAAAATGTGTTTATTAGTCTACAACTGCTCTGTTAAAGTGCTATATGAAGCACTCGAAACACAAACAATGCTGTGTAATTGGTGCAGTGTTGTTATGCAACATTGTTTTTACGTTAGGACTACTGCTCGGAGTTGTTCGGAACCAATAACGAGCCCATTGTGAGGTTTATTTCTGTTCAAATTTAAGTGGCATGTACTACTTATCTCTAGTTAGCGGGGAGTAATGCACGGTGCGCGCCGTATGTTAGAATCAAAGCGTGCGCGAGCGCAAGTTCAAGTGCAAGAACAAGTCCATACATCAGGCGGTCAGAAATACATCAGTCAGTGTATGGCATGGGAAAACGTTCGCCTGAGACGCGGCCGCTTCCTACTTGCCTTATATGTAACTACCGCTATTGCACAAGCATGCTCACTCACTCACGTATCCATCGCCTGAGATTTGTTTTCAAAACAATGTCTATTGTAAGGCTTTTTTTTTTCAACGCACCCTAAAAAAACAACATTAACAAAGGAATAACAATCAGTTTAAAATATTAGGGCCATCCCTATAACTCCCTCAAGTCATAAATATGGAAACATATTCCCATACACATTACATGGTAGGTAGGTATATCTTGTTTACCCAAAGTTGATAAGTTAAACATTTCTTTAAAAACAATAGAAAAATATGCTTTACAATAACGAATAGATATTACTCTACAAGTATTACCGCTAAAAGACTTTTTTTAAACAAACATCGATGAATTAAATTGATTTCAATACCCTAAGCTTTGCATCGTTGTTTACAATGTAGATCGTAAATTAATAAACAATATTCTCCGAGCATTTCCAAGCTCCTTTGAATTTATACACGAACCCGCACAAGTTCACTTTCATTAGCTACTAGGGCACTCCGGTTTATTATTATTTCTTACAAACGTCTGCTTAATTGATAACACTTCAATCATGAAATTGAAGTTTTAATTTAGCCTCATTGAACTCGGTCGTAGCAAATATTCGTGGTTTGAAAACTCGAGGAAAATCCAGTTGTTGTTGGGCCAACGATCCAGCGATAAACTCCGCTCGCCCCAGTCATACAAAACAAAGTTTCGTCACTGGGGCTTTACATTCCCTAATGTTTGTCAAAACATACTTAAATCTGTCAGGAGGCGCTTAAATCAATTTATTATACAGGTACTCGACGACACTTTGGCAACGAGCATGTTTACCCGCATGTATGTATGTAAATCTTGCGTTCCTTGCTTCTCAAAAAGCCGTATGGAAAACTCTAAGCCTCTTTTATATTCTTATTCCTTATCCTTGTGGGATAATTCGGGCCCATAGGACAGGTTTTTACATAATTTTACCGCATCCCTTTCTATTGGCAGTCCGCTCTTGCGGAATCACATTTTTTTCGCGAAATTTTTATTAGTCACACGGTAACGCGTCTCTAAATTAGAAAACATTCAATAAATCACACGGGCGTAATTCAATTTCGGCGATCGTAAATAAAATTTGTGCGGAGGGTATGTAACGAGTTTTAAAAACAAACATTTTAGAGAACAAAAAGGGTAAACGGCTGTGCGCCCGCCGTATTTGTCGCGAACAATGTGAGGGTAATTGTTGGGATGCAAAGTGCTGAGATCAAGCAGCCGCCGGCTCGCATCGCAGCAGGGAGCCGCAGGTCTTTGAACTAGCACCCGTGCATACACATGCACTGTGCACTGTGCAGCCTACGCCAATGCACTGCTCCTATTGAGCTTTACTTGCTGCTCGTTAGTACGAAGCCGTTTATTATTATAGCTCCATAACATTAACGTAATAGTTCAGGTGATTCATGTGTTTTTGTTTACATGCGTTGGCGTCGAATGCTCTTCATCTTATTAACTTTTAGAATAAACGTCCGTAGTCAATCATTTGAACAATAATTTACTTAATAGGAAATGGTTTAGCTAATTTACAGATAAATATGTATAAACAAAAGATCAATCGGTACGACCCAGCGCTATCTTATCATTCACGATAGGTAATTTAGTCGGACGAACCCCGTGCTCATCCGCGCCGACCCTCATCCACTCGATAATCGTATTGATTAGATACTTTCTCCTTTCTCGACTCTACTTCGATTACCTTGCATTCTTTTTACGTGACCTAATGCCATCATTAGCTTTTCCACTTAACGTAACGGAAAAAGATCTTCTCTGTTTGAAAATGAATTTGGAATGCTGCAAGTAGTTTCACGTGTCGATTCGATAAAAAAAGCGAACCGTGTGTTACTAATACATTAAACGTGAAAAAAAATCGATAAATCTACTAAATATGAAATTCGCAAAAAATATGAATAGCTTCGCGGCATATCACAAAAGGCACCCTTGGCTCTACAACACAGATCTTATTCACACTTTACACAATATTCTTTGCAACAATGGGAGACTCAACCGCACGCCGACATGTTGTACACGGGTGTGCTATCGTCGTGCATGTCAGGTCTACCGTCCCTCGTCTTGCGTATGTTTCGGGTTTTTTGTGCGCTAGTCTAATAACTCGACGAGCTTGACGGCACCTCGGCGCGGGCGCAAAAAATGACAAAAGCTCGAGTAAGCTCGGCGCAGGCGAGGGTCGGGGCGGGTCGGCAGGCGCACGGGAGATGCAACGCTCGGCTCGGCAGTCGGCCGCGAACAACCGCACCGCAACCACCGTATCGTGAGATCAAAACACGCAACGAGTTTTCTCATACATCGTAATTTTCTCTTTTCAGTAAAAAGCTTTTAAACCGAAAAATAAAAATAAAAGTGCACCCGGAAATGTGGAAAGTAAACATTTGAACTCAGCAGTGGATTTTCTTTAGTTTCCATTAAAATGAACGGTAATGCGACAGTGTAACGATGTAAGTGATATGATAGGACGCTACAGTGAAATGTTGGGTTTAGAGATCAACCAGTAGTGAAGTGGACTCGGACAGCAGGATGACGATGAAATCGCTGAAGTACAGCGAGCGGGAGGAGATGATGGAGGGCTTCAGCCCGGTGCCCCCTCCCCTCCCGCGCAGGCAGCCCGTCAGGAACATCTATGCAGAACCTTTCGTAGACCCTAGGTAAGTTGCACCTCATGCAAGCCAGCCAACCACTAACACATCCACATATTATGATGCAGGTAAGTATGCAAGTAACAACAACAGCTTTGCATCAGTGTGCAGTGACATTAGCATTAAAACTTAAGTTCTAACTGTTTTTTTTGTCTTAATTTATAATAAGATATAATAATAATAATAATTTTATTTGAAAACATACATTACAATCAATGTGAAGCCCTGACTCCAGAGCTAGATATGTAATATCTGTATTTCAGGAGTCAGTTTCTTCTTCCTCAATACATGCTTCTTAATGTATGCAATAATTGAATAAAATCATCTAGACTTTTACAACATAAATGATAGATATACCTATAATATAAAAGCTCCTTTATAAAGCTTTTCTAAGGTACCTTAGGATAGCTGTAAGCTTGTAATACTTATCGCAATAAACGGGATAAACAGATGATCGAGGCGCTAAAAGCTTAATATATGTGATTTGTCTACGATTAACTCCATACAGGGTGTAAACGGAAAGGTGTGGTCATATTTTAAGAACCGGCTCTACCTGTGGAAATGAACAACTTTCTCTAAGAAAAAATAGAAAATTAAAAAAAAAAATGTAATTTCTATACAAAGTTATCATCAGCTGATCAATATTTCTAGGCGAGGTAAAAAAAAATTGAGTATTTCCTCAGGTTTTCTTGAAAAAAGTTGTTCACATTGATGGGCAGATGCAGTTCTTAAAATATGACTACACCTTTCCGTTACACCCTGTATACTGAATCTATAGACATAAACATTACGGTTTAAGATAAAATTCTTTAACCTTTCGAGATAAGTAACAAAACTATGAACACAAAACTAAAGTATCCAACAACAGTAAGATAAAACACATTAGTGAAGCCGATGACAACTCACATAAATTACTGAGCTTTGATAAAGCCGACGTTGAAACAACGGCACAAGTTCTTAATCATTTCGAAAACATGACTATTGTGATAAATTTTGAATGATTTCTAAGTACCGACCTTTTAAGACAAAACCTCTCTTACATTAATACCGCGCCTTCTTGACAACTTAATATTTGATGATAAGCCATATCTAATGGGAAATATTAAAAGGAAACTAAACGAAATAAGGAAAATGTACAATTCAATTGAGAATTTGAATCAGTTGACGCACTTGTTTACCTTCCCGACCCCAGCTCACAAAGGGCGGGCCCCTGTATTCATGGCCGCAGTTCAAAGTAATAATAAAGAGCCTGAAGCCAGAAAACATCTATTTCATATACCGCACGACTACATAAACACGGGCCTCCCTGAACCCCCTCAAACCTCCGAAGACCACAGAACATTATTAAAGTAAGGCACTACACAAAACTAATTCTGCGGCTCTTATTCGGGGTGTCCTTTGGGGTTTCCGATCGGAGTTCTCACAATAAGAAATTCTCATTCCAAAATGTAGTTTAGTAGTTTTCCGCGGGTAAGGGATACTCAACAATATGCATAAATGGTGTGAGCGCTAATGGTGGACTAGAAGAGGCGAACGCCGAGCGGATATGCGGTTCTATATGCTGCCATAAATCATATTTTTATACTTGGCGCGCGGTCGGCGGCGGGCAGCAGATAGCGCAGTTACTGCCATCTGCGACACCCCAATCGCCGCAGCTTAATTTCAACAGATTCGAGGGCGAATCCCAACTATTAATACCGCAGTATCAATACGTAATATTCCGACAGTAATGAAACCGAACACACGTTTCCACCGCTATCTAATTTCGTTGCCGACTTTTGTATTAAATGGTTGTCTATAATTGTTGATAAACGTACTTTAATATCGTAAAAATAGTTGCACCTGTCATAACTCATAAGTAATGGCACCGTCAGCCATTAAAGTAACCAGGTCAGAAATGAAATTTATTATTGACTTGTTTAATGATAACAATTTGACACGCTAGAGCGATGATAGATAACGGAAACATCATTTGACGCCGTACTAACGGTGAGTAAAGAATGTAATTTCCTTTACAATGTGTTAACAAGGGCCGAACATGGAGCCAAACTATATGACGGTTAAGTGCACGCAACAATGGTAGATAGCATCGAGGCGCCTTTCATGGACAGGCGCACTCGCAGCGTGCAGCGCCACGCTTCGACAAGGAAATTGACATTCAAAGGTAACCCTCAGCTTCGCTTTTTTCCACGCACAACTAAACATGTCCCCACAAACATAACATAAAATTAAGGTAACAAAACTGAAGTTAAACTCTGTGGAAGGTGTGGGTGGATCTATCAAATACATCTATATTGAAATAGTTCCCAAGTATTTACGTATCCAATCAATTTGTATCACAATTGCTTTGATCGAGCTCACGGATAATATAGCTTGTATGGGTTTACAAATAGAAAATAACGTGACGAAAATTGATAGGTTTACCTATTATTATATATATATTCAGTTTCTTTTTAAGACGGAACAGCATCTATGCGTGCGTTTAATATTGTGTGTTTCTTTCCCGACTCTAATTACGGTACAAAACGCAAACTTTCCCATAAACTTAAACGACTTCTCCAAATTGTAAACACAAATGTGTTTACAATTTAGAAAATCCGTCACAAAATAACTTAAAAGCGTCAAAGTTTAGTAATTAACGTCGGTATGTAAACATGAGTAAATGCGCCATACGTCTGCAGAGACACGATCGCCAAACTGAGGAGTTGGAAACTGGCGGCAAATATTTGGGCATATATGGAGCCGGGAAGTTCGGCCGAGCAAGAAATGATTTCCATACGGCCCGGACAACGCAAACACAGTTCACCCATCAAAGTCCAACACAAACTTGCAACTTAGTTAATAGCGTTTAGACGATCGCAAACGTTCCTACCGACCGAATTCACATTCGCTTTGTGCATTGCTTCAATCCTCTTTGGTTTGATAGCTGCTTTCGTATTATCTTATAATGTTGCGATTTGTATACTAAGTGCGAGTTTTGCCCCGATTTCTGTAGGTACTTACATGAGAGAATATAAAATAAAGTTTGCGTTGGATCAGATTGGGTCTTTCTACGAGTATCTGTGGCTCTTGGCCGTAATTGCAAACACACGACCAGTCTCATCTGTGTTGCTGATTCTGCGACGTTTGCGGATTCGCGTACTAACCAGCTTGTCGTTTGCAATTTCTTATCAAATGCAAGATATCCCAACATTATCTATAATTAGCACTACAGAAACAAGATTCTGCCAGCTACTGTGTCTCTGTGTTCACTGATCAAGGGTGATCCATTCTCAGAAGTAGTCCCTTAAAATTATTCACGGTTACACGAAGCTAAAGAGCTCCTACATTTGACTAAACATTTCCAAAACCACGAGACGTGAAGCGTCTAACTACAGCTGAGTGCACATCTCAATAGTGTATGAACTAGCTCCGGGTATGTATGCCATCTAACAAACGGTAGCGACGACAGTAGACAAACAAAGCTTCAGTTGATTGCTAATAGTCTCTCGGTTATTACAAGCAAGATTGTATGTGACAGACGAAACTATGCTTTATTATCCACAATCTACCACACAAAAGGGTTTATTAAACACGACTGTCCTTCTTAAAAAGTATGTCTCTGTTCTGTCTCACTTGAAAAAATTAAAATGTAATTAACTCTATCTATGAAGCGCTCACAATCTAACCCTTGAACTTCACCCTGAAAGCATTCCTCTGCCGACTCCCAAGCCCATTAGGCATGTTCGTGATCGATTGTTTATTATAACCGGTGCAGCATCTTATTAATAGTTCGTATAATTAGAGGAAACGCCCCATCAAGCTTCACCGTATGTCCTCGGCGACTATGAAAGGGGCACTGAATACGTGCGGTTCGTTCAAACCAATCGCTGCCAACGCAGGAAGTTCAATTATCTTCCTTCTACTTTATCGCATAATGTCGACACAATCATTTCATTAAACTGAATCTTTGTGATTCAATCGCTCATAATTGGACTGATCAAACGGACCAATTACTGGACGTCCCTAGATGAGTGCAATATGCGTAATTATACGAGCAACGATACGTAATGGAACTTGGACGCATAAATTAATAATGCAAGTACAACGAACTTTGTCACAGAGAAACTAATCGTATTACAAGTTCGTTTTATGACTCGATTCCATGAGAAATCGCCTCTACATTATCATTAAACTAAAATCGTATTTGTAGAAGCTTAAAATATTCCACGGATGATTCACTCCATACTATACCTATATTTAAAACTCACTCGAAATACGAATGGATATGAAACGCCTGCTCTGTGTAAACAACGTGATGGAATCATAATATTGTCTTTCAATCCAACGGTTCCATATCGAGAATTTGTCAGTGGAGCACAACAAAGCTTATCACGTTGCATCCAACAAAGGATAATCCAGGATCGTGGCCGTCGATACCACTGTCACAAAGTTGGACATAAATCTTTCATGTTGACGGCGATCGACATCTACTGCGTTTCTCACCAACACACACATAATCTCCTTCTGTCGTCGACTGTCCCCTATACTTACTACTTCTAGCATTTGTAAACAAACCACTTTTCGTTTGGATAATACACTCGTCGAGGTGAGGCACCGAACACAATGGTGACGCTGTAATAGTTTCCGTTTTGAATTCTAAGAGATGTCTATTGTCTCCTTTCATATTGATTGAGTTCATCTCTTATATTACGACAAATACCACGCGTCGGAAATTGTTTTCCGGTCAAATTATGGCTAAAGTAAAGTTTTATGTCGATTGAAATTTACGGGTAGATAGGTTATGAATCATAATCAGCTATGATATTGATTTCAGTGTCAGCAGGTAGGTTCTGAGAATCGGTAGATGGAGAGGTTCATTGAACGCGTCGAATAATGAAGTTCTATTAATAGCGAGGCGATATTTCGTCATCTCGGGAGACAGCGCCTAGCGCATATTGGTGTGTGACAGTGACACCGGGTATCAGTGGAATCAGTGCCGTCGCCAGATATTTCGGTGCACCGGCAGTCGCCGGACGCTTATCGGAAAAGGGTATTTCAGCCTAACCCGTTTGAAAAATAAATAAACTGCTGTCCCGTCCGAATAAATACAATCCTCGCTTTGACACTGCTTCCTATAAATAACTGTAATGAATAGGCGGTTGGCGGGCCCGCAGCAATATGTATGTAATGTGGACGTTTCCTCGCCTGGATTTATTTCCCTCCTTATTTGAATATTTTATAATTGAGAAGGACATGTTCCTTTATAGTGTCACAATGGTGGGACGGCCGTCGACCAGCTGGTTACATGAAATACTGTAGAGAGCTCACATGAACACAAAGAACTTGGTCGCGATGGTGAAGAAGGTGCGTCACATACCTAACTGTATACTGCATTATATTGTAAGCGTACAAAAACTCCAAAACCTTATACAAGCATGTCTAATTGCCGTAAATGCTTATTTATAACTTAATTAATACCAATATTAACCGTTAGAAAGATAGATGTACAATAATGTCACACGCGTTGGGGAACATGATTTTCTGCCATTATAATAGATTATTTAATGCATATTCAAGTATAGTGAATACGATATAGGTATTGTTAGAAAGAATCTTTAATGTTTCAAGACGACTCGACGTATTCGGTGTTCATCATATTGAGTTGAGCAAAAATAGGTAATCGTGGAAAAAGAAAACTGACATAAAAATGTGTTATTTTATTTGTAAAACAATGGTCACACACCTGCAATTATTTATGCACCCTTAAAAAATTGCATTGGAATTATTCAACAGTAGGTACCTACCTGTGCACCTTGTTTTTGGCCTTGTTACTTGAAAGCTGCTCTTTATAGCAATACATAATTATAAGTTTAAATTAAAATACCTAAAAATAAGTAGATAATAAGCATGAACCCTTATCTTTATTGCCTACTAACATAAACCTATTGCCTAACTATACCCATTCTATTTTATCTACAAACCTTACCTATATCATAATAAAACTACCCCAACATGTATTCGCAATATTAAAATTCTCCTTACAAAAGGAAACGTATTTCCCATTTTAAGAGCAGAACAAAATATTGGCTCTTCGTACTTGGACTGGCTCCTAGTGTTTCCGATTACCCCAACTTTTCACAATGTGCCTAACGTTTCCGGACGTTTCGTGATATCTGAGGCGAGTTTTTGATTCGAGAGCACATATTTGGTGAGAGCCGACCAAATAACGGACCACACAGGGTGGCTCCATTTGTCTGAGCTCCTCTGCTCCCCGAGAGATAACAAACGTGCTCGCCGCTCTCAGCTGCACTTATCTAAACACTTAACTCGAGCCATACACAAACAAAGCTGCACCCTAACTCACTTTTTACCACAAAACGTCTTTTTTTACCCTTTAGGGCTTCGCGGCATTGCATGCTTTGCGTGCCGACTGCCTTTGTTTGTGTCCGGAAATTCATGCATTTTGCCGCAATGTGCAGTTAAAGGAAGATACTTTAGTAAAGAATGACCTTTCCGTTTTATATATGACGAGTCACCGCTCCCCCGGTAACAGAACCCTCGATTACTTTTACTTACCTTCGTGCCACTTTAGTGAAAGCATTATTTGTCTGCTACTAAATAAAACACATTACCGCCGTCCAATATAATTTCCAGGTATAAAAAACCTTTTAAGACAAGCACCTAAAAAAGGTGAACGACGAAATCTTTCTAATAACAGTTTTGGTCTTGTCCAAGGTACACGTCATCAGGCGTGACTAACGAATGGCTCGCCCTACAGACCCTAAATTCAGAGTCGTAAGTATCAGTGACACGACACGCCGAGGCCGCCCGGCCGGCCATCTACGAAGGCTGCCGAACATTACCATAACTCTCACCGACCCATAAACGTAATTAGAGACACCAATAACACACCGAACACTTGAAACACATTAATCCCTTTTGATTAGGGGTCAACGATCTTGGCTGTATATCAAACATGATGAGGCGAGGAATCCTGATCCCAATACAGTTCAACTTGTACAAATAAAAATAAACGGAGCCACCGTGACGATTGGATTAAATAGTAAACAACGTGTGCTTGGATGCATCAGTCAGAATTAAGATCTCCGATAAGACATGATAAGGGCTCTAAATTAGTGATCTCAGCAAGACTTAAAAGATTAGCATGACTAATTACTTAAAATATTTGATAAAAAAGATGTTGCTTAACTTCGATCGGAGATGGCATGTAAAACTCGTAATTATCTTCGACTATGTAGAAACGGTACATACTTAATTCAAATCTTACAGCCATTAATAATCCATACGGAGCCATTTAAACTTTGATAGAGATTGATAAATCTATTAGATATGACTGACGCATCGTTTAAAAATATTTTGGTTTGAATAATCATAAAGTGTCGGATTTATTATAAACTACTTACGAATATGACCATGTTATGGTTTGTTTTCATTAAACGAATTCATTAAAATAGTTAAAACTTGGAGAGGAAGCAGTATTACTGTTTCAAATGAGTTTATTATTCCTTTAAAAAATCATAGTATCTGCTACTGTTTTATATAAAATATAACATGGTTCCACATTATCAGGGGTTCACTGTCATTGTGTGTTCGCAACAGTAGCATTCTATACTACTTTAATCAAACCCCAAGTCCTGGTACCTATAAAGCATTTCTCCCCTTTAACATTTACGTTATAATCGCATTACAACATGACAACAAAAACCGTTAGAGGATCCAACTAGTTTTTACAATCCCTTTTTGCCACTTCTGTAAGTTCATAGCTCTTCGTTTGGCCCACGACACAAACCTCCATAAACTCGAATATATTATTGCGGCGGCAAATCGTTTTTCTACTAAACGCTGTAATCTTTTGAGGTTATTTAATGACCAGCATTTTATTAACCGACGACGTTTGATTAACTTACTCTGGATTCCATTTCAATACGTAGGTTTTTAAAAGTAAACTGTCCACTACTGCATAATTTAAATGAGTTATAGTTAGTTTAGAATGTTTGATTCATTCAGGGCAGCCCACAGCATCAGAAATCTATATTTCCCGTGTTACAATATGAATATCATGTTACATGGAGGTGCCTGCATAAATAAACAATAATGTAATTGAATTAAAATTCATATTATTAGATCATAAAAACTGGATATCTAACTACGAAGACAGACACGCCATAAATTGAAGTGAGCACCCAGTGTCTTAGTCCTGACAACCTGTTTGACTTCTCACAGTTTCTAAATGCCAATCTTATGCATTCATCATTAGCGGACGTCACAGCCATTAAACGTGTAAATATTCACCGCGCAAGTAAACTGCTTTGCAATTCAATGGGCTGGTGCAAGCAAACGAATGACCCTTATCATTTGGCTTGGCCTGGTCAACCGTGCGACGGACGTACCGACCACTTTTATACGTAATAATTTATAAGCCGCGGCCATCTTGCTGAAATATGGACACTACAGCTCTACGGAACAGCGACCTGCTTTAGTTTTGCCACAAATGAATATTCACTCCCCCCCATCTTCACTTACTGAACTCACCTTCCACCACCAAGTGACATCGCATTTTTACTTTTGTAATATGAAATATGTAAATGACTAATTCAGCAAATTACACGATTTAAAATGCAACTGTGACATTTTCTTCTATGAAATTATAATAGCAAGTAATAAATTGCGGGTAGTTTCAAATGACACGCCATTATTTTGAAATTGAAAGCGACTGTGCTTAATTGATAAAATATTACACATGGAATTGTCGTTTAGTACATTTCACGGACCATGGGGTTGGTTATAGGGAAAAAATGTAGATGAGACAAAATGTCAATCGTGTTTAATTCAAAACTAGGGTTCTGCTGGCTTGCTGGGACATGGTTAATGTAGTGCAACAAATGAGTCGCGCCCTCACTCATCTCGGTGGTTTTTGTGTCCAAGTGTCAAGCCACAAATGGCAAGCCATTTTTGCTTCTACGCTGTTCACTTTTAAGTTGAAAATTGAATTCAAATGCACTCTAGTGCTATCATTTGTAGTGGTGAAATCTTGCTCACCCCTGTACACTTCGTACTGTTACGTTGTCAATAGCTTTGTCTCTACCGCTGTGACAAGTGGTGTAGTTTATATTGATTCTACACTTTTATTGCTGTTACTGTTACCGAATCTCAGCAGAGAAGAATATTGAATGTATTTTTTATTTGACCATTATCTTCGTTTTATAATGGAACTTTGAATATATTCCGAACCATTAGTATCTGTTTAACGTTATCACCCTCAGCCATCGCGTAGTTCAAATTAAAGCAAATGCCCTTATCGATCGCTTTGAACTCGAAGTTATTTGTCTTTCATTAGGCCCAGATCGAGGAAATCCAGTAATGGATCCTCATTTGTATCTTCCTCTGTATAAATAATGGCGTCGAGCGACGATCCGCACGCCTCGCAGCCGCCCAAAACAAATATAATTAGAGAGACATTGTCCCGCCCGAGTTGTTCCGATATTTAACTATAAACACAGCTTTTAGTCTGTGATCATTCCCAATGTTTGTACCATATAGTCGTCAAAATAAATCATTCTTTATGACTCTTCTTCTTCGATAATTCTTATTTGACAATTCTTACTTTAAACATTTCTAATTCGTTGTGACTGATTAAGTTGAAATGGAACCATACATAGAAAGTAATACCATCTAAAGTTTCAAACTAGGCAGACCGCTTCACGCTCCCGGCTTCCATTATTTTGAAAGTTATTATGAAAAGGCAAATGTTTAGAGTCCTGACAGCTCTCGTCCTCGCCATGAATGCTTGATAAAAGGAACTTTCAACTGAGGAGAATAAACCGCAAAACAGCCAAGCTGTCGTGACTAGTTCTTCGCTTATTCATTCTAAAGGAAGCCTAGTTAGACTAGATCCTACTTGCTTTTTGTGCTACACGTAGAGCCTTTGACATAAATAGCTATCTTTAACTGAACCACTACTAGGAAAAGTAAAAATAAAACAACCCAAATCACATCGGTATGTAGTACACCCCACATAGCCTAGCATAGCCTGTGAAAGTTATTGCGCCATGACCATGTGCGCGGTAAACATAGAGCAAGGGGTGCTCTATTGGCAGTACCCATATCAATGTATGCCGAAAAGCGAACACAATCTATTATCAGAGGAGGTGGGGGCGGAATGCGATAAAATTTTTCAATCAGGCAACCGCCGAAAAATATTTACAGTGTAACCCGAGGCAGCAGAAGCGGGAGGACAATATTGTGGAGCGACGAGCGCTAGGCGATAGGCGCCCGCGGCGGCCGAGCGTCGGCGTCGCCGGCGCGGCGGTGCGCGGTGCGCGGTGCGGCCTTCCGCCGCTTTGTGCCCACTGTCGAAATAATATTGAACTCCGGGTGAAATACGAGCGCCCGCGGAGGGACGCCTCCTGCGAAACCGTTTTTCCGTTTCGCTGAACAATAGCAAGCGTTTAGTTTAGGACTCTCTGCTTCACGGAATCGGGTCGCACAAGGTGATAGGTATTACATTTTTATGTCAATGCGCAAGATAAAACTGTTTTATTAAACTTTATAACCCACATTCTCGTTTTACTCACATTAAAGAAAGAGATTTCATGACTTACGAAACAATTACGTCTCTATTTTATATGCATCGCGTTCATTTCAAATCACGGCCGTTAGGTAAAGTCTTACCGTTTTTGCCAACCCGGGCTATTTCTTTCAGTATTTATTGCAGTACTTAATTTGCATTTCTCGGGTATTACCGTAATAATATCTTCAAACGACAAACTCGGTAATAAAAGGCTATCGCATACGGCTCTCCGTTAGGTATGGAAATTGTAGGTACGGGCCGTGAGTCCGCCCCCCGCTGCAAGCTTGGCTAATGGAAAATTGTTTATCACTATCGTGTTTCTGCGCGTGAGCACGATTATTTACGTGCGGGTCTTCGCAGTCTGCCCGTCGACCAGTAATTGGCCGCTTATTCGATATCGCTTCCATTCATTTCCCGCGATAAACCTGCCTAGTTGTGCCTAGGGCGCATCTACACTGACCAGTAAGCTCCTGGGATCATATCGCGTAAGATTATCTCTATAGTTATGATTACAGATCAGCACTATAAATATTTAAATAGGTACTTAAATGCAAATATCCTGAAAGCTTCATTTTAATGAGAGTTTCGAATATTACAATGTTACTGCTACGCAGTATTCGGTGCGTAGCAAAGTTCGTAGCCGCGCGTAGGCACTTAAAACAGAAAGCACATTTTTAATCCAGCGATCCGTGCTTCTAACGTTAGTTAAACTAAACGTGAAATGTAAATGTTGGCACTTCCGTCGTCAGATATATTTCTAGGAAAATGATATTCGCTAAATATACACGAGTGGGCGCGTACTTGCGCTAGCCGCGCGCCGAGAGCTCTCCCATTCATGAATCAACTTCAGCATTACCTAACCGCCACGCGAGACGACTAAAACAAACATCACGCTATAAGAGTTATTAATAAGAGTTGCGAGTTCAATGAATCAGAGCGTATGTACCGGATTTAAATCGCTGTATCATTCCGATGTGCACCGAACTCGTGCAGTCCATCGCCACAGATTACTGCAGCTCCACATTTAATGAGCACAAAATCCAACCCAGCTTTGCGGAAATCAATTACAATATCAATTTATATTTATGAACTCATCCAGCGATCTAAACGATTGTATAAACTTAATTGACTGTCACAGTTAGCCTGGTTTATTACTTCAACGTGTAATTAATATGGCTGTAGATTAAACTCTCCGTAGAAAATTCTCATTCGTTCGAGAGGCCATTTTGACAAATGTTTTTAATTAATCCGTTGGGTGTGATCGGTGTCGAAGAAGGCAGCTATTTAAGTGGACAGATTCCAGGCGTGGCAGACTGCGGCCGCGGCGAGATGTATGAGCGCTGAGCGCCACTTCTTAGCATTCTGTTTATTTTGAATTTGCTTTTTCTCTTTTTATGATTCTCGTCTGTGTAAATTCCTCGTTTCGGAACGCTTCAATCTAACTTTCCGCTTTAAATAATAGTAAGCAGTATGTATGGATGATAATTTTATTCAGTTTCTTTGTAGTGAAAACGTTCGTCGAGGGAGGAAATTGGCATAGCAGGGCGATGCTATTGTTATATATTTCGTTTTAAATTGGGGAGCTTTCTTGAATTTACACCCGTGACTTGCAATAGGAGGGTGCGGCTACGGCGAGGGCTCCTCAGAGCTCAGGCTACGTGTTTGTATCGATTGATCCGCCAAGTGTTTTATTCGGGCACCTTTTAATCTTTATTCTTTTGTCAGACACCTAATAAGTGTTGTAAATCCTCCTTGAATAACTTTTACGTTTTAATTTGCGTTCAATATGAACTATGCGAAACAATCATCATTGAAAGCCTCGCCCAGGTTCGAGGCGCTTGTTCCACGTTTATCTCATTGTTCTTCATTCAACCGACGAGGCAATTAGTTCCGAGGTATCTTAAAATAAACTCGATATCGATGCAACAAAATGTTCTTCGTATTAAAATAAAGTCGATAACATCGCTCGATCGTTTTCGACCCTCGCAATGAATGTGGGGGGCGTTTAGAAGTCGACCACAAAAGGAAAACTAAACGTTTACATTGAGTAACGCAACCACACCTTTAACATCGAAGAAATAACTCTTAGGTATTTA
This sequence comes from Polia nebulosa, assembly GCA_951329385.1. NCBI lineage: Eukaryota > Metazoa > Arthropoda > Insecta > Lepidoptera > Noctuidae > Polia > Polia nebulosa. Next base: position 15,365,660 of record OX589593.1, on the reverse strand, counting down.
AAGTCTTTTGGATAAAGCAGAAACAGTAACAACCACATAACAATTCACTACACACATACGAGTATGTAGGTATGCATACCTTTGCATACCTACATACTCGTATATTGTGTATGAACTTTTACGTAGCTATTCTTTAAATAATATGTTTACCATTACATTAATTTAAATTCCACAGGTTCAATTAAGTACGCACTCAGGTCGTCGTCCGATGATAACATTTAGCAATATGGAGTCTATTGCATATGCCAAGTGCCGTACTAGTTTTTAGATGAAAACAAGAGTCATCTGCAAAACGTTTACGAAAATAGCTGTCGGCATGTCGTCGACGACCGGTGAACTGATCATATGGCACCTGTTTCACTGCAAATTAACTAAATATAATATGTTGACATTTCAATTACGTTACAAACGATATCGCGTTAGTTTCATAAAACGGCTAATGTTATTAATATTACGCGATTCACATAAACACTGAAAATTACACCCGTTTGGCAAACGTTCAATGGAACAATTTAAACTGAAACTGATTTTTCACTCATGATAAATGTGAATTATTTTTTTTTGTACTTAGTTTTTAATATAATAACTAAGGACCGGATTATATGCATTTGCATATTTGCTTGAAATTGCATATTTACCCCATTCTCAGCGGTTATTGTATATTTTATATAAAATCTAGTGATGATGAAAATGTTCGCTATATTTACTGTTTTTTTTTTGTAGGTTACCTTATTGATATAACAACACTAAATATGAATTACGTTATTGCCGGCCAAATCTATAAGCCGCACGGCTTTTGAAGCGCTTACTAAGGCTTTGAAGGCTTCTGAATGATCGAAGACACAATCTTACTACTGAACATTAGAACAATACACAAAAAGTTTACAAAAATGTTAAATAATTATTCGTTTAATTATATTATTATAGTCTATAGGTTATTAAACTTTGAATAAAAAATTTACTAATTGTATGCTGATTTAGAAATAAAAAATTTAAAATTCGCACTTTTTCCACTTTGCATTTTCTAAAACTTATCGTTATGAAATGTTGCATGATTTACTGATTTTCAAGCATAGATTTACGCATTTTTCAAGCATATTTGCATGCATATCAAGCTTAAATTATGTTTCAAATAATCCGGTCCTTTAAAGTAACTTACTTCTGAAACGTATTGTCTACATTCTTTGCTTGTGAACAAATCACTTGACCACGCAATGAAAAACACTTTTATTTACTTCTCTCATACCAATAAACCAGTTGAGCGACCAATCATTTTAGGGCTAAAAGCGTTGTGGTTAGCCTCCGCAGGCCTATATTTAGGGGCGCGATGCAATAAAAGCACATCGCTGTCCGGCCCATTCCCGCACGACTGTGCAAGATAAATGGAAGGTCCGGGCTCCGGACAGGCCCGCCGGACCAAGGAGGCGCGTTCTCACGGCCCGTGCTGCGTTTCTTTCTTTTTGTTTCATCTGGTTTCCGAGTTAGAGGTCGCCGTTGCTCGCTCTGAGACTAGAAGTGACCGCTGCACGCGCGATTGCAGCGATAAAAACTATGCGACAGCGCCGAGCCCCGACGACTAACGAGCCTTCACTTACCTGCCGATGTTTTTGTAATGCGCCATTCTTATGATACATTACGATTCCCGTTACTTCCAATGATAGTTACGTCACATTCAGTAATAACGAACCATGTGCTAGCGTCTGTTTGTGTGTCTCGTATGTGTAAACTGGTCGGGCTCTCTCACTGTTAATTAGACACGGCTCTCGCACGGCGCAACACCTCTGCTCATTATTTACCGCTTCATTAAGAGCTCACTCGACGAGCGCCTGTCAAAATCTCGCCGAACGCCGTCCCGCGTCCGTCTGCCGCTTGAAATATCGCAGCATTGTCCTACAATAACGCTGTCGTCGGCCTCGTTAATTGTCTTAGTCGACTCTCTCCTTCGCGGGATCTTCTTTATTTTAAAAGCGCAACTTTTGAGCTCGTAAAATAGAATGCTCGTTTCCGTTCCGAAACAAACGCATTGCGGTATTGCGCAACATTTCATTACTAAACCACAAAATCTCTTTTAACAAAAACAGAACGAGAGCATTCAGCTCATTTCGGTAACGTGCGGACTCCGAGCCTTCTGCCTACCGGCCGGTAATAGCACTAAGGTTATATTATAAACAATAAAATCCATTACTCTAATGATGATGGATTCAAAAAATCAATTTCGTATACAGTTATCTATGAAATGTCGGCAGCATTCGCAATCACGACTTGTATCGCTCGTAGCATGTTATTTTCATCATAATTTATGATATATGGGCACATTTTTACTTGATTTATGCTTACCCATAACCGCAGTGGATATTCAATATCCTTTCGCAAATAGTCAATCAAACGCCCAACCCAAACGAGGTTTTAGAGAAAGACTCGTATTACGCCCATACATGACTAACTCTAAAGTTAATTATACCCTCATTAATTATATAGGTATATTTTCCCAGATCATTTTATTTAATTAATTTTAATAGACTATAGTAACCGGATCTTCTCGCAGAAATTAGGAGAATAAACTGTGAGAAACGAATCGTTATAAAGCTCGTCTAGGTTGGACTAGTAATTTAAGTTAATTATATGTTATTGGAACCAAAAGCCTATTATTCAAAATAGCTTCAAGTTATTTCAAATAACCATTTGGTGCTAGCAGGTGCCTACCATTTCAACACCAAGCTAACGAAGGAGGAAATTGTGCGTAAGTTTAGCATTTTTATACGCACATTTCCTTTGATGATAAAAATAAAAGGCTGTGAATATTTGACTACAGTAAAGCACCAAAATTAAACATTATTAACCTCCAGTATTATATACAAAGTCCACATAATGTACAATGGCGGCGGACATTTTAAAGGCCATTTAAGGCCGAAGTCTGCGTGCCGGAGCATTGTGATTTCTGTACACGTTTTAATGAATTCGTCCTTCCGAACGTTCCTCGGGCTCCTCGGTCGCTATTCAAAAGAAAATTACAGTCAAGAGCCTCCTCGAAACAAACCCTTTAGGAGTCACGCTTCGTTCTTGCTAAACTTGCTCCAATTATTTCTATTCTCTTTTTGCTTATTCCCTTATGCGAGAGGTCATTATATCGGCGTCAGTTGGTGAGCGCTTCGGACGCGCCATATGTTCTCGGCTGAGCCTTTAAATTTAGTCGTGACAGTGAAGTTCGGATAATTGATTAATGGCTCACAGGGCGGACGTGTTTAAACGCTACGGTCATCGTTTTTTTACCGGAATCCCCGGTAATGATACATTCTGATTGTCTTCGAAGGTTTAATAAAAGAAGCACCATATGGCGCGGGCCACAGATTCGCTCCGCCGACAGTTGGTCATAACATGTTACGAAATCAATACGAGTTCTCATCTACCTGCTATCGACGGAAACTTGATTTTTACGCATTTATTAAAGTTACGGAATAGAATTCTAGCGATTTCAATTTACACTGGACATCTGGGTCACCTACTTGTAAAAGTTTTGACATATTATTTGTGTTTTTTCATCTGTTTTACTCCTGAAAGTTAGCAGAAGCAAAGTTTAAAATTGACCTAATTCCAAATATCCAATTAATAAACGTCATCCTTGTTTACGGATCCCAGAGGCCACAAAGTTTTAAATAAACAAACAATATTGGAGAAAAGTGTAAGAACTTTTGTTGTTTTGATGTTTAAAAGGCTCAGTTTCTCACATAAAATCTACTCGATCTCAATTTTTGTCAAATTATAATCTTAGAAGTTTATCAAGAACCAAACATTGTGAGATGCTTTAAAGCTTCTATTTTAAATAATAAAGCTCGTTGACAACTAAGACATTGCCTATCCTTTTTAGGGTTCCATACCAAAATGGTAAAAAGGAACTCTTATGGTGCGTGTTAGTCTGTCCGTCTATCACAGCTGGATATCTCAAGAACTATTAATGCTATCAACTTGAAATTTGGATCAGTTTTAAGTAAATGATGTTTGCCCAAGTATTTTGCATTTAAGAAATAAATAAAAAAGTGTACAGATATTTATTTTGCAACGGACTGACTGCCCTATCAGTGTGGAGTATCATAATTATGAAGGAACGCTGTATGCACATTCTCAATAATTTTTTCTTTTTTTTGTAGGCTGCATAGTTTTCGACTTTTGATGGAAAATGTTAAAAAAAATACCGTTCCCGTGCATAGAGAAAAATCTGAAATGATTCTATGTGATAGAAGTTTATGTAAAGATTACAGGAAAAAAACAATGGCTCTAAATAGCACACTTTTTCAGAATTCATTATCAAAAATTACATTAGTTCCACTATCGGTCAATAGATGGCGCTGACCTAAAACTGCAATATTCTACACAGCAGTGCTTTATATGATGGTACGGATCCATCGGTGCGCGACTCCGACTCGCTCTTGACCGGTTTTTTTTTAATTTATTGATAGGCTACACCAGTGTGGTCGTCAATGGAGCAATTTGACATTTTTATTCATGGACTCCATTATACTCTTTTTTTAGGCCGAAATGTTTTTCACCTCAATTTCCAAGGTCTTCGACAGTCGACTTTAGCTTTAAATCCAGTATATTGTGCCACAGATTGGGCGGCGCGCCGATGTCGAGCGGCATGGGCGGCGGCACGCTGGGGAGCGGGCACTGCCAGCTGGCCAACCAGCCGCTGGTGATGCCGGTGTTCCCGCTGCGCGCCAGCCAGCCCAGCCCGGTGCCCGTATACTCGCCCTCACGGTTCCACATAGACAAGCGGTGCCAGCACCGGTGCACGTGGAAGTGCCTCGCCATCGCCATGATATGCCTCTGTGTCATCTTAGCGGCGATGCTCGCCTACTTTATAGGTAAGTTACTTAACTCTTATTATTGGAAGCGACGATTTTTCAGCTGTTAGGAATGGTCCATTTTATCTTATACACTCAACAGCACATTAAGTTTACAAATTGACTTCGACAGCGCCTTTATTACGTAGCGACTTGTGGTTTATAGTACAATGGTAAATTAAAGATTTTGTCAAGAAGTTATGATGATGCATCGGCACATAATGATCCTCTCCTGGCAAACTGACTCATAAGTTGCATATTGTTATTAGCACAAGAGATATCCACTTGACACTGTCCTTAGTCACCATTAAGATAAGTGGTCCATTTAGGTGCTCTTGAGTAGATCCTGATATGAGAATTCAGTTATGTATAGGTATGATATCTGTTTCGACAAAGAATGGCATCCACGTTAGTATAATATGCTTCAGTCATGAGTCAATCAATTATAATAACATTTAACAAATAATAATAAAATTATACCATCGATATTTTGATACAAGCGTCTAAACTTCGTCATTGCGTGGATTACAAAAATAAAAAGAAACACAAATCAATTAACTTCAAAATCTGCATTTAGGAGATTAAATTTCAACAGTATAACACGATCGATGTCGTTGTGTTGTCGAGTAGGTAACAATGGCATAATTTAATAAGACAAGCATTGACTTGAGATAACTCAGATAACATAGATATAAGTGCTATTCGTAACAGACAACAGTATTCCATTAAGGGATTGCAATCCTACAAAATCGGACACACAATCTCACGGATTTTCAATTTGCGATCGTTCAAAGATCACGTCTGTTTGTTCCCACGTTTACATTTCTCATATAGATACGTTGAAATGACTCTGTACAACCTGACTTTAAAAAATATCACCACATAAAATCTCTAAAATATCTATTTAAATCAAATAAATCGAATGCCTTCCCTATCTTTATTAGAATCTCCAAGGTTTGTAAGTATCATGAACAAAATTATGCAATTCATGCATTCTACGTCCATTAAATAAGAAGCTTGTCGCAATTCTCAACTTCGGAAACTTATAACTACTGTACTTAAGTTTGATTGAAAAGTTGCGGCCTGATACTTATGAGCAAGCGGGCATATACTTCGTTCTTTGTTAAGTCTCAAGTATCCGTAATACATAAATACAACTATAATATAACTGCGAGCTTCTACATTTCTCAATTATTTATCAAAGTCTACAGTTAACGAACGTCAACATCTAACGACAACTTTAACTGGACAGTTAAACTAACTCGTAGGCTGTCTTTAATATTGAAATATCCAAGTACAGGTTACACTGACGATACATCTTTGTTGCTTAAATCACAGCGGGATGTACGGGGCTCTCGTTAAGACAGTATTTTTATTAACTCGCTCGGAATGCCGATTAGAATATTCATAACATTATTCTTTCACAATCCATTAGCGTTTGTGTACGCCTGTACGGCCTTCGCTGGGACGTCGGAGACAAAAGTTTATAGTAACCATAATGACGCCATGTGGGTTAAATTCATTTCAATATTATGAAAATAAAATAAATCGTTTTTAACCCATAGGTATCGGTTAGCCTTTTAGTAAAACTGACTCCCACGTTCGTTACAAAGGTAATTTAATTTAGGTATGGTATGGATCCGCCGACTATGGTTAAACAATGCCGCAAAATGTTTGTGGTTGCGATACCTTTGTTGTGCTATCAAAAATATTGCCTCCCATTCAAATTGCTATTTGGAATACAAATTCAGACTAAAACTATTAGCGTTATAACATGTCTGTGCCTAATCCTGCGAGCTCGCAATCTGATTGTTTTGCCAGATTACAAAGTAGTGTAAAATTGCACTCGTATGCTTTTATCCCCTTAATGCCGAATCGTGCCTGAAGCGGGATTCCATCCAATTAAGGGGCTAGTTCTGTATTGTATGATTGGAAACCGACAAAGGAATCGCCCTCGAGGGCTACACGAGATTATATAGTCCCTCGGTCTTAACTCTGCACTGAAACAGTAGCAAAAATTACTTTTGCTTTTATAAATTGCAATCTATTTGCGGACTAAACATTGCCAATGAACAAAGGAATTGTTTATTATTTTAATAATACGTACAACAGTTGCATTTCCACAGCGCTATCTACTTACTTATTTATTTTCACTGTTTACCTTTGCATGTAAATTCAACACGTTTTACAGCTATGGAAAACAGTAATCATACGTCGTAAATGCTTGTTTAAACACCGACTTCAATCAAAGTCTTTTTTCGTGTTGACCAAAGTCATGCTAACGGAAAACAACCATAAAAATACTTTTATTCATTTATCGCTATACGACCAAATCATAATAGAAAAATATTTCTATCATCACACCGAACTCAATTATTGAAGGTGATAAATTCAAATATTCACTTGGTGCATGCAAATGAGTTGATTAAACATTGATATTTCAACGAAAACAGACGTTGACCATTAGTCTTTTATCATTCTTTGTTTAGCCGGCATCCACAGAGAGGTTCGTAAAAAACAAAACAAACATCAGAAAAATATAAATGATGCGCCTAACGCAAGGCAACGCGCAGCGTGCGTCGGGCCCGCGAGCCCATGTTACAGTCGTTATAAATTATCTTACACTTCCACGTCCCATGTTATTCCACTACGAATACATCAGCCACTCGCAATCCCTGCGTACCCGGTACCCGCCAAACGACCAATCATAATTTATACATGCGAAATGTTTCATAAATCGCAAAAATAAATCCCTGTTTGATTTAACGACGAACAACTAATCCCTTCCTTGCGGTATAATAAAACAATACATTACATTTTATATGTAATGGAATGGCACATTCTCTCAACTGCATGTAATGCTTATTGCCGTACGCCCGTACTGAATGTGTACCTACATGAAGCAAAAGCATTTTGCGCTAACGACGGAAAGACACGGAACTATATAAAGGACCTTACACAGTTGCAAGTGTACACAAAAACAGCTGTAAAGTGGATTCTATATTTGTAGCGAGCAACCTAGTTAGGAGCTTAGTTAACCGAAGAAGCTAAACGTTACAGCCTTTCAGTATTACAACACAAGTGGAAGAGATCGATCTTTAACTTATGAGTACAGTTACAATCAAGAAAAGTAGGCCATTATCTGGAAGTGATCACAAGCATTACTACCAAACCGCAGGCACACGAGGCATCACAAAATAACATGAGCCCGTCACGGGTCGCCCCCGCCGCCACTGACGACGACGACGCAATACTTTTGGCCTATATCCGAACACACATTTACCCTGCCGATGCCGAGCCCTCGCAATTACTATAACAACTCGAACGATAATGACTGTGTATTTTTCGTAACTCGTTATTACTGAAATAATCATCCCGACACTATTTTACACTCATAAAACATTAAAGCTTTTGTTCTGTGTTAAATTATCGAGTTACTCGGAAATACTAGTCCGGCTAAAGTGTTCAGTTTTCCATTAATGACGTAAGCACTCTCAAAGAAGTTATTTCCGAAATTCGGCCCTAACGAGGGTGAGGAAGAAATGTGTTTTTACTGTCAATGTCGTGGAGCTATTTGGCAGGATAAGAAAAGGAAGTAACTGCGGTTAAAGCGTCGTATAAATGTGGCCACTCGAGTTCCAAGAATTCCTAAGTTCGTTTAAGTAAAAACACTTAAGCATAGAGTCAATAACGTTCTTCGCAATAAAGCTGTAACAGAAAGATTACGTTTACTTAAGTAGGAACATAAATGAACTCCAAATTCTTTTATTGCGTTTTTAACAACTAAAGTTGGGAGACATAAACACAATCAAAGTTAGAACGTTTCAAGTGGTAGTAACGTCGGCTGTATATATAAGTATACAATATACAACTAGACATATGTATGCATGGTTTACACGTACTTGGGCGACGTCACGCGAATCCCGTATAACAGTGGAACATTCGTAGAAACAATATGTCGTTGGGTGCACAGCCGCATTGCCATTTCCACTGAAAGTGCTCACTCGCTGTAATGTCGGGAAATTACTTTTGTTTATTTCCCTTCAAGCGAAGTCTTTTCTAAGCGGAGGGTGGCCGCGATGGCAAATTATGTACCTAATGCCGACTCAATTAGAGGCTTAAATGATCATTTATTCCGAATTAGATTGCTTCCTGTACTCAAGGATATTTGTATAGCTTCAATAACACTTGTGTATCTTGATCAAGTTGCTTTTAAAATATAACTCAAGTTAATGATTACTCTCTCTCTCTTTGCTTTAATCTGGATATGAAAGATAAACATTGAGTCTATCAGAGTTTTGTTATTTCATTCTATTTGTGAACTGTTTAGTTAACGATTCTTAAACCCTTTTAAAACGTCCAATAATCTTCATCTTGGTATTAACTTACTCCATTATTAGACGTGTTAAAATAATGTATTTGTAGGTATCTTTTAAGAAAAACGATACGGAGTTTTTAAGTACCTATAGGAGTAGCAAAATAATTACTGATGAAAAATTTTCAAACGTATCAGCGTTTAAAACAGTAATTATAAACAGTCCTCGAATGTCTAAACTATAGTTTCAATTTAAGTTAAGCCAGTGTTCTATTAAACAGTTTGAGCAAACACTAAATAATACTCTCGAAGCACGCTACGTGAACCGCTAACAACTTCACTGTAGTTTCGGCAACTCGTTCTACTTCAGCTGAAACAAAAACTTGTTTACATTATACACAACTAACTCTTATGAACACTGAAGGGTTTGCCAATATTGCTATTTTTAGCCAGAAAGGACTATTGTTTACTGGATTTAGTATTTATATGAACGAATGAATGAAAGCGGTTGGTTTCAGAATGAAAATCACCCGCGTTAAAATTACAAAGACCGTATCACTATTTATGTTATGGGTAAAGAACTACTATTTTAAATGACACTAATGGACCATACTTATCCGAAGATATTTAAACAAACTCACACAGTTTTATATAAAGACTTAATAAAATAAAGTCAGTCGATGCTTCTTGAAAGTAATGTAATGAATCGAGAGATGTAAGGTGTCTCAAGTCAATGAGGCTTATCGTATCGGATCTCACTTCATTTAGAGACCCGTTAAATTATACAGGGGAGATAAGGCAGCATGTAGCATATCTTCTATCGATGGCAGAGAGCAGCGGCGACCTGTCCTCTTCAAAACGATATACGCTTTTTATAACACGGCGACACACACACCTCGAAATTACCACATTTAGATTTCCGTAAGATAATATCAAAACCAATGAATCTGTTAAACGCTACCTATTTACTATTCCACTTTCGAAGTATCGACTCCTACTTTTTACTGAACTTTCATTAAAATAATGATTCGAAATAACAATAAAATATTTTTGGACACGCCTCCTGGCGTTCCGGATTTGTATCAAATAAAAACCGGGTCTGTAGTTTAATCCGACATAAATCTCCGGGTTTGCGCCGGTAGTTTTAGTGATGTAATGAAAAAATGTGAACCATCTGTTGCACCCTTCATTACGTGTATGGTGTATGAATGGGGGCAAATGCAGCTCCGTCAACTTTTTAATGTAATTGAAAATGTGAGGACCCCAAATGTTTTATTAAAGCTCTCTCCGCGAGCGTTAACGCTTTTGAAGTGGCTCCTGCACACGTTTGTCGCGATATGTGATGCTTTTGTTGTAAAAATAATTCTGTTATACAAATAACAAACCACTGTTTTGTTTAGCACGCTAAATATATGTGTAGGGCAAATTAAAACAAAAATAGAACGTGGAAAACTGTTTTGTCGAAAGCTTATTTAAGATTTATTTTGGGTAACAACTGTAATGGAGATTAGCTAGTCTATATAACATCATTGTGATTTTCTATAAGTCCGATATCAGCCAAACAGTTAAAAAACATAACAACATTTTACATCCTGTTGTAACCGGTACTGTCCTTTTTTTATACTTGCCCCTTTTTTTGACCTAACGTATCGATGAAACCTGCTGATTTATATACGCTTCTAGCTGACCCAGCAAACGTTGTTCTGTGCTTTAAAAATGGAGGGTGAAAAATAATTTCTTCTAATACCAACAAATATACAAATAAAAATCATTAAAACCGGTCGAGCCGTTTCGGAGAAGTGCAACCACAAACACCGTGACACGAGATTTTTATATATTAGAAGATTTGTAAGACCACTCAGTGGGTTTCCTAAAATTTCTGATACCTCGTTATTTCATAAACAAAGCCAACATATACCCATAGCTGACGAGTTTCATGAAGTATAACTTTATTTAATGACAAGATTTTATGATGATGTAATCAAAATTTGGATTTGTTTGTCTTCCCTGAGAAAATGGGGCAAACAAACCGCGACCTCGTGCGAACACAGTTAACATGCGCAAGTAACAAAGACAACGATATTAGATCCTGCCTGTAATGAAAGGAGACAGCACACATGAACTCTGGAAGATTTATCACGTGACTAATGCGAGAATGTGCGACGGCGCGTCCGTCCCGAGGGACACTATCAAACGAGTTTCGCTCCCCCAACGCACGATGCAATCTATGCTGAATCGTATTACAATAAATTGTATTAACTCGAAAAATAGTGGAGATAGCAAACATAGTCCATCTGCACACAATCGTCGCTTGCATCGGCCGGCGACCTCGTCTCCTCGAGCAGAAAGCACCCTCCATTTCCTCCCCGCCGCCGCTCAATACACAAAATTTATAGATTTTACGAGGGATCATCGGGAAAAGTCGCGACTTACCACATTGTCATATTTTATTTTCTTGCGAGGAAATTACGTCATCTTTGCTCGTTTATCTGAAAACATTGTGTGCGATGTGTGTTATTATTTTCTGAGCAGGGCTCTATCTAACTGAATGTGATGTTGGCTGGGGAGCGTTCAAATATGTTCAGCTTTCATAAAAGTGCTTCATGTTGTAGGGTCACCCTTACATTTAAACAAACCTGTCGAATATCAATGGCCGTTCAAGTTTTTATTCATATTTATGACTGTTTGTTGAATTCTGTTTAAGTATATCCATTCCATCAATATTTGATGCGGGGCAACGCACTAGACACGTTTTATGCTTCAAGTTTTCGAACTCAATAATATATCTCATTTTAGAAGTATGATTTTAAATCCATCTCGGCATACGCATGTAGCATTAACACTGAATATAAATTGCCTGCTTAAGTATCGGTTGTTAAGCCGATAAAGGTTATTGTCATTGAACTATCTACCCTCAGGACGGTATAGTAAAGTTAAATTGTCCAATCCTCAGCGCAAACGGCCAAATGGCGTCAACGTTTCGCGATCTTATCTGAGAGTAAATCTTGGGGATAGACAGGCAACTGTTGGGCCGGCCAGATAACTTAATTGCTCCGACACCGCCGGGGGTTATCTGCACGAATTATGGAATGTGCAAGCACTTCACAACGTGTCAGACAAAATATTCACACATTAAATTAATTAGTAAATTGACTCTACAAAAACGTAACCATGCACATGTCTCTCGACAAATTACTAACCATGTTAATTAGCCGGAACAAAATCTGGGTTGCGTCAATTAAGTCAATATGGATTGATATATCGCCCTTGACGCAACGCACGACATATTAGGCGCACATCCTGCGCACGCTCCGAAACAAATAAACGTTGCATCCCCATCCGAGCACAAATCCTGAGCGATCGTGAGCTTCTTACTGAACTAATAAATGAACGCAATAAATTCTCTTTACATTACTGACATTCAATGGCTCCCTTGCAGTTTCAATTGAATATTCCGCCTTGGCATTAAAAAGGAAAGTGCCTACTATACATATTTTAGCGCTTAATAAAAAATATCGACTACTAATAAATTACATCGATAAGATCCTATTTGATGCTTCAGTACCTTCAGAATAAATAGTAATTTCGTCAAGACTCGTGTCATCTGAGCCCGTGCTTTTCTTAGTTAACACCGTGAAGAATTATCCAATTAGATTGCGTAGCGCGGCATTTTATGATCGATTCGATAGCCAGCAACTGTCGCATAATGAGGAGACAACAGCATTCTCCCGAACAAGAAATGGTCGGGTGTCGAGCCACCTACGTGCTTGCTGAGCAAGCCCGTGGCAGCGGAACCAATCGCTCCGTCACAGCGCCACGAAATGCAGCGCAGCCGTGCTTCGCTTAATTAAAACTCGACGGGACATCACGTCGCCTACCCTGCATTCATACACCTCTTAAACTTTAAAATGACATCTCTTATTGTGTCGCATTTCGTAACACATTGCGCCCAAACGACGCGGACGCGACCGGCGCCCGTGTGAACTCTAATAGAATTACTGCTCGGCTTCTGGGCATTATCGATGTGAGCTATAGATAAGAAACAAACTTAACGGAAACTTAATTGGATGACCGGCTTCGAGAGGAAGATTTGGATCGTAGACATTATTTTCGATTGATAATATAAGACTTGGAACTTTGTTTTAATATTACCATTTCTTTGTTGCAGCGTTATCGTCAATTAAAAGTAATATAGACAATTCAAATTGCATCCTGGTACAAGATGTAAAAGCAGTAACACACGCACAAGGAATTAGGGATGCTTTATCAACGTCATCACCTTCAGACGGTAAGTTAAAGCTATATTTAACTTTCTATACGTGCCTATTTATTTTTGTCCTTTCGACATGTTCAAGAGGATGTAAAAGACTTCGCACGTTTCATTGCAGAATCAATATCAACTTCGTCTTTAGGCGGGTGGTCAACTACTGCAGAAGCGGCGCTAGAGTCAGTTGTGATACCACAGCAAGCGCAACAAGCAGCTCCACCGCCTTGGTCACCCGCGTTAGAAGTTAGAGAATTCGACGAGTTACACAGTGCAACTATACCTGCTTACCAATTTTGGAGTTCTGAATTCCGCAACAAGCAGCCCGCCTACGTTAGCCTTAACTTCACAGTTCCCTGGGGAGCTAATTTCGCCGTATATGGTAGACGAAATGTAGCTCCTAGCGTAACACAATACGACTTTGTAGAATTCATTCGAGGCGGCAGGGTCGACCACAGATTAAGGCGTAGAAGAAGTCCGTTTAGAGATAATCCGTTTCAAAGTAGTCTTAACGACTGGGATGCACTATTGAGCACGATTAACCCACTGCATAGATGGAACCATACGATAAGCAAAAGGTCAACGGATATGAGAGTAAACGTGAGTATATTGCAATATCTCGACACGGGAAGATGGTTTATATCCGTATACAATGACGAACTGCAGCCACACAATGTTGAAATGATCGTTTCTGAAGCGGAAGGAGTCACTAACTCGTGTCCAGATGATTGTTCGGGTCACGGCTCATGCTACCTCGGGAAATGCGAATGTATGGACGGCTACGAAGGGCACGACTGTTCAAAAAGTAAGTAGAACAAAATCATTAAACGACTATTTATTATCTTCGTAAAGAAGTGCATAAGTAATAACTTACATTTGTTTTCGCAGGTGTATGCCCAGTTCTTTGTTCGGGGCACGGCGCGTATGCAGGTGGTGTATGTCACTGTTTGGAAGGGTGGAAGGGTCCGGAATGTGACGTTCCAGCACACGACTGTGAGCCGGCCGACTGTTCCGGAAGAGGTCAATGTATCGCCGGCCATTGCCACTGTAAGGCTGGCTGGAAAGGACAAAAGTGCGACGAAGGTAAAAAAAAATCAAGCTTGAACAACATTTTCGATTGTGATTAGGGAAATCAATAGAAGTACTGACTTATTAATGATGTACAGAGGACTGCCTTGACCCGACCTGCGGTGGCCACGGATCATGTGTGCGCGGTAGATGTGTCTGCCGCGCGGGCTGGCGAGGAGCCTCCTGCAGTGAACGTGATGCGAGGGTTCAGCGTTGCCTTCCCGCATGCTCCCAACGCGGCGTGTATGACCTAGATGCAGGGAGATGTGTGTGTGACCCACTTTACACCGGAGACGATTGCTCACAAGGTAAAGACTACAAACAAGTTTGAACTATTAAGTTGCCTTACTTGTTCATCGTTTAAACTGCATTTCTACCTTATAGTGGTGTGTTCATTGGACTGCGGGCCGCACGGTGTTTGTGCCGAGGGAGTGTGTCGATGCGATGACGGCTGGACAGGCTCCATGTGTGACCAACGACCCTGTGACACGCGCTGCCATGACCACGGACAGTGCAAGAATGGCACGTGCGTGTGCACGCAAGGATGGAATGGCCGACACTGTACTTTGCGTAAGTTGCGGCACTCGTATTGAAATTAATATTGTAAATTCTTTGTTTCATGCTGCACATATAGAACATATTGAAGGATATCTGCCGTTCTCAATTTAATATCTAAAACAAACTCTACATCTTTTATTTCAAATGAAATAGAACTCAACGTACTTGCATAACACTCGCAAGTGCTATGTTCAAAACAAAATTATTTTCTATCACTTGACTAATTTCTCAATGTAAACAGCTGGCTGTCCAAATGGCTGTACTCGTCATGGACAATGTCTCCTGGAAGATGGAGTATACCGCTGTTCCTGCGCTGACGGATGGGCCGGCACCGACTGCTCCATCGCGCTTGAGCTCTCCTGTAACGACAACGAAGATAACGATGAAGGTAAGTGCCTCTCTTTTACAGAAAATAGGCTCGAAATTAAGGCCAATTAAATTTAAAACAATACAAACAAATCATATTGGCTGTCACTTGACAATGGCTACACTTTTGAAGATGGCATGACGGACTGCTCTGACTCGGAATGCTGCAGTCGACCTGAGTGCGCCGAGCACATCATGTGCCTAGCTTCCAACGATCCTGTAGAAGTGCTCCTCAGAAAACAGCCGCCTTCTGTCACCGCATCCTTCTACCAGCGCGTCAAATTCCTCATAGAAGAAAACTCTGTTCAAAGCTACGCTCACATGGACGAATATTCTGAAAGGTATGTGTTGCATAAGAAAACGTCTGAAATGTTAACAAACACCAAATCACTTCATGTTCGTAAAAGATGTCGTTAGTACATAATACTAACCATTTTAGGATCAGTAAAGTAAAAGGCAATACAACGATATCTTTTGCACCAGTTGGTTTAGGACTGACCTGTCGGTTTTGCACAATTCATGAATAATTTATATTTGCACTTTACAATGATTTTAGATCCGTGATATCATCGCCGTACTGTAATGTATATCCGTAAGAAGAAGATACAAAATTCATTATGACATAAAATGATTTAGGAACTAGCACCTTCACCATATATCCCGCTCATCTTCCTAAACCTCTCCGAGGATTTGGTGTGGTTATTTTAATTTAATTGGTAACTTCAAATACTTTTATAACTTACAATTTATTTTCTCATCTGGTGGAAGTGTTTTGATTTTCCTCTGTTTTCTCGCGTGTAAAAAAATATGATTTATTGTTTGCGATCCTAGCATGGTTATGTTTTACCATTGAATTTTTAATTTGAATTATGAGTTTTTGTATTTTATTATTATTTTTCACACCAGATCCGATGTGTTGTGTATTGTCTAATGTTCATCCCTTGTGTGTGTCTAACCCTACCTGTTTGTCTAAACAAAACAAAAGCGTATTATGAAAAGCAAAATGAAATTAGAACTAAATCAGCGCTCAAAAGCTTTCGAACAGTTTTGTTTGTCTTCACAATACCTAATAAAATAGCTTTACATAAGTAAACAAGGTAAAAGAACCAAAACTTGAATCATGAAAGCATTATTTAAATCACTATTAAGTAGGTACCTACTTGCAATCTTTATACAAAAATAAACATACAACTTGAAATTGATATAATTTTCTAAGACAAATACTTATATACCGCTTACTTTAATACTTTTATAACGATCCATTAGAAAAACGCGACTTTCATGATCTAAGTTGGTAAACAAATTCTTAAAGTTTTTATTTGCCCTACTTATACCGTGTACGTTGATAAAACTTCGAACGATCTCTTAAATAAATAAGACAAAGCAAAACTGAATAATAAAAGTAGTCAACCCACCTCGCTTAATATGCAAAAGCGCCTCTAAAAGTTTGTTTGCATTAAAACACGAGCCGCTTCACTATTTTATTTAAGTTCAAGAGTCTAGAGTGGTTATATTGCGTTCTGGCATTTGTTCCATCAGCCTTTGTATACGTACACATGACGGTTCCTCCAGCATTCACCATCCAGCATGTTTCTCTCCTCGATCAATCTTTGGTGCAACCTGCAACTGCAGCTTTTCTAAATTAATTTGAATTGAATCACAATGCATATTACCTATCGATCAATAGTGGTGGTTGTTCTAATGCAAACGGGCTTCGTCTGTGAATCGATTTGTAATTAACAGAACTTTGATTGGTAAATACAGTGTTAAAACGCAAGCTAACCAATATAGACGAGTGCAATCGGCCGAAGCGGTTGCAAAACCGGGGTGGGGTTGCACTGAGGGATGTAGGTATCTGTGTAGTAATCTGTCCTGTCTTTCTGTGTCCCTGTGCCGCCGTGTGTCCGCCACTCCTAGCGAGTTCTGGAATTCCTTTACACCATGGTAAGTGTCAGTCAGCCCGCCCTCGCCCCTCAGTGTTCAGTATCTGTTCACCTCTTCCCTTTTGTTGCGAATCCTGCATATGAGTGTGATGCCGGTGACCTCCGCGTGTCCCACTACAGACACGCGGACGGTGCCACAACTGCTTTTTCACTTTTCGTTCAATCCTTTGTCTGTATTCGTTTCATTCTCTATGTGTATGTAACATCTGTATGTTTGTCTTGAATGTTTTCGTGTGACTGCGACAAAATCCTCGCAATCTCAGCATAAATCAAGCACCGCCGACGCCGACGTCCGCAAACGTCGCGTCTCAACTCAAATATGATTTGCCGCAGTCACAATTGTATTTTGTACTGTTTATTTGTCTCGTCTACTGTGCTTATATTATAGTTCACATATATACTATGGAATAATTTTGTTATACTATATGAAACTTAGGAAAATCATTTACGCTTTCACGCAAAACGTTTTTAACACAATCGATAAGTGTAGGGCTTGCAAAATATACAAATCGACGCGAATTGTATATTATCAATTGAGCAAAATTTCAGCGAACACGCAAATTAAGCTTCAAATAAACTAACCCTTTTATGTGTTCCTTACCCTTTGTCTGCGTCTTTCATCTGTTAACCAACCCCCTACCCTTCGCCCGAGCTCTTTATGTGTTTAGATCCTCACCCTTTGTAACTAACCAAAACACAACTTATTTGAATGTATTTCTACTACTTCACATCGAAACGATAGCAAAATTGTCGACATTGTACATTACAACCATCGCTTCCATTAATCAGTCATCGACGACATTTTATTACACTTTGAAATTGGTGCAACGAACGTATTTTTCTCAATTTTCTTTCAACGCTTTCAGAACTGTCCGCCTCTGCACCAGCATTTATAACTGAATCTTCCGCATTTTGATGTCTGAAGGACAGTACAGTTCTTAAAGCGTTGACTTTGATACTGTTTTCAGTTTTTGTTGTTTTTAACTCAACCAACTGTTAATGTGATTTAAAGAAATTTCTACCCTATATATAATGTTGAATTTATTATGACTGTCAGACACATAGCAATAATATTAATGACTTGTCCTCTTTTCAGATACAACGTTACTTAGTTAGTCTAACCGTGTTTTATGATATTAATTAAAACGTGCCCTGTAACTTGTTACAGATAATATTTTGGGAGGTGCTAATCTACTTACAGTGTTTCTTTTTAGGTATATTTTTGATAACCGTATCGTATGGCATTTACTGTTGGCCTTCGCGGAAACACATGAAGAAGATGAAAACTTTTACGATATCATATTTTTAGAAGTGGCATTGATAAATACGTAGTTCTTGGTAACATAATATAAGAAAAATATTTTGTTACTTAGCTTTACACATAAATATTTTATTTATTTTTGTTGATTGAATCTACCTAGTATTTTATCTAGGATTTTATACGATATACCTAACATTTTATATTATCAAATGCGTTCATCTCAGTGTATTTCAGTTGATAAATTCTCGAGGATAAAAATTGTAGCAAAATGTCTGTTATAATAATACAAAAATATGTAAAGCTTAGCTAAGAGCTTTTGCTTATCAACACGTTTATGTGCGACGACGCTTGCATTTAACATTAATCATAAACGCAATCGTGATAATAGAGTATACGTATCATTTTATTTGCGGTTTATGTTACACATTTTATACGAATAAAGATTTAAATAAATAACATTGTGGCGTCTAGAGATATCCAATCTTAGTATTATTATTATAATAATTTCAAGATAAAATTTAATTTAATTATGAAACATTCAGTAGATACCTTTTAAAAACACACAGTTTTAGAAACATGAGATTTTTAATTTTAACTTGGTTACAAACAAGTCTAAAATCAATGATCTCACCCGACTGTTGTTATGTTAATTAACACTAAAAGCAAACCTAATCTTTTGTTGTTTTCCGATCGTTTACGTCGGCATTTTACTTTGTGCACTTTCAGCGGACAGATTTTTGGCTCCGATATCGGGTTTCACGTCGTATTTTTAAAGCTTTTTGCGCCCCCTGCGGAGACTCGCTCCGGGGATTCCGAGTCAAGCGCTACATTAAAAGTAAAACTAAGTTCACGTGGATAAAGCAGTGAAAACCATTTTCCATCAAAAATATTAACTTAGGTATTTTTGCCTATAATCAAACCACGCAACAAAAACGAATAATTTTCTCCCAATCTCAATATTGATGATTTCGCGAACATTTCTTGCACCAATTTCATCTCTCATGAATACCTTATGTAACCGAACATTCAAACATGAAGTAATATAACAAAATTGATTGACTATGGTTTGTGTGGCAGCTGTTACATGCATACATACCTTTCTAGGTAGATTTCCGTTTACGTTACTCTGTATGGTAATTTTTTGAACAAAATTTTATTTGATTGGCTATCTAGAGGATCTATAAATAAAATGTAAACAGAAATGTGCCCTAGAGAATTAGCTGATCCTAATACGAGAATGTGCAATGCTAAGACTTCTTATTTATTTCATTTTTCGATTTTATTTCATACTTTACTTCACTCTCACAGCGTTAACACTCTGAAATATGAAGTATAGCACGAGACCTCGCTCAACATTTTATGATCGAAGGTGTGCATTCAACGATACGGTCCACACATCATTTTTATGTCTTCTATCTTTTAGATCAGAGGCTATTTCAGCCATGCATAAAATACAATGCTTTTAAATAACTTGTTGCATAATCTACCTCACAAAAGAAAGATAAAACTAGATTTTTAATCACAATATTTACAAAAAAAAATTATTTTTTCCTTGAGTTTGAACAGTCTTTTTCGAAGGTCTTATAATCGTAAAAGCCACTTTCATGTTAAATTATTTCTCAAAAAAAAACTTTAATTTTCTGATTGTCTGAGTTATTTCCCTGTGATCAATTCCAAATACCTACTTCTTAAGCAACATTAGCCTCTTAGCTTTTAACGTGAACCGTATCGCTGAATGCCGGTGCTGTGGCCCGTGGCTCGTTCTGACGTGAGCTGGTCTGTGCAGCCGCGTGTCCGTGATGAGGGGGCAGGTGGTCTCCCCGCAAGGCCTCGGCATCATCGGCATCAGGGTCTCCGTGGATCGGGAGGCTCGCTTCGGATTCACGCTTACCAGACAGGGTGGATGGTTAGTAAATAACGAAGTGATTCTTTTTTTTCTGACAGTTTTGTCTAGGTGCTCATTGCTGTAAAATATCGTAGGTAAGTATCGACAATTCAAAATGCCATGGTAAGTTTATGATGTTCCTCGAAACGTCTTGTGAACAACAGTCGCTCTCCCCTGAATGATTTATACAGATCAATTTTATTCTTGTAAATTTCATCTCCCATCCGCCTGAAAAACCATGTGATGTAATGTGGTTACTACGCGACGAGTAATAATTTTGATAGAACTTATAAATAATCAAATTCTCAGTTTCACCCACCAAATGTTATTCTAACTTAATACTTTAACAGAATCTCTTTTAAAAATATTTTTACCGCAAAAATAAAAATGAATTAGTATACACATACTCGTAATTACACAAATTATCTTAAGATTAAAGTTGTTCAGAACCTCTTTTTTATCATTTCAAGCTTCGAACTAAAGCTGCCAGCTATCTATCTACGTTGGACCGTTAAGGCGCTATTAACTGCCAATGACTTTGAATGGTTAGCTTGCGTGTTCTGTGCTGAGCTCACGTAACGCGTCGTACGTCCACCCAGTAATAGGACTCGCCCATCAAAGATCGCTGTCCGAAATAAGACGCATTATTAATTTATTACAAATAAAACAACAGGTATTAAAACAAAACACTGAGACTAAATTATAAATAATTAAATGATCTTTAAAATGGTGAAGGTTTCATAAAAATACGCTTTATAGTTTTTGCGTGATTCTCAATTTTTTGTCCGCATTAGACATAACTTTACAAATTTATTACACTATGTTGTAAAAATATAATATCAAATATTCTCAAATCAAATTACGAAGGAAATTATCTAGACTAACATATATATTTTTCAAAGAAATAAGACTAGTCGTTTAGACGTGATGTTCAATTAAAAACCATTAAAAGTCATATAACTGCGCCTTAAGTCAATTTAATTGTTGTGTTTACTTCAATTAAGTATCAACCGACATTATAGCATGAGCCAGGAATTTTAGTAATTATAGTCGTTTGAAAATGCCACCCATTAAAAAACATTTAAAGTAATTGTTTCAGTTAGAAAAATACTAGAAAATACGTAAGCACTCATTAATGGTGAATCACCGTAACACTTCTATCCCTCGACGTAAATAAACGAATTCAAATAAAATAATTTGGTTTGGCTATCAGAGCAATTACCATGTCAAAACAATGTTTAAATATTAACTTTATAACGTCAAAAAATCTATTAGTCACGACGATGGTTGAGTCACGGAACGAAAATGTCTTAAAGAAAGTAATTGAACATTGCGTGACAAACAGAGATATTTGAACAAATATCTGTACAAACATTTGTGTTCATATGTATAGGATCGTCATTAATTTTCGGACACGGTGTTTGATATTGGTTGCACGTACGTAAGAGCATCAAGTATGAAATCGAATTAGGCGGCGGAACGAAACCTGTATCATGTGAACATGTTGTAATCAAATAACGCGTCACGTTTAAACTTTTAAAAATCAATTACCGTAACTCAGTAACTGTTTACGTGTAGTTTTGTTTCTGAACTTACAAGAAAAATATCAATAGTTTTCCTAAATGCACCATCGGATAAATGATTAACTCTGTTGTTCTATTCAAAGTAGTTCAAGTTAGAGGCTATAACATTTTCAGTTTCAGTAATGAAGCACAAATTTCAGCATTCTTCGAATTACACAAAAAGTGTTCGCCGTCTTTAATTTTTTATTTCTTCTCCAGATCGTAAATAACGTCACGAAACGTTTAAAAAAATGTAACGGGAAGAAACGTCGCAATTTTTTCCTTATAATGGAAGTGCTGATCATCAAACTAAACCCCTGCTCAACACGTTTCGATAACAAACTCTCATTAAATGTAAAAAAACGGTGAAAGAAACAAAGAAAAAACGTGAAAAAATATTGTACGGCGATGCTTAAATTAATGACAAGAAAAATATTGTAAGGGATCATTAAAACGTAGGAACGGAATACGAGGACCGACCTACCGTACTTGTTACAGCATTTCTACATTATTAACTGCAGTTTTATCGTGTTAGGACTAACGAGCATTTTACACATTATTTAGTACCGAGAGGTGAACGGAGCTGCAGGAAGTTCTGAATAAGTGCCTATTTATAAACACAAAGATGAGCAAGCGCTTAGAACAGGTGTGAATTCAGATTGCAGTCCATCAGAACTTATGTTTCCGGTAGAGTTTCATTTTCGTTAGGCAAACCGAATGCAGTAGAGATAGATTCATGACTATGTCAATGGATCTACCCTAGTATAGACCTACTCAGTCAGAATGCAGGACTAAGCTTTCTTACTCTCTTAATCGGAAAGTTAATGCGATTAAATTCTAAACTGAAGTGAGAGGGGTAACGATGGCGTAGACTTTTTGGTCAAAACTGCGATATTTCTGGGAGTGAAGTGATAAGTAACCCACAGATAGATACCGGCTTAAGAAATAAGGAAGAATATTTAAAACAATTATGTGATGGCTGACTTTTAAAAAGTTTCATCATCATCATCATCATATCAGCTGAAAGACGTCCACTGCTGGACATAGGCCTCCCCCAAGTGTCGCCACAATGATCGATCCTGTATTATTAAGTAGTATTAAAAAGCCTATGAATTTACATTTTGTTCTTCTAGTTTCTAACCTACTTAAAAATCTTTTTTTTTTTGCGATAAGTCAGCTCTTGACCTCATTCTTTACAGATGGGATGCGATGAATTAGGACTACGATGGAAGTAACGAACCCAGATTTATTAATTATATACTAGCTGACCCGGCGAACTTCGTAGGTATCGCCTCGGAATTTTGCCGATGTTTTAATAGTTATTCTGTTATTCCTGGCAGAGACAAATCTAACAAATCAAAGATCATTAAATCAGCCCAGCTGTTCTTGAGTTATAAATAGTGTAACTAACCCGACTTTATTTTATATACCTATTGAAATAGATTGCAATTACTCTGCACTAACAGTTTTAACCAACACGTGCAGATAGTCAACAATTATATCATTGTTAATTAAAAGTCCATTTTATGTTATTGTTAAATAAAAACTTACCAGAATTATACCAAAATTTAACAAAGCAAAAAAAAGACATTACAATTATCAAATATTTTAAAATAATATTAAACATTTTATTCAAATAATACAGATACTTTTAAATTAATCGCGATTTCAATCTCAATATCCTTTCTATCTTGAAAATACTCTTGTGATAGTTAAATAAGTGTTGTTATTATCATATCTATCATATGTCTCGTAGTTCAGTGTGCTTCTTGGCCAAAGCCTCCTCCAACGATTTCCACTGTCTCCTGTCTCTTGCAACTCTTCTTCAGTTTGGACACATCGCGATATTTGAGCGCTAAAAAATTCTTTACAATTTTTAAAAAATAAACGCTCATTTCAGTGAAATATGTCCACATCTGGATTCTGAACAGTCAGTGTGTCGAGCAATGACACCGTCTGATTAGTATTACCAGATGATGCCTGTTCAGTGTTCACTCTTGCTTTGAAGGTTAACGGGTAATAGTTTACGTTACATAGTGGTTTTTCTCCCGTACACCTACCGTATATACTCGTACCTACTTTGAATGCCTAACGTCTTGGATTAGTACACCTATAGCCTATAGGTATACTATGAATGCCCAACGTCTCAGAACTTACTTAGGTTCTATTTTTATTGCTAATGCAACTTATAGCCTTAGGGTTTACAAAGATTGGTTTCGGGAGGTTCCTGTATGCTTCGGCGATTCCTGTTTCGGATAATTCGGGAGGAAACGCTCGTGTGGCACCATTGTGTGGATCGCCCGGAGGAGATGGTGGAGCATACGGTGGCGATGGTGGAGCATACGGTGTAGGACTGCCCCGCTTGGGTGGAGCACTGCCGTGTCCTCGTGGAGGCGATCGGCGGTGGCGACCTCTCGCGTCCGCTCCTGGTCCAAGCCATAGTACGGCGCGAGTAGGAAGCTGTCGCCTCTTTCTGCGAAGCAGTAATGCTCGCGAAGGAGGAGGCGGGATACGTGAGGGAGAGGCAATCCTCGCGCCCTCACGCCCCTAGCCACCGCAGGAGACGCCCTGGGCGTGGGGAGTCGCAAGCCGATTCTCAGCCACCGTAAGCACGGGCCTGCGGACGGAGAGTAATGGGTAGCCCGCCGTCCGATAAGGACCAAGTGGTCCTTATCAGACCTCCGAGTCGACGGCGCGTAGTATTCCACTAGCGCCTCAAAGAGATGTCAGCAAGCAGTGACGGGGCCAGCTAGGGCCAATTCTTGCCAGAGTCCCGAAATCAAAGATATAACCATGGCCCTGCCACAGGCAACTGAAGAGACACGGGTGTGTTTTTAACCGACTTCGAAGAAGGAGGAGGTTTCTATGTTCGACTGTGCTTTTTTTTTTATGTATATCCACCGATTTCTGTCAGTTGTGGACCGATTTTCAAAATACTTTTTTTTATCCGAAAGAATATACTCCCGAGGGACCACCCATATAAATTTTATCGAAATTGCTTCAGCGCTTTTTGAAAAACTGAACAAAAACGAAAAATACGTATACAAAGATGACGTTTTGGTTTTCTCCAATTACGAGTATGTTTAAATTCCACGTTCCATGTTATTGGGGTTTTTAATTCTGGGGTATAACAATTAAAAAATAAAAAACTTTTTTATAAAAATAACAACCGGCTAAGTGGAGAGAACAAGTGATGTTCTATTGTGCACACATAGGTACGTACAATTCGTATCCGAGGTCATAACTGAGAATAAATTTTACTTTAAACCTCTTTACTTCAGGCGCTATTAGCTGCCAACGACCTTGAGTGGTTAGCTTGCGTGTTCTCCGCTGAGCTCACGTAACGCGTCGTATGTCCACCCAGCAATAGGACTCGCTCATCAAGGAGCGCTGTCCGAAATTAGTCGCATTATTAATTCATAATACATACAATAACAAGTATTAAACTAAAACACTGAGACTAAATTATAAATAATTAAATGATCTTTAAAATGGTGAAGGTTTCATAAAAATACGCTTTATAGTTTCTGCGTGATTCTCAATTTTTTATCCGCGTTAGACATAACTTTACAAATTAATTACAATATGTTATAAAAATATTATTTCAAATATTCTCAGATCAAATT
Organism: Polia nebulosa; assembly: GCA_951329385.1. Lineage (NCBI taxonomy): Eukaryota > Metazoa > Arthropoda > Insecta > Lepidoptera > Noctuidae > Polia > Polia nebulosa. The sequence continues at coordinate 15,339,974 of OX589593.1, read as the reverse complement.
ACGAAGAAAATAGTCTAGAGCAACATATTTTTTTTTTCAAAGAAATAAGTCTAGTCGTTTAGACATGATATTCAATTAAAAACCTTTAAAAGTCGTATAACTGCGCCTTACCTGTTAATTGTCTACAAGAACTTTCCTATGTGGAAAACTCCAACAAAATGATGTTAGACCACATAAACCATACACCTCAACCACATGGCCTGACTCTGACTTACTAGACACGATCAGTACAACCATTTAAAACGTTACGTGCCGTCATTCAGGTTTGACGTCCTGGTGAATGGAGGAGGCGCCGTGACCCTGCAGTTCCAGCGATCACCGTTCAAGCCACTGCGGAAGACAGTCTTCGTGCCATGGAACCAGATCGTAGTATTGCCACCAGTGCAAATGGAACTAAGTGACGACAATGTGAAAGTACCAACGCCCAGGTGAGAAGAGTTTGAGTAAAGGGCTTTATTTCTAAGGTGGTGGAAATATAACTTTTATAGTTGGGTGCTGGTGTTTTATTTACCATTTTTATAAATAAAGTATTTGTTTCCGAACATTTTTTGTGGTTTAAGATTCGGATCGGATGATTTTTAACCATCATGATTCAATCCTTCATCATAGTTGTAGCCAGTTGGTACTCCAAAACAAAATCCAGATGTTTCTTTTGACTATTCTAATCAATCATAATCTCTAGGGCTCCACCTCGCATCGGCTGGTCGCCAACTCCGCAATGGTGGGAATCTGAGACCCCACCTTGCGCAGCACACGACCACGAGCGACTAAGACCTGAAGTAGTGGCAGTACCACCGCTGGCAGCGCCTGCTGCCTCATCTGCTACCACTACCACTGTCATATACCCTGAGGCTCAGGTAAGAACACTGCTACAAAAAGGTTTTACTATCGCCTACTTAGAATATCGCAATCCAGTAAGGAAAATACCCACTCAAAAATACATACAAAAATCTTTATTTGGTGAACCATAAACATAGTCGAATGCCTTGCCTTGCCGAATGCCAAGTCCATTCGTCTGCCTTTAGATTTCCTAAAGCTTCTTAGTTAACAAACTTTTATTTCACCTTTAGCAAATAAAATTCAGGCTGCAATCAAAAGTTGATGATGTTTGTGGCTATAAGACACCACTAAGCAATTTGTTTTCATATTTCCAGATTGTCAGCGAATCGATTGGCATCCCCGGCTCATTGGTGAAACTAACATACCGTTCATCCCAATCTGCTGGTTACCTATCCTGCGTACACGTACAATTGACTCGCCGTGTGGTCCCAGCATCCCTCATCCGAGTGCATGTCCGCGTTGAGATTGAAGGCTCATTACACACCCATACATATGAAGCTGATCCCGACTTGACTCATATCTTCGCGTGGAACAAACGAAATGTATACAAACAAAAGGTAAGAGAACTCATAAGGAACTTCTAACATTTTTTCACTGAAATTAATAATGAATTAAAAACGTGGCTTGACTTAATTTCTCCAATTCTTATCACTTCAGGTATACGGCCAAGCGCAAGCCAAAATATCAATAGGATACGAATACACATCATGTGCTTCAATTGTATGGGAGACTCAGACAGCGACATTAGCCGGTTTCGACGTAGACATTTCGGATATTGGAGGATGGGGACTGGATATACACCATCATTACAACTTCCATGAAGGCATTTTGCAAAAAGGCGATGGGGCTCTACTTCATTTGAAACAATACCCCAGAACTGTCCAGGTACAGACTCAATTAGAAGACACAGTCTTACTTTTCTTGAAAAAAAATATTCATGTCTTACCCGTTTTTAACACACTTATTTAAATGTATATATGCGTATGGTGTTCTATAGGTCGTGATGGGAACTGGTCTTCAACGATCTCTGGAATGTCCTGACCACTGCAACGGCAAGGCAGCAGATGCTCGTCTCCTGACTCCAACAGCACTAACTTCAGGTCCCGATGGATCCTTGTACGTTGGCGATTTCAATCTCGTCAGGCGAATCACTCCTGAGGGTGTAGTTACTACCGTTCTCCAATTACAGTAAGTATAGGCTGCTCAAAATTCATTCTACAACCGAATATTTCAAATAATGCTACTTCGGATATTAACTGAGTATATTTTATTTCAGAACCACTCAAGTTGCATATCAATACTATATCTGCATATCACCAGCGGATGGATATCTTTACATATCAGACTCTGAGAGACACCAAGTCCGAAGAGTGATAGCTTTAGAGAAAGTGCGAGATCCAGCCACAAATTCTGAGGCAGTAGTTGGTAACGGAGATCGCTGCGTACCTGGAGATGATTCTAATTGTGGTGATGAAGGTCCAGCAATAAAGGCGAAATTAGCTCATCCTAAAGGTATAAACGAATACATATAGATTTACAAATACTCATGTTGTAAAAGTAATTTTTAACTTTATGTAGGTGAATTGTTAGTTAATTTAACATGTTTTTCTGTCCCAGGTCTTGCAATTGCGGCAGATAGAACAATGTACATTGCTGACGGAACCAACATCCGAGCAGTTGATCCAAACGGCATTATACACACTCTTGTAGGACATCACGGCCACCACAACCATTGGTCACCAGTCCCCTGCCGCGGAGCAATCCCACCATACGAAGCTCAACTACAATGGCCTACAGGAGTAGCCTTATCACCTCTTGATGGATCTCTTTACTTCATTGACGACAGAATCATACTAAAACTAACTGTTGATATGAAAATCAAAGTGGTAGCTGGTCAACCATCACATTGTCGTATAGGGAACGACGGGAAACCTGTAACAAAACCCGCCAATCGAACAAACACTGATATCAGAGAAGACTCAAGTTTAGGCACAATTTTAGCTATAGCCTTTGCACCAAGTGGTATCCTGTATGTGGCTGAAGCGGATTCAAAGAAAACTAATGCAATAAAATCAATCGACCCGTCTGGTAAAATTATGCACTTCGCAGGAAAGGTACAAGAGAATTTGAAGGAATTGAGCTGTGAATGCAATTCATCGGCGTCTGCGACGGCTGTGCCAACGAATTCGAGAGATGATGCTGGATGCCCATGTAGACTCAGTGTAGCAGCAGGTGACGAACCACCTACGAGCACGGAAACTTTACTATCATCCAATGCTAAATTTCAAACAATTTCTGCTCTTGCTGTTACCCCAGATGGAGTTCTAAATGTTGTTGACCAAGGTAAATAAAATAAAATCACAAAGATCAAAGCATACGTTTATCCTTCTATAAAACAAATTTTAACCCATGTTATTGTTACAGGATCTCTTCATATATTGGCTCTAAAACACTACTTACCAACTCATGACGAAAATGGAGAATTCAGAATACCTTATCCACCCACTTCAGAAATATACGTATTCAATCGCTACGGTCAACATATCACCACTAAAGACTTGACATCAGGAAAAACAAGATATTCATTCTTGTATTCAAAGAATACGAGTTTCGGAAAGCTGTCCACAGTTACTGATGCCTCTGGCAATAAAATACAATTACTCAGGGATTACAGCAATATTGTTAGCTCTATCGAAAATACACAGGATCATAAACTCGAATTGAAGATATCTGGAATTGGCTACCTAACCAGGATGTCTGAGAAAGGTTCAACCGAAATGGAATTTGATTATGATGCAAGTACTGGATTACTAAACAGCCGATCAGGGGTAAGTTTCTCGACACAGCACAGGTTTACATTTTATGCTGATTGACTTTGTTAAAAACAACATACTCATTGACATATATTTTTATTTTTTAGGCTGGCGATACCGTTATTTACAATTATGATGAACTAGGAAGAGTGACTAAAATCATTATGCCTTCTGGTGAGCAAGTGCACATTACCTCTGGCCTTGCGAAGAATTACGGATTAGCGGTCACTGTGTCAAATCCATCAAGTACAATACCAGTTGGAGTTGCCAAGAAATGCGAATACGTTTTACATGGACAATCTTTCAAGCAAATCACGATAAATAACGGGAAGCAAATAACTGAAGGCCGAATCTATACAAACAACACCTTACTTCTCGAAACACCATGGGCAGGGAAATTCGAGAGCATTGCAGCTGCTAAGCATCCACTACTAGAAGCTGCCTTACCTATAGAAGCTGAGATGCTTCACATGTGGTCACATCAAACCACCACATTTGGCGATTCACTAGTAAATAACATGTACTCCTTATACACATTAGTGGGTGATGTACGGAACCCACAGCAGACTTTGAACAGAGAAATATGGGTGAACGATTCCAGGGTGCTTATAATTGAATTCGATCAGTTCAAGAGCCGCGAAACTTTCTTCAACGCAGACAGAAACCCACTATTTACCATCTCTTACGATGTCGCTGGACTGCCACTTTCTTTTAACCCTCACGGTGCCGGCGCTCCGCTCAATATTTCATACGATAGATTCTATAGAATTAACGGCTGGAAATGGGGTGACAGTGAAGAAAGCTATAGCTATGACCCACATGGAATGCTGTCGGAAATAACGAGTCCACAAGACGGCACAAAGTTCATTTATTACAATGAAGGCAATCTTGTATCCAAGATAAGCTTAGCTAGTCAAAGAAGTTTCAAATACAAATACGATGATGATGGTGGCTTGACGCATGTTATCTTGCCTTCAGGGTCGAACCATTCGTTTAGTGTGCAACCGTCAATTGGGTTTTTGCGAGTCACGTACACCCCACCTGGATCTTCAAAGAAATATTTGCAGCATTATGCACATACTGGAGAACTTCTTCAGACGGTATTCCCAGGTGACGGTGCCAGAGTCGTTTATCGTTATTTTACAACCAACAAAGTTTCTGAAGTAGTTCATGGGGATGGTCAAACACAGATACACTATGCAGAAACAAGTGGACTTCCGTCAGAAATATTACATGTAGACCGAGACGTAGACTATCGATGGGAGTCTACTTATGCTGGTGGGCTGCTCACTGAAGAAAGACTTGATTATGGTGCCAAAACCGGACTGAGCAATGCTAAAATAATTTACGAGTATGATAACAATTACAGAATAACTTCCGTCCAAGGTAGGATTGGTGGACAAACTCTAATTCCGCATCATATTGTGTACAATAGCAAAACTGGTGCTCCTGAAATACTAGGTCAATTTACTGTATCGAAACAAAAATGGAATGAAACTTCAGTATATGATGGAATTGCAATGTTCTCTCGTTTGCTAAACGATCAGTTTCTAGAAAAGGAAGTTACTGTGAATATCCACAGGATGGAAGTATTCCGAATGGAGTTTTCTTATGACAGGCATGGAAGGATATCTCAAACCCGCACACATACAAGAAATGTAGGTGTCAATACATACACGAACGTGAAGAATTATACTTGGGACTGCGATGGTCAGCTGACAGGAGTAGAGGCTCAAGAACCATGGGGCTTTAGATACGATGATAACGGAAATATGTTGTCACTGACCTACAGAGGTAACACAATACCAATGGAGTACAATGATATGGACCGCATAGTCAAGTTTGGAGAGGGTCAATACAGATACGATAGCCGTGGCCTAGTATCCCAAAATGCGAGAGAAGAAAGGTTCCAATACAATTCTAAGGGACTTCTGATTAGAGCAACAAAACGAGGAAGATTTGATGTTCGATACTTTTATGACCATCTTGACAGGTACGTAAAAACAAAACCACTTACTTGAAGGCCAAACACTGTTTTCATAATTAATTGATTTAACACTATTTTTTCTGTTTCAGGCTTTCTACCAGAAAAGATAACTTCGGAAATGTGACCCAATTCTTCTATACGAATAAAGACAGACCTCATGAAGTCAGCCATATTTATTCGCCTCGTGAAAATAGATTCATGACCCTAGTCTATGACGATAGAGGCCACCTGATTTACACTCAGGTATGTAGTGGTACAAGATTTAGCTAAAAATGTATTGTTTAGAAATAACCGACCTCCTCAACCGTCTAACTAACAAAATGTTCTCTAATTTCAGGTTGCTCGACATAAATATTACATCGCTACTGACCAATGTGGAACCCCAGTAATGATTTTCAATCAATATGGAGAAGGAATAAGAGAGATCATGAGATCTCCATACGGTCATATAGTATACGATTCTAATCCGTACTTGTACCTTCCGGTTGACTTCTGTGGAGGACTTTTAGACCAAGTGACGTCATTAGTCCACATGGCAAATGGAAAAGTTTACGACCCTCTGATTGGACAATGGATGTCTCCACTGTGGGAGAATCTCATCGAGAGAATACACAACCCAACTCAGTTACACCTTTATAGATTCAATGGAAACGATCCTATCAACGTACGGCCACAGAACAAAAAACCAACAGGTAAAGAACTGAATACATCATTGTAGATCTACGATTTTTTTTATCATTACTGTTATTTTTTTACTTATTGTTGACTTTTGCCTTTCTAGATCACTTATCCTGGTTGAAGTTGCTTGGCTATGACACAAAGAGCCTCGCACCCCAGCTCTACCCTGACGAACTGCCCGGCGGGTCAGTGCTACCAAGCATTCCTCGTGGTCGGCCAGTGTGGGGCACCGCGCCAGCGGACACCAGCCCTGGTCTTCCATCTGCCATGTCTCTGCTTCCGACAGTTACTATAGAATCAGGCTTCCTATCACACATGTCGAACAAGAGGATAGCTGATTTCAGAAGCCTGTCAATACCGGCTATGTCAGCTCTCAAGACTGATGCCTTGAACTTAGCACCGAAACGCATCGGCTCCGACTCTGAGCCGCCGTTCGGACGCGGCATCCTGGTGTCGCGCAACTCCCGGGGTCGCGCCGTCGTCACCACGGTGCCATCGGCCAATGCTATCTACCGCGATGTATATACCTCAGTTTTCAATCGATCCCATCTTCTGCCGTTCTCATTCGTTGTTCACGGCGATCAACAAGACGTCTTCTATTTCGTAAAAGAGGACACCTGGCGTGCTGCAGATGATAAACAACAACTGAAACGAATGCAAGGGAAATTAAATGTGACATTCCACGAAGTTGCCGAGGGAGGACGTTCTTACGCGGATGTGAAAATACACGGAAAAACAAGCATAGTGAATTTACGATACGGTACTAGTGCAGAACGTGAGCGACAACGACTGCTGCACCACGCGCGCGCGGCGGCTGTGCGGAAAGCGTGGCACCGTGAGCGGGAGGCGCTGCGCAGCGGGCTTGGCGGCTCACTCGACTGGTCCGCAGCCGAATTAGATGAAATCCAGAAGGCTGGATCAGCAGCAGGCTACGAAGGAGAGTACGTGCACGATGTGGCACGGTACCCAGAACTAGCCGAAGACCCATACAACATTCGCTTCGTGAAGAAGCGCTCAGACCGCGCCGAGCGGCGGCGGCGGAAGCGCGAGGACTGCCGCGGGGCCTGGTGGCTCGCCTGGGACGAACTCTGCTAGTGACGTGCCGCCATCCAAATGCCAAATGGTGTGAATGTGAAATAGGTGTGTGCAAATGGTGAAGAATGATCGTGTGAGTGTTTGTGGAAATATATTTTGTAAATAGTCTCTATTAATTGTTAATTGTTGATGTATGTATGTACGGTAGATGCGAATCCCTATCGCTGTGTAAATAATAAAATTTAATTTGCAGGGAGAGAATGGACCTTTTGAGAGGACTGATATTAAAAATAAATGTAATGTATGTATAAATAAGATTTATGTGAATATGAAATTATTTATACTTATTTATCGGTAAAAAAGCTTCATTGTGTCCAATGTTCTTATAAATTTAGATGAAGACTATTTGAAAGAATAAAAAGGCATACTTTTTTAACCAAACAAAACTGTAGTTTTATTATTATTCGCAATAGGGACGAGGGATAAGAGTGCTTTCGAGACTGCAAAATATCGATCTCAGGGAATACCGTCGTTAGGCCGCGGGCACGAAGTCAGCGGCCGGCAGGGAGGCGGCGGCGGCGGCGCGGGAGTGGCGCGTTTCAATGCAGAGATTTGTATGGAACTGCAAGTTTTTTCGCTAACTCAGTTGACATCAATTTGATAGGCACTTTGCAGTACATTGCTGCTTTGCTCTGTGAATACGTAGTACATTTTTGTTTTCCTATACGTCAAAGCAGCAATGTACTGCATAGTGCCTATCTATTTGATGTCAACTGAGTTAGCGAATATACCTGCTGGTCAAGAAGGCAGAGGCGCGGCGGTGGCGCGGGAAGCGCCCGCCGCGAACCCTAGGCCGCTGGGGTATGCCAAAGAATGCAGTTTGATGTTTAACCCTGTGGCCCAGTTACAGCAGTTCTTGATAACTTATTCAGGTTCTCTTAGTGATTACTAATAAATAAACTCTATACCTAATGTAATTCTTGACCGTAGTAAGTTCCCTGTCGACCAATTTTCAACTTTATAGCTAAGGACATAAGAGTGAAAAGTAGTCCACAAGGAAATTTCACGGTAGGTATTAAAATCTAAATTTTATACAAATTAGTCGACTATGTCATTACATAAACAGGATGTAAAAAGACATCACAGAGCCGTTAACTACGCGTACTGTACGTGTAACAAAGTAGTTTTGCGCATAAATTATTGCTGGGAAATGACTTTTATTTTTAGGTAGTAAAAATAAAAATTAAAATTATTCCGCGCAATGTAACGCGAACACGGAGCAAGTGGAGTTAAACCCCGCCCCTTCGCTATAAGACACGTACTCGTAGGTACTTGTCGGATACGTTTGATATTCATTGCGTTTTCGTAACTGCAAATTCGTAATTTCGAAAAAAAATCGAAAATTCAGGTAATGTTTGTTTGGAAAAAAGTCTAGTAATAACACTTAGAATTCATATTCGTAAAAAAGTTAAAAAAAAAATTGCGACTTTGACCTTCAATATCTCCAGAACCAAGGTTTCCCAAGTATGGCCTAGTGGAAAAAAATATCCAAATCATGGCTTTCGGCTTTAAACTGTCTTTTTACACCCGATATTACCTACTGAGTGGAAATTTTCAGCGGGCCTTGAAAGGTAAGTAGGAACCCTAAATATTGATGCTATCAAGTTTTATTCAAAAGATAACATCACAACGAAGACATCATCTGAAAGCGTGAACTTCCTCAACATAGGTAGTAGGTACTTTAAAAGTAAAGACGGCCTTTTCTTTTTTTAACAGGCTTTTGTTTGCCCACTATCTCACCTGATGGTAAGCATTGATGTGGTCGACGATGGAGCACTCTTGCCTAGAAGTAACCTACTCACTCTTGACTTAAAGACCTCCAGGTTGTAGCTATCAGGAAACATAAGACTCCGGAAGGGAATTCCACTCCTAAGCTGTACACACAATAGTGTTTCCAAAACGCTTTGTGCGTATGGGTGAGAAATGTCATGATTTCATGAATTAATACTACATTTGACATCAATTGTAACTGAAAGAGTTGTATTGATGATTTAAATGATTATATTTTTATTAATACGTACTTGCTACGGCCGCGAATCATATTTTGACCAAGATACAACCTGACACTCACCTGCAAATTGCAAAAACCGTAAGAAAATTTGAATTTCGCGGGCCATCCTGGCGCTTCCACCTTAAGACTTAACAGTTATATTTATTTTTCAAGATTCCATATAAGTCTATCCAAACAAATCACTGGTTTTTAAACATGCGTAGCCTCAAAATAAAAACTTTTGCAAACACAGCCATGTAGTGATGACTGCTTTTTAGGCATATTATCTTCTTCAAAATTCTTGCGCCTGAGATGTTTCTTGAGCCGACAAGAATGTGAGAGTAACAGGGAAAATAAGTTCTGAAGAACAGATAAAAAAAGTCAATTAAAAAGGTCCAGCTCTGTCTGGTGCTCTTCAAAATGAAACGTCAAGTATCCACGACTTTTACTCGACGCTGAACGTTTGGTTTTTTTCGCCATGCAACGGGTGCAAACCTCCTTCAGAAGCAATTCGTTTAAAAGGATCCATAGGATATGAGACCCTTGTGATCTCAGGTAAATGTCTGATGGTCACTTGTCGGTCTGTCAACACATCTTGAACTTTTTTGACCAAACCCACCCTGATGGAAGCGTTCATCTCTCGTGGAAGTTCTTGCTAGCTTAAATTCCGTGCAACTGTGACATTTGGGAGAGCACAACCCCTGGTCTTTCCTATGAGTCATCGTGAACATGTACAGTAGTTTCTTTTTGTAAACACCACACCCTAACTACTTTTATAATTTTTATATACATTCTTGTGAAATTACTGTCTAGTCATATTCAAATGATTTTATCTTCCTGCAATGGTGTAATAATAATTATTATTTTATTGCTTTTTAAGATATACCCGATTGTCATTACTTTTGGATCAATCTAGTATAACTACAATTCCGATGCACACTCCTCGAAATGTAACCGACAGAAAACCGACAGACTGGCAACACAATGTCGATGTTCAATACTGGTTTGATTGATGAGAATCATGCATTTATAGGAAACAGTAGGCGTAGCACCTTAACTTCTGCCCGGGGGTTGAGGCTGCCCGGGGGTTGAGGATAAATTCGAAACAGAGTTACCTCGCCCCTGGGCACTCAAAGGCAGGAAGGAACAGGGGTGGGTTTTAGTCAGTAAGAGTCTGACACGCCCTCCCGCTCCGCCCAGAGCGGGTGAAGTCATAGGATGATTTCCAACCCACAAAAAAAAAACACTTTAACTTTCGTAATGCTTTGTTTGATTTGTGTGTTATGGACATTTTTTTTTTTTTTTTTTTTTTTTTGGGGGGTGGGAAATCATCCAATGACTTCTTCCGCTCTAGGGTGGAGCGGAAGGGTGTGTCAGACTCTTACTGACTAAAACCCACCCCTGTTCCTCCCTGCCTCGAGTGCCCGGGGGCGAGGTAACTCTTTCGAATTTATCCTCCACCCCCGGGCAGTGTTATGGACATTAGGGTTGATAAAAGTACCTTTCATTATGAGAACTTGAGTGAAGGTAACCGTCACCATAAAGTATACACTTTATGGGACGTTGAGACTATATTTTAGAAGAAAATCGGCATAAATAGAAATAAACATAGATACTGTAGACATTTTTTACTCTAACAGACAATCAAAATAAAATATTTGTTTTGTGTAAAAGTTATTTATTTACGTTCGAACCATCTTTGAACAACGTTTTCAAGTTAATTTTTACAATATCAATTTTATACACAAAATCCATGTCAACGCAATCATAAAAATTTTATTGTACACCATTTATGTTATAAATGTCTGAATGCATTATCACATGTCATCTAAAATAAAATAATATATTTACAATGTAGTTTAATCGACCTAGTTGACACTGAAAACTTCATACAACCTCGAACTGAGTAATATTGTTTATTTATAAAAATCTCCTTTCGAAAATATATACAATAATTATTTAATTATTTCTTAAATTATAGGTACATTCGCATGTTCAAATAAACTTTATGTTACAATCGTCTACATATTGAGCTACATGTTCGTAAACAAATGAGATCAACAAAACGCACAGTTATCCATCTACACCTCGACTTATGCAATATTTGTGTTAATAGCAAAATATGTCCACGCAATCTATCATACACCTAGGCAATACAATAAACTACAAAACAAAATAGTTCTCTTATCTAGGCATGTCATAGAATGCCAGTATGAACACATCTCGTCAACTAAAATAAATAGTAAATACAGCGACACCGCTACGTACGAGTACTTAATAACTGTACACAATAAAATATATGAAATGGTATGCCTATTGCAATATTTCGGCAAGTAACATTATATTTAATATAGTATATAAACATAATGATTGTGCGTGTGCAAATGTAACAATAACTAATAATTGTAACAGAGTATAGAACAATTAATGGGACGTAGTTCATAGGGGAACACAGCTTCTTTCATTAAAAAAAACTTTTTCCTATTAATAGTAGTGGCAAAGACATGCAGAAACAGATAATCCCTGATTGATAGCTGCCCAGTGCACTATGCCTACTCGATGCACAACAAACTCTACTAAATCCCGACATAACGTTATTTAGTGTTAATTAAAGCCACACATATTTCATATTACAAAGCTCTATATTATGTACATTCTGACGTCTCACACAAGTGATACAAGTCTTCAAGCGATCGGTGAAGTGTAAAGGGCAGATACCAACATATCTTCAATTATTACCAATATTATGTACTGTTATTCTCTGAAACCAGAAGCTTGCCATAACGCGGCAGAAGAAACTCGTAGCCATATCAGCAAACTTGTTAGTTACTTCAAACAAAATCGACCATCGCGTCTGCGAAAACACTTGAAAGCAGATTGTGTACTGATAATCTCTTTATGTGCAAGACATTGAAAACTATCAGTTCCAATACATCATCAATTTACATTGCATTGTTATATTTTATCTTAAAGGTTAAAGGGTTTCGTAGATTTCATATACATTTACTAATAAATAACAGTTAGACCACGAACGAGATGGCGAGACGACCTGGATGTCTTCCTTAAGCATTAGAAAGACGAAGCAAATAATCGTGACCGTTGGAAGGGATGGAGTGACCTCGATCAACACGTCAGGAGGCTCTCGTTAGGCGACAGGATCAAGGATTTGATTCAGAAAGCGGTACTTCTGGACACTGCTCGTATTGTTAGGAGGTTCCTCTCTCTGGAGCCCTGACGCCGGTACGGGTGGGATACTATTTTTTATATTTTTAAATGTACTTTTTTATCTTTTTTATTGAAATATTTAAAAATCCAATTTGTTTAGATATACGAATGAATAAACGGAATAAAATAATAATCCCGAAAAGCTACGCGCTTCGGTATACATCATATCTGTATAATAATGCCATTTATCTATTACATGATGAATCTCTTGATGAGTAGCAAACAATACTACAAAATTTTACGTATTTAGATCTTCATTCGGATTTATCTTTCAAACGAAATCCATAAGTATAGGATTTTGTCCGGAAATGACAGGTCACAATATAAGTTTTTAGATTAAAAATGATATATAAAACTAGCTTCCGCTAGCGGCTTCGCCCGCGTGTTATTAGTACTTCCTCCATTATAAATTATAGCCTATATATTCTGATGACACATATCACACTACATATTATAAAACAAAGTCCCCAACCGTGTCTGTTCGCGATAAACTCAAAAACTACTGAACGGATTCTCATGCAGTTTTCACCAATAGACAGAGTGATTCACGAGGAAGGTTTAGGTATATAATTTGTATCCGTGCTTTCGCTAGTAGGCTATATTATTGTAAAGTTTAGTCCAAATTCGTTCATTAATTTTCGAAAGAGTAAAAAACATCCATCCTCACAATCTTTCATATTTATAATATTAGTAGGATGCATACCTAGTTAAAATTAAATGAACTTTATAATAACATAATGTTATTCATTCATTCCGCAACGAAACTTTAAACAAATTCTCAATTCAGACTAAAAATAAATACATTTATACAGACCTCTAATCTGAAATCTACGAAACTCTATAACGGTTACTATAACGCAGACCAACACAAAATTAATTACTATTCACAAGTCTATATTACACCAACGTACAGAAAACATAAAAATCAACATTCTTACATTCCAACTATCGATAGCTGTGATGCTTACATGAAACTAATATAATACATATTTACAACTTATCTAACACAGATTCATGAATCACTGCTCAGTATTGTACTTCATTAAAGGTCCAAAAGTCAGTAGTCGTCAGTACTGGGTTGTTGTCATGCTAACAGTGATTTAATTTTTACTAATACTGATTTACGCAAATTTTCTAGTGTAGGTGTTAGTCAAGGATCACCACACATAATCATACTATACTCAATTTATTTTACTGTTTTATCGTCCTGTGCTGTTCTGGTTCACTAGCAAACTCTCTAACAACTTTATATACAGATGTTGTCAATAATACCAACCAAAAAATAAAATTTTTACTAAGATAATAATATCCGGATTTATCAACAATCGTATTTTACTATGTAGTAACATTTTTACCTTTACTCACAATTCATGTCATGATCCAATCACTTTCAATGTTGCGTTAAAATTTAATTTAATTTCATACATAAGATTATAATTTGTGACATTAAATAATAAAAAATACATGATTGAAAATAGTACATTACGATAAATAATTCGAATAAAATAAAATGTGTCAAAGACATGATTAAAAACAAATCATTGCAATAAGTATTGTAGACCATTTACATGTAGTGTGATGAAAACTGATAAATTTTATATTAGCTATCTATAGGCATAATAGCAAGAAATAACATTGCTACTTTATAAAAATTCAGTCGTTGTTTCAGACATTGTATTGAATATAGCAACATTGAGGATACTACTTAAATAGATTTTATATTGAAACTAGTTATGTATTAGAAAACATTTACGGTATTGACAGACCGTAGCTTAATCAATGTTATTTGTAACAGGAGTAATAATAACAACTGTGTGACGTATCATTAAAACAACCACATTTCAACTATTGCATACACGCACATATAAGTTAAGTCTATTTCTCGAAAATCGGTGTTTAAAAATGGCCGCCGGGGTACGTATGTGGATCACAGCGTGTTTACTGCACGGCACTGGTCACTATGTCGCTAACGTTACAATAATTTAGCTAGGGTTCATATTTACAGTACATTTTACTAGGACGTGGCGCGTGACGTCACTACGAACTGTCCGCGTTCGATTTCCGCCGCACTTGCTGCGCGCTCAGGGCCTGCGCTTGCGCCTGGCTTATGAATTGTGTTGTACCTGCGATACACATTGCTCTCATTACACATAATCATCAAATAATATCCTTGCTGAATGAGTAAATTAAGAGAGTGTTAAAAGAGTATAGTAGGTTAAGTTAAATAGTTTTAAAAGAGTATAATAGTTCGCTAGTGCCCATCTTCAAGAATAAAGGGGATGTAGAGGACTGCAACAACTATCGAGGGATAAAGTTCAAGTCGCATACTATGAAAGTATGGGAGAAAGTGATAGAGAAAAGACTGCGAGAGGAGAGTGAGATTACCCCGAACCAGTTTGGGTTTATGCCAGGTCGAGGGACAATGGACGCCACCTTTGCTCTCCGTCAATTGTGCGAAAAGTACAGACGTGTGCACAAGAAGTTGCACATGGTGTTCATTGATCTTGAGAAAGCGTAAGGGGAAAATCTATAAAACAATGATCAGATCGGCAGGTCTGATCATTGTTTTAAAAGTATACATTCTGAACCATACAAGACAGCAGTCTTGTATGGTTCAGAATGTCACAAAAGGGATGAATGAAAAGCAATTGCATGCATCTGAGATGAGAATGCTAAGAGCGATGTGTGGTGTTACGCGCATGGATAGAATTAGGAATGAGTATATAAAAGGAAGTCTGAAAGTGGCACCGCTGACTGAAAAGTTGTGTGGAATTCGGTTGTCGTGGTACGGCCATGTGATGCGGAGGAATGAAGAAAATGTCATTAGGAAAGTCCTGTGTATGGATGTGGCTGGCTATAGGAGTAGAGAAAGGCGAAAGAAACGATGGATGGACTGTGTGAAAGAGGATATGGGTAAAAAGGGGGCGACTACAGAGATGACGGCTAATAGAGAAGTATGGAAGAAAAAGACATGTTGCGCCGACCCCATATAAATTGGGATAAGTGCAGGCGAATCATGAGTGTTAAAAGAGAAAATGACCAGAGAATTATTATATACATCGGCAAGACATAGCGTATCCATATCCTTAAAACTTCAACACACAGCAGCGCTGTTTGGTAGCAGAACAAAGATACTACTTCCCTAGACGAGCTTCAAAACACAGGTTTACTACAACGCATGAATAGAAGATTTTGGACGCTGTTTAAATTGTACAGAGTAAAATCAAATAACTTAGGTAAACTTCAGAGAAGTGATGGATATCGATATCAACATGAATAAAAATTAACTCCTTAGATACATAGAGTATGAATTGAGAGAATCCTTTTTGTTTTATCAGGTTTAGATCGATGCTCATTACAACTGCGAAGTTTGTCTAGTTCATTTAACACAATGTTATACAGGATGTAACGGAAATGGGTTGTCATAAAATTGGCCGCACAAAGTTATTAGCAGCTAGTCAAAATTTGTATGGACGGTCCAATAGCGTATTTTACTCTATATGAGAAAAAATCTAAAAATATGTTATTGAGATAGCTTAGGCAAAAAGCAGTCGGAAAATGTTAGTTTTAGTTCATAAATTAACAAAATAAATTATAAAATTCAATTCAAAGTTTTCAGTTTTTTTAATATGTTTTTTAACACCATGGAATAGTAGCCGCCATGTTATACGTCATACGGCTGTGTAAACTATAAAGTGTCAACTGTCAACTGATCAGCGTATCTATGCTTTGTACTTTTATTTACACAGCCAACTAACGTCATGACCACAGAGCAATATGGCGTCCACTGCGTCCAGCGTTTTCGTCAAGTTACGTAATGCATTTTTATGGCACTTATTGATTGCATAAAAATTTTGTGTTTTTGAATTTATACTTCTTTTGGCGCGTTAGGGAAAAATGATGAGAGTAAATTCTTACGATGCGCGCGCACACCATCACAATAAAACCGACACCCTGAAGTTAGCTATAGTCTGTGGTTCATGAAGAATGATTGTTTTCCTTTTGTAAACTTTGTGACAGTTTGGTTTTTTATCTTGTTACGCCAAAGAAGTATAACTTCTTACGTGCGTACATAAGTACACACACACTTTTTTTTTATTGGTTTAATAGCACTATAGAATTTAAGTGAGACACTTTTCAAAAATGGGTGTAATTTCCTATTGTACTTGTTGAAGAAAGTTTTTCATTTGTATGGTCAGAAGCAGTATTTAAAATATAAGGACCCATTTCCGTTACACCCTGTATAGTAAATCTACATCCTATTGCTACACTAGTGTGCCTGACCTGTTTGCGGCATGTTGCTGGACGCGGGCATGGCGGGCGGCGCGGTGGCGGGCGCGGGGGGGCGCGCGGGGCGCGGGGCGGGGCGCGCGGCTCGGCCGGGGCGCAGCACCTGCACGCCCGTCCCGCGCACCGCGCCCTTCACACCACCCGGCATTATTTGCGCTAGAAACACAACATTCGACCTTGAAGAATATCTCTAAAACTTTATTTTTTGTTGTATACAAGTCAAAATCGGTCTATACAGCAAGTAACAAAAACCCTGGCCGATCCAATATAGGCGTCCTGGTTTAACATACGTACTAGAAAAAATAGTAAAAAAATATGTAACTCATAAAACCAAAAGTTATAGATTTTTTATTTTTATAAAATATGCGAAATTTAACACTAATTATGCAAAATTTTCATAAGTTGACAACACTCCACCGCTCGGCAATTTATTTTTTCATTTTTACCTATTTTTATTTCAAACGACACCGCCCTAAACTAGCCGCGCTGTAGGCACTCTTTAATAAAGGATGAAAAAGACCGTCTCACTCAGGCGGCTTCTTTGACACAAAGCTGTAGGTGAACTTTGTCGAGCGTGTTGCCTTTGATAAGTTTTTTTTTTTAGTTATTTACTTCCATTAGAGAAAAATAATAATCTCGTATCCATTAAATGATTACGTATACCAAATGTTATTATTATTATAAAGGCATAATTCTACGGATACTTTTTGTAGAGCTATAGTACTCAATGTGAGAGAAAGAGAAGGTAGGAAGATGGTTGTGTGCTCATCAGCCGTGTACAGACATTATACTCCATTTATAAGCATTAGAAAAAATAAGCACGTAGAAGCAGGGACGCAAAACATTTTATTTCAAAGTTAAGTTAACACAATTTTAAAACAGTAACAAATAACAACTAAATCACGAAAATTCGGCAATAACAATTAAGGAGGCGTCGCTTTCACGAGTCACAAGTGAATGACAATCACAGATCTTTATTTACTTCAGTTTAACAGACGATATAAACCAGTAAAATTGGAAAAACCCGTCTGCCACCACTTATGAAGGGATTAGGTAACATTTTAAATTTGGTAGAATTATTCTGGATCGAAAAACGTTCCCAGTATGTTCACCCCTGTATCTTTTAGGTTTTTTGAATTGGCTCTGTAATTTTAAATTGGAATGAAATATAACTAAATGAAAGCAACATAATTTCATAAAATAAATAGTTAAAATAGTTACAACTAAAGTTGCTGTATAAATAGATTATAATAAACTCAGCGTTTATCATAACTGTAACATGTTTATTGTACTTTTGTTACAAATTGTGCATTAAATATAACCTTTTTTTAACTTCTGTCTAATGCTATTATAAATGAAGTATAGGAGAGTATAAGACGTTGTCACCTATCCTAATATATCATTTCTCACGTTTCACACCAACAAAAACGGGATTAACATAGTTTAAAAATCAAAAAATATGGTTGAGCTAATATTCACGCCATCAGTGGGTTTACGAATAAATCGTAACTCATACACACGAATCCACCCTCCAATCGTAGCTCCATCTAGACTGAAAGCGTCCTACATTGAGTTTGTAAATGCCCGTTCTCGACTCAAGAACACATCGACTTTAAAAAACAAACGAATATCGACTTACCTATAGGCAAAGAGAGCACCGACGGTTGATTCGTGAGCACGACTGAGGTCGTAGGTGGAACCGACACCAGCAGACCACTGGGCGCGCCTGACACGTTCAGTGACAACGATATCGGTGCGGACAGCCCCGGGATCTGCACTTGCACGTTCTGAAGACCCTGGATGCCTTGTAGACCCTGAAGAGATGCTAAACTTAAGCCCTGAAAAAAAATTACAAGATATTAGTGTATCTGAAGTAGGTGCGCTTTGTTAAGCCGTAAATAGCGTCGTTATATAGTAACCACAGAACACCGAGTCACCTCATAGGCCAAAGAAATGGAAGGCACCTGCCCATTCTAAATATGGCTATGATAGTTGAAACTTGGGCTCAGCAGTCATTGCACGGACACGAATATTATTAGGAATGGCGCCTCTAGTTGCTAACCTTTGACAGTAATGTTAGTACAGTATTTTTTTTTTGGACAAGTTCGTCACACCTATCCCAACCACTGCAACTCCTGAAAGCCAGAATCAAGAGTGGTGCCCACCAGGAAAACGCCGAGTCAAAGAAGCTCGACCAGTCCCGGCAAAACGATTAAACTGTTTTGGGTCCCGCAACGAAATTAATCAGAAAAGAACAGGGGAGGAGAAAGAAACATTCCATTTCCCTCCTTATCAAGCAGGAGACAACAAAGTGAGGCCCATAGGCAAAACAGGACATTTACAACTGGGGTAAGCCCAGTTGCCAAGCACCACTTATTAAAACAAATACTAATGGGTCCTCCATCAACGCACTATCGCGGTGTATGTGCGGTTACTATAAAACGCCCTATACTTGAACGGCGCTTCGCCAGACTATTTTGATCCAAAGCTCCACGCTACTTCTGCCTGCATAAATCTGATAAGGCCTGAGAACTGCAATCTGACTAATGCGATTTGTAGCGTTTTTTTGCGATAAGAAATTACTTTCTCTTACTTGCTGAACACATGAATTTTTAAATATAAGAATACTCATTGTGAACATTGCGGTAAAAGTGTAGTGGAGAGAATGAAGAGGTTTAAAAGGCGACAGGGGAGAAAAAATGCGTTACCTGTAAATGGCACACAGGTTGTTGTTGCTGCGAGGCGGGCGCCGCAGAGGTATCAGGTCCCATCAGTCTCTCTAGTAAAGCGCTTTCACTACTCGACACGTTGGTCGCTTCATTCTCTCTCGAGTAACCGCTCATTACTTGGACACCAACTCCCTGATGACAAGAAGAAAGTATTATTCTCTGGCATTTGTTATGTTTGTTAAGCCATGGGGGAAGGCCTTTGTCTAGCAGTGGGACAACAAGAGTTGTGAAAAAAAATGTTATGTAGTTCAATAATTTCAGTTCGAATATTTTTACTTGTAACTTTGAGAACGAGCAACCCTAAAGACTGTCAGTTTTGCTATCGCAGTGGTGATGAGCAATTACAAATTGAACTTACTTCATTAGTGCATATGGCTGAAATTGGTATAACATAATAAAAATACACAGATAGTTATTTTCTATTATATTGAAGACACCACCGTTTCGCCACCTTTCACAAAGTTTTCGCTGTCAGTTGTATTTCTTATGCTAAAAATAAGCCTCCTGGGACCTATCTACTTACCATTAGGTTTGTGGCGAGAAGTACGGAATAAGAGGGTTTATGGCGGTAACCCTCTCTGGCTTAGGTTTTGGTAACAATAAGTCCTGAATAACCAGAAAGTTGCCTAACACGTGTCTCATACAGTCTCGACTCTCTGGTGTAGTCTGTGCTAGAAGCCATGACGCCGGTGCGCTGCTGTTCAAAAGGTTCAGAGGAGTATAGGAGCTTACAGAGACCCCCGGTCTGGGTTGTAAAACATTAGTCTCGGTATCACCTGCTGTGTTTACGTAGGCACAGATAATATAATACTAGTCATACTTGTGTACAGATGCTTCATCTCATACAAAGAAACGGTGCCGCCGTAACTACGGGTTTTCGACTGCCACAAGCAACTTTTGTTTTTTCTTTCGGGCCCGTCCTCTACACCTCGCTAGATGGTGTCAGCAGCGACGGCTTGCATGTTGAATAAATTTACTTAAAGTATTCCGGGAAAATCAAATTTTCTTACGTTTTTTGGAATTCGCAGGTCAGTGTCAGGTTGTATCTAAGTCAAAATTTGATTCGCGGGCGTAGCAAGTATGTATTTATAGAATTATAATCATTAAAACCATCAATACAACTCTCTTAGTTAGAATTGATTCCAAATGTATGTATTTCATGAAAGCATGACATTTGGCATCAATTCTGAGACTTTTCTCACACATTGAGAAATAATTTTACAATATTTTTGATACTTCATAACAGTTTTACTGTATCAAAATGTGTCACTATACAAATTTTAAAGAAGCGAATGGATAAAATCTAAAATTTCAAACAGGAAATATAGATGTCTAAGGATTCGTTCCAATAACCATCTAAATTTTAATTAGGAGCCAATTATTCCACAATTTTATGCTTGGCAGTTTATTAAATAAGAAAATACAGTTTCTACGTCATTTTTTTTTCATAATATTAATATTGCCTAAACTATAAGAAATCGATTCATATTACGTCATCTATTGAAATTTGATGAGCCCCCGTGACGTAGGTAAGGTCTGCGAGGCGGTGGTAGCAGTATAATCCTGGCGCCGGTTATTGACACTCGTCCACGCAGCTTGTGCGCGTCTATGGTATTGTCTGCGCTAGAGGTGTACCATGTCGTGTCTAGTGCAGTACACATAACCAAATACTACAGTCTCACCTGCTGTGTATACGTAGGTAAGGTATGCGAGGCGGTGGTGGCAGTGATAATCCTGGCGCCGGCTATAGACACTCGTCCGAGCAGCTTGTGCGCGTCTATGGTATTGTCTGCACTAGAGGTGTGTGTCATGGCCGCCGGCGCACTGTTGAGAAGGTTCAGGATCGTTGCGTTGCTGCTAGCTGTACTAACTGCAGATTTGGCCGCGTTCTGGCTGGCCGCTGCTGAACAAAATGTTGGTGTTTTAGTGTTAATATACCTATACTGCTTTCAGGGAAGTATAAGAGATTTTAGAATGTCTATTAAAAACTTTAAGAACGTAAACTGAGAGTTTACCTCCCTTTTCACAAACTCAAAGCTTTAAGCCTCTACTAGTGGCTAGTGGCGCCACGGCGTCCTAACCTTCCGCCCGTCGCAAGTCCTTACCGGGTACGGTTGTTTCGGGAGGTACCTGTTTCGGATTCGGTGGAAGGATACGCCTGGGTGTTACCACTGTGGGGAGGTCTGCCAAGCTTGGGCGGAGAACCATCGTGTTCTCGTGGGGCCTTCTGGGTGGCGGAGAGCGTGACGGAGATGCCCTGGGTGTCGGGTGTAGCAGGGCGATTCCCAGCCACGGTGGGCGCAGGCTTGCTGACGCAACCGGCAGCTCGCCGTCTGTTTTGGACCTGGCCTGGGTCGACGATGCGTTGTGTTTCACGCGAAACCTCTACTACCAAATACAACCACTCACAGACGTTGCAAGAAAGAAACCGGGCGATAGCCGTCCACCAAAGGGGTGGTGAGATTTTCGCATCTCTCTGGAGAGCTTCAACTATATGCAGGGACAAATTAAATTAGCCAGCGTTTCTTAATAGTTTACAAGATATCTCGCTTTAATAGAAACAGGCCGAAATAAACTTTTTTGCTTCTCTGTACAAGGTATGGACAGCATATTAAATTTAGACAATACTCACCTTGTTGGAACTGTTGCGCGGAGTTCATCAGACTAGTAACAAGCGCGCTGATGGCGGGATTCGTTGTCCTCGGCTTTGAGATGGTCGCCTTCTGCTGCGTCGTCGTTGTGTTCGTGTACTGGATGTTTTGTACCTGGTAATTGAAACAATCTTGAAATTTTCAAAAAAAAAATATTGCCATGCCGTCGAGGTCGACCGCAGCCAAAATCGACGATCATGTTTGCGGGGCAAACTTGACCAGAAATCGCCCAAGACAGAAAGGTTTGGAGGGAGATAAGGAAGGCCTCTGCCTAGCAGTGGGACAAAACGAGGACACAAAAAAAAAATAACAGACTATTCTGCTTAGAAAATGGTTCGTACTATATCTAACATAGGTTCTGCTCTAGACTTAGGGGTTAAAAGATAACTCATGCAAGACTTATATGTTAGATGTTGATAGATGTTTTTTTATTGTACGCCAACTTGGAAAGAATTTAAACGATGGAGGAAAATTATTCTAAAATGTCTTATCGCAATCAGCGACTTCTGCAAGACATCCTTATCAGTAAAAATTCCTGAGAATTTTACTAACTTAAAAATCTATTTAATGTACTCAATATAGTTGCTTGCTCTGGAGTTCTGACGTCCGCCATAGATTGGACAATGTTCTGTAAGTCAGTGTCCGGCAATACTTCTTTATACTTTAACTAGCTTCCGCCAGCGGCTTCGCCCGCGTGGAATGAGTGCTTCTCCCGCTATAAATTATAGCCTATATGCTATTCCAGACTATTATCTATCATCATCATTATCCTGCCCTTATTCCAATTTATTTGGGGTCGGCGCAACATGTCTTTTTCTTCAATACTTCTCTATTAGCCGTCATCTCCACAGTCAGTAGTCACCCCCTTTTTACCCATATCCTCTTTCACTCAGTCCAGCCATCGTTTCTTTGGCCATCCATTCACAAGACTTTCCTCATTACATTTCTTCATTCCTCCGCTCTGATTTCCACACAAATTTTCAGTCAGCGGTGCCACTTTCAGACTTCCTCTTATCTCAGCTGCATGCAATTGCTTTTCATTCATCCTTTTTGTGGCCCAACATTCTGAATCAATCCAGACTATTATCTTTATAAAAGAAAAGTGTGCCATGGGAATTGACCAAATATCTGGTAAGTTCTTGAAGAGGTATATCCACATTCTTACAAGTCCTATTACTAGGCTATGGCGACAGGCGTCTTCCCTAAAACCTACAAACTAGCGCTTATCAAGCCAATACACAAGCGGGAGAGAGACTGTGTCGATAATTTCCGACCGATCTCTGTCTTACCTACATTGTCCAAGAACTTGAAACGGCTTATAAATCGTCGACTAATTACCTAGAAGCTAATAACCTACTTTCACCTGCTCAATTTGGTTTTCGACGTAATAAGTCAACCAGTGACGCAGTACACGAACTATTTAACTCCATCATTTCCAATTTCAACCAAAAGAGAAAATGCGTCTTCCTTGTTCAAAAAGTTGGATGGCGTTGGTGTAAGAGGTATTTTTTTAAAACTATTGCAAGACTATCTTACAAAAAGAAAGCAAATAGTTCGGATAGACGAAATGCTGAGCGATGAGGTTTGCGTCGAGTTTGGTGTGCCTCAGTGCAGCATACTTGGCCCAACTTTGTTCCTGGTGTATATTAACGACCTCTGCCGCCTTCAGCTTCACTGTGGACAAATCGTTACTTTTGCAGATGACACCGCACTCTTTTTCAGGAGACAGAGTTGGGAGGAGGTTTTTAATGCTGCTCAAAATGGTTTTAGAACAGTCTGTAAGTGGTTGTAATCTAATATCTTGACATTTAATGTTAATAAAACCAAATACGTTACTTTTGCACATAGGTCAAGTACTGCCTCCATCCTATTTTACCATTTCCTGCCATACTTGTAATCCTGAGGTTTCCTCGTGCTCCTGTCCTATTCTTCAGAGAGTTGATGATATTAAATACCTTGGTATCATCATAGATCAATGTTTGACATTCAAACCTCATTTCAAAGTCCTTGTAACTCGTCTACGTAACCTATGTCTTCAAAACTCTAAGACACGCAGCAGGCCGACGGGTAATCAAAATGGTCTATGACGCCTTGTGCCACTCCCTTATCGAATATTGCATTACATCTTGGGGAGGCGCCGCCAAGACCCACCTAATTGAAGTTAAGAGGGCACAGCGTGCCATTCTCGAGGTTGGTGCCGGACTTCCCTACTTATATCCTACCGTCGACCTTTTTAGGGAATGGGATGTTCTTACTGTTAGGCAAACCTTCGTTTTGCGCACGGTGCTTAATGCGATTCGACCCAGTAGTCCATATGGACAAGCGCCGGAAGGGTAGGGTATACCAAACGCAAACTGCTAAAAGTGCGCACGTACGTAATTTTTTCTTCTTTTTTGGACCTTACCTATACAATAAACTTAATCTCAACATTTACCCGATGACTAATTACAAATGCAAAACCACAGTATCTGATTATCTCAAAAGTTTGGGCTATAAGGGTACCGAGAATTTATTGATCCCGTTAAGATGACTGGCCAATCTTAGCCAGCGTAACACCTTTCAGCCCTCAGCTGCTTTTTATCATTGCGCATCATGCTTACACCTCATTCATCTACCAAACATACACGCTCCACAACATCCACACAAACACAATCTGATTTCCTTCACGCACTCCAAGGTTATTCTCGCAAACTCTGGCATTTCTAAATCTCTTTAACCTTTTAAATTCTTTCTTATGTTTTCTGATGTTAATTGTAAGCTTTAGCGTTAAGTAACTGTGTGAAGACAAAAATAAATGTTTATAATATTATTATATCTGTGCCAAATTTCATCTAGATCCGATCAGCCATTCTGGCGTGACTGAGTAACAAACATCCATCCATCTATTCATACAAACTTTTGTATTTATAATATTAGTAAAAAGTAAGATTATTGTAAACTTCAGGTTATAAATATAAGTAATCTATCTATGCCTCACCTGCGACGTTCCAGCAGTGGACATAAGTGGATGCTGTATGTGAATAATGGCTGACTGCATCTTCTGAGGATTGAGCGGTTGTGGAGGGTTTGTCAGCTGTTGTGCTAACAACTGATTCGTTGACGCCTGCATCAAATATCACATGTATAGCTAATTTAGCAATGGCACTCAAAAGCAGGTTAGAGTGAAATAGCGTTATTGGAAAAGCATGCGAAGGAAGAGAGAAAGCATACAGGTCAAACTTGAATAAAAGCGATCGAGAAATGATAATTATTTATAATCATAGGGAACAATAGTTAGTCAATAAGAAATCAGATCGCCTTTACAAAGGGAACCTTATTTCTTATTGGTTAATTACTGTGTGTATAAGAAGTCCATAGCTCTGTATTATTAATAATAGTAATAGCTTTCATCGAAATAATCTCACCACGACACACGATGCATTCCAGGCATCATCACATGCTGAAAATGAGCCTTACAAAAAGCAATTCGCAGGAAAACTAGTAATTAGTTAAACTAAGCTCTATTAATGGGTTATTTATCGCCTCGTTTAGTCCACATTGGCTGTTCTTAGGCGTGGATCAAACTTTATAATAATAAATTAAACACGAACCTGAGGCGAAAGTAGCGGCGCTGCGAGTGAAGGTTGCTCCTTAACCGCAGTGTCACTAGTAGTGATGACGTTTCCCACTACGTTGCCCACGACCGTGCTCACGTTGCCCACTATGTTGGCCACGCTTCCGACCACATTCCCACCACAAATACGCACCTGTGGCGAGAGCCGTGGTGTCGTAGGGGAGGGCTGTTGCTTGAGCGCGGTGTCGCTTGTGGTGGTAGCATTGCCCACAACATTGCCCACGACTGTGCCCACATTGCCCACGCTGCCGACCACGTTCCCTACGGTTGCCACGCTACCCACTTGTTGTAACTGCGCCTGCTGTGAGAAGTAATAACATTATTGGGTGCGTATACAGGGCGTACCAAAAACTGTTGATATTTGTGTGGCAGCTGATGAGCCAACTAAATATTGTATTGAATCGTGAAAATACTTTTACAATTACGGATACCAAAAAAAAAATATTTTCAAAAAACCCGATTGCAAAACACAACTAAAAAGTTCCAAACAAGTCACTTTTCAAGCAGTATGATGCGGTTGATAGCAGTTATTTTAGTTCAATCATGACAGGCATTTTGAAATTTTTTTTTTCTTCGCTTTATTGAATTATGTTTTGGAATCGCCTCCTCGAACTCTTTTTGATACCTCAAATGATCATACAAAAATACTACCTCACTAACCAAATGGCGGCCGCCATTTAGATTTTTTTTTTCAAAATTCATAAGCCTTTGTACCACCACTACGCAGTCAAACCCAATCTTATGATACCTCCGCGCGCGCCAAAGAAATAGACATACAAACATACATACTCGTATGTACATACTCTCAAAAACCCTTTTTCTGAGGCAGTCGGATAAAATTTAAGTTTTATTTTACACTGTGGTTTTACTTTTGTGGTGTTACTATGATAAATTAATATACTTACAAGTATGGGTAGCTGACGAGCATTCGTATGAGTATTTGATGTTGCTTGTATTGCTGCAGTTCTGCAAATTATGACAGAAATTAGAGAACCCTTACATCTCACCACCCGCACCTACATCACTCATCAGTATCACCAAGACCTTTTGCCAACAACACGTGGGTCGGCTTTCTGTGTTATCAGATGGACCTGAATACTCTATTTCACATTAATAGAGCGTCCGCCTGTCTAAACTTCACAGCCCAGTTTCTGGGAACATGATATTCGTTGGTTAGCTGATTGTCACACGTTCGGGCTGACTCGACCCGTTATAACTGACAAAGATTTACAAATGACAGCCGAGACCAACTGCTTTACGTGTCTTCCGAGGCAGGAAGGGTTCTTGTTAAGTAATATATGCTCGGGCGGTGTGTAGGGTGGTCCTTATTTTTCGACTTTTAAAATATTACCGGGGTACTTTGTCATACGAATCTCTATTATAAATATGAAACAGTATTTTTTAACCGACTTCGAAAAAGGAGGAGGTTATCAATTCAGATGTTTGTATTTTTTTTTTTTTGTTTTTTTTTTTTATGTATGTTCGGGCATAACTCCGTCATATATTGACGGATTTGCAAAATTCTTTTTTTGTTCGAAAGGGGTTTATTCCGAAATGGTCCCATTTAAATTTCAAAAAGATCTGATGATGGGTTCCGGAGACAGACAACGGAACTCTTCAAAAATTGACAGCAAATCAACCGCGATTGCTGCTATCGTATGTCTATGAATTGTTAACACAGTTTAATGGGGAACCACAACTAAAAAGTGAAAAATAAAAAACTTTTTTACAAAAAAATAGAACCGACTTCCAAAAAAAGTGCAAAATAACTTTAATTTCGGAAGTCGGTGTCAAAAAACGAAGACACAAAACAGGAACACCGACTTCCGAAATTAAAGTTATTTTGCACTTTTTTTGGAAGTCGGTTCTATTTTTTTGTAAAATAGTTTTTTATTATTTTTATTTTTGGATAAAATTTAGAGGTCACGCTATACTATGTTTCAGATAAATTTGCAATACAGTACATTGACCTTTCCCTAATAACTCTTCGTAGGTACCTGAACAATTAAATATAAATCGTTTTTCATTATTAGACAATGTTAAGGATCACGAGAGATGTTGATTCGGGACAGCTTTGAGTCATTAATTCCGTTTTTCAAATTAAAAATGTCAATAAATGTAGGTGGGTCAATGACCGTTATTGCACGTTTATTTGGAACGCCCTATAGCAGTTGTCAAAGTTTAACAAAAATCATTTATGGCTACTTCTTACGAGTCTCACCAACTGATTCAGATAAAGAAATGGAGTTTCTGTTCTTTTGAAGCGACAAATGGATAAAGGTGGGCCTTGGCTTCCTTGTCGTCTGCTGTAGCAGATCAGGGGCCATTCAAGTATTACGTAAGCACCAAAGGGGGTCTTTGTTTCCATTATATTTGATGACATGGGGGTCAGGATGGTGATTATGACAGGATTATTTACTTTTCTGATTTTTCTGAATGAAGTGCAATAAATGCCTTTATAGTCTATAAATTCCTCATTTATAGCGTAGAAGAACAACAAAGAAACATGAACTGATATTGAATTTAGTACATAAATTAAAAAGGATAATATTAAAGTGGTCTTCCCCTCTCCTACTTTTAAATTTTGCTGTGCCCGACAGGGTCCATAATTGTGACCTTCAGTAAATATACTAAAAAATTACCATCTCTATGTACATTATGGATGCAATAAAGAATTTGAATTGAATTTTAAAAATATACCAATGTTGAGGGGGAGGCAAGAGCTTTACTTTTTTGTGCTCACAAGGGGGGAGGGGGGGCGGGGGGGGAGAGAGAGATTACCAAAATCCTTCTTACATAATATTTGAATGGCCCCTCAATCGCTCGGTCGGTCTAGTGGTTTTGATATACGATTATTCAAAACGTTTAAGAACAATTTGGGACAACATTATTGCAATTTACAAAGCAACTGCAAAAGAATAATTGATGACGCCAAGTCAATTTCGCGATCATTTTCTTAGGTGGAGTTTCCGAAAAAGGGTTTCATTTAGAAGACCTGCTGATGTACACCAAGCTAGGTGGATAGCTAAAGTCTTGTACTGCTTGTTTTTTTCTTCTATTTATACATTAGTTTGAATTGATAAAAAAGGAAGAGAAAACTGTGAGAGAAAAATGCATTTTCTCAGTGAAGTTATAATATAAAATATAGGTTTTAAGCGTTTAGCGAATGGTCAGCACTAATAAACGACTTGCAGTTATTAAAAGATTTTTTAGCTTTTGAAAGCTTAATATGAGAATAATAAAAATAATAACGTGGCTACCGTTGCCTTGAAAAAAAAATATTGGACCATTTGTGGTATTTGTCGGAAGAGCTGGTGTCTTTTGCATTTTTCGACAACGAACTTTCAATTCACGAAGAAAATGGAAGATGCCAGAAAATACGAAGGCATAGAAGATTGACCAAAAAGACAAAACATAGACGTCAAAAAATATTGAAGGCTTCGTAACTTACGATTCTTCCAGAACAGATGGGTAAAATTTTTGAATGTAATATTGAATTTATAATGACTGTCTTATAAATAAAAAATTCCAAGTTATATAGTGATTTTGAGTTTTTATTTAAAATTAACCTAAAAATGTATCACACAAATTATAAAAAAAAAAATACTGAAAGTTTTTAGGGTATATAACCAAATTAAATACCATATGCACAGTGAAATAAAATAAAAATAAAATTTCTTACGAATAAGGACCACCCTAGATTTTTTTTTTTTTTTATTATTGATAGGCACGCGTTTGACCACCATCTCACCTGATGGTAAGCGATGATGCGGTCGAAGATGGAGCACGCTTGAATTATTGGTCAGTCAAAAACAGACCGACCTCGCCAAGTGTCGCTTAACTTTGACGGTCCGCTCGTGCGACTGTTATTATTCAGCCCAACCTCTGTATAAGGTGTAACGGAAATGAGTTGGTCATATTTTAATTACCGCTTCTGTTCATGAAAATGAACAACATTCTTCATGGAAGTATTGTCAATTCCGAAAAGAAATGTTGTTCCGAATACCTCTCATACCAATTTTGATCAGATGATGATAACTTTGTACGAAAAGTCCATTTTTTTTTAGCGTTCCGTATCCGAAGGGTCCGAACGGAACCCTATTGCTGTCACTCACGTGTCCGTCTGTCTGTCACACAGGTTTTACAGCCAAACGGTTGGAGCTACAGTCTTCAAATTTCCACAGTGCAAGCATCTTGTTGACCCAAAGCCATACAAATAGATAAAAAATACATTTGGTACGGAACCCTAAATGTGTGAAGTACGACATGCACTTGGCCGGTTTTTTAAAAAAGCAGTAAGCGGTATTAATATATGACCACAAATTTCAATTATACCTTGAGATTTTATAGAAACGACAAAACGCAGAAATGTTGTATCTTCACGAGCGTATAAATATTGGTTTAGTGGACTTTTCAATGATCATTAAAATTGTGAAACTCCCAATGTAAATTGTAGGTCACTTTTAAAATTACTTAAAAAAATAGTAATTCGGTCCTGTTGAATTACAAATGGTTAATGGTATCTTACACAACAGGCACTGTGGTGGCGTGAGTCTGGACAGTTGCGACGCTAGCAGCGGCTGATCTCTGCTGCAGCAACAGTTGTTGACCCTGTGGGAATAATCGTGTATAAATAGACCGTTGAGGGTCGCGGGTAGCCGATGGATGCGAGACGCACTGGACCAGTCGTTGTGGCGACACTTGGGGGAAGCTTTGTCCAGCAGTGGACGTCTTTCGGCTGAAATGATGATGATGAAATCGATAGATCAAATACCTTTACATTTACTCTATTTCACAACATCACGTCGGGATTGCCATATATCCGCATTTCACCATTCACTTTTAAGTTAATAGGGGGCGAACCTATTGCCATCCACTGATACTGTGAAATTCAAGATGAAAAAACCCAATAACACTTTACCCGACCCAGGAAACGAACTCAGGACCTCATTTTCAACAGTAGCGCTCGCAGCTACCGAACCAACGAGGCAACAAACTCTATTGCAGTCAGGTAATTAAGAGATTCAACCTGATACTACTCCCAGAAAGTTATTTTTCTCAAGATCAACTCAAGGGACCTCATCTTTCGTGGCAAGACCTACTGACCTAGATTTTGGTACTCTTACCCAGCTTGTATCCATAACCGTTCTACATAATCCAGAAAGTCTTAAACCCAAGATAAGAGACACAGGACAAGAGACATTTCTTCTTGGGGACGAGGCCTACTAACCCAGATTATGATATGAATACCCAAAGCACACTACTATACTCTCTGTATACCTTAATATAGAGAGACTGTACTACTTATATACTACTAGTTTCTGCCAGTGGCTTCGCCCGCGTAGAAATTGTACTTCCCCCACTACAATCTATCTCTGTGCCAAATTTCATCCAGATTTGTTCAGCCGTTCTGGCGTGATTGAGTAACAAACATCCATCCAAACTGTCGCTTTTATAATATTAGTACGATTGGTATTTTTCTTTACCAATTCTCTCATTCCTCCAGTGAAGGACACTCTCGGTAGTTGTCCAGGCACGATGTGTCTTATCCTAACAGACTTGCGACCTTCCTCGGTGAATATCTCCGTGAACTGCTGTATGTACTTGTTTGCTTGCAGTCTTGACCCTGTAATACAAGTGGATTGCTAACTTAGCTTATTATTTTATCGTAAATCGTATCGTTAATTGGTTTGTAATTATGTAAGGAGACTATAAAATAGAAAGATAACCCAGTTGTGTAATTAATTTTCTGATTCTTGAATTAATATACATATTCTGCTACTTATAATTTTTTTACAAACGATGCCAAATATGTAGCATCGTTCGTCAAAATTTGATACTTGAGAGCCAACCAAACCATGGTCGATCGACATTGTGACATACTTTTACATATGAATGAGGTAATATTTTTTAAGACGACGGCCAACGTTGATAGACGTCGCGGTTGCACCCTTAAGATCGTGGAAAAGTATGTACTAACCTAACGAAAACCGACACGCAGCACCATTCTTTTCTCCCTCAACATGATCTCTATCCACATAGAGTTCTCCAAGGAACTCCTGGTCGGACGGCCTCTGCAGTATAGACAGTTTGATGTGGAAGAAGCCGGCACTAGCGTGGGGCGACGTCTTCTCAGTCTCGAGGATGTACTCCTCCACGAGCTGCGGCTGGCAGTCGGGCGTGGCACGCGGCCGCTCGTAGGCGCGCGCCAGGCGCAGCGAGCCGCCCGGCTCGGTCGGCACGGCTAGTGATAAGGGATCCATTTTTGGTGGCTCGATTGGTTTGAACACCTAAAAAAAAAACCCATTTAAATTTCGAACAAGTTACATTCCTGCAATTTTAATGGTAGTTGTAGGATGGCTTACCTCTGGTGGTTTTTTCGGATACTTAGATGTAAGTCTCGTAAGTGGCACTGATTGTCTACTATTTTTCGCTCTTTGACGATGTATTAAGTCTAATATCTCTAAACCATGATAATGTGTGAACTGATCCAATTTCCTCTTGCGATTTACTGCAACCTAGAATAACAAAACACGTTTTGTTGGTAGAAGCACGTATAAATAAATAATAGTACGAGTAAATATGTACATATTCTTAACTGATGACAGGTGTAGTTAACCTGGGTCGCGGATAAATTCGTAACAGAGTTACCGCGCCCCTGCACTCAGGCAAGGAAGGAACAGGGGTGGGTTTTAGTCAGTAAAAGTCTGACACGCCCTCCCGCTCCACCCAGAGAAGGAGAAGTCATGGGATGATTACCCAAGCCAAAAAAAAAAGAACACCTTAGTTAGGGCATACTTCCCACTTTAAGAAGATCTTTTAACCAGCAGTTCGGAATAGGGATGATTCCGCATAGTTATTTCTACGATACCGAAACACCTTAATTACAATGGACTCATTCATACCTGTGAGAATCTCCTGGCCTGCCTCCTAATACGGGGTGTATTGAACAGCCTCGGTGCGGCATGCAGCCTGGCAGCCAGCAGGCCGACAGCGGGACGCGGGTCGAGGCACAGGGGGGGCGCGGCCGCGTGTACCAGGGCAGCCTCCACCGCCTCCAGTGCGCCGCGCTCCTCGCCCGCCCAGCCGCACCGGCCGCCGATGCACATCGCGTCTGTTATTATGCTCTGGTGGACAAAGTCTCACGTTGTACAGTTGACTCATTCATCATTCATTGAATCGACTGCACCTTCGTCGGGTTATTTTTTTTTTTCTTATCAATTCAAGATATGTATTTATGGACTAGCCCATTTTATTAAATAACTATAAATCATTTTCTTTTTTGTTAGTGTCATATTTTTAATTAGCAAGTGAACTGGACGAATTTTGCCACACATTGTGTCCTGAACATCAGGAGCCAGCGACGCGGTAGACCCAAAAGGAGATGGTGAGATGAGTTGTACTCTTACCTAAAGGAGTGGGCTCAGATTTCCCAAGATAAACAAAAATGAAAAACTGGGAGGCCCTGCAGTGGGACACTGTGGACTTATAATAACAATAATATGTAAAGATGGACTGAATAATAATAAAAAAAAACTAAGCGTCATTCTGTGACCAGTGTCACAGAATGACACTTAGTTTTTAATTGTCATATGACAATACTGAGCCAATAAAGCAGATAACATCTTTAATAAAGCAAAGAAAAACAGAGGGCTTAGTCCAATAACCTAGGCACACTCTAACTACATCAAATCATCTTCTTGTATATATTTATATATATAATCTGAATCTCGAAAACGGCTCCAACTATTTTCATGATATTTAGTATGCAGGGTAATCCGGGGCGATAAATCGATCCAGGTAGGTTTAATTTTTAGAGAACATTGTTTTATCCAAAAAGAAAACCCGAGCAAAGCTCGGTCATCCAGGTGCTCATGCACCAGGTCAGTCATGAGCAATTTAGCAAAAATATTGTGTAAATTCTGGAAAAGGGAGTGGAGCTCGTATTCCAAAATGCAGTATGACAGTGTTGCACTAAACCTTTGAAAATTGTATAGGTAATAAATACACTGTGCTTTAACAGACTCTAGTAACCAAACAACTAATTTGGTCAATAAATGATACTAGACCTTCTTGATTTATACAGATTTTCAAACTGATACTATATTCAATAACATATCATTGCTATCATAAATTATTACTTCCAATTATGTTTAACATGACAATTTATGAGTCCTCTATTTTGATGAAACAATAGACAAAAGTAGATCTAGGTCATGGTATTCTTCAACCAAATTAACATAAGAATATGTTTACATAATTATTAAATCAGTGTTTCTAGCACTAAATACTATTTAAAGCTAATTTAAAATTATACCATTTTAAACCCTAATTCAATGTGGTAAACTTATGGATATTGGCATGACCTAAATGTTTCACAAATAAAATAATTTAACACATGACAGGCTTTTTTTTTGTGGGGTGGGAAGTCATCCAATGACTTCTCCCGCTCTGAGTGGAGCGGCAGGGTGTGTCAGACTTACTGACTAAAATCCACCCCTGTTCCTACCCTGCCCTGAGTACCCAGGAGCGAGGTAACTCTGTTTCGAATTTATCCTCAACCCCCGCTCAGGCATCGGCCATGACGGGCCCCGTCGTTATTGCTGACAACACTTTGAGGCGCGCGTGGAACACTACGCGCCGTCGACTCTCAGGCCTGGTGCTGATCGGACGGCGAGCTACCCATTACTCGCTGTCCGCAGGCCCGGGTCTACGGTGGCCGGAGATCGTCTCGCGGCGCCGGAAGCCCCAGGTGTCTCCTGAGGCGGCCGCTGCTGAGGGCGTGAGAGCGACTCTGTTGTTGAGTCTCCCTCACCTATGACGCGTCCGTCTTCGCGAGCATTACTGCTCCGCAGAAGGAGGAGACAGCTTCCCATTACCTCTCGCTCCGTACCACGGCCTGAACCAGGGCAGGGCGCGAGAGGTCGCAGCCGCCTATCGCATCCACGAAGACATGGCGGGGTCCGCCCAAGCGGAGCAGACCTCCACCGTGTCCTCTGGACGATCCGCGCAGTGGAAACACCCGGGCGTTTCCTCCCGCCCTATCCGACACAGGAACCTCCCGAAACAACCGTATCCGGTGAGGACCTGCGTCAGGCGGAAGGTGAGGACGCCGTGGCGCCTCTCCAGCCACTCCTCAAAGAGGGGCACTACCCCCGCAATGTGGCGTGCCCAGCGCTGGGTTGCGACAGTCGCCCTCTCCATGTTGCCATGAGTTCCTGCTGATCCTGCGGAGCTCAGTACGCTCGCGGCAGCGGAGTTTTGCCCTGGCGTTTCGCCTGCTCGCGCCACTCATAGAGGTGCGCGAGGATCTTTGCCTCCAGATCCCATGGCGACAGTCCGGCAAGGACGGTCGCCGCCTCACAGGAGATCGTGCGGTATCCTCGGATCATGCGGTATCCTCGGATCATGCGAATGGCCATAACCCTTTGGGACGCGTTCAACCGGCGAGCTGGTCGCCGCCTCAAACACATGACAGGCTGGGATGAAGATTTATTCCTAAGTAAGTTAAAGCCATGAAGACACAGGTTATTACTCATTTTTCTTAAAATATGATTTTATTCTTATATATTATGTAGAACTATAGTTTCAATTAATTTAGATCAGGGTTTTCTAACCTGCTGTTCGCGGACCCCTGGGGGTCCACGAGCATGTTGCAAGGGGTTATCGGAAGAACAGATTTTCATTTTGTTTTTCTTGCAACTACATGTCTTATCCTTTCTATAAGTCTTAATATTACTGTCCAACGTTAAAGTTCCACAGTTAAAAAGAGTTGGGAAAGACTGATAAAGATAAAAGAACATTAAAGTTACAAGCTAACTACATACCTGATTGGTGGGCCTTAAGAGTACATGATGAGTATCACAGAGGAAGCTAGGATATGCCTGTCTGTAATCTCTAATTTGTGCTATTATGCATCCAGAGTAGAACAGACATGAGTGTTCAGTCTCCAACAGATCTAGCAACACCACGGGCAGCTCTTCATTGTCTATGTAGCTCAGTAACTCCTCCTCTTCATATGGCCAACGGGGAGTCTCTATTAATGTCTCGTCTTGATTTGATGATGACTAGAAAAATAATAAAGCAATAAGTTTATGTTATTTTCTTCATAAGAAGGAAGAAAAGGTATTTTAATATCGGTTTTGTCACACCAATGACAGCCCCATTTCATGTCTAAGCAATTACTGTCCATTCTGGGTTGCCAGGAAGAGATTGCAGAATGCAGTAAGGCCACCCATTGTATGTGTTTTAGTTTTTTTTTTTAATGTATAATTGTGTACAATAAAGTATATAATAAACAAGGTCACTCATTTATTAAATGTTGGTGTGGAAGCTGGGTAGTTAAGTCTAGGAATTAACTAAACATTGGCCTTTTTCAGATGGCTACAGTTTGGAACTATATTTGTATCTTCAAAATTTTTTTTGGATTGGTCAATTTCAAATAATGCTTCTAAATTGTGTATTTTTTCAATGAAAACAGTTTAAACCCACCTGAATTATTTTTACAACATTATTGGATAATAGATCTTCTAAGCAGTATGACCATAAAGAAACATAGCCTACCTATGTATAAGCTTTTTGAGTATTTTCTTCATAAAATATACCTTATTTACTAGCAAAATAGAATAAATACTACAGCAAAATAATAAAACTATCCGAAAAAAAAAAATAGGAGTAAATAGAAACTATGTAGATTAATGTCATATTAACTAATAAGAGGAGTTTTGTTTGTTTTTTTTTTATTAATTCATATTAAAAACCAATATTTCCATTTTAAATAGTTTTACAGAAAAAGCAAAAAAAAACTTTTTACAATAATCAGTATTTCAAAGGAAATTATTGGCTT
Organism: Polia nebulosa; assembly: GCA_951329385.1. Lineage (NCBI taxonomy): Eukaryota > Metazoa > Arthropoda > Insecta > Lepidoptera > Noctuidae > Polia > Polia nebulosa. The sequence continues at coordinate 15,303,217 of OX589593.1, read as the reverse complement.
TTGATCCAAATTAGATTTTTGAAGGGGCTTTTTACAATAGAAATATTGGTTTTTGAAAACTGAATGATGTATTTAATAAATTTCAATATTTTTGTTACAATCAGAACAAAAAGTAAGTTTTTTTTTTTAAATGGATTTTTTTTTTTTTTTTTTTAATCTTTATTTATTAACGAGGGTTTGATCACATAGTGAACATGCCACCCTCATAGGAAAACCCTTGTTACATGCAAAACTTAACATCTATGTTTAATTCCTAAATTAAGTAATTTATATATTATTCTAGCGGATTTATTTATTTTTTGCACAGACACTCATATATCTATGTACTTAGTAGCTCATATCAAAATATACATTTATTTGGTTAGTAGATCAATAAAGATATATTTTAATATTATGTTTTTTTAGGTAGTTTAAGGGGTTACTTACATGACCATCTGGTGGATGTAGATATTGCGAGTTGCCATTTACTTTTAAAGATAAAGAATATCCTTTATTGCCTGGATACAGATTTATTATTAAGGTATTAAGATTATATATTGCTAATAACTTTTCCAATAGATATGATGTGGTCTTCAGGCCTTGCTGCAATTTAAAGAGTAGAAACATAACTTACAATACATTTTTTATCATCATTTACTTTTATTCTTTTGATTCTGGCAGGATTACTAATATGCAATGTCATTTCTCTATTTCAGATATTATATGAGAATAAAGATAATTAGGTAATTACTGATGTAAACCATCAATACCCTAATAAGATACATTTATGACACATGAGTTTAGATACACAAGTAAAGCTTTATATTCTATTCATTTTGATTAATAGAAAAAGCATGATTTTTGTTATCGGCACTTTCTAATTTCATATTACTAGATATTTGTGCATTCCCACGCTGTTCAGGGCTATGTTACTAAAGAAGAGTTTGTTTGGTAATTCTGTGCATATAACTGGAACTACAGATAAATAACAATATAAAATAATTATTATACATTAATCTTAAGCTAAGCGGACTGGATTAGTACTTACGTAGTTCCCCTGTAATGTCTCATCTCTACTTAACTCGTTGTAAAGTTCATGAAGTTTTTTAAACAAATCAAACTTCTCTGTTGGTTTGGAAGCGGAGCCGGACGAATTACGTTGAAATTTCATTCTAGACTCATCAACAGATTCAGCAAGGTGCATCTTATCATGGGTCCAAGTCATTTTGTGGTCTGGGACACCACTATTGAAATGTGATAAGTTTGAGTTCACATGTTTCGCCCGGTTAAGTATTACCTGAAATATTAATCATCAATTATAAACAAACCTATAAACAAGAACGGTTAGATAAGTAAAGCTCGGATAATAAATAGAAGAAAGCAATGAAATACCTCAGCTTCCAATGCCGCGTGAATTAAACCATCCATAATGTCATTAATTAAAACAAATATGTAAGTGGCAGTTATTTTATTTTATTTATTATTTCATATTAACAGTTTAGGCCTGAGTATTAAGTCATGATTTTTACAAAAACTAATATGCTTTATTTATGTTTCACACTGCATGACAGTAAAATAACATGTCCAATGTCCATCAACAATTTTTGACAGTGTATGTTGTAGATAATGTAGAGATGTCCACGGAGTTTTTAATCGATGTTTTTTTTTAAATTTAATTTAAACAATATCTAGACAATAAATAAATGATAAAATGTTAGCAAAATGTACCTTATAATCAGGAATTTAATATTTATTTAATTTTTAAGTACCTACATAGAGACAGAAAGCTTTTAAAAATAACCATTTGCTCAAAGGGTCTTGTTTCGAATATAAAATTGAAAAGCAAGAATATAAAGTGCATTCTGCCTCAATGTGGTTTTTATTATATAAAAAAGTTAAAGCCCAATTCCACCTTCTGATTTCAAGGGACCCATTTTAGGAACAATCTTACTAGGAAGTAGGAAGCTAGCGATTACAATATCCCAAATTGGACTCCTAAATCAGAATTCTAAATCGACAGTATTGCCAACTCTTACAAATTCAAACCCAACAGAATATCAAAATTCGCTAGAAAGTCTCTAATACTGATTCTATCAGGAGTGGACCAAAAAAGAAAAAGAGCGCACACAGATTTTTTTTCTGAGACAGGGACCTTGGGAAATTTTATTTTATTACACATATAAAAATACTAATGGCCCATTTGTAGCGAGAAAAATGCTAAATTGGCAACACTTAGCTCTAAATCGTAGTGATGCGATTACACTATCCTAAATCGTACACAATTTAGGAAGTCAAATCGGGACCTCCCAATCTCACTAAATCGGACACTAACTGCTCTAACTGCTATTACACCTTCCTGTTTCCTAAATTGGTTCCCTTGAAATCGGAATGAGTAATTGAACCTTTAACCTCACAAGCTAGCAGGTATGCGTACATTCATAGTGTATACTTACACTACCAACAACTCAACCCCACAAATGCTAACCAAAAAGTAATGTTCAGTGGCTCTGGGATCTTACTCTAGAAGAACAAGAATTTCTATTTAGATGGCGTCGTCCGCTTGTTTAACATAAAACATAATCGTAAGGCACTCGGCAAAACTATCAATTACAAAAAGATTTTTTAGAATCATATTTATACTTCCAGCCAGACTACCTTTGTTTATTCTCTGTAATGGCAACAAATGTAAAGCTCACCCACATATTTTGCCATTTGTAGGTCCTGCGCGCGTCAAATGTCAACATCTGTCAAGCCCCGTTGACAGTTGGCCATCGTGTAACTACAGACTATATCATGTTCCGGGTGTGTAAACCTTGTCACAGGTCTAAAGACCTTGGGTAATAGTATTATAATAGCGGTTTAAAACGCGTAAATCGGATTTTTGGAAATTATTTTGGCAAGGCAAACGGAATTTCCCCACTGGCACACCGGTGTGCCGCTAGACACTGAAATGTTACGAGCGCTGCTGCACATTTCTTATGGCAGAATTCAGAGTCACACTGGTCTATCCGGAGATTGAACCCTAGACTATCCAGTAGTTCTGCTCGCGTGGTTAAGGCAGGTATTCAAGAGAGCAGAAGTGGCAGCCACGAGTAGAGTGCTCGTCTATTTTTCTAGCCAGTGACCTCCACCCGCGCCGAAATTTAGTGAAGCTTATAACGCATTAGTGACAAGAGTGGTTGCACACTACGTCCGATGCGAATCCGATACTTATCCGTGAAAATATAGATCTAGAAAACTCTGACCGAATTCGGATATTGCTTTACGCACTACCTCCGATTCCAATCCGTGATTCAGACGTCATTTTACGCAGAGCCACAGCAGAACGTTCACGTCGTTGATCATGAGTCCTTCGACGTCAACTTCTGGCAATGCTATTGTACGTACGAAGACCTAGAAAGACCTAAAAATATTTATCCCTAAAGTTAAAGTCAACAACCCCTAAATATAATCACCACATATATATGGAAATCCCCAAAAAAAAAAACACTTTTAGGTTTTGTAATAAACTCTTAGGTTTTTAAAATTTCGTTTTCTTCTGCTTTTGTCTTTTCTAAATCATACATTTGTATAAACTTAACATTTTAATGGATGGTATAACCTACATGTTATGCACGTACCTACATACGAGTAGGTATTCTTACTAACGTATGTTTTCTTTTCTCTCGTAAACCAAAAAAACTGGCCAAAGTACGTATCTGATTTCGCACATTAAGGGTTCCGTACCAAATATTGGTATTTATTAGTAAAGTATACGTAATAATAAACATTATCACCAAATTTCATCAAGTTCATAGGCCAAAGGGAAGTTAAAAAATTCTTCGTAACCAAATTTTGTGACAGACGACGGACGGACAGACTGATAGACAGACGGACACGTGAGTGACAACAATAGGGCTCCGTTTGGACCCTTCGGGTACGGAACACTAAAAATGAGGACAACACAGTGCGTTTAAATTTCGCGTGACGTCATGCCATGCTACACTTTTACAACGATGTGACGTAACAAGCCCCCACTCCTGAAATTTGATGCTATATATGATGTTATATCATTGCCATTTTCATTTCATTGGTTTGGTAAAGCAAAAAATATGTGTCCAATATTATTTGATAATCAAACTTACGGACTAAATAGAATTACTTATTATTTTATACCCAGGAAACATCTTTGCACTAGTTGTCGTTATGTCGCTAGGTCAACAATTAAAAATTTGAGAATCCTAGGACCTGTACTTAAAAATTAAAATTCCCTAAAAATATATAAAGCTCCTAAAAAAACCCATCCCACTTATTTACCCCAAGATTTGGGAGGAAAACCCCTAAGTTAGCAACCCTGTCCGCCGAGTCATGTCACTCCCCGGCCACATAAAGTTTTCTCTGTTAGTCGTACGCTAACCAATTCCAATTGCCCAACTATTTTGCAAATAAGAAAGAAATATATATATCGTCACTGGAAAGGAGAAAATGCTAAAGCTTTGTTCTGCGTCGAGCTGTTTAGGTTTCAAGCCAATCGGAGCCAATTTTTGGCGCCTTAGCATTTGTAAAATGTAGAGGTATCCCGTGTATACATTTAATGTCTTTGGATATCCCGGATTTCAAGATCTAAAGCACCGGTTTTCCGATATTTTTTGAACAAATGTCGCTCTAACAATACATTTTTAGGACAGAGGCCCCTTAGAACGTTTTTCCTTTCAACATTCTCTTCACAACAGTAACATAAGCATTATTTCTTTTTTGTATGACAATATTAATTACATTAGCAATTTTAATTTTATTGTTCAATAGTCTGTTAGTTAGCATTTTTAGCGCTTCAGCAAAATTATTCGCTTAAGATTTAAGTAAAGTTGGCGCTTTAGCATTTATTTTCAAGTACCTACTTATTTTTAATTTCATTTCGTTAGAGAAAATAAAATTGTGTTAAATGTAATAATTGTTAAAATAATTTATAAAAAGGAAGGCATTTTTCGTAAGGTATAAATCTTTTTTACGATAGTCTGTGTTCCAAATGATGACCACTGTAGTACTTTAGTACTATACCGGCAATGTAGGTTCCAGAACATAAATCGTTGCCTCATAATAATATTTAAAATTATTTGGCAGATACACATTTGAGCACATTCAAGACTGACAGATTTAAGGTTGATGGTCAATCTTTAAAACACTGATCTCAAAAGTACCAAATTAGATTATTCTTACCTACTGGTTTATGTCTCTTGTTGTGCTAGGATATAAAAAAATTCAAACTTCAAATTTTTTTAAAGGCTAATTCTACTTAGGTATTAGTGACCGACCAAAACATGTTATTTTGCCGAAACCGAAACTGAAACCGAAGGTTCGGTTTGATTGTAGTTTCGGCCGAAACCGAAACCGAACCTTTTATAAAAAAAAAAGTCCTTTAAAAGTCGAAAAAATGTTAGTAAGCCCGTTTTTTTCTAAAATTAATGTCTTTTCGAAATATTATTACAGGTTTCTACTTTCAAAGATTTATCACAATGAAATTTCAGCACAGTTAGAGGTTCTATTTGAAAATTTAACTACCCTATAAACTGAAAAAAATACATTATTTGTAACACAAAGTTAGCGATTTTTTAATGGTGGTATAAAATAAAACAAATTTATTATTAAAATATGATGCTCATTTATTATGTTTATTTATTTTCAGTTACTTACATTTTAATTATACTCACAAATATCACAATCAGTTAGCCTCGAATGGCTAATTCAAATATAATTAGATAATCAAAATAATCAAATTGATCATCTTTGGTAATCATTTTAGCGAACCTTTTTTTATTATATAAGGTGCATAACATAGGTTATGATAACAAATCAACAAGTATAATATAGTAACAAATCTATACTTATACTTTTTATTTTTTATAACTAATTATCTAATTAAAAATAAAAACAGTGTTTTTGACATACTTACTGAGATCAACAGCCGTGCCGAGCGCGCCCGACGTTAGCCGAGCGCGACCCGAAGGTACGATGTTGTAAGTTTCGAAGCGGCCGAAGGGTTCGGCCGTTTTTGGCCAAAACCGAATCTTGGGCCGAAACTTGATTTTTTGGCCGAAACTTGCCGAAACCGAAACCGAAACCGAAATTTCGGTCGGACACTATTAGGTATGTAACCGGCTCACGCGTCTCATCGAACCGATACTGATCGCTGAGTAAGCTGGCTTTAGGCCAGGAAAGTCGTGCATCAACCAGACCCTCAAACCCAAGCAAATCATCGAAAATGAGTTTGAGGCGAAACATGGCACAGGTGTTGTATTCGTTGATCTGTCAGCAGCCTATGATACAGTCAACATCAAACGACTCCTACTTAAAGTCAGCGATCTCACGAAGGAGCTTCGAAAATATGTTTAGCGCCATGCTGAATAATCGTCGCTTCCAAGTCCATCTCCATAGCACCAAAAGTAGTTGGTGCTGCCAGAAGAACGGTCTCGCCCAAGGTAGCGTGTTAGCTCCGGTCATATTTAAAATCCACACAAATGACAAGCCTTGCTCTCCACAAACAAAACGCTTTCTGCAACGACCTTGCAATAGCTTTCCAGACACGTAGTTTTGAAGAGGCTGAAGAGAAACTGACGGAAGCTTTGAAAGCACTTGGAAAATACTATAATGAGAATGCCCTTTTTTTTTTGGGGTATGGGAAATCATCCAATGACTTTTCCCGCTCTGGGTGGAGTGGGAGGGCGTGTCAGACTCTTACTGATTAAAACCCAAAAAAAAAAAAAAAACCCCTGTTCCTTCACTGCCTAAGTGCCCAGGGGTGCGGTAACTCATTTCCAGAATTTATCCGCTACCCCTAGGCATGCAGGCACCGGCCACGATGGGCCCCGTCAGTGGTGGCTGACACTCTTCTCTTTGGGGCGCGCGTGGAACACTACGCACTGTCGACTCACGGGCCTGGTGCTGATCGGACGGCGAGCTACCCACTGCTCGCCGTCCGCAGGCCCGGGACGATGAGAATGCCCTACGGCCTAATCCTTCTAAGACCCAGTCCTGTGTTTTCCATCTCCGCTACCGTCTGTCTAATAAGACCCTCAGTATCTCGTGGCAAGGCGTCGAAATAAAGCACTGCCTTCAAGCTCGCTACCTTGGCATCACCATGGATAGGTCTCTGACATATAAGTTTCACTGTCTAAAAACGAAACAAAAAGTCGGGACGAGAAATAACGTTCTCCGCCGCCCTACATCCACTACACGGGGAGCATTCCCGCAGGTTCTCCGTACTACTGGCCTATGTCGTTCTTTTTCTGCAGGGGAGTTTGCATGCCCAGTGTGGCATCTTTCTACCCATGGTAAATTAGTCGACAAATCCCTGAACGATACCTGTTGCATCGTAACTGGGTGCTTAAAATCTATCCCTTACGATATTGTACCCACTTGCGGGTATAGCTCCACCAGACGTTCGTGCGTGCGAGACAACCAGCTGCAACGAGAAAAGAAAATAGGAACGAATAGTATGGGCATCAACTCCCACTTGCACGCCTAAAAGGTCGCAAAAGCTTCCTGAGACAAACGACCTCTTTGGAAGACAGCGGGCCAGACGAGAGATGCGAACTGTGGAGAAACAGACCCCTCCACACTTAATCACTCCGGCAGAACATCTGCAGCCTGAAGGTGTATTCACTAACTCAGTTGACATCAATTTGATAGGCACTATTACTGAATAGTGCCTATCAAATTGATGTCAACAATCAAATTGATGTCAAAGCAGCAATATACTGATATTGCTGCTTTGACGTATAAGAAAAGAAAAATGTACTACGTAGTGCTATTATAATCGATGTCCACCGAGCAATGTACTGCTAAATGATGTCCACTGAGTTAGCAAATACACCTGCTGGACAGGAACTGCAGTGGCCAATCTTGATAATATCTCTTAACCGATTGCGGACCCAGGTTGGTCGCTGTAAATTTAATCTGGCCAAATGGCGTTGACCCATCCCAAACTCAGTGCCAGTGTGGAGTCCCTTCACAGGACATGCGTCACCTCCTTGCCTGCCCAGCATCCACAACCATCATCTTGAATGATCTAAACGAAGGCAATGACAAAGGTATCCAGGTGGCTACATACTGATCGGACAAAATTTGAGTCAGAATCGACACGAAAAGAAGAAGATTTATAAATAACGGTAGGTCCCGTGACTCGTGATTTAGGATAATGAAAATGTAAAGATGATGAAGAAAGAAAAGAATTAAAATACTGAAATGCTATTTTTACGGTCGTATTTTTTTTGATTATTTTATAATTAGGTATACTATATAAGTTTTGTTGGATATGTTCACCTAACAAAAACACTGTTTTTTTTCAAAACTTTTAATTAAAAGAGAGTCACAAAAAAGTGTGGATAAACATTTAAATTAAACCGGCCAAGTGTGAGTCGGACTCGCAAACGAAGGGTTCCGTACCATAAGCTGAAAAATCATGTTTCTAGTAGGGCAGCCCCCTTTCATTTTAAATTTATTTTTATTATCACACTAATATTATAAAGGCGAAAGTTTATGAGTGTGTACGTTTGTTACTTCTTCACGCTCAAATGGCTGGACTGATTTGGATGAATTTTGGTATGTAGATAGCTTATACCCTGGATTAACACATAGGCTACTTTTTATCCTGATCTACGCGGATGAAACCGCGGGGCGCAGCTAGTCTGTTATAACGGCAACAGAAATACATATTCTGTGAAAATTCAACTGTCTACCTATTACGGATCATGAGATACAGCCCGCTGACAAACGGATGGACAGCGGAGTCTTAGTAATAGGGTTCCGTTGGTTACCCTTCGGGTAAGGAACCATAAAAACTGATTGGTAAAAGCAATGTTTTTATTTATAATGCAAATTCCGACAACAGACCATCTTTGTACGGAATATATAGTGGCCTGCCCGGCTTTGCCTTGGTTGAACAATACATAATAATAGCCTAAGTCCATCAAGACTAATGTACCTTTCAAATGGTATTTTTTTTTTTGTAATAGTTGCAGTAGTTCCAGAGAAAACCCTCCACATATACACAAACTCACACTCTCCCTTTGTAGGTAAATCAGGCCCCACGCGCGTCAGGTGTTGGCATCTGTCAATCCCCGTTGACAGCCGGCCATCGTGAAACTACAGACTTTGTCAGGTTCCAAAAAAATTGCCAAAAACCCGATTCAGACGTTTTAAACCGCTATTATCACTATTACCCAAGGCCTTTAGACCTGTGACAAGGTTCATACACCCGGAACCTGACAAAGTCTGTAGTTACACGATGGCCGACTGTCAACGGGGACTGACAGCTGCCGACGCCTGATGCGCGCTGGGCCTGACGGACACACATAATGAGGTCAGTAGGTATTTTTTTCGAAAAAATACTTAAAACCCGTCCACAGTTAAGTAGTATGATGAAAGACCAGAAGTTTAATAATTTAGCTTTAGTAACTTTTGCTTGCATATTTTATTCAGTTAAGCCCGTGCACTATATTTTGTTTACATAGCCTGTGTAGTGTATCGCTTCTTTAGTACTTCTTCTTCACGGCATGAAACCATCTTAGGGAATCGTAAGCAATTTTTCTTTTTAAAATTTACACGGTCAGAGTTACTTTACCGTTTTTTTGTTTCCAAGAGAAGTGGCTTTTACCATTTATAGGCATTTTTCGAAGAATTCGATTCTTATATTTGAGGTAGATTAGCAATTATTTCCTGACTAACATTTTCCTACTATTCAAAATACTTTTGCTAAAGCACTACTATTTTGCGAAGTAGAGATAAATTTATACTTTTTACATGTGGATATAATTTTTTTTTTAATAATGATAAAAATAAATGTTAGATACTATATATATGATACTGTTCATTGAAATTTAGAAAATATAAATTAAAAAAATAGAAGAATCTTAGATTACAAAATGTCCATATTCAAATTACGCCACCGTAAAGTGAAGCCAAAATAAGTAGCCAATATTGACTACTTCGTTCGATCCCCGCGCCACATGTCAAGGAACGTTCGCTGTGTAAACACGTCACGAGTCGGAGTTTTGATTTAAAAAAAAATACAGTTTGTGCTGTGCAATCGTAAAAAAATAAAAAATGCATTAACATCTCATTTCATACGCAAGAATTCGATATCACCGTGTATTTCTTTGATAAACGGGTACGACTTTACTTAATCTGACGTGGAATTAAGGGTTGAAAGGGGGAGAGGGGGGAGGGGGGAGGGTATAGACCCCCCCCTATGAAAGAAAAAGCGAGGAAACGCCCCCTTTTTTTTATGAATTTTTAAAATTCGCATTTTGAGGTTATGTTTACGTAATTTTTTTTGTCAATTTAAAGGGAGGAAGGGTGAGAGAGGAAGGTGTAGAAGCTCCCCCATGAAGAAAAAGTTGCGGAAGCCCCCCCTCCTTTTTTAAAAAAATATATTTGCTGAACCAGACAATTTTTTTCTTAATAAATTTGTCGTTTCTGGCACTCGCCGGCCGCTGCCGCGGCACCGCTCGCTACGCTCGCTCGGCTCGTGCGTAGAGGGTCACAATTCTAACCTAACCTAACCCAACCCAACCACTTTTTCCGGGTAGCCTACTTAAAATAAAATGTAGTAACCTAACCTAACACAAAATGATCTGAGCCGGGGTGCCTTAAGTCACAATTTTTTTCTATATAATTTAGTCGTTTCTGGCACTCGCCGGCCGCTGCCGCGGCACCGCTCGCTACGCTCGCTCGGCTCGTGCGTAGAGGGTCGCCGTTCTAACCTAACCTAACCCAACCACTTTTTCCGGGTAGCCTACTTATGCATTGTATTGCTGCAAAAAAATGCGTTTCGTTTCACCTATCAAATACCACAAGAGAAAAAAATAACTTTAAATAGTCAATAAATCAAAATTTTCGTAGTTATTCAGCCAAAAAACACTCATCACTGAGAAATTATTATATACAAATAAAATAACTAATTAAAATGCGAATTAAAAAAAAAACATAAAAAGAAGGATGGCAAATCGTACCAGACAACGAAACGATGGCCTCCCAATACGCCATATATATGAAAAATACCCTTATTTTTTAAGGTCATAGAAAACACAAGAAATATCCCAATAAGTAGCCACAAAAAAAAGTTATCCAATTTTTTTGTTTTTGTAACTTTTTCTAAATTATTTAGAATAATAGTTTCAGAACGCACCTCTTGACGATTCATTTCGCGTTTGAAATGACTTGGTATTCAAAGACTGTAATTATTCACGTTTTTCTGAAAAGTTTTAACTGTAATTCTATTCAATTAGTTTAAAGGCAACAAATCAACGAATATGCTGATATTATGTATTGGATTCTTGTCATACAAAATAGTTATGTTGGTGTATTTTTTTTTTTTTTTTTTTTTTTTTTTTTTTTTTTTTTTTTTTTTTTTTTTTTTTTTTTTTTTTTTTTTTGGGGGTGGGAAATCATCCAATGACTTCTTCCGCTCTAGGGTGGAGCGGAAGGGTGTGTCAGACTCTTACTGACTAAAACCCACCCCTGTTCCTCCCTGCCTCGAGTGCCCGGGGGCGAGATAACTCTTTCGAATTTATCCTCCACCCCCGGGCAGGCACCGGCCGTGGCAGGCCCCTTCCCTTGGCTGACAACTCTTTGAGGCGCGCGTGGAACACTACGCGCCGTCGACTCTCGGGCCTGGTGCTGATCGGACGGCGAGTTACCCACTACTCGCCGTCCGCAGGCCCGGGTCTACGGTGGCCGGAGATCGTGGTGGCGTCTCCTGCGGCGGTCGCGGCTGGGGGCGCTAGGGCGACTCGGCCGTTGCTGAGCCTCCCTAACGTGTGCCGCCTCCCTCTTCGCGAGCATTACTGCTTCGCAGAAGGAGGAGACGGCCTCCCATTCCCTCTCGCTCCGTACCATGGCCTGAACCAGGGCACGGCGCGAGAGGTCGCTGTCGCCTATCGCATCCACGAGGACACGGCGGTGCTCTGCCCAAGCGGGGCAAACCTCCACCGTATGCTCCACCGTGTCCTCTGGGCGATCCTCGCAGTGGAAACACTCAGGGGTCACCTCCGCCCTGATCCGACACAGGTACCTCCCGAAACAGCCGTGTCCGGTGAGCACCTGCGTCAGGCGGAAGGTGAGGGCGCCGTGACGCCTCTCCAGCCACTCCTCAAAGAGGGGCACTACCGCCTCGATGGTGGCGTGCCCAGCGCTGGGTTGCGACAGTCGCTCTCTCCATGTCACCATGAGATCCTGCCGGAGCTCGGTCCGCCGAGCCGCGAGTTGTCGCGGCAGCGGAGTTTCGCCCCGGCGTTTGGCCTCCTCGCGCCACTCGTACAGGTGCGCGAGGATTTTTGCCTCCAGATCCCACGGTGACAGTCCGGCAAGGAGGCTCGCCGCCTCATGGGAGATCGTGCGGTATCCGCGGATGATACGGATCGCCATGACCCTCTGGGACGCGTTCATCAGGCGAGCTGATCGCTGCCTCAACGAACGCGCCCACACCGGTGCCCCGTAGAGGGCCATGGACCGCACGATCCCCGCGTAGAGCCTCCGGCAGGAGGCGTTTGGCCCCCTCAGATTGGGTAGGAGCCGCTTCAAGGCGGCCCCGGCCCTGTCCAATCTGGGAGCCAAACGTCGAAAATGTTCGACGAAGTTCCACCGGCTGTCGAGGACGAGTCCCAGGTACTTCATCGTACCCTCGACGCCGATGCGAACCCCTCCTACCGTGATCTGGGAACCCGCAGGTGGCGCGTTCCGACGACCATGAAAACACATGGCCTCGGACTTGTGCAATGCCACCTCGAGTCCCAGTTGCCGGATCCTCTCTATGACTGTCGCAACCCCGCGTGTCATAAGTTCGGCCGCCGCCTCGTGCGACCTCCCCTGCGCTAAGACCAGCGTGTCGTCAGCGTAGCACACTACGCTGACGCCAGCGGGGAGGTCGGCGCGCAGCACCCAGTCGTATCCGATGTTCCACAAGGGCGGCCCCAGGACCGATCCCTGTGGAACACCGCACGACATCTCTCGCCGGTTCCATACTCCCTGATGACCGGGGTAGATGACGGCTCTGTCCGTCAGATACGCCTCGACTACGCGACGGAGGTAGGGCGGCACCCGGTGATACCGGAGTGCCTCCACTATACAACTCCAGGGCAGGGTGTTGAAGGCATTGGCGATGTCCAGAGACACCGCCAAGACGACCCTACCCCGGGCCACTGCATCCCCCGTCGTGAGGGCTTTTACGCGCATGACTGCGTCCACCGTGGAGCGCCCCCTGCGGAAGCCGTACTGGCTCTCCGCCAGGTCCGGCCCCAATGTTGGTGTATAGTAAGTAGTTTTGTTCAAATGCGTACGCATTTGACGGAACGTCCTTTGTCATCGACAAGTTACTTAATCTGTCTGTGATCATCGTTCATCGACCCGCGCCATTTATTGACACCCGGCAATGAAATTATATTCTTTTTGCCGGCAATCATTCGTATTCGCATCCTATTCGATTTACTTGTTGTGAATTGTGATAAGCACTTGTGCTATTTTGGTTTTCCTTCTGTTGTTTTGACTTTGGCATTGTTTTACGGACTGATAACTACCACTTGTGACGATTGTTCTGTGCTTTTGATTTCTGGACACCGATTTTGTTTCTTGGATATTTGTGAGAGAAATCATGCAGACGCCACAACTAGCCCTATGATTGCTATGTGTTAATTGTAACATACGCATTGATACACTTCGCCGCCATCTCGTTTTTGATCTTGATACGAGAGTAATTTGTAAGATCTTCGAGAGGAATTCTTCAATAATAGTACGTATTATGCCTACTCATTTTAGTACATATACCAACATAAACCATCACACAATCACACATCATATAACAACTCTAATTTTTATTTTAGATCACTGAAGAAGACTACATATTATGTGATGCCTGTAAACAATTGGCAATGCAGCATGTCAACTCCGAATTAAGTAATGAAACTGGTGCCTCATCTTCCCGTGGCCACATGCATGTTTGCATACTTTGTGGAAGTTCTCTGCGGAACCGTAAACGTGACCTTATTGTGAGAGAGAATCCATCTCAGTTGCTACAAGCAATACACATTGAACTTGAAAATAGAATTGCCCCACGGCAGGTAATTATGATCTTTTTTATTGTTGTCCTATGTTATAGTGAATTCATCACTGCAATCTAATATTGTTTTGTAACAATGTTTTTATTTCCTTATGTTTAATAAATAATGAGCCCAAAGATTTACAATAAGACAATGCTGTATGGTTGTTTCAGGCAACTTCATCAGACCATTTTTGTCATCCCTGTTGGCTGAGACTCAAGAGAGTTGCAATGCATAATATGTAGCAAAATATTGAGCACCAGGCAGAGCCGGAGCCAGAGCCTGAGCCGGAGCCAGAGCCAGAGCCGTAACCAGAGCTGAAGCTAGAGCCTCAACCCCAAGGGTCGGTGTTTGGAGACACCGACCAGCAAGCTGACGAAGTACCCAGGGTGATTAGTTTATCGCAGTATGGACGAGCGGCTAATACTGCAGCACATTGTGTTTTTCTGGTTGCCGAAACAGAGATTTGCATAGAATTTCTGACCCTCTAAGAGCAATAACTCTAAGCAAAAACAAATATTACTTACCTATAAATGTTCGTATTTGTGAAGAACATACATTTAGTACTGATTGTGATATGTTGTTCAATTCAAAAAATAGTTTAAGAACATTTACGGTTGAACAAGTGGAATATGCGCTTTCCTTTATTAACGCTTTTAATACATTTCTGGATTTCTCAAGTATGGACAATATACTACGACAATATCAGAGCCAGTAGCATTCCTCGATGGTGTAGTGATAAGAGAGGATGATGAATAAAAAGTATTTTTGTCAAGCCTATTTCTTTCATTTAAGTACTCTACCAATTATACTTCATTTACTCCTGTTAACAACCATTACTCAATTTGTCAATATCTATGCAACTTGAACATTGAAGACTGAAAGGCAATGTATCTAGTGACTAACTCTTCAGCCAGAATTGAAGTGGTCAAACCACAAAGAAGGCTTGGAAGTCTTTCAAGAACCACTTCACGTGTGATGTTATACCAGCTTTGTTGACTATACGTTGTGCAAGTTAGAGCAATATAGGTGTAGTTTTCATTGAATGATCGATGGACAAACAAAGAGTTGGTGCGCTTTGCTACAAGTCCTATTTTTTGGGTAATTCTCTGAGAGAAATCGAAGTAAATAGAAACGAGATCGCTAATTACCCTTCTCGCTTATCGCTAACTAGACTCATAAGCTACGCCGCAGTCGGGTAGAAGGTAGTTGTAGATTCTAACCTCAAAAGTATTGTTAACGTTATTATAAAAAATCGTGGCTATTTAGAAATAATTTTCAAACGGGATAGTGTTTACGACATAAAAACAAACCAATCTAGCTAAAGTTTATTTTGGGACATGAAAAATAAAAGTCGAGTCCAACTCCTATAGAAATTTGTCCATTCTTCTTTGCGAGTCGACTTAACAGTTGCATTATCAAAACTAATTATTAAAACACCCTAAAATAGCAACACCAGCTGTCAAAATTACGTCAAAAGTAATAAAATAGTGTGAAAGTGAGGTTATTTTATCAAAGTTTGATATTTTTTATCTCCGAAACTATTAATTTCCTCGCCTTAAAAACTGTATGCGGATGCTTCTAATAACATGACCTATCTGTGAAAAAAATATGAACTCCCAACTCCACGTCAGATTAACTAAAGTTTAGCCGCTAACCAGTTCATTTAATGTTGTGTTAGATGCATCAGCTGAATATCATTCAGGCCGCTAGTTGAACGGCGCCGTTTAGTTATCAGGCAAGGCTCTAATCAAGCTAGTTGGCTGCAACATATCCATGATAATGGGTTCAATAAAAATTCTAAATAAAAAGGAACCTTTAGTGCTCTTATATGTAGGTATAAAAATTAGCTTATACTTGTAAGAGCATTATAGATATTTATACATTTGCAACAAGATACCAACTAAATTGAAAACCCCCAACGCTTAAAAGAAAAGCGAACAATTTTTAGGACACAAAAAGTCGGTTGTTTTTTTTTGTAAAAAAGTTTTTTATTTTTCACGTAGTTGTTATACCCCAGAAAAACCCCAATAACATGGAACATCGAATTTAAACATTTGGAGAACACCAAAACGTCATCGAGGTTAACGTATTTTTCGTTTTTGTTCAGTTTATCAATAAGCGCTGAAGCAATTTCGATAAAATTTAAATGGGATAAAAAAAGAATTTTGAAAATCAGTCCACAACTGACGGAGATATCGACGGACATACATAAAAAAAAACACATACAGTCGAACATAGAACCTCCTCCTTTTTCGAAAGTCGGTTAAAAAGAGCTGATGACCTTGAAACGGCTGAACCGATTTTAATACAATATGTATATGAACCATTGTTAGAAAATCTGCTTTCAAATAAAAAATCATATTCAAATTGGTTCACTTTAAGAGCTACGGTGCTACAGATAGACACACACACACAGCGGTCAAACTTATAACACCCCTTTTTTGCATCAGGGGCTTAAAAATATTTATGATTTTCTAGGTTCATGAAAATTATAAAGTTATTATGTTCAGTCACAAGCAAATATGTACACAAGTAAACTTTACTTGTAAACTCAAGTCTCTTAAAACCGTCCATTTAAGATACTTGAGCTTACAAGTAAAGTTTACTTGTGTACCTACATATTTTTGTTTGTGACTATTCGTAGCTAATAATATGATTTGGGAATCACCACTTCATCATATTAGTTATAAACCGGGGCGGCTTTCTAACTTCTAGTTTTTGGTTGTGAGTTCGAACACAAACATTGATAATTTTAATTTTTTTTTAAAACATTGCCCCACACTATGAATTACTCAGGACTAATTGAAACAAAACCGTTGGGTGCGTTCACAATCATGTATACTCCCAGATCCGGAACAACTATCTGCAGTTTTGTAAATTTAATTGGTAAAGCACTGTATCAAAATGGTTATAGAAAACATTGCACGAAATCAATTATGAGCCAGAAAATAAATTGCAGACATTCAACAACAAATGACTGGCTCAGGACCGTGCCCATGTGATGGATTCCTTACCACTCTCAATCAGGAGAGTGGCAGTGCTGCAGCAGTGGGAAAATTAGGCCAATTATGCTAAGTGATATAAGTTGATGAGTTAGGTCAATAGAAAACACAATTAAATATAAAATATATTTATTTCACTTATTATACAATTACTACATTCAGTTGTCATTTGATGCCATGTGTCTTATAAGATTTGATATAAACTTATCTATTTTTCTAACGTCTTGCTGAACTTCGGTTTTGTATTGGAGACACTGTTAACAAAATGAAAAATAAAGTTAAGTAAACAGTCAGTGATTATGTATTAAAAAAATTATGTATAATATCAAAATAGGTAAGTATGTTGACATAAATATATCGGTAAATTTTCATTATTTTAAAAAGAATTCAGAATAACTGAAAAAAAAATATAGCAGCAAAATTATTAATCAATTACCTTTTTGTTATCTGTTATTTTAACAACAAATACACCCTTTGTATGGGAATATTTGATACTGTAGCGAGTGTTCATAGGGTCCCTTATATACAACATCTCTGCAGATTTTTCAAACTCCTCCCAATTAGGTATAAAAGTCATTATTCTTCGTTAAATTTCTTGTGTTAAGTAATATTTAAATTGTGTGATCATCAATCACGTTAATTGGTAGATCTTGGTTCTTTTCGAAATAGTTTTTTGAATGAAAATCACAATATTGCAAATACACGGTGTCACTGTCACACAAATACACATAGCACATTGTCAATTCAAGAGAATAGGGCTGTCCGTAACTTAACCATCTGGAATAATTGGTTTATCGGTAAAATGTAGTCTTCTGGGCCTGCAGTCTCGACATTGATAGCGATTGCTACGTCCTAACGATTGGTCGCTTCGTCGAAAAAATAATTGATTTTCTTGAAATATGTACAGAGACTAGCAGATCAGTTGATCAGTCTTCATGAAAAATAGTGCTTGCAAGTTAAAATTTACGCCGTCTCTGTACATGTTTCAAGAAAATCAATTATTTATTCGACGTAGCGACCGATCGTTAGGACGTAGCGATCGCTATCAATGTCGAGACTGCAGGCCCAGGAATGATATCTACATTTTAGCGTCGCCAAACACCTACCGATTCTTTTCTTTTCTACCTAGAACAAATCAGAAAAGAATGAAAACGAAAGGTAAGAATACAATACAAAATGTACCGATCGTCACACACCTACCGTCACGCACTGGTAAGAACGCCCGGTAAGAATGCAACCAGCCGACGTCGCCGATCAGCAGGTGTATTCGCTAACTCAGTTGACATTAATTTGATAGGCACTTTGCAGTACATTCTTCGGTGGACATAGATTATAATAGGCACTACAGTTTTCCTATACGTCAAAGCAGCAATGTACGGCAAAGTGCCTATCAAATTGATGTCAACTGAATTAGTGAAAACGTTCTGGCCGGTAAGAAAGAGGCGTGGCTTACATTGTACTATTGTAGCTCTATATATTATCGTCACACACTGTCCGTTTTCAACCCGGTGCCTGTAATTTTGCCTCAGTACGCCTGCAGCTGTGCGCCTGAGAACATCTCCTGATTATTGTTACCCGACTGCCCTAGAAGGAGGTTAATGTTTTTCGAGAGTATGTATGTGTATATGAAAGAAAGAAAGAAAGAAAATACGTTTATTTACGGTAAACATGACGCAAAAAACAGAGAACAACAAAAAGAAAAACTGGGGAAAAAATGCGTCACATCCACGCAAAACGGCCATCGCTCAGTCGTGTATGTCTATTTGTGTGGTACGCGTTATAGCCTAAACGGCTTGATGGATTTTAACAAATGAGACATTATTAGATTGGTCTTAACCGCCAAAGTAACATTGGCTATATGAATTTTAAAAAAATGGCGGTCGCAATTAGGTTAGTATAGTCGTATTGTTTTTGACCTAGTCATGTGGAGTATCAAAATAAAGAGCTTCAGGAGACGATTCCAAAAATATAACTCGCTAAAATATTGGAAATAAAAAAAAAATAACAAAAACCCGACTATAAAAACAACAAAAAAGTTCTAAACAAGTCACTTTTCCAGCAGTTTGGTGCAGTAGGTGGCATAAATTAAATAATTGAATTGAAATAACTGCCACCAACTGCATCAGACTGCTTGAAAAGTGACTTGTTTGGAACATTTTAGTTGGTTTTACAGTCGGGCTTTTTAATTTTTTTTTCTGAATCAACAGAGAGTCTTATATTACTGGTTCAAAAATTTCCGTGTTTGTGGGACATGAAATCAAAAGTATACCACAAGACCACAACAGAGATATTAAAAATCTTGCTTGGAATCAAGCAGTAATGCATTGTAAATCAGTACATCAACGTCAAATCATTGATCATCGTTCATTACGATTTATTACATACTAACGCAAAGGTATACAAGTACGTCTCTCGGCAAGCGCTAGATCACGACTGAGCGCAATTCAAGAAAGCCCGGTGACTGGTGTGTGTGTGTGATGATCCCCCGTTTTCAATTATTTGATACTGATCTGTTCTAGAAAAGAAAAGAAAAGAAACGGTAGGTGTGTGGCCACGCTTAATCGATTTAAACTTAAAATAGGCATTTACTCTACCTTTTTGTCCTTATTAACTGTTGTTGAGTAGGTCGTTTTCTGAAATTTGAGTTCAGAACGAGTCAAACCCTACTTTTATGCCATAATTTGACTTTAATTTTTTGTTTTTGTTGTTTCTCTTCTGATTTATTTAAAGGATACATTTAACATAAATAGATATAAATAATGACATTTACATCTGTATTAAGTGTGACACAGCAGTAGAATAGGACTATTTTAATCATTTATTTGTGAGAGATGTTTTGGAAATAGGCATTTATGCATGAAGTAAGTGTGGAGAGATACCTAGTAATAGTAAGCATTTACTTATATCAAGCCTGTGCGCCTGCTTTGCCACTCCGTGCGCAAGTGGGGGGCGGCGGCGGGCGCGGCACGGACAGTACTTCGAGTTGTCTGTCTGCGTCTGAATTAAGTTAATTAGTACGTATAAACGGTGTCTTCCAGGTTTATTTAAAAAAAAAAAACAAAATATCAGAACATAATAATTGCTACTGTCAAATATAAATAAGAGTTTAACAATAAAAAAAATATAAAAATCAATTGTTTTTCGATGCTCAAGTCGGGTATTTACCCGTTATCAAACGGCTGGTTATTCGTTTATATCGGCTGATTTCGGTAACTACCGGCTTACAAGCCGCTGTATTACAACTATACTCGCTAGAGAGGTTTGTTAAAAATATACGATATTTATTATAAGATTCATCTGTCATTTTAGTAAAAAACCGATAGTGTATAAATATAGTAAAGGCAGCGATTACTCGTTTGTAATAGTATCCAACCGTTATATATAGAAAATCCATTCAGTTTATTAAGATTAAATGCTATTTAGTCAAATAACTGTGCAATCTGTAAAACAACATTTTATGCTGCTGATGTAATTTGTAAGCCAAGTAAAAAGTATTGCAATCAAACAATTTTATAATAAAATTTTCGATAAGCGCAAAATTTTATAAAGCACATCCTTAAACCACATGTCAACAAATGTCACGTCATAAGTCATACGTCCTGTCACGATGTTTTTTTTTTTAATAAGGACTGATTTGAATATTGGGGTTTATGGTAATATTATTGAAAGCATTGTATTGATCTTTTGCAGGTCACTTATCACCCAGTATTTCAGAAAATGACACATATATAATATATAGTAACAGTGGCAATATATATAGTAGGTACCCCATGCCAAGGTGAGGTAACATCTAACATCTTGAGGTCTGGAATGGCCAGATGATGCCCCCATCCACCCCTACGTGGTACGCAGGAAATAATGTGTGTGTAGGGTAGGAGTACCAGAGATCATGAAATGTAAGATGGAAAAGCGAGCTCCATTTTAGCTCTCTACCTTGGCAAGGCTAGAAATGCCAGAACGAGCGAAGCGAATCTAAAAATTATATCGGTGTCTTTTGTATTTTGGTCCTTCTGAGACCAAGATTCTTGCCGATGCCAGAATGTTCATCATTATTCTTTAGAGATAGTCGTTGGATCTGGTGGGCTATTGCCTGACGGCGGTAATCGGGTTTCTGTAATGAAGTTTAATCACGCTGAGAACCATGCCAACGCGATTAACGCATCAGTTTAATTCGTAAGTACCTACATGTGTAGATGGTGCCATCTTTATTAGCCGCTATCCTGTAGGCGCTCCTTGTTGAATTCAATTAATTAATTAACAACTTTCTCCGAAGATGAACGATTATTATTACAATAATTTTGTTTTGGGGTCGTCCTCTGGGTCTTCCACCGACCACTCCTATTTGGGTTCTGGGTTTCCGTTCCCAAATCCATATTCATACTCAAATAGTTTTCGTGTAGACTCCATACAAAATAAATAAACAATCAAGAACATGTTTTACAATTTTACTTGTGTTTTCGAGAAGATAAATGGGTGCCCCAATTCGAAAAATCCCCAAGTCCTACTTAGGGATTTTTTAAACTAGTAACACAGGTTGATCGGCCGTTTTTTCTCTATCGATACGTCCAACAATTTTTTTGTTATGATATCCCTAAGTGGGTTTTTGAAAACTATAAAAATTAAAATTGACGATACTTTCAGTTCCAAAAATCCCTAAGTCCTATAAATCCCTTAGTCCGTAAGTTTTTACCGAAAAAGGACTAAATTAAAATCAAAATGAATATTTCAAAATCGCAGGTTTAAACTTGTTGATCGTTTTTTTTCTCTCTGAGCGTGTTAAGTGAAATCTTTTGAATTATTACCCTCTTTCCGTGTTGCAAAGTTATTGGTATTGGTACCAAACCTTAAAAAAAACCTCATTTAGAAATATTTTGTGATAATTGTTTCAGTCAAAATAAAAACAGATTTATTTTTACGTATTTTGATCAGTTGTGTGCAAAAGGCTTGTTTGAAACAATTTCTGTACATTATCCAATTCCTGGGCATTCTATGATGCCCATTGATAGAGATTTTGCTCTCATAGAAAGACAAAAATTAAAACATGAAAAAATATATGAACCTGAAAGTTATGTCAATTTTGTAGTGAACAGTAGAAATGCCAAAAAATTTGAAGTGGTATTTTTAGAAAAGAACCTGATAGAACAAGGGCAAATAGAAAGGAGAGGAGGAGAGCGAGAAGAACAACGAGGCAACGAAAGAGTATTAAAAGTTAAAGATTATAAAACTTACTATAATGATAATATTAGACAAACAATACCGGGAATTTCAGGTTGCCGTCTAGTTTTATTTAAAAGACATGCAAAGCCAGCCTTTTCTGATTCAATGACTGGCGATAACTTTAAAGTTTTTTTTTAATATAGAGTAGGTATATCTAGGTATCTTCGAGATGTTCCTGCTGATTGTTATCAAGATGCTATTAAAATTAAAGAAGCTAAAATTAATGACATTAAAAAACTTATTCGATTTGAACCACAAGAAAAAAGAAAATTCTATGAAACTTTGATTATGGAACAGGCTAAATTAAATGAAAGTCAAATTGTTGAGGAATTGGATGACGAAATAGAGTAACTAGCCTAGTTATTTTTAAAGGCAAATAGTTATTACTCATTTTTGATTAATAGAATACTGTTAAAGATGCTAGTTTTGTTTTGTTAAATTCCTTAGTCCTTAAAAAGAGGGAAAGATAACCCTAAGTCCTGTTGATTTATGATAAGTCCAAAACTATTTTTTTGTAATTAAAGTTATTATAAATGCTTTTTATGTTTTGTTTTATATACTAAAATAAAGAGTATATTGTGTACTATAACTGAATGGTATTTTAATTTCAACATATCCTGTGGTTTGTTTTCAAAAAAATTTAATATGTTTATTTTTTTTATTACCAAAAACTGAAAAAGTGGACTTAGCCATTTCTCGATTTGGAGCACCCAAATGTAATGTGGGTGAGAAGTTGAGAACTGAGAAATGGTAAGAAACAGATAAAATGGCAACACTTAAGCCACAGACAGCGCAACCATCTACGCAGAAAATCAATACACCGTGATGTATTCGCCTTTTTAAAATGAGAACGTGACAAAACATTAATTTAATTCATCGAAGAAACCACTTTTATTTAAAAAAAATATCTGTTGAGACTTGATGCTCATTTTTTATTTATTTACAAAGTGATGAGTATTCTCATAGTTACGGCGTGGTAGAACTTTCTGCGCGTAGATTATCAGCTTTTCCTTCAAATTATAAACTGTTAAAGGTTAGTAAATCATTTTTAATTAGAACGAATTATTGAAATAATTAACCTATGGGGAATTTTGGCCATATTTGGGTCAAAACGTGTTGATACGGATTATCGACCTTCGCCATTGTCTGCATGGTGCATTGCGTTTATTGTGCGATAGGTACGTACATTGGTAGTAGTATGAAGCCATTTTGACGATATTATTTAAGCTTTTTCGTTTTTCTGTGTTCTTTAGGCTGCATTGTTCTCGCTGTAATTTTTCTTTTCTGTTGACAAAGTCCATGTACTACCTGGGCCTGGAATTAAAAAAAAATCCTAGCCTATCTGCATACCAACACTGGACTTTTTCTCATGTAATCGGCGGCAAATTTATAATTTTCGTTTTTGACAATGGATTCCCGTGTTGTATCGTGTCAAAAAATAATATCAGGCCTTTGTCACCATCGATTTTATCAACGTCATAGCAATAAAAGTTTATCTGTTATCCTAAATTGGTACAGTATTTAATCTTTAATGAGTTGGAGTCTTATTGGAATTCAGGTTCAAGATGAAGTCCTTCACATTAAGAAATTAAAAATATTTTTATAAAAAACACTACAGATCAAAAATGTCTCACTTAAAATTAAATCAATAGGTTGGTGAATACCAAAAATGAAAGGACCATTTCAAAGCATTTTTAAATTGGTTATTTGAATTTAGGTTTCATCTGAACATAGTGCCTGATAGAAACTAATTAGTGTGGAGGCCTATACAGTTTGCTCATTAAATTTTTTAAGTGTAAATTTTGTTTGATGTTTTTTGGGCATTACCTCAAAGAAAATAGCAAATTTTTAGCACTTTTCTTCATTTTGTTGTTCATCATCACCATTCTCTTGCTCTTTTCCCAATATATTTTTGGTATATATTGCGCAATATTTCTGTTTCCATATTTCTCTGCATCTCAGTTGTCACCACTTTTCTGGACATAGTATCATCCTTCATACAATCCATTGTTTCTTTAGTCTTCCCCTACTATTATTTTATTGTGCTTTGATCATTGATACTTAACAGATAGATTCTATATAAAAGAATCTGATTGACTGTGGCTGGTACTAAAAGAATCTAACCCAAACTAGTTAAAGCCATTTGATGGTTAGAAACTAGTTTTTAAGTACAGCTTGAGTTTATCCCATTTAACTGGGAGTAAACTAATAAATAAATAGAATTGGAGTCTTCATATTACTTATGAGTAAATCTTTTGTACAATATATTTTTATTCAAAAGAATCAAAACAATATTAAAAAAAATTGAATATCCCAACACATGTTATGTAATCCTTTGACCATAATCAGGGCTGGAAAACAAAATGAAATGTGAAAATACACATGCCTGACGGATTAATGAAGAGTTTGAAATACAAAGAAATTCTATCATATGAGTATGGATACTTTTACATGTGAAACTAAATAAAAGCTTAAATCAGAAGTGCAACTGCATCTAATAGTCATTTCAGTATTTTATTTACTATATTTTCATGTTATGTTACAAAGGCGGACTTAATGTCTTAAGCATTCTTTACATAAATATGTTTATATAAAGTAATGGAAATGCTATTTGTGGAGAAAGTATGTATTCTACAACTTCTGCTTAAATGCATACTGCCTGCTAGCTGTCCTGATATCAAGAGGAAGCGTATTTCACAGGTTTGTGTGGTCAAAATCAGAAGAATGAGAAGGACAAAGCAGTATTGAGCAAAAGGGAAAATTAACGTCTGCACAAGCATAGTCGTCTTTGCAGAAAGCAAGTTTCTTGGAGGATACAGACATTACAAAGTCTCTTTTGAATGACACTAGAAACCTAACTGTGCCAGAAAAGCATCGAGTACAGATGCAAACTAAGATCTTTTACGCTCAGGCTGACTGATGATGACTCTGGATGACTCCACCGTTGAAAATAATAGAATAAAGAGACCTAACCGCATCTATCATGCAAGAGCTTCCCATAAAAATGGCCTGATATTTTGAGGGGTTTGCGAACATTCCAAGTCTATCATACCAGTTATTGATAAACTTTGCCAATACCGTCTCACTTCTGGGCAAAAACCTCCCCCAAGTCTTTCCAGAAACTACGCCCATGCTTCTTCAAACCTCCGCTTTACCCGTCAAGGCCATTTTGCCACCGCTTTCTTG
This sequence comes from Polia nebulosa, assembly GCA_951329385.1. NCBI lineage: Eukaryota > Metazoa > Arthropoda > Insecta > Lepidoptera > Noctuidae > Polia > Polia nebulosa. Next base: position 15,277,761 of record OX589593.1, on the reverse strand, counting down.
ACCGGCCTCGACGGCGCCATCCATTTTCAGGCACCCATTGTGTGAAGAGTTTCCCAGCCGTCGTCGTGCATGGGGCTGACGTGACTCGTCCAATTTGACCAATTGCTATTGAGCTTGGCAGTCATATTGCCTACGTCTACTATACTCGTCATGGTAACGCTGCGTGGTATCCCAAATTCTGTCCTGTCTTTTTACTCCCAAAATTGATTGTGCATTCCATCGTTCTTTGGCAAATTCCAACGCGGAGCTTGGCGACTTTGTGAGCGACCAGGTCTGAGCACCGTAGGGACGGGCACACATGTCGATGAGTTTGCGCTTCAGGGATATCGGTACATCACCCTTCATTAGCGCCTTATGGACCAATAGCTTTTACAGGCGTTTTCGATTTGGCTATCGATTTCTCCGAACGACAGTGTATTTGCTACCTACCAACCTCAATCCTACCCTTAGTGCCGACCTTGCCTGTAGTGCCGTTGGTCATAAGCTCGGTTTACGATACAATTCCCACTGTGAAGGTAGCCATGTTCTGTTCTTGGGACATGGTCTTTATTAATGGTCTAGAAATTGAAATCTTTATTTTATTTGTGAATAGTCTACTTCGTTATTGCTTTACTGGGTCTAAGGTTGAATCTCTTTTTTGGACGTCATAAAAAGTCAAGGTCACATCTTTATTCGAACAATGTGACAGATAATTTCAACCTTATTGCTCGTTCTTTTTTAAAATTAAACCCAGGCGGGGTATAATCTCAACTAGAAACGTGTTCTTTTCTGTTTTTTTTTTTTTGCGCGATCTTAATAATGGCAACTAGTAGACGCTTCTAATTTTGTACGATGGTACGGAACCCTTCATGCGCGAGTCCGACTCGAAAAAAAGCTGAATTACAAAGTAAATTTTTTAAAGCTTAAGCTTTAAAAAATGAAGCCTCAAAACTGAAAAATCTATCTTCTTTTGCAAGCTTTTTATATGCATTTGTTTTTTTATATTACAAAAGACAAAAAGTATAGAAACACCCTTTTAAAAAATCTTATTATTAATATTATAAAGAGGAAAGATTTTTATGTTTGTTTGTTTGGTTGTGCAAAATAAGCTCCGAAATTACTGGACCCATTTTAACCATTTTTTCACCAATAGAAAGCTAATAATAATAATAATAATATAATAGAGTTATCAGCGAGTAACTGTGTCCGAAGAAAAGATACCTACTGTGTGGTAGGCACAATTAAATAATAAATAGATAAAGGTTATTATTATTTAATATAATAATAACCATTATCCGAGAGGAGCTTGTGGCTAAAGTAATAGACACACGGGTCGATCCATCAGGTTAAGCTTTGCTGGGGTTGGTCAATGGATGGGTGACTCCTCCGTGCCTCGGAAAGCACGTTAAGCCGTTGGTCCCGGCTGTCAATCGCGGATCTTTAACAGTCGTTACGGGTCGCACAGAAGCACGAAAGTCTGACATCCAGTCTTACCAAGGGGTATCGTATTAACCAGTAACTGGGTTGTGGAGGTCAGATAGGCAGTCGCTCCATGTAAAATACTGGTATTCAGCTGCATCCGGTTAGACTGGAAGCCGACCCCAAGGTAGTTGGGAAAAGGCTAGGCAGATGATGACTCTTCCGTGCCTAGGAAAGCACGTTAAGCCGTTTGTCCCGTCAATCGTGGATCTTTGACAGTCGTTACGGGTTGTCTGAAGCCCGAAAGTCTGACAACCAGTCTTATCAAGGGGTATCGTATTACCCAGTTACTGGGTTGTGGAGGTCAGATAGGCAGTCGCTCAGCTGCATCCGGCTAGACTGGAAGCCGACCCCAAGATTGTTGGTAAAAGGCTAGGCAGATTGAATGGTTATTATTATTTATCTTAATACTTATCACAGGTGCTTTAAAATGGTCTGTTCTGGACTTCTTTAGGAAAAGTAACTGAACACCTGTTTTACCTAACTGCAAAGAAAAAGGTTATTGCAGTGGTAAATTATTTTATGGCACAGTTGAGATTAGTGTGTTGATCAATTTATGCATTGAACACAAATGTCCAATCATGAATTTTAGTGCAGCTACTGATCAATCAATTTTTGACGACACGGTTGGCGCAGTGGTTGAGCGTTCGGCTGCTGCGCTGCGTGTCGCGGGTTCGATCCCCGCACGGAACAAATATTTGTATGACCTACAGATAGTTGTTCCGGGTCTGGGTGTCTTGTGTATGTGAGTATACATGTTTGTGAACGCACCCACGATACAGGAGTAATTCCTAGTGTGGGGCAACGTTTTTTTTAAAAAAAAAAAAAAAAAAAAAATAGTTTCGGGATTTTGTGTATGGCTACACACTTCTTCTGCTTCATCTTAAGGTCTCTCATGGCCAAAACAGTGCCTCCAAGACAAAAATTTCAAACTGATATTTATGCACGCTTGGTGCAGTGGTTGAGCGATAGGCTGCTGCGCTGCGTGTCGCGGGTACAGATAGTTGTTCCGTGTATGTGAGTTTACATGTTTGTGAAGGCATCCACGATACAGGAGTAATTCCTAGTGGGGGCCAACGTTTAAAAAAAAAGTAAAAGTTAAGTATTGTTCCAGATTCTTGTTGTATAAGGTCAAGGATATATTCATTATACACCAACATAATTGTAAGTTAAAATGGAAGAAATTAATGGGGATCTTTATGGGGGCGGTTTAGTAAGTCTGGGAGATGAGGGTTCTTTGGAGTCTAATGACAGTGGAAAACAAGAGCAAAATTGTAAAATTTGCGAGTAAGTAACAGTATTTTTCGAGATATACACATTCAAATCAAATGAAGTAAAAGTATTTTTCGAGTTCTACACTTATAAATCAAATTAATAGTTTTCTAAATCATTATAATATTTTTTATTTTTCAGCAATAAGCTATGCAGTCCTCGTGTATTGTCTTGCCTTCATGTATTTTGTGAAGCTTGCATTGACAAGTTGATGGTTAATGAAGCTGGTGATTCTCTAAAATTTGATTTGGCTGTAGAATGCCCAATATGCAAACAAGAAACCAAGGTACATTCAGTAATATGTAAATGATCTTAATCAGTTTGCCGAATAGTTCAAGTTACACATCTAACTTATGTGCATTTTGTTTCCAGATACCTGGAGGTGGGGCTGCATCCCTTCCTTCCGATTATGTCCTTACCAACATTTTGGATGTGTCTGCTATGGATCAGTCTGTGGTTTGCACCTGTTGCAAGAGTAAGGAACCTGCTGTTGCTCGATGCACTGATTGCTCTCACTTTCTATGTTCCAACTGCAATTCTGCTCACGAATTCATGAGATGTTTTGAAAATCACAGAGTAGTACCATTTGATGCTCTAAGGTCCTCCAAGGAGAAATCTGCTGTGCATAAGCCCATATTTTGCGCTCGTCATGCTGGAGAGAGTCTTAAATTTTATTGCTGCGAATGTGAAGTTGGAGCTTGCACTGAATGCTTGACTGTGGACCACAAAGTAGGTGAACATCGCTGTGAGAGAATCGTTGATGTCGAGCCTAACCTACGTGCTGAATTGCGCAATTTCATCGTGGAAGCTAATGCTCGTGCTGCAACAGCTGGTAGTGCATCAGCCAGGCTTGATGATGCACTTGGAGATCTGCAACGCCAGCGAGATGAAGCCGAAGGTGTAATCAATGAAGCTTATCATGCTTATAAAGCTGCCTTGGAGAGATGCCGTGAAAAGGCTCTTGAAGAACTTGAGCGTTTGCATAAAGAAAGAGAACTCAAGGTAATGGATCTCTTTGATCGCGTCGATAAAACTGTTCAGCGCATTGATTGTGCCTGTAAATTCGCCGCTAGACTCCTCCGCCGCGGTGATGGTACTGAAATTGTGATGTTGAAAAAGACCGTCGCGTCCCAGTTTGCCCGTTTGTTGGAAGGAGCACCAGAATTCGATGTTGATTATTCATTGGAGTTTGTTACTAAGATGGATAAGTTTGATGCTATTTCTGAAGAAACTTTTGGAACATTCCGTACAGAAACGACTCGTGCAGAGGAAAGAAAACGTGCAAGCGAGTCTTCTGCTATTGTATCAGTGACATCAAATTCTCATTCTCCTGCTGTGTCGGTGACTAATGCTCCTGTTTTTGATGATTACCCAATGGGGGGTGTCCGCCGAGTCACTGGTGTTGGAGTTGGAGGCATGGTGGGAGTTTCGGGGGTGCCTGCTATTGGAGTACCTGGTGTTGGAGGTGTCACTGGAGTGGGTGTCACTAACACCGTCATTACTGGCGGCATGAATACTGTCCAGGGAGTTGGCGGCGGTGTGCCTGCAATGCCGTCTATGGTAGAATACAATTTGCAGCAGCTGGCTAGTATTGCTGAAAAAGATGTACCACCGCCTCCCCATGCATCCCCAGCTCCGACTTTTACTCTCGCTGAACTACTTGCTGGCGACCTAAATTCGCCACAGGCCTACAACAATTTACAAGCTCTTGCTAAACTGGGGCTGAACACTGGTAAGTCTCGAATATAAGCTGTCTGAATTATTCAGCTGTGGAGATAAAGATACTATCTTTATTTTTATGACTTTTTTTCCAGAAGTGAATGGCTTTGGCGGTGTTGGTGGAATTGGCGGCGTGGGCCCTCGTGGCGTGTCTCCAGGAAGACCTTTGTTAACTGCTGCTGAGGAAGCCGCTCTTGTGCCTCCTCCGGCTCCCCTCGTGCGTGCCACTAAAGCTACACCTATGCATATTCGATTCAAGTTTGGCCAGCTGGGCAGTGGCAAAGGGCAGTTCAATTCCCCTCATGGATTTTGCCTCGGAAACGATGAAGATATTATTGTCGCCGATACTAACAATCATCGCATCACGGTATAGATATTTTTTCTTGGGTAACAAAAGTCTACCAATAAATTTGCAAAATTCTTGAAAACAAAACTTTTTTTTATAGGTGTTTGATAAGTCAGGAACTTACAAGTTTAACTTTGGCATTGCTGGTAAAGAGGAAGGCCAGCTGTGGTACCCACGTAAAGTAGCAGTTGTCCGTGCCACTGGCAAATTCGTTGTCTGTGACCGTGGCAATGAGAGGTCCCGCATGCAAATTTTTACCAAAAATGGTCATTTCTTAAAGAAAATTGCTGTAAGTATTTACAATATTTAAACATAGTACTATTTAATACTATGTATTTGGAACTAATCATGGTGTTTGCTTTAGGTCCGCTTCATCGACATAGTGGCTGGTTTGGCAGTAACTGCTGAAGGCCTTATTGTGGCAGTGGATAGTGTGACACCTACAGTATTTATATTGTCTGAAGAAGGCGACCTCATGAGCTGGTTTGATTGCAGTGAGTGCATGAGGGAGCCATCTGATATTGCTATTAGTGGTAAGTGACTACTATTAATGTATTAACATTATTTCAATTGATGTCTCCAAGTTTTCTTCTTCTTTCTGAGAAGAAAGAAAAAAAAATATACACTATTTTAAATGGAGTATTTTCTTACAATTGTGCCACAGCAATCAAATGTGTTTTGGTTTATGCAGTACCTATTTCTAGTACAGTCGCCGGCACGTAACTTAGCATGGTTTCGGCGTACTGGGGATAAGTTCGCGCATGTTACACCTAATGCAACAAAAAATTATCTCTTTTTTTATGGCTTGTCATTATTCTATGGTTATTGCCATAATTTATTTTTAATCACTGTCTGTTCTGTTTAGTAGAAAGTTAAAACAAAGTAGAGGAATTTGTGAAGTTAGTTGTACAGCTAAACACATATATTACAACGTATTTTAACAACTGTTAACAATTATAGTCCCTTTTTTTTGTGGGTGGGGAATCATCCAATGACTTCTCCTGCTCTGGGTGGAGCGGGAGGGTGTCAGACTTTTACTGACTAAAACCCACCCTTGTTCCTTCAGTTGCCTGCCTGTACCAAGGGCAGCGGTAACTCTATTTCTAATTTATCCGCGACCCTACCCATGCCCATGGCATGAAATAAATGTCAGCAGCAGTAGTTGAGCTGCTGGAAGGAGTTGGCTCCTCATCCTCAAGGGTACGGTTTTTCCATGTAACAGTACACATCATAAACCATTTTCTGGTATTTCTACGTAAAATGGTATTTGTTCGTGGTATTACAATTAAATTGAAAAAAATCGAACAAAACAATTACAAGGATCCCTACAACCTCGAGAACTTTGCAATCATTATTTTACGTTTGGAAACTAATTCGTATGCTTTCGGGGTTACCAGCCATGGGCACTTAATTCACGTGTACTTTACTACCTGTGGAAGTGTGGATGTGGAAGCTTTCGTATGTTTTTGAATTTATTAATGGGGACACATACTGTGTTTTTGTGTGTCTAAGAATTAACAAAAATTCAACCAAAATAGTGTATAACTTTAGTGCACGCTATCTGTGTACTACTGTGTTTTTGTGTGTCTAAGAATTAACAAAAATTCAACCAAAATAGTGTATAACTTTAGTGCACGCTATCTGTGTACTCGGGTCCGTCGACGCGTCGCTCCAGCCAATCGACTGGTAGGGTCGACCCAATCAATCGCGCGCTTGACCGCCTTTTTTTTTTTTGGATGTAGGGAAATCATTCATCAATGACTTCTCCCGCTCTGGTTGGAGCGGGAGGGCGTGTCAGACTTCTAAAACCCACCCTTGTTCCTTCAGTTGCCTGTGGCAAGGGCCGCGGTGACTATCTCTTTGAGGCACGCGTGGAACACTACGCGCCGCCGACTCTCGGGGCTAGCAGGTGAATTCGCTAACTCAGTTAACATCAATTTGATAGGAAATTTGCAGTACATTGCTGCTTTGCTCGGTGGACATCGATTATAATGGGCACACCGTAGTACATTTTTTTTCCTATACGTCAAAGCAGCAATGTACTGCATATGCCTAAGGGTAGCGGATAAATTCGTAACAGAGTTACCGCTCCCTTGGGCACTCAGGCAGAGAAGGAACAGGGGTGGGTTTTAGTCAGTAAGAGTCTGACACGCCCTCCCGCTCCACCCAGAGCGGGAAATGTCATTGGATGATTTCCCAGCCCCAAAAAAAATAAATAAAAAAAGCAATGTACTGCATAGTGTCTATCAAATTGATGTCAACTGAGTTAGCAAACACACCTGCTGGTCCTTATCGGATGTCGAGCAACCCATTAGGTACTCGGCGTCCGCAAGCTCGCGCCTACGGTGGCTGGAGATCGGCCTGTGACCCCCGACGCCCAGGGCGTGTCGTCTTCGTTGCGTCTCTCACGCGTTCCGCCTCCTCCTTCGCGAGCATTACTGCTTTGCAGAAGGAGGTGACAGCTTCCTATTCCCTCACGCTCCGTACCATGGCCTGGACCAGGCTCGGGCGCAAGAGGTCCCGGCCGCCGATCGCCGCCACGAGGACACGGCGGTGCTCCGCCCAAGCGTGTAGACCTCCACCGTGCTCTCTGGGCGATCCACACAGTGGTGACACCCGGGCGTTTCCTCCCGCCTTATACGACACAGGAACCTCCCGAAACAGCAGTGTCCTGTGAGGACTTGCGTCAGGCGGAAGGAGAGGACGCCGTGGCGCCGCAATTGTGGCATGCGCGGGCACGCCACAATTGACCACCTAAGAGACCTAAAAAACGAAATCTGCGCATCTAACGACTCCTGCCAAGTTACGCCGTTATTTGTACCTATGTACGCGTCAGGCCCCTGTGTCGCCACCAAAACAATAGGTTTTTAATTGTCTGCTAATGAGGGACTTGACGCGTTAAAAGGGTTTCTAATATTACACATTCCGTGTTTTAGGCAAGGAGTTCTACGTCTGCGATTTTAAGGGACACTGCGTAGTTGTTTTTGACGATGAAGGGCGTTTTCTACGCCGTATTGGATGTGAGAACGTCACAAACTTTCCGAACGGCATTGACGTGTCTGATGCTGGTGACGTGCTCATCGGCGACTCGCATGGCAACAAGTTCCATGTCGCTGTTTTCTCGCGTGACGGAGTTCTCGTCACTGAATTCGAGTGCCCCTACGTCAAGGTTGGTCTTACACTTGATAAATTATTATGAATCTACTTTATCGGAATTATTTAATTATGAATGAAGTTGGCTTACAAATTTTCTGTTATTCGTTGTTTCCAGGTGTCTCGCTGTTGCGGATTGAAAATTACATCTGAAGGTTATATTGTCACTCTGGCTAAGAATAATCATCATGTTCTAGTCCTCAACACCCTTTATATTGTCTGAGGAGTAACTCGATGGCTGTAAGTCTGCATACTACAAGATCTCACATTTATTCCCTATATTTTATATTAATTGCTGTTTTTACAAAGCTTAACATTTTTTGCTAAACCAGTATTTGACTACTTATTTCGTTATGTTGTGTTAAATTTCATGTTAGTCTGATATTTTAACACTCTGTCCATAAGCAGTGAACGATAGTGATCCTAATTTCGGTATGCTTCGTGATTTTTTTTTTGTTTTATGGCATTCTAGATTTAGAGACACTATATTTTTATTCACTGCTATGGATAGACTTAAGTCATTTTTATTTCCAAAGTACTGAATACTTGCGTATTGTTTGGGTTTTGTTCATCTGTCATTATTATTTTATAATTGCATTTAGTTCTAGTAATGGAAAATCCAAAGGTTAGTATATAATATTCAACTTCTATTATTTTCGTTATAGTCCAATTATCAATTTTGTTATATTTGGTCATGGAGGACAGAAAAGTTTCGGATTTATTTTCTATCTGACTATAAACTACGATAACTAATGAAGCGGGTAAATACGGACAATTTTTATTTTAATTGAGTGAAATATAAGCTTCAATTTAGTATAGTCGACTCCACTCAGATACATCCGGAACTTCCAAACTTCCTGCTGAAGAAGAACAACCATAACCAAATTTAACTAAACAATTCCCATCGACAGGACTTTATTTTGTTTCTAAATTTTAGCAGCTGGTATGGTTCCTAGGTCGAGTGAAGTTTAAACATGTCAATTAGGGGACTGCGTGGAAGTGTCGCCTCAGAAAAATGTTGATTTGTTCGAATGTTAGCCCGATATACGTACGTTTTTTTTTTTATATTATTGATTTTTTTGGATATCAGTAATTTGCAGAATGAGAACAAATATAAACGCACAATTGAGTTTATCAAAAGTATAAAAAATTTAATCTTGTCATGACCAAAGGAGGCGACACTATAATAACGTGCCATCTAGTTTAGGTTAATCTCGTATACAATATTATATATTGTCCGTTAAAATATATTTACCATTTACAGAATTCTTGTGTCTATACAAAATGTTTTTCGTGTACTCTTGTTTTGAGAGCCTATTACATATTTGAAAGATTTTTCATGAGTAGGCATTACAGTATACATTGTTAAGAATTGGTTTATTGTAAGTAAATGTCTTAATGATGAAACATTGTAATGCATGCTGTATTATTAGAGAACCGCTATACATTTACATTGCAATAATTTTCTACAACATTGTAATTTGGATAGTTAAAATTTAATGTAGGCAATTAGTTTATCTGGCATTTTCTTGTATATAGCGAGCTTCTACAAATAGTAATGCAAGCTTATTCTTATATATTAGTGCACTTATATTATTGTTGAAATAGTCACTCATACATAAACGAATTCATTTGCAGTGCCTATGTATTAATTCAAGTATTTAAGGGAAGCGTGAAACCAAACCAACTAATATATTACTTGTTATGTACATGAATTTGCCATTATAAAACGTTTCTACATATATGTTCCATGAGTATACAGTTCGCCAAATTATATATTTTTATAACTATCCACATTTATAATCAAAATTGAGAATTCATAGTTTTAGATAGTAGGTACAAATGCGGTTTATTAAAGCGATACCATATTTAGATATATTCACAATTTACATCATATTATTGTCCCTTGTTAGGTTTCCTAAAATTAGTATTTAGGAAGTGGGGCACTATGTCATATAAAATCCCTATTATTAATATGGTATCTAAATTGTAATGCATAAGTAATGGTCAGATACAATTTTACCTTATACCATAACTAATTTCAGGGATTCATGGTCTTCCAAATACATATATTATCTATTTGAACGAATTTTCAGATTTAAAGAAAGCAGTTGTCGTTTGTTCTATAAATAACGTTTAAATAGCCACATTGTGCGATATTTGTTGTTCATCATGGTACAATAGTATTCATAAGAAATATGAAGTTTATTATGCCACCATTATCAAAGAAATTATTCCAGATAAAATGTGTTGTACATGACCATTATTTTGTTTTACACAACACTGGAAATAGTACTTAACCAGACCACCTAAAATTAAGTGTGATATTTTACCAATATTGTTAATGTCAGTTTTAAATGCTCTCTAATTATTTTTGGTTTGATTTGTTTCAAATATTTTAATTCCTCAATTTCCAAAAATAAAGTGCATCTCATTGAAAAAAAAATACACCTTCATGTTACTAAATTGTAATTAAAGTTTAAATATTAATTAGTTGATAGTCAGGCACTCTCTTCGTATTGCTGAGCCATATAATTTATACTGAATAATAAAATCATAATTGAAGAGTAACATGTATGAATATGTGTACTTAATTAGAAATAGGTATTTATTTTATGTATTTGTTGTGTATTGGAACAGTTTTTACAATATTCGATACGCAAAATTAGATGTGATATGAGCAATAATAGAGAGACATAATGAACCAACATTTTAAGACTTACATGACTCAATATTTTGAAAGACACGAGCAAAGATTGGGACGTGGGGCGATTGAGCAACGTCGGGATCTTTGGAAACCAGTGATAAGTTGAATTTTGACATTTGAGTCTGAATCCTCTATTGATTAGTGAGTAACTTTTGGGTTTTATTTTTCATATTGTTTTTAAGTTATTTGTTTCAGGATTTTTGTCCCAATAGTATTAGGGAATTTTATTTTCTTTATTTTAATTATTTTAACTAGTTTAAAATGAGTCTACATACCCCTCGCGAAAGAGCAGGTGTGATTAATACTCTGATTTTGTCGTTTTATTGTTTTGTTTAATTATATGTTCCGGGCCTATATTATATAAATAGTATTTTTGGCCAGTGTGTTTAGGCCTTTAGATTTACGAATTTTTACTGCCAAATTATTTTCTTACGATATTTGTGCATGCACATAGTAATTATTTTATTGTATAATATTTGTAAAAAATTAGTTATTAGTTGTTGCCAATTTTTTGTTTTATTAATATTCAGGGTTTTAATATTATAATGTTCAATTTTAATTCGTTGTCATTGATCAAAATTATTGTGTGTTAGTGAAGTAAAATTAACCGAAATAGAACTTATTATTGCCCCAAAGGGAGCGTTTGACGCTATTAATAATATTGCTTTAGGGTTGCATAAAATTATTAAAAAGTGGTGTGATAAGTTTTGGATAATTTTACAAATTATACTATTTTATGTGTGGATTCCGATTTAAAATTCGAAGTCAGATATTATTACAAACATTTTTATTTCTCATCAATGAACATTTTAAACTTAAATTGTTTTTTAATTCAAAAGTATTAACTTGTCAACGACCGACCCCCCCGTATATCGTTAATTTTGGTGATATCGACACTTTCCTCTTTTCTTGCCATGTATTTTATGTAGGGATCAGCGTAGAAATGTTTAGTAGGTACTAGTATTTTTCAATTGATATACACACATACAGTATCACAAGTTTGCCTATATGGTGGTGTTGTTTAGAGATGTTTATTAGTGGTTGGCGCGGGCCGCGACGGGTATTCGTCGCGTCTGCTTGGCTGTATAATTTGCCGTAGCGAGTAAGCACTATGTCATGGATGAATGGCAGTCAAATGGTATCTATTGTCCATTGACATTACTTGATAATAATTGTATCATTAGAGTACATTACAGTAGCCTTTCTCGGGAATCTTAAAAGTTACCTATATACACTTTAAAGCAATTTTTGGTAAAGATATTTCTCTTGAATCTATATTCCCTTATGTATCCAGCAATAAATTACTTCAGTAGTTGTGTAGTATCACTTTATATGGCACTGAAAATTGCAGATTTCCTTGTATGATTTATGCTCTTATGTGGATCGCCACGCGTGGTTGAGAAGGACATTTGCATACTTGGTGCCAGGTAATGTGATAGAAGTAGGGTTCGCAGCGCACAAGGTGAGCTCTAATGTTACCCTCCCTATTGGAGGTGGGCGTATTGCCTATTAGTGGCACCAAGCACAGCTCGACGGTCGCGGTGGAGTGTGGTGGCGTTACAATTCAATTTTGTTCAACTTTGAACCGTGGGTGGGATTAAGATTATTTCTATTATACCTACCTGACTATTTTATTTCGAAATGATTCCAATTAACACTTGAAAGACGGCATGCTCAAACGATAATATATATTTTTTAGCCTTCACCCACTTAACCAATATAATCTCCACTATTCTAAAAACAACATAAATAATAATAAGGTTGTGAGCTCTATTCCCATTGGAATTTTAAGCCACATGTGTGCTTGTGCAATAAATATCACAGTTTGGATCTAGGCTTTTAAATTATTATAGATTATATACATTGTTGAGCTGATTATAAAAATTTAATATATTATTATACCTTTTAATATTGTTAAAGAATTCTAATTGCATTCCACATCTTAAGAGTGAACGAATTTGAGATGACCGTTTTCAGTCTACATTATACAATTTTTTTTTTTTACAATTGTAGGATTATTAGCAGTTGCCAATGTTTTCCTTTAGTCAGTAAAAGTACAAATATTTTAATATACAATCTTGGTATTTACGTATTGTAGTGATCTTATTTTTTGATTCTATAACTATAAGCATAATTTTTTCTCTTAAGCGGCCATTCAGGTATTTCTTCATCTCACAAATTATTCAGTAAACAACAAAACATATCATACCGAATCAATTTAGTTTAAATAGAAATTGTCTGCAACTCCCGTGATTTTACTCTCCTCATTGGTTTAGATGTTATTAAAATGGCTATTTCTTTTGTTTTCAATGTAGATTTAAGTATTCTAAGTTACACTGTCTTATGTTCTTGTCATTTTATGTTGAAATGTGAAATTTTTTGTAATAGTTAGTGTGAAAGGTGCAAGTTCCAAATGCATATTTTAATTTTGATCCAAAGATTTCATTATTCCTTTTATTTTAATTATTTAATTCTCATTTTGCGGAAATGACTTTTGTGGAGTAGTAGTATGCATTGGTATTTGATACTAGGAGTAACATGAATTATTCTGTAGAGTTGGTGCAGCCGAGCAAACCTCTACTAATATTCTCTTAAGAATATATTGCTCAATAATTTAATTCTGTTAAAAGTATTTTAAACCTAGTTGTAGTCCACCGTGTGTTTAGTATGGATGTGGACTCCAGACACGAAATTATATATCTAACAGACAATACCCTCCGTAAACATTTGAAAGAAATTAAATGTTGAAGTTTTATTAGATGTAGTTGTTTGCCTTCAAGGCGGCTTGCCGCAGAGTGCAAGCTGCAAGGGGCGCCAGCAGCATCAGCACATGGGATTGCCACTGGCTCTGAAACCATTATACTATACTGCTCGTTTTGTAATAGCACAACACACATAAGCTTTTGCATAGGTCCAGTTTTATCCGACATATCTTCCTCATTAAATATGTTCTATACATGTAAAAGGTTTGGCAGTTTATATAATGTCTTCAGTATACCTTGTGTGATGGTGTTGACTGTTATTGTACTATTTAGCCCCACAGTCAACGAAAATAATTGTTATATAATCCATACAGGAGTCTCTGCTGCATTGTGCCTAGATCTTAGAAGTTAATGGTATCAAGGTAGAGTTAATCTCAAATATTTTGGCTCTTTGAATATTCCATGATATTATTTTTGTTTTTCATGAAAATGTATTTACATTATTATACATACACCTAGATTATTGTATACAATATGAATATACATTGCGTGGTTTGTAACTTGATGTTTAATTATTTTATCGTAAAATTAAGATGCCCAACTGGTTCTCTGTCCACACCTACGAATATGTGGAGGAATTGAGTGTATTCGATAATTAAACCTATATTATTCAATGTAACTGATGAATAGTTTGATGTTTACTGTGGACAGAAGTAGAATTTATTTGTTTAACTGGTTGCACATCTTACTTTGACCAAATTCTTTTTACCGCTGAAGTTGCTTGATAATTTGGATGATTGCCATTTTGCACTCTTTCTTTAACTTTTTTTAATGGCGAGTGCAAATTGTCACGTGACATTAGCGGTTTTATTAATAATTATAAGTTTTATTAATGTGAACTGTGGCCAGGATAACAACAGCAGAGCAGTGTAATTCAGAGCCTGCCTAAAATATATTTTTGTCATGATTTTATTTAGGTATATACATGTTATTATTCACATATTACAGTTCTCTCAATATTAGCTTGTATTTTAATTAAGAAATAATCATATTTAACATTGCCAGGTGATCAGCAACCTGCACTTTAATATTTTTGGAAACTATTGAACTTAAATTGTACTGACTTTATAAATATATTTACTTCAATAAAGATTTTCCATGCCACTAACAAGACTTCTAAATTATTATACTTGCCCGTGTATAAATATTGAAAAACATTCCACTAAAGATAAGTTAGCCTGTTACTAGGACTAAGTTATCTGTTTATCCTTAGTTATAATTTAGACGGTACAAATAAAAACAAAATATAGATGGGTAAATAATTTTTGATTTTAATCATCTACAATTCTACGTCATTATAAGCTGGTTTGGATTTAAACAAAAAAAAAAAAAAAAATTGATTGCATTGTAATATTGGTAACAGATTTATTTACAGATACCTAAGTAATCAATAAAAAAAATACATTTTTAATGTAACTGGTCAGACCTTAAACTTACTATCACAATATATTTCACTGTTGTATCACATTTTATAAACACATTCGCCGGCGATCCACGTAGACTCAATTTTAATTTTTTCGGGATGAAGCATAACAAAGTCTGCATCACATCCGAAATTAAGTTTTCCTTTTCTATCTTCAATGCCCAAAGCTTTAGCTGGGTGTAGAGAAGCCGCTTCTAAGGCGTATTCCAAAGAGCAGTCTGTAAGGATGAGATTAATAAATTAAAAACAAATACGCAACCTTATCAATTAAGGTAAAGGAGCTTGAGCTTTAGAGGGTACTTGGAGCTGTCGGTGCTGACAGCTTCAAGTGGTCGCTGTCTGCGATCTGCAGTTTCAATACAAAATTGACAAATTGACATTCGCAATACACGGACTGCTCAAGCAGAGTTCATTTGCAGTCGCAACAGTTGGCGTGCGGACGAGTGTCGCCGCGCTGCCGGCTACAAAGAGCTGCTCCACCTGCCGTAAACTGAACGCCTGAACGCTTGAAGCAAGTTCGCTCCGACTACTAGCTGCTTCCCCTCTCCGCGTCCCTCCCTGCCCAGCCCAGCCCAGTCAGCAACTGAATGAAAAGCTGCATTGAAGCAGTGTTAAGGCTGTATGCCGCCGGGCAAGCCGCGGTGCGACCGGCCGCTGTATGCTTTATAAACGTGCCGCTCGGTAGTGTGTCTGTACAACTGCACAAGGAGTTTGCAGACCCACCGTACCCCTGGCCGTACCTCTAGTGGTACGGTGGGTATTTATACTACTTAGAAAAAGGAGGAGGTTCTATGTTCGACTGTATGTATATATTTTTTTTATGTATGTCCACCGATTTCTCTGTCAATTGTGGACAGATTTTCAAAATTCTTTTTTTTTATCCGAGAGGATATACTCCCGAGGGAATTTATATGGGACCAACCATATAAATTTTATCGAAATTGCTTCAGGGCTTTTTGAAAAACTGAACTTAAACGAAAAATATGTATACATAGATATATACATAGTTCTGGGGTATACAGGGTGTAACTGAAAGGTGTGGTCATATTTTAAGAAATGCATCTGCCCATCGATATAAATAACTTTCTTCAAGAAAATCCGAGGAAATTCTAAAAAAAATTTTTTACTTCCCATACAAATATTGATCAACTGATTAGGTATAACTTTTTATGGAAATTCCAATTTTTTTTTGGTATTCTATGTTTTCTTAGAAAAAGTTGTTCATTTCTATGGGCAGAACCGGCTCCTAAAATATGACCACACCTTTCCGTTACACCCTGTATAAAAAGTTTTTTATATAGAAAATAAAAAACAATTTTTTCCAAAAAAAAAAAACTAGACTTCCAAAAAAAAAAAAAGTTTAAAAAAGAAATAACCTACTTCCGAAATTAGTTATTTTTTAATTTTTAGTGTTTATTTTCTTTTTTTTAAAGTTAAACGATACCACCAGGTAATAGTGTATCACTAGTTAAAACCACTTTGGACAACAACAATTTATTAAATATATACTGATTGCACATCAAATGAACCAGAAACTTTACCATTGTGAAGTACGTTGTTCCAGAGCGAGCACGAGCTCGGGAACTGAGGTCACCCCGACACGGACAGGTTAGGTTCGAAGGGGATATGACGGGGGCTACAGTGAGCGAGCGAACAATGTCTCCGTCATCTCTTTCCCCTAAACCCTGCAGAGAGAAATAGAGCCCCGCCCAGCGGGGCTCCGTCAATACATTATAACGAATGAACGAGTCATTAAGATTATGCGAGATAACAGTTTATAATTTCCTGTCCGCCTAGTATCTACACAGCACAGCACTACGGTCATACAGTGGTATTGTTTAACTTTAAAAATACCCACGGTACCACCAGAGGTACGGCCAGGGGTGGGTCTGCAGTGCACAAAAACTGCCGTAGAGCAGTCTGGTTGAAGTCGACTCCAACCGGAACACGATTGCTCTAGTGCAGTTGGTCTCGACTGCTCTAAGCAGTCCGTCTTTGGAGGACCTTACATAATAGTTCAAGTTACAAATCTAAATAAGGGGCCTAAAGGTTCGATAGATGCGATTTTTAACTTACCCAAAGATTTTTTGAATGTTGCAACACATTCATCTAGGCCAGTAGTACTGCCACAAAGTACTTTAGTACCGGTTACGTAAGCACGACCACTCTCTACAGTAACATGCTGTGGCCCAATGCGATAGTTTCCGTCAGCAAGACCCTGAGAAGCGACTGCATCACTTACTAAAACTAACCCTGGATGAAGAAAAAAAGAAGAAATTTAAACAAAATGAAAGTAGGCTGTAGTATAAAAGGACAGTTAGCAAAAGAGTTGATTAGCAGTTTAGTTTTTTTTTTTAATATATTTAAAAATGGTGCTTATATAATATACAGGTTGCCAAGCCGCCTGCTTAGTACTGGCTGGCCTCGGCGCGCGCTAGCAAACCAGCTCCAACCGCCTGCTTTGTACTGGCTGGCCTGAGCCTGCCCTGGCAAACCAACTCCAGCCGCCTGGATTGTACTGGCTGGCTACCGTACGCGCTGGCAAACCATTTCCAGCCAACTGCTTTGTACTGGCTGGCTTCTGTACGCGCTGGCAAACCAGCTCCAGCTGCCTGCGTTCTACTGGTCGGTCACGGTTTGCGCTGGCTAATCGGCCCCAGCCGCCGGTTTTCTTCTGATCAGCCACGGTCCGCCCTGGCAAACCAGCTCTAGCCACCTGCTTTCTGCTGGCCAGCCACGGATAACTTAGTTCACGCTGGTCGGTAGTTTCTGTACTTTTTTACGAACTAGTAAGAACTTAAGTCCTAACAAGTTCCAACAACTGAATGAACCCTTAGGATCAAGGCACACTGATAGGGCAGAAGAAGTAGAAGCCCAAAACTGCTCATAGTAGCAAAGGAAATCTATCAAAGGTCTAGGTATTGTATGTCAAACAGTATGGGCGTTTTGATGATGATGCCCAAAATGTTGGAATATTTTACACAAAATTCAAGATATTGTGTTCATATGGATAAGATAGAATTAGTTTCTTTTTTTTACCTTCAGGATTAGTTCTGCTTGCGATCCGTAACGCAGCTGGGTGGGTATGGATACCGTCCGATATAATACCGTAGAAAACTTGTTTTTGCGTTGTGGACGCCAACAAGCCTACCAGTCCAGGATCCCGGTGATGGAACTTAAAAAAGAAGATGATTGATGTAGACCTGGTCCAGATAAACTGTTCTGGTTTGCGTACAGAGCATCTCGTTTCAATACGCGCACTAAACGCCTTATCTAGACATGCACTCAGTAAACTTCATAGGTCTTCACGTCAGTGACTTTAATTCGCAAAGTTAACGTGGCGTTTCGAACGAATATTAATCTGACATGATTTCGAATAAAGTTCATATTTGTATAAAACGTAGGATGTCCGTGACTACCGCTGGACCACAAACACCAATCGCTTCCATATTTGGTAAATAATTAGTATACAATTAGTACTCGAACAACAGAATTGGTACCTTAGTAGTTTCCGAGAAAATCGACTGTCCGGCGGTAGTCAAGCTCCGTTGAGCAGGACCACCATGAGCGCCGAAAAGGGGGCATGCTAAAGCTATTCTAAGTATACAAATAATTAGTAGGGGAGATGTAGGTAATGGGGGTCCACTTAAGCGGGAATTGAAATAAAACCAAAATTATTTTTATCACTTACATCTAATTACACACTTCAGTTATTATACTATTGTAAATATAATGTAATGGGTAAGCTCTGGCACCCAAACTAAGATTTAACACAAGTTAAATCTTAGTTTGGGTGCCAGAGGTCGTTAATCTGTGTTAATGCAATTTTTAATAGAAACGATTTCTCAATATGTAAATTAATATTAGGTATATGTAATACTCTTGTAAAAATTGTAAAATGGGAAGTAAATAAATTATTATTATTTTTTCATTTATTTAATTTTATGTACATACACTTTACATTTTCAAATATTTAGGTACTTACATATAAAAACATGAAAAATACAAAAACATTAAAAAATATAAAAAGTAGCCCACCGGTATCGGGAATAGGGTCCAAGCTACCGGTGGTCAGGGCTCCTGAGAAAGGAATCTCCTAACAATACGCGCCGTGTCCAGGAGTACTGCTTTCTGGATCAAGCCCTTGATCCAACTGCCCAACGAGAGCCTCCTGAGATGTTGGTCGAGGCTCTTGGCTGTTAAACCATTGGCCGTCACGACTATCGGGACAATGACTGCTGTATCCACCTCCCACATGTCGACAACCTCGTGAGCCAGATCAAGATACTTTGTTTTTTTGTCTTTCTCAGCCTTCACGAGGTTCTCGTCATGAGGGACAACTATATCAACAATCATTGTGCGACGCTCTTGTCGATCTATCACCACTATGTCAGGCTTATTGGCAACAATAGTCCTATCAGTGATGATAGATCGATTCCAATACAACGTGATATTGCCATTTTCGAGAACTGGGTCGGGCTCATACCTATAGTACGGTACTTCAGATTCCACAAGATTGTATTTAAGAGCAAGTTGCTGGTGGATAGTCCTGGCTACAAGGTTGTGTCTATGCAAATAGTCTCCGTTACCTAGACGAGAACAACCAGAAATAATGTGTCGGATTGATTCCCCGGGCCGGTGGCATGCCCGACACATGTCAACCGTACCGTCCTTCACAATATATTTCCGGTAGTTATTCGTCCATAATCGCACAGACAAAACCTTCGGTTTCCCCGAATAGGTCACCAAAGCGCAGCCAGGATACGCTATGAGATCTACATCGGGTCCATGTAGGACCCGGTAAAAGCGTCCGTGAAGCTCCTTGCTCTGCCATACTTCCCTGCGGTCATTAGTATCCAGTACTTTAAGTTTGCGCCAGTTCTGGTTTGCCAAAGAGAGCGGGGTGAGGCCCTTGTCCACAGCGACCACATCTCGATGCATACCCACGTCGGTTTCTAGGAAATATTCCCTAAGGCTGCATACCTCGCGGTTGTGTAGAGCATTTAAGAAACCACGACCCCCACATTTCCGCGGGATATAAAGCCTCATCACCGATGATCGTGGGTGATGCATCCGATTTGCGGTCAGCAGTGTGCGGACCCTCTTATCTAGGGCGTCAAGTTCCGTCTGAGTCCATTTGAGTATGCCGAAAGAGTACATCAATACCGGCATGACCCAACCGTTGAAGGCGCGCACCTTGTTCCCGCCTGATAAAAGACTATTTAGTACTCTATTCAGGCGGCCAAAGAAGCGCTCCCTCAGCGACTGTTTCACGTCAGCAGTATTGATGCCTAACGCTTCCGACATACCCAAATACTTGTAGGTTTCGGTTGAGCAGAGGGATCTAAGGTGTATGGAATCCGAGACTTGAGTTCCCACGGATTCCATAATCTCCCCTCGCTTTACATGCATGACTGCACATTTGTCCACACCAAATTTGTTGGGGGAAAAAGTTTCAGATCATCCATGTAAAAGAGGTGTGATCTGACCTGACGACCTCTTCTCAAACGGTAGCCTTGGCCCGAACCCTCCAGTAAAGTACTGAGATGGTTTAGGGCCAGACAAAACCACAGTGGACTCAGACTGTCGCCCTGGAATATGCCACGCTCGATCCTTATCGGTTCGCTGTTCTCCTGGATCTATCGACATCCTGGATAGTGAAGGACCATCCTCCACTGCCCCATACACGACATCAGGAAGTTACGCAGAGTTGCATCAATTTTGTACAACTCCAGCACCCTCATGAGCCATGTATGTGGCACCGAGTCATAGGCCTCCTTATATTCTATCCAACATGTCGACACATCTCTTCGAGAACGACGAACCTGTTGGCTAATAACAATATCGATGAGGAGCAGCTCCTTAGTACCACGGGACCCATTCCTACATCTATTCTGGGAGGCTGACATGATACGATTTTTATCAATATGAATGTTAATTTTAGCTCTCAGAATGGATGTAAGAACTTTATAGACCTTCGGTAAACACGTGATCGGTCTATAATTCTTAGGTTCCGCAGTACTATCTGATTTATGGAGCAGGTGGGTTATTCCTGTCGTAAGAAACTGGGGCAGCGACCCTGACTCTAAGGCAGACTGGAACTGAGCTGCCAAGCGAGCGTGCGACCTTTGAAACCATTTGATCCAGAAATTGTGCGGTCCGTCCGGCCCTGGAGATTTCCAGTTAGGCAACGGACGGACTGCACGAGCTACGTCTTGGGGGCTGATGGTAATTGCCCCCATTTCTGGTATAAGGTCGCACGCACGCTCGACCTCTCGAGTCCAATCACCCTCGGTGTGCCTGACAGGCACCGACCAGATGCTGCGCCAGAATGAACTCATAGCGTCATCATCCGGTAGATGCTTATCAGACACACCTTGGTCCGGTCGCTCCCAAGCCCTATAAACCCACCTTTCGTTGCTTTGGCAAGTCGATCTGAGTGTACCGCTCCACTCGCCGCTTGTACCGACGAATACGATTTGCCCATGCATAGACCTTCTGTGACGCGGGTCAGATAATCTCGGGAACTAATATCAGTCCCCGAGAACGTTATTATTATTATATTAATTTAGAACACATTTAATCACTTTGGCTTATTAACTAGGGGACAATAATAATTTTAAAATAATACAAGTTTGATCACCATTCTCCACTTCGGTTGGCAATAGTGATCAGCATGTTGACAATGGTACTCCAGACAAATCGCACACATAATTGCATGCTGAGACCCACCCAGTGCAATCTAAATGAGCTCAAAGCCCACAAGAAGTGCACACCGGAAGCACATCTCATTATCTCGACCGAATTTGCGTCGCCTCATATCA
Source organism: Polia nebulosa (assembly GCA_951329385.1). Lineage (NCBI taxonomy): Eukaryota > Metazoa > Arthropoda > Insecta > Lepidoptera > Noctuidae > Polia > Polia nebulosa. The sequence continues at coordinate 15,256,097 of OX589593.1, read as the reverse complement.
GAGATTGGTTACCAGGGTCTTCTGCATCATCGTCTTCGTCATCCTGGCACAAGTCATCTGTGTTCACATTCCTACAGAATTTACTTCTCTAATTTGTCAACTTCTTAACACACTTTTTTCGGCTTGCTTTTCTTTCCTCTTCCTTTTCCCTTTCCTTCACAGCTTTAGCCTTCTTTTCTTTTCTTTTTCGACCAGGAGGTCTTTGATTGGCGTTGATGTTGAAATCGTTGCATGATGTTTCTGTCTTCCTTGTCCTGTCTTGAGGTCAAGTATTTTTAACCGACTTTCGAAAAAGGAGGAGGTTCTATGTTCGACTGTATGTTTTTTTTTTTTTTTTTATGTTTTTCCGCCGATTTCTCCGTCAGTTGAGGACCGATTTTCAAAATTCTTTTTTTATCCGAAAGAATATACTCCCGAGACGGTCCCATATAAATTTTATGAAAATTGCTTAAGCGCTTTTTGAGTAACAGAACAAAAACGAAAAATACGTTTACCTCGATGACGTTTTGGTGTACTCCAAATGTTTAAATTACATGTTCCATGTTATTGGGGTTTTTAGTTGTGGGGTATAACAACTAAAAAGTGAAAAATAAAAAACTTTTTTACAAAAAAAAACAACCGACTTTCAAAAAAAATACACTAAAAATTAAAAAATAACTTTTATTTCGGAAGTCGGTGTCAAATAACGAAAAAGTAAATTACAAACACCGCATCTCGCGTATAGTTATCGAATTATTGGGGTTGGTAATTGCGTAATCGTTGGCGTAGAGCGAGAGCTTTGTTATTGTAAGAGAGATAGCGTGGTAGGTAGAACTCGTTTATACCGTCGAAACTTAAATTAACCGGGTAATTTCACTCAACAGAAACGGAATTATTAACCGGTTAAAATACCGGTAACCGAAACCTTAACCGCAATCGTTTCTGGCTCGGGGTCAATGACCAAAACCAGTTTGGAAACTTAACCGGTTTCCGAGCCCTGATACAAGGGCGCACCGCGCTCTTTGAACTGGACATTTTGCCGCGCACGTGTTGAATGAATTTAAATTCTTAGTAATGTAGTAATAAGACTGAAATTAACTTGCACATCGCGAACGGTATGACACGTACCGAAAGCGGCATGCGATGTCTTTAGTAAAACAAGACCAATGAACTAGCTGTGCCCGCGGTTCCGCTCGCGTGGTGTTAGTGTAGTAGGTAATTAAAAAATAATTGAAATTTTTGGCGGTCGGCTTGCGTCCCTAGCACTCTGCGCCCGGGTGCACTGCACCCCTTGAACCCCCGGGTAAAGACGCCCCTGACTGTTGGTACGAAAAGGAGCCATTTTAGCGGCTGGAAGTGTGACGCGGAGTACGAAGGAGAAGAGAAGTGGCAGTGCGACAGTTTACCTCTCGGAACGAGGTACTCAAAGCGTTCGAGAAATAGGATTGTGCAGGATAGTATAGAGAAGGGATAGGATATGGGTATCTCGCCCACGACAAATTGACAGCTACCCCAATCTGGTCCGAAATTCCGACACATGGTCGTATTTACGGAGGCTAAAAATAAAGCGGATGCACAAATTCTGCTGTCACTCGAATTTGTTTAAAAGTACCTCCGTAGCTTCTAGAAAACAGACATCCGCATAGTCTATGAGCGGTAGAAGAGATTGAGCAAGAGTAACCATTAATGGTAAGAATTTTTGTAGAGGTTTAAGAGACTGAAAAGAGTAGAAGACCCTCTTATTCACATCAGCAGTATGAACCTCCCAGGAGAGGTTATAGAGTCCTTAGAGACGCAAAGGTTTTTGCGCTTTTCGAGTACCTACTTATAATCATACACTACTGGTGGGAGCGACCGGTTATCTAATAGGTTGAGCATGAATTTGTCACCAATTATGAGCGCTTGAGATTTTGTTAGGTTTAATAAGAGTCCAAAGGATTTAGCCCATTTGTTGATATTTTCAAGGTCATCTATGTAATAACTGTATTTTCTTATTTAATAAACTACCTGCATAAAATTGTGGAATAATTGGGTCCTAATTAAAATTTATATGATTACTGGAACGAATCTTTAGACATCTATATTTCTTGTAAGTACCAATAGATGGCGCTGTTTGAAGTTTTAGAGTTTATCCATTCAACTCTTTGAAATTTGTATAGTGACACATTTTGATACAGTAAAACTGTTATTAAGTGCCAAAAATACTATAAAATAATTCCTCAATGTGTGAGTTATTATTGGTAAGACTAAGTATATTCAACTTGCAAGCCGTCGCTGCTAACATCATCTAGCGAGGTGTAGAGGACGGGCCCGAACGAAGAACAAAAGTTGCTTGTGCCAGTCGAAAACCCGTATTTACGGCGGTACCGTTTCTTCAAATTCAAATTGTTGATTATTTCAATTGTTGTTAACACACTGCCCTCTCATATTGAGCATACTTCAAACCGCCCGGGCATTTTTTTAAATGTCCTAATAAATACATTTAAATTATATTTTTAAATATTTCAATAAAAAAGATAAAAAAACATTAAAAATATAAAAAATTGTATCCCACCGGTATCGGGAATAGGGTCCAAGCTACCGGCGCGGTAAGGGCTCCAGAGAGAGGAACCGCCTGACAATGCGAGCCGTGTTCAGAAGTACAGCTTTCTGAATCAAGCCCTTGATCCAGCCGCCTAACGAGAGCCTCTGAGGTGTTGGTCGAGGCTTGTGGCTATAAGGCCATTGGCTGACACGACTATTGGTACAATGACTGTTGATCCACCATTCACATGTTGACAACCTCGCGAGCCCGATCAAGATACTTTGTTTACTTATCTTTCTCAGCTTTCACGAGGTTCTAGTCATGAGAGACCGCTATATCTACAATCATTGTGTCGTCTAGCTATTATTATTATTATTTCTTGGCATCGTTTACATTGCCTGGGAACTTGAGGTCCCGAGAAATGTGGAAGGCGTACGAGGAGCCGAAACCAACTCGCATTATTATAATTAAGTGGCTTAGTTCAAATTCGAAGTGCGTGCAGTGTCACGTCCTAGTGTAAGCTGACCCTATATTTTTTGTCAGCAAAGTAAAGTAAAAGTACGAATACGTATCTACGAATCTTGTCCTATTTAAGTGTTGCCGCTTTTTTTGTTAGTGGTTGAAGGCGAATATAAAAATAGCATAATTTACATCTACTTAATACTAAAAACAATCAAGGCTAACATTCTTAGCAAGTACAAAGACTATTGACATTGTAAGGCATTTACAAATAAAGTTGTCATCGTTAGCCTTTTAATGTCCCCACTGCTGGGGCACAGGCTTCCTCCCTGTGAGAGGGGGTGTGGGCCGTAATCCACCAAGAGGGCCTAATGCGGGTTGGTGGACGTCACATGTCTTCCGAATTTTAGGTTCTTAGACATGCCGATTTCCTCGCGATGTTTTTCTTCACGTTTCATCATGTTTTGAGAGCAGTTGTGATGAAATTATTTACTCAAAGTAAAGCGCCTGTCTGGGTTTGAACTCATGACCTACAACTTGTAAGTCGAAGCCGTTACAACTAGGCCACCACATACAATAAAGTTGTAATGTTTCATAATACTTACTGGGAGCATGGCATTAAATAAATGAGTGATGAGATTAGCTCCACATTCAACAGCCTTTTCTCCCTGAGCTAAACTTGCGGTAGAGTGTCCTAATGCTACCTTGATGCCAACTGCAGTCAATTCCTTGATCGCCTCTGTAGCACCAGGCAGTTCTGGGGCAAGAGTGACTATGACAACATTGTCCAATGAACCATAAACTTCTTCTATTGTCTTTATACCCTGGAAAAATTTAAGGTCATATATTAATTTTATGACATGAAATAATATACAAATAAAACTTGGGTGGGTACCTACTCATAAGTATGTATTTTTTACTGTTGATAGTAGAACCAACATAGGTTTTGTAATAACTACACATAGTTACATTTACTTATCTATTGTGGTAATTTTTTTATAAAATAGTGGTTTCATTTTCCTTGAAGATTTAAAAGTTGATTTTAATTTTAATGAATGCATAACATATATTTTTATTTTTGTGCTTATTTTATATACAAATGCAAAAGTAAATAAAGTTGATAATACATAATGTATAGTTGAGCAATTGATAAAAGTACAGTGACATTTAAAAGGTTCATCTGTGTTAGTTATTTACAACTTACAAAAAGTAGGTCAGTGATAAATGCTAACTGATAATGCCAATAAGTACCTACTGCAGAATAAACATATTGAATGATGTTTTATTGTTAACAATGCCTTTGCTTACACTATACTGTGTGATTTTATTGATTTTTATATCACTATGAAGATAGAAAACAATTGGTCAATGTATGAATGTAGAAAAAGTAGAAAGAGATTGTTTTGAAATGCTGTGAATGTTTTTCATATAAAGATACAAACCTTATCAGGTGTCTTAATATATTCCTCCATATGAGCCCCCTTTTTAGCCAAACTAATAAATGGCCCCTCTAAATGCACTCCAAGTACAGTGGCACCATGTTGACCACCATCAGTCTTTTTGATTAAGGGCAGGATTTTGTGGTATTTTTCCACATCGGAAGTCACCATGGTTGGGCAGAATGAGGTCACCCCATGAGCAAGGAGTTCCTTTGATACTTTTCTGATGCCCTCCTTGACATTTTCTGAGTCATATGAAAAGTCAACACCCCACCCACCTATAAACAAAAATTGTTATTGTATCTTGGAAAGTAGGCTTGGTTTTGAAGTGTACCAAATTAAAAAATATTGGCTCATAAAATAACCTGATTGGAAAAATAATTCAAATATTTTCAACCTTAAGGAACATGTATTTTTTTATTTTTATTGTAGATGGGTTTGCTCTTGACTCTAGTCTAGGTCAGAGGTGACAGAGAAAAAGTCGACGATGGAGCGAGCTTACCCAAAAGGAGCCTGTTCACTCTAACTTTGAAGAGATTAGGGTTGTATGCATTCGGAAATACAGACGCAGGTAAAGAGTTCCACTCCTTTGCGGTGCAGTGCGTATTATGAAAGACGTTCAGAAACGCTTAGTGCGAGTTCGTGGAATAGCAACAAGGTAGGCATGGTAACTTGCAGTGCGTCTAGATGTACGTTGGTAGAAGGGGGCCGGTGGGATGAGGTCGTGGAGTTCCTGGGCACACTCTCCGAAGTACAATTTGTAGAAGACCGACAAGCAGGCAACCTTGCGGCGATGAGCCAAGCTGTAAAGGTTGGTATCCATCAGTTTTACGTCGCCAATGAGCTTCTTAGCTCTGCGTTCCACTGAGTCAAGCGCAGCGAGTTGGTATTTAGCTGAACCATCCCAGAGGTGGCTGCAATACTCCATGCAGGATCAGACTTGTGCTTTGTACAGGGTTAAAAGCTGTCCAGGCGTGAAGTATCGTTTCACTCTGTTTAGAATGTCTAGTTTTTTTGCCGCAATTTGGGCTTTGTACTCAATGGTGGCGCCGAAGTTGAGACTAGATGTCAACTTCATGCCTAGGAGCTCGAGCCGATCTATTCTTATACATAGATCGGCTCGAATAGATATACCCCGAAAAGTAGGAGTTTGGTCGAATTGACTCCTTATGCGGTAAAAATACAGGCCTGTGTTTTGGAAGCGTTAAAAGAGACCATATTGTCATCACAAGGTAGACAAGGCTTAATGTTAAATTTGTTCGCTCTACCATGGCCTCTCTCAAGGAACAAACTTCATCCCCGCCGGTTTTTGCGCTGGACACGTATCTATCTGAAACCGTACTGTCATCTGCATACCCAATAATACCTGGCTGAAGTAGGTCATTGATGTGCAGAAGGAAAAGAGTTGCAGAGAGAACCGACCCCTGAGGAACTCCGGCATCAATAGCCATGAGGTCAGAGGAGCAGCCGTCAATGGCTACTCGGATCAACCGTTCACTAAGGAAGTCTGATATTCAGCTACAAAAATCAGCTGGGATGCCATAAGCAGGAAGCTTGCTGAGTAGACTCGCGTGCCCCTGTCAAAGGCCTTGGAGATATCAAGCGATACAGCTAGTGCTTAGCCGTGTTTATTAATGGCTTCACCCCAGCAGTACGTGAAATACACTAGAAGATCGCCAGTTGACCGTCCCCGGCGAAAGCCATATTGACGGTCACTGAGGAGATCATTGTCTTCAAGGTATGTCAGCAGCTTACTGTCAACTACCCTTTCCATAACCTTGGACAGAATGGAGGTAATGGCGATCGGACGGTAATGAACAGGGTCTCCACGGTTGCCCTTTTTGGGTACAGGTTGTACATTTGCAAGTTACCAGCATTTTGGCACAGTCTTTTTTTCAAGAGAGAGGCGGAACAAGCGTGTCAACACAGGAGACAGTTCAGGTGCACACTGCCTCAACACTCTTGCTGGAATGCCGTCAGGCCCGCTGGCCTTGTTTACGTCAAGACTGCATAATACTCTTCGGACCTCTTTAATGTGGCCTGCGACCTCCAGCATCGAAAAGTCACGACGAGGTACAGTTGGTGGTTGCTTCTAGCCAGCGTCTAAACGTGAATTGTTTGTAAAGAGAGATGCAAATAAATTTGCTTTCTCACTTGCAGAGTGAGCCAGTGACCCATCAGGTTTCAACATTGGAGGTAAAGTGGGACGACAGACATTCGTTTCAACCAATTTCGTCAGGGACCAGAACTGTTTATTACCAGGAGGGTACGAACGAGGGTACGTCAAAACGTGTCCTACGCAGAATTTGCTTGCAGGACTTGGCGGCAGAATTAAAGGCTCTTTTCCTCGTGCGAACCCTACGTGCTCCAACTTTTTTGTCGCGGGCCTTGATCCAGGCTTGGTAGGCAGACTCTTTTCGGGCCTCAGCGAGGGCGCAATCTGCATTATTTATTTATTTATCCTTTATTTCAGGCAACTATGGCCCATAAAACACAATACATATATAAGGCATACCAAGACCGGGAGTTGTGACCGAGCGGGATGTCGGAGAATGGAATAAAATACTTCAGTCCCTGTCGAATCACGTCAGCACAGCACGAGGGGTCACCCGAGGAGAAGCACACTTGCCGCCATGGATAAGACGCAAAAAAGTGCCGCATCTCATCCGAACTGACTCCTATCGCCACACTCGTCTCGTGCCCTTAGGGCCTTCATCTGGAGGAGAGCAGGTCGATACAGATTTCACCAATCAGTGGTCAGACGTTCCCAGCGGGGCTGAGACCGATACTGAATGACTGTCCGGATCAGTTGTCAGCAGAAGGTCTAAGCAATTGAGTGTATGGCCATCGTCATCCGGTATCCGCATTGCCACATTCACCAGGTGGGTTAGATTTAGAGTTACTTACTTAGTTAGCAAACTTGCGCGCCTCTAACCCGGCATGGTCAGTTTCCTGGTACGGGAACAACCACTCTTTATGGTGGGCGTTGAAGTCCCCCAAAAAAATGAGCTTCGCTGTTGGGTACCCTTGCTGGGCTACGTCAGTCGACTCCATGAGGAAATCAAACAGCGCCATTGTCTCCTGGTCGCCGCTGTGCGATCGGTAAACGCCAATGTAGAGTGATTTCTCCACGCCAGTGTTCACAAGTAGCCACATGGTAGAAAAACCCGATTTCTCAAAGCAACGGAGACAACGACAACAGATGTCATCGTGGACGTACACACAGACCACAGCTTGCTTCTTGAACTCATGTTCAAGAGAGTAACTCGGGTAGTTGAGGTACGCCACGTCCGACGGGGTTGCTATCTTCGTCTCCGTTAAGAAAAACAGGTGAGGCTTCTCGGTCTCTAGGTGGTGATGAACCGGATCAAGATTGGAGTGCAATCCCCTGATGTTGGTGAGGTGCACTTTTAGTGGGAGGAAGTGCAGCCGTTGTTTCACCTTATTCTTTTTGCTTTTTTCTTTATTAAGTTGTAAGTAACATATTCTAGTTATTGGCAAATGACTCATTTAGTTTAGCATTATTTTGTTTTGGATTTTTGTAAAACATTAATTTATTAATTGTGATTTTTTTCCTTCAAGCACACAGATACAGTGGCAGACTTCAATGGCATGGGCATTGTATTTTAAATCTACACAATAATTTAAATTTGAAGAAATGCAATATCTTTTATTTTTAAATTAACCAAACCTAAATTAATGCATAGGTTTTCACCAGATTAAATATAAGTAATCTGTTCATTTAAAGTCAGACGACAAAGGGAAACTCCGCTCTAAATAATGATTTATTAATGTGACCTCAAAATAAAAATACAAGTTGTTTTCCTCCAAGTAAATCCTTTAATCACTGTTATTCTGAGTGCAGTGAGCTTATTATTTACATAAAATTAAAACTCACCATTGATTTGTATGTCAATGAACCCTGGAGCGATCAGCAGTCCTTCGCAGTTTACAGTTACATCTGCTTGTAGTTGCTCCACATAAAATACCTGTTCTGGGTTCTCGATTTTCCCATCTCTTATCCAAAGGTCCTCTTTTACAATCTTACTATCACGAAGAATTAAACAGTTATGGAATCTAGTTAAGCCTGATTTAGGTTTCATTATTATTTTAGTAAAAGAAATTGAAAAGAAGTGCAAGTGAAATGTTTATCTTTGCGAAGAACCGGTAACAAACTGATCATTTGACAATGACAAGACAACAATCAAGAGTAGAAAGAAAACGTAAATATCAGTTGTCAATGTCAGTGGTTGACAGATGACAAGTGACAGTGACATTTCTGTAAAGCCTTATTACACGATTCTCAAACAGTACGAAATTAATTACTAAAAAAATTCAACGGAAAAATAAATAAAAGCGTGAAATAAAACCGTCCGCTGTATCAGCCGTGCTTTAAATAGCAATATTGTGACGAGTTGCCTTAAATAGCAATATTGTGACGAGTTTTTTCTCCTCATGCGTAAGGAGAAAAACTATATTCAAACACAAAACAAAATTTCAATAGTAGCTAAACCTGCCTATCCTTTTCCTTGACGGCTTACAGTCAAACCAGATGCAGCAGAATAAGTACCAATATTTTATATGCAGGCAGTGATTGCCTATCTGGCCTCCACAACACAGTAACTGGGTAACACGATACCCCCTGCCTTAGCAAGACTGATGTCAAATTTTAGACCTCTCGACTAGGTACTTGTTACGATTGTCAAAATCTACAAAATGACCGGGACCAACAGTTTAACCTGCTTTCCGAGACATGGAGGAATATCGGTCGTTATGTTATGAATGCTCGCCCATCCACGTACTCGAACATCGACCCATTATTATTTAGCCACGAACCACTTTTTCAATGTCTATAAGCATTTGAATAAAGCATTTGATAAGTTATAGTATGGACTCAAATCAATCAGTCTGCTTGCCGAGCCTTTTTCTATCTTGGGGTCGGCTTCCAGTCTAACCGGATGCAGTTGAATACCAGTATTTTACAAGGAGCGACTGCCTTTCTTGTTTTTTAATCGCGAGTCATTTGCTGTTAGTTATTGAAGAGTTCTACTGTCTATTTCCGAAGATCTTTAACAGATCCTAATGTATTATAAATTAAAATATGCATCTTCCTTAAAAAATATGCATTTGAATAACGAAAACCCCATACAAATCGGATCAGTAGTTTCGAGAAAATCGCGGACTAACAAGATACCTACATACGGGTTCAATAAAGAACCTCCTTTTTTGAAGTCGGTTAAAAATGAGATAGTTTTAGTAGGTACCACAGCAAAGAGTTTTAACTTCCTTTTTTATTAAAGGGCTTCGATATCTGTATGGCCCGGGGCACAAAATCTTTAAATGAGCCACTAATGGTCTTGTAGCAACCCAGGAAATATAGTCATTATTAGTCTTGAGAACATAGGTAGTGGCAGTACCTATATCTTGCATACCGTCCTTTATCCAAATCTGAATTACTTTAGCACTAATTTCCGTATTATTTTGTAGGTACCTACTTAATATGCAGTGATTTTCCTAAATCATTGATGACGATAGGTAGGCACTTTTATACCCACTTTCACCAACATTTCCTAAATGTTATGGGATACTTATGCCTTGTTAAGTGACCCTTTAGTTTTAGATCTCCGGCCACCGTAGACCCGGGTCTGCGGACGTCGAGTAATGGGTAGCTCGCCGTCCGATCAGCACCAGGCCCGAGAGTCGACGGCGCGTAGTGTTCCACGCGCGCCTCAAAGAGTTGTCAGCAAACAGGACGGGGCCAGTCATGGCCGATGCCTGCCCGGGGGTTGAGGATAAATTCGAAAGAATTACCTCGCCCCTGGGCAATTAGGGTAGGGAGGAACAGGGGTGGGTTTTAGTCAGTATGAGTCTGACACGCCCTCCCGTTCCACCCAGAGCGGGAGAAGTCATTGGATGATTTCCCATCCCATAAAAAAAGTGACCCTTTAGTTTAGTAGAAATTTAGTTTTCACCAACCATTAAGGGATACCTAAAAGCTAAGGTGGCCCTTAAAATCTAGGAACCCGAAGGTTGAGACTCTAGCTAGCGCCTAACAAAGTATCGCAATAATGAAACGCGTTTGAATGGTTAAAATTACTATTGAATTTAGAGAGTAGTAAGTTTTTAGGCCACATTACTAACAGTCCTTTCGGCAGAAGTAGAGTTCATGCTGCCGCACCATTAAAATTTTGGCCTTTTTTTTCAAATTGTCAAATTTTAATTAAGTACAGTGCAAACTTGATATTACAACACTGAAGGAAATTAGAATATATTCGTTATACCAAGTAATTTGTTACAATGAGGTTTGTTATATTTATACCTAGAGGTTAGTTTGGACTAAGATTCGTTTTAACAAGGTAAGGTTCGTTTCTCAGCTATTGCAACTTTAAAACTAACAGCAGTGACAAACAGCATTTAGCAGTTTAAATTACTTAGCATCAAACAACAACGATTGTCTTACGAAAAGTTTAACGTGGCTGAACCTTTTTTTTTTTTTTTATTGTTGATAGGCACGCGTTTGACCAATATCTCACCTGATGGTAAGCGATGATGTGGTCGAAGATGGAGCACGCTTGCCTAGAAGTAACCTATTCACTCTTGACTTAAAGAATCCCAGGTTGTAGCTATCAGGAAACACAGACTCCGGTAGGGAATTCCACTCCCTAGCTTGTCGAGCTAATTGAGTGTGAATAATTGATGTAATAGATACGTTATGTAGAAGTAAGGAAAAGAAAAGATGGATGGATTGTGTGAGGAGTGATATGAAAGAAAAGGGAGTTAGTGATAGCGTGACGGCTGACAGGACAGAATGGAAGAAAAAAATGTGTTGCGCCGACCCCAAGTAACATGGGATAAGGGCAGGAAGATGATGATGATGTAGAAGTAATAAGTTGACAAAATTCGTTATTAAATAGAGGTACTTAAATAATCTTCCTATTTATATTCTGCAATAATTGAAAATTCGTTATAAAGAGGTTTTTTATGAATGTATTCGTAATGGCGTAAGTATATTTTGCATTAGCTCTTTCGGGCAGTTCTAGTGGGATTCAAAAAATTTGTTAAGTTTAGGAAATAATTGAGCCTCGAATTAAGGTTACACTGTATTGTAATCTTATATATAAGTAGGTACTTAACTATTAATTTAATAATTTTATTGTGTATTTAGTTTGGTTATAAATAGTTAGTTAATAGATAATGTTTAAGTATTTTTATTTGTACATAATAATAATAATAACCACCGTCTAACCATGCTCTCAGCCATGCTGACGAGGAGTGTTGTGACATGGTTACAAACGTAAGTACCCAGTGCAATGACGAATTGAGGAGTGCTTTGGAGTGTGCTATTCGGGAATATCGCAATATGCCACCCGAACTTAGGCCACGCTTGCCTCGTTTGCCCATGCATAATAGGAATAAGGCGCTGGTGGCTGCTCTGGATTCGCAGTTGTCAAATTATTTTGATAACTGCGATAACCTCACCGACACACACTCGATAATGTACTGCGCGGCTGTAGCGGCATGTCGTGTAGCTCACGTTAAATTCCCTAATGACAGAGCTACACGACCGAAACCAGCCATACCGGCTTGGCAGCGCAGGATCGAGTGTCGTATTGGTGGGGCCAGAGCACTCATCGGCAAACTAATCTGCTTCAGGGAGGGCAACACTCGCCCAAGAGTGATGCGCTTTGTGAGACGGGCGTTTTCGGGGACTGAAGTTAGCTCCCGAGACTATATGTCCCGTGTCACAGAGCGCATCGACTTCCTGAAGCAGAAGGTGTATGCATGGGCAAACCGCATCCGTAGGTATAAGCGGCGGGTGGAGCGATACACCCAGAATCGCACATTCCGGAGTAATGAAAGGTGGGTATATAGGACTTGGGAGCGACCGGAACAAGGTGTGACTGACACGCGTCTGCCGGATGATGACGCCATGAGTTCATTCTGGCGCAACATCTGGTCGGTGCCTGTCAGTCACACCGAAGGCGACTGGACTCGGGAGATCGAGCGAGCGTGCGATCCAATAACAGAAATGGGGGCAATCACTATCAGCCCTCAAGATGTAGCCCGTGCAGTCCGTCCGTTGCCTAATTGGAAATCTCCAGGGCCGGACGGGCTGCACAATTTTTGGATAAAGTGGCTACAAAGGTCGCACGCTCGCTTGGCATCTCAATACCAGGTAGCCTTGGAGTCTGGTTCGCTACCCGAGTTCCTTACAACAGGAATAACCCACCTGCTCCATAAAACAGGTAGTACTGCGAAACCTAAAAATTATAGACCGATCACGTGCTTACCGACGGTCTATAAGGTTCTTACATCCATTTTGAGAGCTAAGATTAACACACATATAGATAGTAACTGTATCATGTCTGCCTCTCAAAATGGATGTAGGAATGGGTCCCGCGGTACTAAGGAGCTTCTCCTTATAGATATGACCATTAACCAGCAGGTTCGGCGTTCCCGAAAGGATCTGTCGACATGTTGGATAGACTATAAGAAGGCCTATGACTCAGTTCCTCATACATGGCTCATGAGGGTGCTAGAATTGTATAAAGTTGATGCAATGCTACGCACCTTCTTGATGTCGTGTATGGGGCAATGGAGGACGGTCCTTCGCTATGCAGGATGTCGAAATATCCAGAGGAATAGCGAACCGGTAAGGATCGAGCGGGGTATATTCCAGGGTGACAGTTTGAGTCCGCTTTGGTTTTGCCTAGCCTTGAACCCTCTAAGCACACTGCTGGAGGCTTCAGGGCTAGGCTATCGGTTGAAGAGAGGTGGTCAGGTAATATCTCACCTGCTTTACATGGATGACCTGAAACTTTTTGCCCCTAACAACTTGCAACTGATGAAGCTACTGAAGGTAACAGAAACCTTCAGTAGCGCCATCAGGATGGAATTTGGTGTGGACAAATGTGCAGTCATGCATGTAAAGCGAGGGGAGATTGTGGAATCCGTGGGAACACAACTCTCGGATTCCATAAACCTTAGATCCCTCTGCTCAACCGAAACCTACAAGTATTTGGGTATATCGGAAGCGTTAGGCATCAATACTGCTGACGTGAAACAGTCGTTGAGGGAGCGCTTCTTTGGCCGCCTGAATAAAGTACTAAATAGTCTTTTATTAGGCGGGAACAAGGTGCGCGCCTTCAACGGTTGGGTCATGCCGGTATTGATGTACTCTTTCGGCATACTCAAATGGACTCAGACGGAACTTGACGCCTTGGATAGGAGGGTCCGCACACTGCTGACCGCAAATCGGATGCATCACCCACGATCATCGGTGATGAGGCTGTATATCCCGCGGAAATGTGGGGGTCGTGGTTTCTTAAATGCTAAGACACTACACAACCGCGAGGTATGCAGCCTTAGGGAATATTTCCTAGAAACCGACGTGGGTATGCATCGAGATGTGGTCGCGGTGGACAAGGGCCTCACCCCGCTCTCCTTGGCAAACGAGAACTGGCACAAACTTAAAGTACTGGATACTAATGACCGCAGGGAAGTATGGCAGAGCAAGGAGCTTCACGGACGCTTTTACCGGGTTCTACATGGACCCGATGTAGATCTATTAGCGTCCGTATCCTGGCTGCGCTTTGGTGACCTATTCGGGGAAACCGAAGGTTTTGTCTGTGCGATTATGGACGAAGTTATGATGACGAATAACTACCGAAAATATATTGTGAAGGACGGTACGGTTGACATCTGTCGGGCATGCCACCGGCCCGGGGAATCAATCCGACACATTATTTCTGGTTGTTCTCGTCTTGCTAACGGAGACTATTTGCATAGACACAACCTTGTAGCCAGGATTATCCACCAGCAACTTGCTCTTAAATACAATCTTGTGGAATCTGAAGTACCGTACTATAGGTATGAGCCCGACCCAGTTCTCGAAAATGGCAATATCACGTTGTATTGGGATCGATCTATCATCACTGATAGGACTATTGTTGCCAATAAGCCTGACATAGTGGTGATAGATCGACAAGAGCGTCGCACAATGATTATTGATATAGCTGTCCCTCATGACGAGAACCTCGTGAAGGCTGAGAAAGATAAAAAAACAAAGTATCTTGATCTGGCTCGCGAGGTTGTCGACATGTGGGAGGTGGATACAGCAGTCATTGTGCCGATAGTCGTGACGGCCAATGGCTTAATAGCCAAGAGCCTCGACCAACATCTCAGAAGGCTCTCGTTGGGCAGTTGGATCAAGGGCTTGATCCAGAAAGCAGTACTCCTGGACACGGCTCGTATTGTTAGGAGATTCCTTTCTCAGGAGCCCTGACCACCGGTAGCTTGGACCCTATTCCCGATACCGGTGGGCTACTACTTTTTATATTTTTAAATGTTTTTGTATTTATTTATGTTTTTATATGTAAGTACCTAAATATTTGAAAATGTAAAGTGTATGTATATAAAATTAAATAAATGGAATAATAATAAAGCTTTATTTGATTCCACAATAATTAGATTACATTAATTCATTAATTTAATTTTGATATTTAATAATTATATTACTACTCATGCAGTTTCATCTCCTTTTAATGTGGACCCCCTCAGGATAAAAGCCTCCCCCAAAGAATTCCATTTATCCCTATCTTTAGCTGTGTTCATCCAGTCTCTTCCTGCAACGGATACAATCTCGTCCTGCCACCGGGGCCCGGGCGACCTCGACATGCGGTCCTTTCCATTTTGTAATGTTAATTGTCCATCTATTGTCACCGCATCTCCCAACCCAACATGGCCAGCCATCCTTTACCTTGGTTATTTTCCGAATTTTTATGTTTCTTACTCTATCTCTCAGTTTTTTATTTAAACAGCTCCTTTCCATTGTCATTATTTGTACATAGTTATAGGTAATTATACAAAAAAAAAATCGTCAAAAAATTATAATTGTGAAATCGTTTATTTCTGTAAATCTCATTCTTTCCTGGCTTCATCCTACACATTTTTGTATTTGTGTCTCTTACCTGTCGTTTTTTCCGCTGCATCCGGTTTGAAATCACGATTCTAAAGAAGTTTCACTTCAACTGAGAACTGTAACTGTAACTAGAACTAGAACTATAACTATAACTATGACTGAGACTATGACTTTAACTATAACTACAACTGCAACTACAACTATAACTGCAACTACAACTACAACTACAACTGCAACTACAACTACAACTACAACCTTAACTACAACTACAACTTCAACTACAACTACAACTACAACTACAACTACAACTACAGCTACAACTACAACTACAACTACAGCTAACTGCAGCTGCAACTGCAACTGCAACTGCAACTGCGACTGCGACTGCGACTGCAACTGCGACTGCGACTGCGACTTCGACTGCGACTGCGACTGCGACTTCGACTGCGACTGCGACTGCAACTGCGACTGCGACTGCGACTGCGACTGCGACTGCGACTGCGACTGCGACTGCGACTGTGACTGTGACTGTGACTGCGACTGCGACTGCGACTGTGACTGCGACTGCGACTGCGACTGCGACTGCGACTGCAACTGCGACTTCGACTGCGACTGCGACTGTGACTTCGACTTCGACTTCGACTGCGACTGCGACTGCGACTGCGACTGCGACTTCGACTTCGACTTCGACTGTGACTGCGACTGCGACTGCGACTGCGACTGCGACTGCGACTGCGACTGCGACTGCGACTGCGACTGCGACTGCGACTGCGACTGCGACTGCGACTGCGACTTCGACTTCGACTGCGACTGACTTCGACTTCGACTTCGACTTCGACTTCGACTTCGACTGCGACTGCGACTGCGACTTCGACTTCGACTTTGACTGCGACTGCGACTGCGACTGCGACTGCGACTGCGACTGCGACTGCGACTGCGACTGCGACTGTGACTGCGACTACGACTACAGCTGCAACTGTAACTGTAACTGTAACTTTATCTGTAACTGTAACTGTAGCTGTAACTGTAACTGTAACTGTAACTGTAACTATTACTATAACTATAACTATAACTATAACTGAACTAGAACTAGAACTAGAACTAGTACTAGAACTAGAACTAGAACTAGAACTATAACTATAACTATAACTATAACTATAACTATAACTATAACTATAGCTATAGCTATAACTATAACTATAACTATAACTATAACTATAACTATAACTATAACTATAACTATAACTGTATATTTCTGTCTCATTCTTTCCTGGCTTCATCTTACACATTTTTGTATTTGTGTCTCTTACCTGTCGTTTTTTCCGTTGCATCCGGTTTGAAATCACAACGATTCTAAAGAAGTTTCACTTCAAAAAAAAAAAAAACATACAGACGAATTGAGAAACTCCTCTTTTTTGAAGTCGGTTAAAAATACATTTCTGTTAACGTTAACGCTAACGCTTCGTGTTACTGGGCGTGAGTCACGTGACAGTTCTCTCCGCAGGCAATGTCGATGCCATACATTTTGCACGAAGCGTTAGCGTTAAAGTTAACAGAAATGTATTTTGGCTAAGGGGGCAGATCGGTATAGGCGATCAGGTGAGAGCTTTAGGTATACGACTGGAGAGACCGCCGAAATTTATTTCTGTAAATCTAATAATTTAAAAAATAACAGATTTTTAACCGACTTTCGAAAAAGGAGGAGGTTCTATGTTCGACTGTATGTATGTTTTATTTTATTTTTTTATGTATGTCCACGCATTTCTCCGTCAGTTGTGGACCGATTATCAAAATTCATTTTTTATCCAAAAGAATATACTCCCGAGGTGGTCACATATAAATTTTATCGAAATTGCTTTAGCGCTTTTTGAGAAACTGAACAAAAACGAAAAATCGGCATATCTTGATGACGTTTTTGTGTTCTCCAAATGTTTAAATTCCACGTTCCATGTTATTGGGGATTTTAGTTCTGAGGTAAAACAACTAAAAAGCGAAAAATAAAAAACTTTTTTCCAAAAAAAAATACACTAAAAATTTAAAAATAACAATAATTTCGGAAGTCGGTGTCAAATATCGAAGAAATAAAATACAAACACCGACTTCCGAAATTAAAGTTATTTTTAAATTTTTAGTGTATTTTTTTTTGGAAGTCGGTTGTTTTTTTGTAAAAAAGTTTTTTTAAATTCTTTTTTTAAAGACTAGAATATTCTTCTTAATTTATGTTCCGTGGTAAATCAACTTACCTTTGTTTTTAGGGTTCCGAAAGTCCGAATAAAAAAATGGAACACTTATAGGATCACTCGTGTGTCTGTCTGTCTGTCTGATAGGAAAAAACACTATCGAAAAAAGTATTGATAATAAAAGAGCTATGTTAAGGTAGGTATCACCTATGCTAAGCGGCACTTGCGAAGATTTAGGGATGGTTGGTGAAAACGGGCATTACTTTACTATAGTACGTATACAGACTCGCACAGTGTCGCATATTATAAGCTGTAACGATTTACAACAGTGTAGCTATTAATCCTTTGTATTTAAACAGTAAGTGGCTTCATACGACACTCTGAAAGGGTTGGCTTAGTCTTAGCTGTGGGTCCTATAAAACAATATCTGGCAAGCCGGGCAGCCGGGCTCGACAAACTTGTTCGGCCTTTGCGTAGCGACTAAGCGGTTTCTGCGGTCAGACTGTTGGCGGGAAAAAGATATGACCTTAATACTTGTAGTAGGCCTGTTTTAATACCCGAACTGAATGAGAGGCTGGCGTTCTTTAGCATCTATTATTCTTTTTCAAATGAATCACATGCGTTCAGATATTATTTTTTCTAAGAACACTCATACATACAGGGTGGCAAATTGGGTGGCCATATTTTAAATACTACTACGGACTACTATACTATACTACTACTAAGGACGACACGGTTGGCACAGTGTTTGAGCGTTCGGCTGCTGCGCTGCGTGTCGCGGGTTCGATTCCCGCACGGAACAAATATTTGTATGGTCTACATATAGTTGTTCCGGGTCTGGGTGTCTTGTGTATGTGAGTTTACATGTTTGTGAACGCACACACGATACAGGAAGTAATTCCTAGTGTGGGGCAACGTTTAAAAAAAAAAACTTCTTCTGCCCATAGAAATGAACAACTTTCTACAAGAAAATTAGTCTTTTCTGAAAAAAAAAGTTGCACTGAAAGTCCAATTGTTTTTTTTGGATACTATGACTTCCTTGGAGACAGTTATTTATTTCCTTGGGCAGAAGCAGTATCTGAACCCACCACCCATTTCTTACACCCTGTATAATACCCAAAAAGCTATCTTAATTATAACATAACGTTGTAAATGTCAAGATAGACAGAAATAAGCAAGGAAAGGTCAAGATAATGTAAGTTAAATATTGTGATAGGGCAGGTACAGACGACACCCCCTCAGAAAGCCACAAAAGATCGAAGCGAAATACCCGTATTTGTTTTCATTACAAATTGGTATATTTTCTACTCAATTTCCCAATATAAACTTTTTTGCGTAAAAAGGATTTTTGTGTCGCCTATATTATTCAATTTCACCAAAGTATTAAGAAACATAGGTAGGTGAGATGTACCTACATTAGATAAATGAGAATACGAAGGTTCCATAATATCATCAGCCTTTTAATGTCCCCACTACTGGGGCACAGGCCTCCTCTCTGTGAGAGGGTGTGGGCCGTAATCCACCACTGTTGGAGGTTACATGTCTTCGAATGTTTGGTTCTGGGACATGCCGGTTTCCTCACGATGTTTTCCTGCACCGTTTTGAGAGCAGTGGTGATGAAATAATTTACACAAAGTAAAGCGCCGGCTGGGTTTGAACTCATGACCTACAACTTTCATAGCTCGTCTTCAACTAATTGCTTACTTCATTATTTATTGACAGTTTGCGAAATAGTATTAGGTGCTTTAAAATTAATTGTTAATTATTGCCGCGCTGGTCTTGTGGTCAAAGTGTTATTTAACTGAATTGAAAAGAAAAGAAAGAAATTATCTCACGAAAACGCTTTTACGTGATTTAATTTCTACTCCTGCGTTTCAGTTACCTACTAACCGCATAGGTCGTTGCCATAACTCGCCAAATTAGGGTGTTTTGCTTTGCATTTAGCTTTATGTACAGCAGGGCTCTATGGTACCGTCAACTGTTGGACTGGAATTGTAAATATTGGTTGCACTAACTACTGCGATGAATAATTATATATTATAACAAAATAACTCAATGGCTGAATTAATAACATCATTAATAAGTCACCTACAAGCGAAACTGGACAATTTTTTTGTTGTTTTCTGAATGCCATGATATCTCTCCACCACCCTTGGTTGACTGGTGGCTTGGTTGGTGATGGTGGTTATATTTTATCATTATTTTTAACATTTACTAATATTTTATCATAATACGTGGTACATATTACTGCAAAAAGTACCACCGAAACGAAAATAAGAAGAAGAATAAAAAATGTAATTTTTGTAACCAACGATCTAGTTAATTGACTGAGAAAAAATAGAACTTTCATTTAAATATAATAAAATAATCACAAAAAACTCTCTAGAAATGCGACGTTGCCAGCCCGCGCGCGATGAACGGTCTTAAGTCCGCCTATGTACACTTGTGTTGCTTATAGTCTTAATAAAATAAATAAATAATGCATACTAATGTATGTAAATTTTTTGTCTCAATTTTCTAACATACATTTAAATTTATTTACTCAATTTTCCTCACCCGCTGTAGAACCTACCTACTTATTTATTAAATAAAATAACTGAGAATTTCTCAAAAAATAACAAATTATTTTCTCAAACCGTTAATTATTGCAATCCTAATTGTTATCCGAATATTTTTCTCAAATGAGCAGAAGCCAAAGCAGCGGTTGCAAGAGTTGCGTCTGCGCGAATTGTGGAGGAATGCAGCGCGTGGCCGTAGCTCGTAGCAGGCGCTACGACAGTTGGCTTCCCGCGGCTACGGCGCGTGCTACGGAGTTAGTCGTAGCTCGCCCCCGTCGGTTCCAGACAATCGGACGCGTAATGTTCACACGCGCGTGATTGCATGATTATTGCTACTTAACAGTGACAGCCCAAGTGATTAATATTAACATTAAAACAGGTGAACTTTGTTATGTTGAATTAGCTCTGTGTATGTTCCCCGTACCTCGGAAGGCTGCACTTTCTTTAATAGAAATTTTAATCCCCGTGGAATTGAACTTTTCGTATCTCTATGACTGTTATTTGTCAACTTTTTGTACCTAATGGATGCGATGTTTCTTACCGATGGATCTGTTTGAGAAAGTACTTGAAGTTCATTTTGTGGATGTGATACGATTAGTTATTAATTTTGTAGATAGAGGTAGTATTTTTTAGTTTTAGTGCTTCTATAATATTTACTCGCTATGATGTTTATTATAGATGATAAATTTCTATGGCTTTTTAGTAAATTTGTGGGATTTTATCACCCTCGTGAATAAATGCCCGAGTGTTATGGAATACAATCATTAAATGTAAACTCAATGTAGGTAACTCAAACGAAAATAAAATACGCAATATCAAAAGAACTAAGAAGTGATAAATAGCAGGTAAACGTCTGAAATGATTATTGACTCCCTCATGATTGATCGATCGAAAGATAATATTATCCCCAGTGGGATAGCCCTCTCTGGCTTATTTTTCATTTACTTCCCCATAATAAGAAACATAATGAAGAAAGGAATAAATATTTACCTTCAGGCTTAAGTTATAATATTTTCTTTGTGATTGGCAAACGTAGGTTCGTCTTTTACTGATATTTTCAAATATGAATAGATTGAGGAAATCAGCACATATAAAATATATTTTCCGCTTCGAATTAAGTCGATACAGCGTGTGTTTCTACCTTCTTAGAACTTTATTCAACGGCTAGGTTTAGGTTTGTGTCAATAGCACAGAAAAACGAATTATTGAATGTTAGGAATGTGAAGAATTGTATTGACCTTCGATACATCCTACTTCCTACTAATATTATAAATGTGAAATTTTGGATCAAAAAAAAAAAAGAATTGACGGATGTTTGTTACTCAATCACGCCAGAACGGCTAAACGGATCAGGATGAAATTTGGCACAAAAATAGATTAAAGTCTGAAACAACACTTAAACTATAATTTATAGTGCTAGCTAGTTAATCACAAATAATGAAAAAAAAACAGCAAAAGCGTAACGTCCGCTTCCTATATATAATCGTATCTAAAAAACCCGTGTCCTGCAAGTAGAATTCGGTATGGTTTGGATTTCCAATCGTAACTTTAATCGTGTTGCTTATTTAGAATGTCTTTTGACAAGTCTGCAGGCAATTTTCGCCTCGAACTAAACTGAAAATCCGTAAAGTCTTCTCAATGATATAAGTTTTTCTATCTGTTTATACAGGGCGTAACGGAAAGGTGTGGTCATATTTTATGAACTGCAGCTGCTCATCGATATGAACAACTTTCTTCAAGAAAACCTGAGGAAATTCACAAAAATAAAAATACCTCCCATACAAATATTAATCAGCTGATGATAACTTTGTATAGAAAGTCCATTATTTTTTGGGAATTTTAAGTTTTTTCTTAGAGAAAGTTGTTCATATCCATGGGCAGAACTGGTTCCTAAAATATGGCCACATCTTTCCGTTACATCCTGTATAAAATTCAAAGTCCTGAGTGACTGACTGACTGACTGAGTATATCAACGCACAGCCTAAACCGCTGGTCCTAGAGACATGAAATTTGGAGGGTGTGTTCTTTGTGAAGAGTAGGTATCCACTAAGAAAGGATTTAAAGTTTCTAACGGGAGAAATACTAATTCCACGCGGGCGAAGTTAGTGCAAGATAAAGTACTTAAGCAGACCATAATGTGATGTAGGCACGAAGCTATTATATATTGTAGTTACCAATTAATCCCAGTAGGTAAGCATACCAACTGACTGACTGCATTTGTCTGTTATCCATATATAGGAGATACTGGCGTATAGACTGGAATCTGTTTTGGGGTTACCGATGCCACTTAGGCCACTTCAAGTGCGAGTCACATTCGCACACGAAGGGTTCCGTACCATAAACGAATAATAAACCCAAAAAAACACGTTTCTAGAAACGAGGTGTTTTGGGGCTGTCAGGGAGCCCCCTTTAATTTTTTTTTATCCTGTAAAATATTCAGCTGTCTACCTATTACGGATCATGAGATACAGCCCGCTGACAGACGGACAGACAGCGGAGTCTTAGTACCCTGTACCCGTACCCTTAGGGTCCTGTTGGTTACCCTTTGGGTACAGAACCGTAAAATTAGGCTATTATTACCGTTTTTTAGGTTAGGAGTATAAGTAGACAGTATAGTCCTACAGTATTGAAGAGAAGCTTTGAACCCTACTTTGACCACATTGTCAAAAAGAGAGTCGATTATCTCGAAAAACTATTGCTGACGGGAAAAGTAGATGGGAAAAGACCCAAGGTAGGAGCGCGTTGCGTTGTTTAGGTCAAATACGTTCCACGCTAGAGACCACAGTCTGCGATACCATCCACATCGCCGAAGATATGACAACATGGCTATATATTGTCCACGATAAAGTCATTCGTCGAGATTACGACCCTCAGCATTGAAGACAATTGACGCAAGGGAGAGCGGACGGCAAGTAATGGGTAGCTCGCCGTCCAATCAGCACCAGGCCCGAGAGTCAACGGCGCGTAGTGTTCCACGCGCGCCTCAAAGAGTTGTCAGCATACATGACGGGGCCCGTCATGGCCGATGCCTGCTTAGGGGTTGAGCATAAATTCGAAAGAGTTAACTCGCCCCTGGGCATTCAGGGCAGGGAGGAACAGGGGTGGGTTTTAATTAGTAAGAGTCTGACACAGAAGTCAATCGATGAATTCCCAACCCCCCCCAAAAAAAAAAGGGAGAAGAGGACTGTCTTCTATTAGGATATTACTGTCCGTGGCAGTGGGCAAAAGCCTGTTCAAGGACTCTAAATGGATTGTTTTGTGAATAGCAAGAAGCACCACATTTTTAGGACACTATTCATGATCAAGTTCATGTGGTATTGAATAGTGATGGTCATTTCTATCTTTCGCTTTATTTCTACAGTTAGTCAGCCAATTCGTCCCCTAAATTCTGATGTTAAATTATTGCTGAAACTTTTAGGTGGGTTACTAAAATTAACTGAAGCTTGTTAGTTATACCTAGTTTAAATTGGTTATTGAAGTTTCAATAAAATGGTGAAATTCATGAAAACTAATTCGCTGAACGGTTTATGGGTTAAGGAGGTTACCTAATCAATCGATTTTCTAAAACACTACTTTTAATTTAATTGAATGGTAAGAATATCAACAAAAAACCAAAACTCATAATGTGTGGCTACTGACGTATGTAACTCTACGGTTGAACAGTTCTCCTTCCATGGTTTCTTGAGAATGTGACCATCGATAGTGTATTTACCGCAATCCCGAAACCTCTTTCATTTTCTTATATCGATATTTCCCGGTTTCGATACAATTCTCAAGAACCAATTGTTTCTCTACCGCTGTGAATGCTCTCACACAGTTCCGTAAAATTTTATGAGATATATCGGAGTGAAAACGTACCGCTTTTGGCGTTTGAATTGAACCTCATTTCAGGCAGTCAATCGAGTAATAGATTCATATCTGACTAAATTATTACCGATTGTTTAAGAGGTACCAATTAAAGTAATTATAGGTTGTTACTACTAATGACTGTTTGTTAAGCGGGAACTAATCGAAAACAGTTTCTAATAGGACATTTATGTCTTGGCTAGAGGGTAATGGATAAATTGGTTTTGGTACAGTATTGTACTATTATTTCATCATATTCAGTTGGGCAGACGTGGCTTTAGTTTTTCTTGTACAGTATAGATTATATTTCCTCTTTTAATAAAATTACAATAGACTCATATAGTTCACCCAATTTTCAGCAGTTGCGTTTAAGTCCCATCTAACAAAGCGCAAACTTAATGCCTCTCAAATCCAGATTGGGCTGCTACTGAGAAATTCATAATGGCAAACCCACCAAAATTTTTCCCCGACCTGGGATACGTATCCAGAACCTCTAGCTAGTACCAGTATAATTTGCTACCTCGTATATCCTTTTTGCAGGAATATTTTAACTAAAAAAAAAAATGCTTCATTAGAACTTATGTCAATGATAAAACTCAGGTCGATTTGATATTCACATGCGAAGTACCTACCTAATAATGTAACAATGTAACAGTTTTTACTTTTTTTTAAAAAAAAAAAACGTTGTTAATTTGTGTATGTGGGTTTTGTCTGAAAACCAGTCTTACCAAGGGGTATTGTATTACCCAGTAACTGGGTTGTGGAGGGCAGATAGGCAGTCGTTTCATGAAAAATACTGGTATTCAGTCGCATCCGGTTAGACTGGATGCCGACCCCAAGATAGTTGGGAAAAGGCTAGGAAGATTGATTGTTTAATTTTGTTTCTATTATTGTCATGTTTATTTTTTGTTTCAATTTGTTTACGCGTGTAATAATTTATCTTACCAATCGACTACCGCTTGCGACAAAACTCTCCATTGTCTTTTTGGCGCGCATCAATTTATTAAACCGGACAATCTCTACTTAAGTTCTCTCCGGGACTCCAGATTGCGGAGACCTACAACCTTACTTTATTAATGTACCTCATTAAGTTATGTTTGTTTAAGACTCTCGGGTTCATATTTCAGAGCAATTATTTTGTTTAAACTATTTAAAAAAGAAATAATTTATTTTTATCTCTTCGTCTGCGAAACTAGGAAGTTGGACGGAGGTTCATTTATCTTATTCGGTGGGGTGAATAAGAATGTAAGTGATGCATCACGCATTGCAGGTATTCTTTTCTTTTATTATGCGGAATAAAGGAGAGACTAACGGAATAAACGTTAAATGCGTTATTTTGGCTCAAGTGCCAAAACCCGTTTTTGTATAAGGATCTGGCGGACGAATGAATTACGATGACCGTTGTCGTCCTCACATAATTCCTGCATGTTTTGTGCGGAGGTAAGGTGTTTAACGCACGCGGAAGGTTTAACATTTATTGTTATCTCGAACATTGTGAAAAATGGCTTTGTGATATTGTTTTTTTTTTAATATCAAAGCAGATAACGAATTGAATCATGTACGTAGAAATGTTTTTTTTTGGACAAACGCCCTGTAGGATTTATCAAATTAAAAAAATATTATTCATGTTATTTAGCTGATCTGCAGCATTTAAAAAAAGTCAAAATTTACTACAGGAGCCCCGAAAACGCCTACCGTTTCGTAGTGTTTCCTTTAGATAAGTTTTACGATTCTCGAAGGATGATAAAATAACGATACATTCTGTTACCATAATAATATGAACTTCCATCACAGCGTGGCAGAAATATGCAAATCTAAAAGTAATTGCTATATAGTAGAAGTTCCGCGAGAAGTAAGTTCAAAGTTAGTCGTGGCATACTTCACTTCTAAACTCTGCGTGTCCGGGTTAGCCTCTGGTCATTACGACTCGAGTGAGTCTTAGTACGTTCCTTATTACACATATTTAATCATTGTTGCTAGCACAAACCGCGTCGGAGAACAAAAAAGTGTCGGTGGCCGCGGGTTGTGACAGTGACTTATGCGTCGTCCGCCCTTTCGCCGCCTTCTTGGACTTGTCGCTACTCATTGCCTTGAATTGTTAGCTAAATTTATTTTTGACCTTAGCCGTTTCATTCTTCACGTGGCTGCGCAGCCGGGAATTTAATTCACTTTAGTTTTTGCTTCGCCTTAATTAGAACGTGGCCTGCGACGATTTTATGATGAACTGAAATAAAAGAGACTAAGGTATTGAAGTTAAGAAGGCTATACAGAAGGTGGTTACGACTTATACTCTTGAAAGAAACTACCGCACCTCACCGCTAGCATATTGAAAGATTTTTTTCATTTTCATTCAGTTTATGATTTAGGTAGGTACGTCACTAGTTTCTTAGAAAATGTTCACTAAAATCTAACGTCCTAATTTTTTACTGTTAAGTCAGGCGGTACAGACCTTTAAGAAATATAAAGGCCGGAATTTATTTATTAACCTTTTAAAAAGGTTTCGGAGTCAAGCCGTTACTGGTAAGTCTTTCAAGGTTGCGAACGACGCGCTCACTAGAATTTAAAATATTTCGGTAAATTAATTTATTCTTCGGAATACAAAGTTTAGTTTGTAGTTTTATTGGAATTATTGCGTGATAAGGAAGGAACGTTCCAAGGACACGAGAACAATAGAGGTCAAACGACGGAAACGTTACAAGCAGCATTAAAGGACACTTAGCATAAACAAAAAAAAATAATTTAAGAAGTGTTACCAATATAGGACTGTTTTTGTCCCAAAATTATAGGACAAAGCTAGCAACAACATATCCGAGTTCAATATTGTCATTCTGGGGTGCTCTGGCGATTTTTAAGCGCTCGAAAACGCGCTCAAGTTACGTGATGTCATGCTATGCCATCTAACACAGAAATCCGATAGCCTGTCTGTTTGTTGTTCAAGCTCGCCTCAGCGAAAGTAATGGATCCTAATGGAATTTCACATGCGGCAACATCAAGCCTGCTGGAGCTCTGATATATTTACAAAGTGTATAAGCAACCTTTTATTTTATTAAGTCGCGGAGATCCCTTGAGGCTGAATACAAAATCAGGCCAAACTTCTGGTAGTAAGAGGGAGGGCTTTCTCCGTATCTCCAGTTTTTTCGAAGGGCAACTTGGTATCTGAGTAAAGGTACATATACAGTGTATACACATAGTTTCTGAACTGCACAAAATACCTATTGTGGGTCATTTGTGTGAAGATTGACCTTTAGAAAATCTTCTCTTGTGCCTCGCCTTTAGAGCGCGAATACAAATAAAATAGCAAAATCCAAACTAGGATAAAAGCAGCAGCGAACCCGAAGAGTGCTTAGACTTATTCATTAAATATGGCGAATATGAAATTAAAATTAAAAAAAAAAAACATAGTTATAATCTACGTTTCATGAGTCAAAGCTAAACTGGAAGACATAGTTGCTTATCGGTACTAGTCTATGGAATTATGAATTTATTGAAAGACTAACCTAATAAATAAAAAAATGTTTAAGATACTTTCAAACGTAGTTTAAGTAATACAAAGAAACTGGCAAAGTGCGTATCGGATTTCGCACATTAAGGGTTCCGTACCAAATATTGGTATTTGTTAATAAAGTATACGTTATAATAAACATTATCACCAAATTTCAAGTTCATAAGTCAATGAGAAGTTAAAAAATTCTTCGTAACAAAATTTTGTGACAGACGACGGACGGACAGACACACGGACACGTGAGTGACAACAATAGGGCTCCGTTTGGACCCTTCGGTTACGGAACCCTAAAAAAACTATGTACTAGGTTATTAAGACTAAAGGAAAATATTTAATATTAAAATACAAAGAAGAAAGCAATTTATAATTATAAAGTGCTAACGATACATTGACCTTAAAGTTCATTGTACCTCAGAAACTGTCATGAAATATTCTTAGAATTAATTTTCACGTTATAACAAAGAGTAGACTAGACAGCCATCTGATTTCTCAATGTTTCATTTAATTTCTTGAACGAACAAATTTAAAACGTCTAGCACAATATTCTTACTAAAAATGTTAGAGTTGTACATTGTACGGTTGTTATCTATGGAATTCCTTGCGCCATTTTTACGTTGGCTTATTTTCACAGGAAAATACTGGCACGATCGCGTGAATTTTTCATCGTGATCTTTAAAGAATGTTATTAATAATACTATGTTTTTTTAGTATAGCATAAACCGACTAACCACGTGTATATCAGTTACTCACAGGACATTTAGCATCACTAAGTAAGAATCAGAGCAAATAACCTGCCGTAAAATATATTATCCGTAAGCAAAGTACAATTTCGCAATTTTACGCATATTATACTCTGTTATTTAAGCGAATCCCTTAAATAAACATTGCGTAAGTAATTTTACTACTTTGTTTGTCCCTAGCATCTATTAGAGTAAGTTGTCATTAACGCAGGAATCTAATGTCTCGAGTAAACATGTCTCTAATGACGGCTGCGTTGTCTGTGATTTAATTAAAATTCTCACGTTCATTAAATATGTCTTTGTACGTCGACGTTAGGGGCTTCGAAACTTTTTGTTAGGGTGACCTTCTTCCTTCCTTTTTTATAAGCGTCTGGGATGCTTGCTTCTGACGCACTGCAAAGTGCGAACACATAAAAACTGAAAAGAGCTTCTTTAGGCCGAGCCTTTTTTAATGCAAGGAGTATAATATAAAACAACAAGAGATGGATAAATAGCTAATGAAGCCACGCTCATAGTGTCACGTGAACGTGGTACATAAATAGTGAGAAGTTTGGCTCATTACCTATGAATGCCATGGCGACCTATTTACTTTAATTGACCTTTACAACATGCGTGGGAAGTGAACTGGCAAACTACACATGCTTTCTTTCATTGGCAACACTTTGGTAGGTGTTTAGTGAGTCGTAAAACTCAAAATGATATAAGTAGAGGTTAGTGAATAGGTTCGGGCTGTGAAATATTATTCATGTGCGAGCGGAATGCGACTGTTTCGTTTAGAAATTCTGAAATATGCACAGTGTAAGTGCCGCTATTTAAAATTTATTAGGGTCCATATATGTAATACAGTATTAGATTTGCAGATGGTATAGTCGATTCATATTTCCAGCTGAGCATGTCTGAGCGAGTGACGTTGGCAACATTTTACCGTTCCACATATTTATAAAACGCCCGTAGCTATCATTTATCAGGTGTTGTATTCCGTCGGGGGCAAAAATTTTACAAAACATTTATTTGGTGTGCTTGCAGAGATTTACATGAGGCGACACACATTAATCGTGTACGGAGCCCCAGGAGGAGCATTCACTATTGGTGTTTTCATTTTAATAGATGTGTAGCACAAAAACGACGTTAGAGTTTTTGTACCTCTCTCATTACGCAGGACAGTACAAAATTCGCTCTTCCATAATTGCGAAAATCCAGAGGCTAACCTTTATAGCGGCGGTATAATTTAACCTGGATGTAGCTGTGAATAGAATGGCATGGCTTCTTTTATTGCTGGGCCGGATAGATAAATACTTTATTTTTATGTAGATCCGTAGTGGCAGTAGGGCAGTTTCTATTACCTATTTATATCGTTAAGAGACGTCCCCTAAACTGTTGAAAGTTTAATATTTCTGGCACAGCTTTGTGAAGATAATCCTCACAATCCCTCGAAGCATACCTACATACTTTCAGTTCTACATTTATTTCGAATATCCTACAAAAACTAGCACATTTTATATTTCAGTTATTGCCTTAGCCGTACCATATGAGTTCGAGCTCGTGAGCTTTTTTAAATTTGAATTGAACCTAATTGAATTCAAAAACTTTATATTACATTCGAACTCGTAGGTGGGTCTTATAAAATCAGTAAGATCGAAGTTTAGGACAATCTTCCTAGCCTTTAACGAGTCAGCAGTTAAATACAAAAATCAATACTCGGTAAAAGCTGCATGTAAAATCAGCTCATTAACCATATTAATTTGCCATATAAAATCATCGTAAACCATCAAGCCTTTTAATTACACTCCTAATTAGGCATTGGTAAAACATGTGCCGATTGGTCCCATTGCATTTGATCTGCGGTTACTTTGGTAATGAGATTTGTAAGGCCTCCCATGACGCCGGACGCGCGAGGGGGTAGCGCAGAGGGGGACGTGAGCGGTCACTCGCGGATGATCTATGCGAATTTTTTATAGCCATTTTACTATGAGCTTCATATATTCCGTAGACAAAGGTTAAATTGTCGCCCTCGTTTGTTTTTGTGGGCACAGGAAATGCTGCAACATATAAAACGTTTCGCTGAATGGCTCTGTGTTTATAGGCTACGTTTCATGTTGTTATTATAGCTAACTGTTCGCCTTTGATCCCGGGGAGCCATCAGAGGTGTATTAATTGCGAGCGCCGGGCACACTGCGCTGATGGCGGTATAACATCTCAGATTATTATGCTTGTGTAAAATTAGGAGTATTCTGTTAGCATAGATGAGCCCAATTTCGTAAAAGCTAAACCTAAGTAAGACAGCTTAAGGAATACTGGTTGCTAGGCTTTTTTGCCTAACCACGAAAATTAATTTAAAATAGCGATGCTTTCCGTAAACTACAGTTGATGTTTGCATTAAATTTAGTTACAAGATGTTTACTTAGATAACACTAGGTACTTACATTACATTACCCACTGTATATAAACGTCAGAAATTCACCTAATTCATTGAAATGGATGTGAGCGCGCTTAAAATGTGCGGTTGAAGTACATAATGTTGACACACGTACGTAGGTATGTAGCCAGCTACGCAACTATCACATTAATGACATATTTTGATTTCAGCTGCCTTAATTAAAAGCTGTGCTTTATTCATTAAAAGCTGAACACAAAATACACACATACATAAAGCCCTGAAGAGTTCATTGCATTGCACATTTTGTAGGTACAATATATCTAGGTACCTACAAAATGTGCGATGCCATGAATTCCATACCCATTTCGTTATGGGAATGGGTTTTATGCATAATATGATATACCAACTCGTACCTAACCCACAAAAATAATTAATGTGTATTGTAAATCATCGATCACAAAACATACCAACGATGTGTTTACAAAAATGCAATAAATATAAGTACATTTTGACACGTATTTCACAAGTTTTCATCTGATAGTGATTTTATTCCACCTCAGAGGATTCAGATACTGGACCTCATACCTACCTACGTAAGTAGGAACTCATTTTACGCATGCGATTGAAAACCTTATTTAAATTAGCAGCAGCTTGGTTCAGAACTACTTTCTCTTAAGTATTCACTGTATGTAGAAAAGGTAGTCACTATGAGTAAAACTAAACACCGAACTGTAGGCTTCCATGAATAACTACATACAGGGTTTAACAGAAATGGCTTTTTTTTTTGTGGGTTGGGATATCACCCAATGACTTCTCCCGTTCTAGGTGGATCGGGAGGGCGTGTCAGACTCTTACTGACTAAAACCCACCCCTGTTCCTTCCTGCCCTTAGTGCCCGGGGGCGAGGTAACTCTGTTTCGAATTTATCTTCACCTCAACCCCCAGGCAGAACAGAAATGCCTGGTAATATTTCAAATACTGCTTCTTCTACCCATACTAATTAACAAGTTTCTAAAAGAAAGTCATAGTCAATAGGGAATATGGAAGTAATTCCAAACTTTTTTATTTTTTAAATATACATTGTATTGGACCGTATAAACAATGTGGTGCACTTGTTTGATTTTTTAATTTGTCACATATTTTACAATTCATTATTTTATGTTGCATGTTTTCTAAACGTAAACTCGAAACGTATCGTTCTCAATAATGCCGGTAGTGACGAAAACATAAATGAGTCAAAGTAACACTTATTCGTACAAAGTACTTTGAATTTCACTAAAATTTTAGTATAATATTGAAATTGCAATTTCTGCTTAATTAGAGCATATACAATTAGTAAAATTATTCATACAAGAAATAATATATATACAAAGCGTATCGAGGTAAGTGACGTCACAGTACAGCTTTGACAGTCACGGACGTTTGAAATGTAGTAGAAAATTGTAGGTGTTAAATAATTTTTTTGAGCGACATGCAGTCCTTGAATTTATTTTAAAATAAGTTTCTGGAGTGTATAGTACTGTAATTTATTGGATTAAATGAAAAAAAAAATACTATGCATATTCCCAATTCAGAAAAGAAAATTGGACCTCCCAAACTAATTCTGATCAGCTGATGATAAGTAAGTACATGTACGGAAAGTATTTTTTTATTTATGGGAATTTACTATGACTTGTTTGAGGAGCGTTGTTCATTTTTATGAGTAGAAGAAGTAAGTATCTAAAATATGATCACCTATTTCCGTAACACCCTGTAGGTATATCAGTAACGTGCCTTTGCCAAAGGTTATAAAAAAGTCCATACTAGGGATGCAACGATATATCGGAAAACCGATAAATATCGATATAACGACCCCTAAAAATATCGATATTGACGTATCATTGATATATCAATATCGAATAACTCAATAATATATCGTATCAAAATATCGAAAAACCCGCCCAAATTAAAATACCCACTTAATCGGGTAAAATGCTGTTACTGACAACACTGACTGTCTAAAAAAAATATTATTTTCTCAACTCTAACGTTCGGTACAAAATACTGTTTTTATTTTTTAATTTTCAAACATTTTAAATAAATATCCAAGTTTTGTGATTATTCACATAGGTACATAAAAAATCGATAAACGATTGATCTAACTAAAACTACATTGGATTTCTATAAGTTTTTATAAAAAGAAGAAATTTCGATATATTGGCCTACTAGACAATATAATACTACTATATATAATTCTAGATATATCTATATCGACTTAATTCGACATGTAGTGACATCTAAATATCGATATTTTTAAAAACCTTGAATCCCTAGTCTATACCTCTAGGCTCTATGCAGAGGGAGCATTAATGCTAACATCCGACGATAGAAGCTTCTACACCAAATTTTAGGCCCCGAACACACATTAATAGTGGTCAACTATAACATGCCAGTAATTGAAACGTTCCATACACTTATGCACAAAGTTGTGCTATGCACACACTTGAGACTGGAGAACGGTTGCTAATTAAAACAAGCGCTCTAACGCTTTCGTCTAATTCTGAAGCGTAGCTATATGTTTGTAATAAACTTATATGTGCTGAAGTAAAGACGCGCGTTTGAACCCAGTACGGAGCTCTAGTGTTCATTAAATGAGTTTTATTTTTGCTTAACTTTGACGACCCTAGTCTTCAAATACACACTAAGAATTTCTACTTTTGAAAGCGCGCTCCAACTTACTACTCGCGGTAGGTATGTCTGTGTGGAAAAAACCTTTTGTTTCCACACCTATTGTGTGTGAAACAAAAAGTATGTATTTAACTATTTCTATCCCGAATACTAGGTATGTATTTGCGCTGTTAACCTAAAGAATCCTAATGTATTAGCTTTTTTAGTGTAGAACTGTGGACGTTGAAAAAGGTTCTTGAGTTCCTATCCTAAAGGTACGTTATATTGTCATGGAGTTCACGTTTACGGCCACTTACAATAAGCTCTAAAGACACTTTTGTGCCCTTTTACTGTGGTATTAGATTAACGATAAATTATTTATTCTTGCGTCAAAACATGGTATAAGATTAAAAAAAAGAATGTAAGGAGTTTCATATGATCCTAAATCATTTTCTCTCATAGTTACTTAGTGGCTAAAAAAAGTTACCTAATTTTTGACTTATCAGAAATATGAGTGTTTATAGCATGAAATAGCACACAAACGGGTTGTTGTTAGCAAAATCATGAAATGGAGCAACCAAAAGAGGTGCGTTGATTTTTTTTACGATTTTACGTCTTTATATAGAGCTCCAAGTCGCCGTTAAATAGATTTTGCTAAGTGAACTCCGTACAATGATATTAAAAATATTACAATATTGTTGTAATCCTAACCTTTGTAATGTAAGTAGGCAGATATGTATATTATAACTGTACACAATCTCTAATTCCATCATATAAACATATTTCTAGAATCTATTTAATGTATTATGAAATCATTTCAACATAATATGCAAAAATGTTGATATATTATAAACCTATCGCTTGAAACTGTTTAAATAAACATAGGACAATTTATATCGCAGCATGCAACAAAGAACATGTGTGCGAGATATCAAGAACACACCAGATTAAGCTAGACTTCGGGGAATTGTAGCCGGTCTAGCACTAAATATTACAACAAGAACAGCCATTGTGTTCCCGACGTGTTCCTATCTCTGTATACCTCACATTATTTTAATTTACAAGGAAAAAAGAAATGTAAAAAGTCTTAGCTAACCCAATTCGTCTTACTCTAATTTGCATTTTTATTTTAGATAGGTGCCTTCTAAACGACTGTTGTATTTGTAGGTGTAGGGTTCCGTAATAAAAAGATACGGAAAAATCTCTTGATGGTGAGATTTAAGGGTCTGTTGGTCCGCCTGTGTTTGTTTTGGCGATACATTTCGCGAAAACTTTTTCATCAAGCTTGAGGCGTACACGCTCAATCCTTAAATGTTTTAAATTGCATCATCTGAGTTTCGTAAGAACAATTAACAAATTCTTTAACTACATTTTTTTTTAATATTTAATGCGGGTCATAAACAAGGTATTCAGACGTGCAGTTCCACAGACTTGAAGTGAGTTCACTGAATTTTAATTGAAGTAAAATATCATGTTTCATTATTATTCTCTGAAAGTTCTATTAGATTCCAACATCCTTAGTATTCAAGATTTTCAGGGGTTTGTCATAATTTCTGTCATATACTATGCAGAGGAACTATACTTCTTTATAACTATTTTGTCTTTAATTTAGCAAACCAATGCTTTGACACCATTACATTTGAAAAAAAAAATTTATCGTTATTTGTATTCCAATTTTTTATCAACTGAACTGTAAATATGTACATTTTATTGCTCATTTTTTCGGAGAGCGTCCTTTAATTAAAATATAAATGCGCCGACAGAGGAAAGTAATGGCGGCTAATAAGCTTTCGGGTGACAATGGCAACTCTAAACGCGCGAACAATAAAGGGAAGGGAATAGGCAATAACGAATTTTATGATTCTACGTCATAGGTTAAATGCTTCGGGTAAAATGTACAGTACAAATTAAATAGCTAACTAAAATTAACGAGCGTAAGAGAATCTCGCCATCCTAGTGGCTCCCATGGCAGTGTATTAAAAACACGTTTTTGTATTTTCACCTCAGGGCTTTTATTAAAAAGAAAGCCTTTTTTCTTACGTATATGTAGCCGACCGACATTCCGTTTTCCGCCTCGTATTTTTCTTCAGAATGCAAGATAACTTAGTGTCTTGAAACAACTTGATGCGTCTCTGACGCTACGACGCTACGAGTCCCCACAAGGACGTGGCTTCCGTGCAATAAATCTGATTTCACTCCGACTTCGTTCTAACATCTGATAAATAACTCGTTCCACTGATAAAAATGGTTCAAAAGTATGTATGAGGAGAACCTTTACAATTGACAATAGCTAGCATTGTTTTGTTTTCGATAAAGTTCTACAACTACGGGAAACTGGAATGACGTAAGTTGGGGAAGTCCGCCTTTCAGCGAGTGAACGTGCAAAGCTTTTATTTCGTGCTCGGGTATTGTTACAAGAATGCCGAGCTGCGAGTCGCGAGCTACTCTGAATGTTAATCAAGTGATGAAGAGAGGACGACGTCCATCAGTTATTCGTGTCATAACTATGTCCCTGTCGAAACTCTTTTAGCTGCTTGGCGGCTAGCGGCTGCTCCCCTCGCCGGTTAATATTTAGTTGAAGAGACCACCCGAATGCCGCAGCGCTGGCTGCCCCAGTCACGTGCCGTTTCCAATTTAATTTTAGAGTAGGTATTTGTGATGATATAGACTGGCTAAAACTAACCCACTTAAGGACTTAAAATAACAATTACTAACAGGAAATCCTACTTTGTGGACTTTGACAACTTAGTTTCTGACCACGCCACGGTACAAACTAGTAACTAGCAACAGTTTGTAATACTCCTTTTGAGCGTAGCTCCGGCAACGTAATTATCTACATAACTGAATAAATTAGTAAAATGAAAAACGTGGAAACGCTTTGTGAACATTGAATCAGTTTTTTGGGGAATTACAGATTCAGAATTTCTGAACTCCAATAAAATTAAGAATGTTTTAAAAGCTTTTCGGGCCTGAATGGTAATGGGGAGCCGGTCGGTTTGCGAGGTGCGAGCCCGAGGTGGGAAACACTGCGCCTTGGAGAAGATTTGTGTTGTGTTCGCGACAATACGTCGTAAAGACGCGCCGACACCGCGCCGCACTGCCGCCGCACCGCACCGTTGCCGCACGTCGCTGCTCATACGTGAGTTCCACGCACACACTCACATAAGAATTACAGGCCCCGTATATATAGGGAGGCGTAAAGTGTCAAGTTTCGCGACGTTTTATGAAAAATATTTTTATACAGCCGCAACTTTATTTTTTTTAAGTGCCAATGGAGCCCTTACCTTTGTTACATTTTTAAACGAAGTTATTTTATGAAGTGGCAGCTTGTGTACCGGTTTTGAAATGGTATTTTGGTTTAATTTTACTAATGGCTATTATTACCTACCTGATTCGATTCAGGTAAATTGTTTCCATTATTTTATTTTGCATCTAATTGAATCAAGCAAATTATCACTATTTAATGGCTGCAAC
This sequence comes from Polia nebulosa, assembly GCA_951329385.1. NCBI lineage: Eukaryota > Metazoa > Arthropoda > Insecta > Lepidoptera > Noctuidae > Polia > Polia nebulosa. The sequence continues at coordinate 15,219,453 of OX589593.1, read as the reverse complement.
CATTTTATGCTACAACTGAGTATAAACCTGTTATCTATTTGAAACTAAGTACAGACATTTTCCTACTCAGGTATTATATCGATCGACGATACTTTTAATCATAAATGTACTGTATCACACACATGTGAACACGCACCCAACATTATTTTAACGTATCGCGAAAGTGTGATTTGTTTTATTTATTTTCGAGTAACGTTTTGGCAAGTTTTGTTCGGCACGGGCAGGGTATTATTAGCCGACACATGTAATCTTATACTCGTCTTGTATAAGATTATATGTGTCAACATCTACCAGCTCGTTTATCTCGGGATAATGGAAACATTCCGCGGTCCCGACACCAGTTAACGAAAACAATTTTAGCCAATTTTACCTATGTTACATTTATTTCAACGTCATATTGTTTAACCTGTAACTTGTTTCCGTCATACGTTTTAGAGATAATTGCTGTGTTTTGTACTTGCTAATTAGTCGGTTAGAATGGACGGAATGTTTATTAATAGAGTATGATGAATTGAATTGGGGTAGGCTTACTGAAGTGGCGAGGTAGAATGATGATTGTTAAATTTGCTGAGTGGCATTTTAATGAAAGATACATTTGAAATAATCATATACCTAAGTTCTTGTCCCAATAGTATTTGCCTCATTTATACAGGGTGTAACGGAAAGGTGTGGTCATATTTAAAAAATCGGTTCTGCCCATGGAAATGAACAACTTTCTCTAAGAAAAAGTAGAAAATATCCAAAAAAAAAGTTGTACATTCCATACAAAGTTATCATCAGCTGATCAATATTTGTATGGCAGGTAAAAAATATTTTTTTAGAATTTCCTCAGGTTTTCGTGAATAAAGTTGTTCATATCGATGGGCAGATGCAGTTCTTAAAATATGACCATACCTTTCCGTTACATCCTGTATTTGTATCAAAAAGTAGCTATATCCAAAATAGAATGAATGTTTCAAATCTGTTCAAAATTAAGTAAGTTAGGTACAAACCTTTCAAATCTGGTGGAAGAGGAAACTGTCAAGTAACAGAAAAAGGATGCACATACTGACGTATGACGTCGCTGCCATTAGATTACGTGCGTAAAAAAGAGATAGCAGGATGTCGCCACCACGACCCCACGTTTCCTTATTTGCAATGCTAATTGCTTTATTTAATAACCAATTTTGTAGCTCTTTTCAAAAAATATTTATTTTTAGTGTTATTTATTGATTCATAAAAAATATTGCACAAAAGTAAACACAGGAGAATAGGCGAGACGACTAAAAAAATCTAATTAGTCCGTCAGTTAGATTAACAAAAAATATTGGACGCGTATTTTTTCTTTTGTGACTTTAACAAAAAATTAAGACGATACAGTGGGTTGAAATTTCGGATGACGTCACACTTAGGTTAAAATTTTACCATTTTTTACTTAAAAGTTACGTAACAAGCCCCCACTCCTGAACTTTGATGCATTGTATCTTTGTAATTTTTCATTAATTTGATAAAGCAAACATTTTTTTTCATAAGGACCTAATAGATTTTTTTATTTCTTTTTTTAACCCTGTCGTCATCCCTATTCCATATTCTAACAACCTTTAACAGCTTAATACCTATCTAATAGAATATTCAGAGCATGACGGCGACAGTTTTTACTAAACCTAACTAATGTCGTAGTGCAGTACACCAGTTTCTCTGTCTCTATCTAATTCATCCGGCCGTAGTTGTTTAAGATTTTCTAAGAGCACACCGTCTGAATACTAAGCTGTCTAATCTCGAAAACTAGAAGTTCCAAAGCTTCCAAGCCCAATCTTCATAGCCATTCCTAAGAATACTCCTAGACCACTGAGACGATTACAAATTACGAAGCAATTTGAGACAATGTCGTAATACTAAACTCGTAAATTACAAAGTGGGCACACCACAAGCAAAGTTTGTCAAGTTTCCAAATTATGTGACTGTGTGTACCCTGCCAACCCCTGTATATCTCTCGTGATCTTCGCAATATAAAAAGATTTTATAAAGTAAAATCTTTTCAAAAATTTAAAGATGAATCTTGTTATTTTAAATAATTAACATTAATTTACTTAGACAAAAGACCTTAGTTCTAATGATATAAACCTATTAATGTAGAAAGTTTAGAAAATGCCAATTAGTCTTGAATTTAATTTAGAAAGTCTCGTCATTATCAATTTTTCATGAATGTTTTGAAGTAATACTCGGGGACTTGAACTTTTCATATGTTCGCTGTCTATACATTGAATAAGCTTCATTAAAATAGTAATTATATAAATTGAAAGCTTTAAATCTTTTATTTCGAAATATAGGAGGGCGGTTTATGTTTTAAGCTTAGGTACTATGTAAGGTACTATGTTAGCAGTGGCCCAATGGTAACGGCCGCGACTTACAAGTTGTAGGTCGTGAGTTCAAACCTAGGCAGGCGCATTACTTTGTGTAAATTATTTCATCACCACTGCTTTGACTGTGAAGGAAAACATAGTGAGGAAACCGGCATGTTCTAGAACCAAACCGGCGTGAGGGCGAGGCTGTCGTTGCAGCCTCTCCCTCACTCACCCGTTCGGCCTCCACCCCTTGGTAAGACTGGTTGTCAGACTTTCGGGCTTCTGACGACCCGTAAAGACTGTCAAAGATCCACGAATGTCAGCCGGGACCAAGGGCTTAACGTGCTATCCGAGGCACGGAGGAGTCTCGGTATGTAAAGATGGTCACCCATACATGGACCAACCCCAGCAAGCGTAGCTTAACCTGATGAATCGACTCGTGCGGCTGTTATCTGGTGGCTCAACGCTTTCATCATTTTGGTTTGACCGAGATGCAGTGTATTTTGTTGAGTATAAAACACACAGTGCAGAAAAAGAAGAAATAAAAAAAAAATACTGAAACAAAGTATTTGTTACTGCCCCAAGGCATAAGCATAAGATAAATACAAATAGAAAGAGCTTTCGCGTTCGCTGCCAACTCCGCATAAAATAATTAAAAATCTATTGTTATTTATTTATTTAAGCACACACAAAAACACTTACAAGAGAAAAACGAACAAATACAGATAGAAGAGAACAAAGGTGCTGCTTATTTCAAAAAAAATTTCTTCCAGCAGACCTGCGACTGGAAAGTTGGTTGAGAAATGTAGACACAGTGTGTATAAATAGGTATAAAAACTTATAATACTTGTATACTAGAATATATAAATAATTCATGCATAAAATATACCTAGTTTTACAATAAACCAAAGTATAAAATTAAATATAAAATAAATAATAATAATAAATATAATCACGGAATGGTGGAGAGGTAATGGTAAGGTAGCTCTTTGACTTCTTTCTTGAATTGGTAGACAGTTTTAGAATCACGGATATTAGGTGGAAGTGAGTTCCACAATCGTACCGCATGGACAGAGAAGGAGTGGGAATAGAAATGGGTTTTATGGGATAGGAAATTGAGATGATGCTTAAGGCGGGATCTACACGGGGCATCGGCAGGGCGAGTGAACGAAAAACGATCACGCAGGGAGCCAGGATATTTAGGATTACAAAGGATGTTGTTCAGGAGACATAATATGCGAGTGTTCCTGCGAAGACGGATAGGGAGCCATTTGAGATCCTTACGAAACTGAGAAACATGGTCGTATTTCCTTAGACCAAAAACAAAACGAATGCACAGGTTTTGCAAGCGCTCAAGCTTATTTAAGTGCTCCTCAGTGGCATCCAGATAGCAGGCATCAGCGTAATCAATGATCGGCTGAATTAAGGTTTGAGCTAAAGTAATTTTAGTAATTTTAGTGATTCTTTTATGCGGAGTTGGCAGCGAATGCGTAAGAACGTTTGCTGCTAATATGATTTTTTACAATAGACTCAATTATTTTTATTATTTCTATTAAAAAGTAACTTATCCTAAATGAAAATTAGAAATTTTTTCTCAAATCTCGTGGAAGGGGAAACTGTCAAGTAATAGAAAAAAAGAATAATCAAAATCGGTTCATAAATGACGGAGTGAGGGCTGAACATACACAAAAAAAAAAAAAAAAAAAAAAAAAAAAAAACATATATACGGTCGAATTGAGAACCTCCTCCTTTTTTTTCGTCGGTTAAAAAGGATGAACATACTGTCAATGACGTCACCGCCATTAGGTTGCCCGAGTACAAAAGAGATAGTGAGATATCTGATATATTTGAAATTTGCTGCTTCACTTAATAACCAATTATGATGCTGTTTTCTTAAAAAAAATATTCATTTTTAACCGACGAAAAAAAAAGGAGGAGGTTCTCAATTCGACCGTATATATGTTTTTTTTTTTTGTGTATGTTCAGCCCTCACTCTGTCATTTATGAACCGATCTTGATGATATTTTTTTTGTTAGATAGGGTATAACTCAAGGGTGGTCCCATGTCAAGGAAATCAGCATCTGATAATGGAATCCTGATAAAATTGAGAGAAAACCTCGAAAATTGGACACGAATATTGTTTCTGTTTACTTTTCATAACTCTATCAGGTATTTGCATTTAGGAATCATCACATCATGAAACTGAGCTGATGATGGAAACCATACCTTTCCTTAACAATAGAAGTTAGATATAAAATACTGGTTTTAGTGACAGATACCACTTAATATACTTTGAAGAAAAGACGTCTTTGGAATATTGGAGGTAACCTCAACTGGTCAATATCCTGGGAACCTCATGGAAGGATGGTTACATCATCAGCTCAGTGCCAAGAGGAATGATGAAGGATTAGAAATTAGCCTCAGAGTATTAAAAGATGATGCGAGTCACAAAAAATCATAAAATAAAAAACTTTTTAACAAAAAATTCAACCGTCGAAAAAGAACTAAAAAGCGAAAAATAAATTAACCTTTTAAGTCTTGAGTATTGAGCTTATTTACCTACATAAAATATCAAATTTTATATAAACAAAATAATAAAATATAATACATCTAGCTTTCTTAATTTCTACGTACATATAAAATTTAGATATTTAATAATCAGATTGTTGTTTGGCGCCGACTCAAAATTAGTTTATTTTAAATTTGATATTTTATGTAGGTAGGTAAATAAGCTCAATACTTAAAAGGTTAATTTATTTTTTAGTTCTTTTTCGTCGGTTGAATTTTTTTAGTGTTCTAAGTTGTTTTATATAAAACATTATGAAAGAATAAACACAGGATAATACCCTTTAGCTAGTAGGTACTACCAGAGTTAGAAAGTAAACTGATTACTTAAAAGGAAACAGGGCCTGCGAAGAATTTGTAAAACAGGTATTTGAAGAAATTATTGCCGTCTTGCTGCCTCAAGCCTAACCCCGTTGAGTGCGATAGAAACAGCTGCAGCTCAGACCGATTTAATCACAAAATTTTTGACAAGATCGACGTTTCGTATTCCCCCTTTTCTCTTCGAAAACTGAACCGATTCAATTATTTTTGGCACATAAATTTTAAGAAAGAGTATGTCTAGATTCCTATTAAATGTTTTATGTTAAAAACTTTTCGAATTTGTCTGGTAGTCCTCTAATCACGGCGGTAAAAATGGGCCATTTATTTTTATTTTTGGAGGGTTATATTTTTTTTACTTATTAGTTTCTGAAAAAAAAGAAAATGACAGGGACATGTCTACAGCGGACCTTGACTTTATTGAAAATTTATTGAAAAATGATTGCTCTAGAGCCATTATTAAGAAGAAAAAAGGGGAATAGTTTTGTATGGAGAATTGCAGCCCCTGTTCCCTCTTAAGAATCCCGGTAACTGTACGTATAGTGATATACTCGTATGTGTGTAGGGCTGTTGTCTATTTAAATTAATCTGTCTAGCCTTTTTCTAACTATCTTGGGGTCGGCTTCCAGTCTAATCGGATGCAGCTGAATATTAGTATTTTACATGGAGCGACTGCCTATCTGATCTCCACAACCCAGTTACTGGACAATACGATACCCCTTGGTAAGACTGGTTGACAGACTTTCCGGCTTCTGACGACCCGTAACGACTGTCAAAGATTCACGATTGACAACCGGGACCAACGGCTTAACGTGCTTTGCGAGGCACAGATGAGTCTCAGTATTAAAGATGGTCACCCATCCATGGACCAACCCAGGCAAGCGTAGCTGAACCTGATGGATGGATCCTTGCGGCTGTTGTTACTGTAGTTATGAGCTCCTCTGCTGTTGTCTATACCTATCTAAAGTCTAAAATCCTCTGACCAAAGGCTGGCATATCCGACCTCAATTCAAATTCAAAATCAAATATTTGCTGTTATGGGTAATTATATAAGTCTTAAAAAAAATTGGGCATAGTTCAACCATATTACGGCTTGAGGCATGCAAATCTCAAGCTTTGACTGTTTCACAACATTATTAATAAAATATTAGCAAATAATAATGTTACTAGAATAATAAAAAATAAAAATTTCATGTAATAAATGATAATGTCCTCCAGCAGAAATTCAGATAAAGTTCAATAAGTGTGGCAGACATTTCTTTTATAATTTTATTTTACAACGAAAAATGGAATTAAACTAACCCTAATCCTAAGCTACATTGACAGACAGGCGTTTGTAAACACTGTGAGGAGTGTTTGACCTTTAAAAGTATTATACTCGTATTATGTAAAATAGATTAGATGAACTTTTATAACATACTAGGTACTGGAACTAAATGTATAGGTATCGTCAGCAGACATATGTAGATACATATATATAATATAGTTTTTGCCATCGACTTTGTCCGCGACAAAGTAGAAAATTATGCTACGGAAATGTTTCCGTAGCATAATTAACGGGAGAAAAAGTATTTTATGTCCTTACCAACTCCAACTTTCACAATCTATCTATCAGGTCACATATGAAGTTGCCGTTTTGTATGGAAAAAATAAAACATTTTTGTTTTACAAACAATAACTTTAATTAATCAAAATATTTATAAATAAACTATCAACATATTCTCGCCATTTTATTGGTAGTCTGTTGATAACTCTGCGGTTGAAACAGTCCGCTGCACGGGGATCGCTGAAATCTTTAAAGGCATCCTAAACTGCCTCTTTCTGAATTGAATTTTTTCCCATCAAAAAGTTATCTAAACTTCCAAAAAACGTGGCAGTCTGCTGGGACAAGGTCTGTAGAATATGGTGGATGAGGAAGAGTCTCTAGCTTTAGCACTGTTAATTTTGACAACTTCTGCTGTACGGTATAACGCCGAGCGTGGTCATGAAGCAGCAATGGCCAATCTGGGTTATTTTTTTAGTATGACTGTAAGATTTCCATTTAATCATTTTCTGTAATGCCAACACATTTTCCAATATTTAACGAAGTATTGTTGGATAATTAAGTTCATTAGATATAATCTTACAACGTACAATAAAGGCATTGTCTACTAACTGTCTTGTCTTTGTTTCATAATAATTACCTAATTGATTACCAGGAATAACTTGTACCTACCTAAGTACTATTTAAGATCAATTCTTTAAACTGAAAAGACGCAGAACGGGTAACTGATTTTAATTTCTTTTTTGAGAGCTTCGACCGCAACCTCGTCCGCGTGGATTTCGAAAATACAGCCCATAATAAATGTAGAGCCTATAGCACCCACAAATAATGCAGCTTGCTATTGGTGAAAAATATTTAGAATTTGATCACTAGTCCCGGAGATTACCATTACGTTTTAAATTATCTGTGGCATTACACACTTACCAAAAAAATGTTACCTCTTTATAATAAGTATTAGTTTAGATTATCATCATCATCATCAGCCTTATAATGTCCCCACTGCTGGGGCACAGGACTCCTCTCTGTGAGAGGGTTTAGAGTTTAGATTACACGTTCACTTTAATAACATAATAATATTTCAGTGTTTCAATGACAGTGCTTTCTCTGGGAAATACCTAACTAGTAAGACCTAAAATGAGTGGTAATAATGAATTTGAATATTACGAACTTACTGTTGTATGGGTTGTTTGTGTTTATATCGACATCATTATGCGAATATTCCCTTTGTTTACAAAGCTGTGACCGTTTTAAAAGCCTTTAACATGTTTATATATTTAACGTTGTATCCGTTTATATTTTCTTTTATAACATTATACTTTGAAGTCCTCTTTGCTAATATTTTCTCTTGTCATAAACACAGCTATTCATAAAATTAGTTGGTAGTTCAAAGGCCGTGTTTGTGAAGTCTTCGATGAATATTGCGTGGTCGTGGATTCATATTTTTATTTTCTGTGGTCTCAAAGCGCTGGGAATATTTATTGGTGAAAATGTTGAGGAATATAGGCTGGGGGCGTCCACATATCATGGCGGGCGCTCTTGGTGCGCCGACATGACCCGCCACTGCTATGATTGATCGTCCGCTGCCGGGAACCAATTAAACTTGTCCACTACACTGGCAGACATAAAATTTAGTAAGATATATCGAACATCAAACATTTTCCCAACTAAATTTGAAGGCAAATTGTATTCTGGATCCATCGGACTTGTGCGTGACAGGTTATAAGTAACAATATAACTATGTTCCTATTATGACCTCCTTGCTGGTGGATATATAGGAAAGGTTAATTGATGTGTCAATGTTTCATACCGCTTCGCCAGGTTCCGTTTTGTTTGATTCTCTACCTATCAGTTCGCTAAGATTCTGTCAGTTCATAAGATGAATGGACCACTATCTTTCTAGGTCAGAAACTGTTTGGTCTACGCATTTAATAAGGAAGTGTGTAAACCTGGAAAAAATATTTTCACTATTATGACAGCTTATTCATTTAATCTACTACTTCACAAGGCGTGGGTTGAGTTAACTTACTGGTCCTGCGATGTATATATGTCTTCTTTTTGTCACCTATTGAAAACCTAAGTAGTTCTTGAAACCCTTAATCTTGAATTTCTTGTACCTATGTTATTTATGAAAAGAATCATATAGCAACTCTTATTCTAAATTTAATAATATTCTTATTCTTCTTTTCGTGTCGATTTTGACTCTAATTTTGTACGACCAGCATGTACGAGTAGTCACATAGATAGCTTCTTATAATAAAAGTGAGTGAATGAGATTTGATACCAATTCACAACCGTTACATGAAATAATCCACTGAATCCTAACATCTTCGAAGGAAGGTAACGCGCTATGATTACCATCCCACGCTATTTTATAGCTAGACATTTTAAATTCCCTTGAACACGTTATCATGCCATAAACGGGGTGGATACGACTATAAAATACGATTTTAGTAATATATCTATAAGATGTCGTAATTCACTTTTATAGTACTTTAGCATTAATGTCAGTGACTGATAATTTTGAGTTCTCACTGCTGAGTTGCTGACATATTGATTTTACCTTGATCTTGTCACAGCAAGACCATACATCATAATTAACCACATTATACAGGGTGTAACGGAAAGGTGTGGTCCACTGTCTCTGCCCGTCTATAAGAACAACTTTATTCAAGATTAAAAACTTTTTTACAAAAAAAACAACCGACTTCCAAAAAAGAAAATACACTAAAACTGGTGTTTGTAATTTATTTCTTCATTATTTGACACCGACTTCCGAAATTAAAGTTATTTTTAGTGTATTTTCGTTTTTGGAAGTCGGTTGTTTTTATATTTTTAGTGTATTTTCGTTTTTGGAAGTCGGTTGTTTTTTTTGTATAAAAGTTTTTAATTTTTCACTTTTTAGTTGTACCCCAGAACTCAAAACCCCAAAAACATGAAACGTGGAATTTAAACATCCTACCCAACGTCATCTAGGTTGTACATATTTTTCGTTTTTGCTCCGTATTTCAAAAAGCGCTGAACCAATTTCGATAAATTTATTTGGGACCTCGGGAGTACATTCTTTCGGAAAAAAAGAATTTTGAAAATCGGTCCACAAATGACAGAGAAATCGGTGGACATACATAAAAAGACAACATACATAGGTACAGTCGAACATAGAACCTCCTCCTTTTTCGAAGTCGGTTAAAAAACAGAGGAAATTCTCAAAAATTTTTTTGACCCCCTATACATCAAGTGATCAGCTGATAATAGCTTTGTATGGCAAGTCCAATTTTTTTTGGGTATTTTCTATTTTTCTTGAATAAAGTTGTTCATATCGATGGGCAAATGCAGTTCTTAAAATATGTCCACACCTTTCCGATACATCCTGTATGTATGTATTTTTAACTGGTAAGCTAGTAGTATCAGTACATGTAATGCGGTAATTTGTCAAGTTTTAAGCGCATAGGTACGTGCCTGCTCTCAACTACAGCGAGTTCAGTGACACTTGAAAATTCAGTTGCAAAGTGCATAAGATCTATCTTCATCCATAGAGCGTGTTGGCCGCAATAATTTTATAAAAACGATAAACTTTACTAACTGTGTGTGATGTGATACCTTCACTGAAGCAAAGTGGTAAAAGATTCACTTAGGAAAACACGATTTCCGGGTTGATAAGCCGATAAAATGAAAGAAAACGATATCATTGTTTTAGTTCTCAGGTGACGGTCAAATAAAAACATGGTCGCGAAGGGATAATGCTCCTCGTGATTTATGTAGCAATGTCGCTTTACCTAAAAAAACGTAGATAAAAATGTTACTTGATAGTTTGAGGAAGGAGAAAAAGCTTTGAATATTATGTTTGTGGTTCATATCGTACCATGAGAATATTGAACGATATTTTCCTAGAAAATAATTTCATTTTCCACCCTAGCTTCACTTTTAGCGAAGTCACAAATAGCGTTAAGCTCTTTAAAGTAAACATATTTTTAAAGTCTTTCTCCAGCTATTTTCCAACACATTTTAATATGGCTTTTAATTTATAGGTGCCTACATAACTTTATATTTTATCTCTTAAATTGCTTTCTGCTGCATGATTAGTGGCGGTAGTCTATCCTCTAGTGTATTCTACAAAAAGTATAATTTGTTTTGCGAGCAATTTAAGCGTGGTTTACTTTAAAAGCGTATGCGTCTTTCTTAGGCGGGGTAATGGCGCTCCGGGGGACTATTCTTTGCAGGAAATCTTCACGCGAATATATTCGTACAATTTTAAGTTTTTGGCATGCAACATGTACATTATTCAAAGCGTTTTGTATTACAAGGAACCTCTTCAGACGTGTGTCATCACGTGTAAGCCTTTATCGCAGGTCTTTCAATGTTCCCGTCGCTTTATTTTCGACTACGCTCTGAAAAGTGGCGCTTTGTATTTTACTCTTGCCAACGTTTGGTCTTATTTCATTTAGGAGTATTTTGTTACGGGTTTTATGTTTTATTAAGAAGTTGTGAAACTTTTGATTCTCTCAGTTTAGTTGCAGTTTTAATAAAACCTGTTCTACAAATTCATATAAAATACAATAGTTTTTGTCATTCGTTTAAATGGTTCCTTGATTTTGAAGTAAAAAAGTGACAAAAGCTTTGACAACTCGTAGCGTGCTGTCTGGCTTTAGTCGAAATTGTAGTCAGAGCAATTTAATACAGTTCGTTATGTTTTTGAAAACAGAAATTCACCATGTTGTGTTCCTACACAACATGGTAGTTTCCCTTTTTACGTACCTATATAACGTGGAACAAGTGTTACTATTCATGAATTTAACACTACCTCGAATACAGTTAGTACATGATACAGTGCTATGTACTACCTAGTACCTGTCATGTATTGGACTAAATATGCGGTTAAATCTAATTATAGTGAAGGTCGCATAGTTGTCGTGCAACCTGTCAAACTAGTATGAGCCACGAGACAGTTATAAGTCAAAAACTTGTGCCAGGAGGGAGCGGTCCGCGGGCGACAGCGGACCCATCATCTCGACATTTTCAATTTCCGTTTAAGTATAATTGAATTTTGAATATGCGCATTTTTCTTTCACTACGTGAAAGACCGGGAGATATTACATTTTATCAATTTGCATGTGCTTTTTATTTGCCATGTCAGTGCCGATCCTTGCAGATGTTGTAACCGTGGTTGTCAAAATGTCCTTTGAAAATCTAGTGCTACACAATATATCTTGCCTTATAAAACACTCGCACAAGTTCAACAACTTGTATTCAAAATATAACATTTTACCAAGTGAACTAAATAAAAATAAATGAAATAAAAACAGTCATTAGAGGCTTATTTGTTCCTCGCAACTTATAAAAGTTAACTGGGGTAAACTGTTTACAAACTGCGCAAAAGAAAGAGTAAACAAGTTGTTACTAATTGTGTACTAAGGCAATATTTAATCCAACCTGTTATTGCTAAAGCTGTGGTTTCAACTGTAAACAACGGATTTCGTGTTTGTGTAGTTATAAGAGCTCCTTGCCCTTTAGGAAAAACATACGTGGTATCATAATTTATGATGTGTGCTTGCGGGCTTAAAATGGGGCCACCCATCTCTTTTCGCGGTGTCGTAAGGCCGTAAGGGGCAACTAAGAGATTATCTCCGTCGAGCTAGTATTTTGATGCAAAAATATGGTTGGTTATTCCAAGAATTTTGAAGGTTAGTTGTAATCGGAATTAATTTGAAAACTGGCCTCAGGCGGAACTAACAAAATTTTTAACTCACCAAAAGTGGTACTTATAAGGCTTGCTATAAAACTAGATAATATAATGTATTAATTAACATATTATGTTTCTACAATCGCGACAACAAACTGGAGTTATTTCATCGTGCGTTGCTCAAAACAATTTTTTACAATATCTATGCAATGAACTATGGATTGTGGTATATTATTTGAAAGATAATTTTGTTAGCTTTTAACCTCCAATATCTTTCCAAAGATTATTCACCTTATGTCATGGAACGTAAAAACAAAAGACATAAATTTTTAACACAAAACACCATATTATTTGGTAGTTCTGAAACCCTATAAAAAGTGGGCGTTTATGAAAATTGGTCATCAGTCCAATGTTTCACATCACTGGGCACACTGAAACTAAAAGAAAATGGAAACCACACCTATAGAAGATGCTCAAGTCGTCATCCTAATCTAGCAAGGGTTGTAGAAAAACACCGTCATCTGAGCTAGTCTTGTGTCTCGAAGGTATAAAAGAGATTCAGGAAGACTGGAAACTTATTCCGGAGACCAGGATCTGGACGACAACGATGCACTTCGGTGAGAGATGACCGATTTATTGTTACCTCTTCTCTCCGAAATCAATAAAATTGTCTCCTGCCCATCGACAAGCCCGGCTTCAGTTTACTCGCGATCACTTAGATTGAGATATGGAGCAATGGAGACAAGCCCTGTTCTCGGACGAAACCAGGATGTGCCTGCATAGTAGCGACCGTCGACGGAAAGTCTATAGGAGCCCACAAAACATCATTGTTCAAACACTCCCCGTGTTTGGATAATGATGATTTGTGGAAACGGTGGCATACGGGGCTGGGTCTTGCCTGATGTGGGCGGGAATTTCTTTTGAAACAAAAATGGAGCTGATATTCATACCTAGTGGAGGTTGAGGAGGGGGCTAACCGCAGAGAGATACTAGACATTCTGTCAGGCCATGTGCTCCCCTGCGCCGGGTTTGTTAGCGCAAATTGCCTGCTAATGCACGATAATGCTCGCTGCCATACCGCTGCAGTGACTAGACAGTACCTGCAAGGGATTCCTACACTAGAATGGCCAACCCTCAGTTCTAACTTGTATTTGATTGAATATATGTGGGACGAACTGAAAAGGCGGGTGCGAGGAAGATGTCCAACTCCGGCGTCGATAGAAAACCTGAAAATTGTTTAGTCGAAGAGTTGCAGGAAATCCCAAAAGATTCCATCAAGAAACTCATTCGGCCAGTGAAAAACCGTTAACAGGGAGTCATTATGGCCAGGGCGGGTAACACAATTTATTGAGAAGTAAATATTTTTTTTTTTATCTTTTCATATTACTTCCTATTCATTTAGACGTCCACAACTTCAAACTATTGCAATAATTCCCTAAATTTAGGTAGAAAATTAAATTCATTTTAAATCTTTTTGGTATTATTTGAAAGCTAACAAAATTAACTTTCAAATGATATCCCAAAATCCATAGTTCATAGCATAGAAATGGTAAAAAATTGTTTTGAGCAACGCGCGATGAAGTGATTCCAGTTTATTTCTCGCGAGTGTAGTACTCGTATTATTCCATTTTCAAATTCCGTGAATAGCAAACTCACGTGGGATCGCACGGGATTAATTTGCGGGCGAAGTAATGCGATTAGTACGTTCACGGAAGTAGATGAAGTAACTGTTTAATTATTTGTTGACAGGCATTTGTAGCGTGATGGCGGGGCTCCGGTGAGGGCGCGCGGCGGGCCGGGCGCTGCGCCTGCGTCCGCCCATGGCCGCGGCTCTCCGACTCAGGTAAACAATCACATTCCCTATTTAAAGGCTTTTGTACCAACTATGATGGCTCAGTAATAAGGAATGTTTAGAGAAGGACCTGAATCTTTCGAAGCCTTTTAACATGAAAGCATAAGAATCTGTAATTTTTTTAAAGCTGGTATTTGTTTCGGTTATCTCACAATATTTTGGCAGTTTTGAAGTAATATTTAACATAGTCGCAATTTCAAGCAAGTAGGTATACGAATGTTCCAGGTAATAATGATCTATCGCACCCGGCCCTGGTTCAGGCCATGGTACGGAGCGAGAGGGAATGGGAGGCAGTCTCCGCCTTCTGCGAAGCAGTAATGCTCGCGAAGGCGGAGGCAGGACGCGTGAGGGAAGCTCAACGGAGTGGCCCTTACGGCCCCGGCCGCTACCACCGCAGGAGAGGTACTGGGCGTAGGACGTCGCGAGACGATCTCGACCCTCGGCCCGAGAGTCGACGGCGCGTAGTGTTCCACGCGCGCCTCAAAGAGATGAGTGTCAGCCACCACTGACGGGGCCCATCGTGGCCGGTGCCTGGATGCCTAGGGATAGCGGATAAATTCTGAAAATGAGTTACCGCACCTCTGGGCACTCAGGCAGGGAAGGAACAGGGGTGGGTTTTAGTCAGTAAGAGTCTGACATGACCTTCCGCGCCACCCAGAGCGGGAGTAGTCATTGGATGATTTCCCACCCCCCGCCCTCCAAAAAAAGGTAATAATGACCTATTGACTTTGAAGTGCTCGAATATCTTAATAATACTTTTGTAGATAATGTCGATCGTCAATAAGTAATCGAATTACGGATTGCGTCACTTGATCTTAATGGAAGTCAATGTTTTTCTATAAGTATCTGTCTTGGGAGCCGTCGCCGAGTCCGTCACATCAAAGCTGTGACTATCTACCTTTAAGCTCGATACCAATTCCACGTTGTTTTCATTCGATTATAATTTACGAATAAAGGTAGGCTATTGTAACAGTAACACCTGGAATGTATGATGTTTATTTATTCTGTTATTTCAAAGTTACTACCCGTTTGCATTGCGCACGAAGTTTTTTTAGTATTTCATATTTATACAAACATGCTGGAGCTTTTTACTGGATTTTGGCTGAATTATATAAAATCTTTGCAAATATCGGTCCAGTATTTTAGTTGGAAATAAAAACTACGCTGAGTTAGATATCCATTTCAATGTATGTGAGCTGGTATCATGTGCTTATGTACATCACATATGCTCACTAATTTCTACAGATTACGTCAACCGGTAAATATCCAACCGTTGAACGTAAGCCTTCCCATACCCTGTCTCACCGAGCGGCTCTAAATGGGAATTACCATAATAATCCATCGCGCTTCAACGGTAGATTGGTGATTGAATTCCCACATTACGGCACAGTTCCACTATTATTTGTTTTCTACAGCAATTAAACAGATAACTTACACTAACGCTTTGAGGTAATACCGACTGGATACTAGATCTCAAACTTCGGACCTCCTAATCGTAAAGTTTGGCAAACTGTTGCGTTGAGATTCATTATCGAAGCCAAATACATTGAACTGGCAACAAGCTTGTAAAGTTCGTATTTCATAGTTTATTAACACAACAAAGTGCTAATTCTTGAAACTTTCGAAGGAATAACGTACTATAATAGATTTTGGATAATATTACATCTTTGAAAAGGATTAATTCTTAATGAAGTTAATGAAATATGGAACTAAATCGCACGGTATGTTTTTATTACTCTTAGTCACGTGTACCTACTTAGTGTAGGTAATATTTACAAGTTAAGGTCGCAAAAAATTGCACAGAGCTGCATTTTTACGATGTTGTTGGCTATCCAAACAACATCCTAAAAATGCAGCTTAGTACACCGTAATCTATATACTAATGATGTAAGACTAAGTTTGTTGCTTCGAAAGACCTGTGCTAATTGCATGGTACTCAATAAACCTTGAAATTTTCACTAACTGGTTTTGGTTTTTAACTTTTAATCGGTGCATCCTACAGAAAAAGTCTATCACTTTACGTTTATAGCAGGCAAAATTTTCTATAGTTTACGTGGACATGTTGCTCTGTAGGTTTAATAGATCTCGAGATACAACACTTGGAAAATATGGCATTATTCCCAAAACGTTCGAAACAGTAATTTAAAAAACAGAGCCTGACAACCTGCAGGACTTTAGTAAAAGATAATTTAAACAGAGTTGTAGAGCAGTGGTGGCCCAGTGGTATCGGCCGCGACTTACAAGTTGTAGGTCGTGAGTTCAAACCCAGGCAGACTCTTTACTTTGTGTAAAATATTTCATCACCATTGCTCTCAGAACAGTGAAGAAAAACATCGTGAGGAAACCAGCATGTCCTAGAACCAAAAATTCGAAGACATGTGACATCCACCAACCCGCATTGGCTCCGCGTGGTGGATTACGGCCCACACCCTCTCACAAAGAGGAGGCTGTGCCCCAGCAGTGGGGACATTAAAATGGAATGATGGGACATGATGATGATGAATTTAAACAACTTAATGGAAAATATTTAATATCAGGCAAAATTAAACGAATTAAATCCAAATTACATTAAACATGATGGCGGTCAGCTGACTGCTGTTTTTCATTTATATGTTCTGTAATCTAAATGGTGTACATAATAAAGAGTATTCTATTCTGTTCTATTCTATGCATGCAAATTACCAAAAATAAATTGATAATTTGTTAAAATAAACTTTACGAAAAAATAGGAGTGCATAAATTGAATGGATGTTCTCTATACGCTTCCAACTGATGGCGGACAACACCAACGAGTAAGCCATTTCGCGCATCATAAGCACGAACCAACGTCGCACGCGCAGCGCTCATACCAGGACATCGTGTTCTCTGTCATTAACAGCGAGCCCCCGCTTACTGCTGGTGTCTACGACCACAGGACGCAAGTAAGCACCTCCCACTGATATGTTCTCCTGGTGGTCGAAGCATTGTGATTGTGACTTCAGTAACGCTTTAAATGGCAAAAAACATTGAGTTAACGACTGGGTTACAACTGTCGTGAGCAATTACGGTACTATCCACAGTTTCCTGTTTTTTATGTTTTTCCGAGTGATAATAAAATACTAGAATGCTGCGCTCGCCTCCCCTATATAAAAAAAAAAAAAATCTGTCGTGCTCCGAAGCTGACCTAAAGAAACTCTGAATTGACGATCTCAGTTCATCATATGTTACGCAAAGAGCTAAACGCTTCAGGTCTTCGAGTGCTGAAAATCCAGTCGAAAAATGTGATTTTAAAACCGAACTGAGAGAAATGATGAAACAATTTATTGAAACACAAAATGCCCGGCTTGAAACCCTTGAAGCTCATATAATGGACCTCAAGCTACATTTCACTAAGATCGAGACCTCCAATACTGCTATGGCGAGCTCGTTGAACTACTTATCAGACCAAATGTCTTCCTTGGAGTCCAAGATACCAGGTATCGAAAAAGAGCGCGCTGACATGTGTAAGCCATTTATCGCACGGTTCGGGGAGATAGTCACGGTTCGGGGAGATAGTAGTGGTAGGGGTGTACTTCTCCCCGAACCGAACTCTCGTCGAGTTCCACAACTCCCTCGCGGAGTTGAGAGACGTCGTCGCCGGGTACCGTTCCCTCCCTGTGCTCGTCCTCGGGGACTTCAATGCCAAGAACTTGGCTTGGGGTTCCCGGTACACGGACACACGGGGGAGGATGGCGGAGGACTGGGCCCTAGAGACGGGCCTGGTCAACCTGAACCGGGGTTCTGTCCCCACGTGTGTGCGGATGCGGGGTGAATCGGTGGTGGACATCTCGTTCGCCAGCCCCGCTCTGTCACCGCGTGTCGTCGACTGGCGCGTCATGGAGGGGGTGGAGACGTATTCCGATCATCGGTATATCCGGTTTGACGTCTCCGCCCAGACCTCGACCGCGCCGGTCCGACGGACCCCGAGTGGTCCGCGTTGGTCGCTGAAGCAGCTGGACCGGGAGCTACTCCTGGAAGCCTCGATCGTGCAGGCCTGGGTGTCATCACCGGACAGGCCTGCCGACATCAATGACGAGGTGGTGTGGTTCCAGGAGGCCATGTCCGAGATCTGTGACGTGGCAATGCCCCGGGTCCAGCCAGGATGTGCTCGGCGCCAGATGTACTGGTGGTCGCCGGCGCTTACGGCTTTACGCCAAGCGTGTATTGCCGCGCGACGCCGGTACACCAGGTACCGCAGGCGGCTCCGTAACCGCACGCCGGATACGGAAGCCATCGAGGCGGAGCTGTACGAGGGGTACAGAGCTGCGAGATTCGCCCTCCGAGCGGAGATCAAGCGGGCCAAAGAATTGGCCCGCGAGGAGTCGCTGGGGACTCTGAACAGAGATCCGTGGGGGCGCCCATACAAAGTGGTGCGGGATAAACTCCGCCCATGGGCGCCCCCGCTGACGCAGAGTCTCCGGCCGCAGCTCGTGGAGGGCGTGGTGAGCGCTCTGTTCCCTTCGCGAGGGGAACATACTCCCCCGCCTATGGCTCCGCCTCCTTCTGTGGTGCCTGACACGGACCAACCCGACGACGACGACGATGCTCCCGAAGTGACCGAGGTAGAGCTGAGAGCGGCGGTGCGTAGGCTGAATGCCAAAAGCACCGCCCCAGGACCAGATGGCGTGCACGGTAAAGCCTTGGTCCTGGCTTTGCAGGAGGCTCTCGGGCCTCGACTCAGAGGGCTCTTAAGCGCATGCTTGGAGAGGGGCCAGTTTCCACTCCGTTGGAAGACGGGGAAGCTGGTCCTCATCAAGAAACCGGGGCGCCCCGCGGACTCTCCGTCCGCATACCGGCCCATCGTGCTGCTCGACGAGGTGGGCAAGCTCTTTGAAAGAGTAATTGCAGACCGCCTCGTCGGGCAGCTGACGCGGGTGGGGCCGGATCTGGCGGAGAGCCAGTACGGCTTCCGCAGGGGGCGCTCTACGGTGGACGCCATCATGCGCGTACGAGCCCTCACGACGGGGGATGCAGTAGCCCGGGGTAGGGTCGTCTTGGCGGTGTCTCTGGACATCACTCCCTCAGAGACAAATTTAAAGAGATTAATATTATGACTGTTCCCTCTCAATATATTTATGAGAATCTCATGTATGCACATAAAAATATTAATCTGTTTAAAAGATACAGTGATATCCATAGCATAAATACTAGGAACAAACACAAATTTATTGTACCAAAAACCAGGCTCAAGAAAAAAATAGGTGGTTCGTTTAGATGTCAATGTATACGTTTCTATAATAAACTTCCTAGCCAAATTCAAGAACTAAGCATAAATAAATTTAAATCATTTATTAAACGTAAGCTATGCCAGAAAGCTTTTTACACAATTAATGACTTTCTTGAGGACAAAAAGGCGTGGGATTGAGCTGCTTCAATGATATACATGAGCCATTGTTTTCATATGTACTACTTACTGATGAAAAATTTTTTATATATATATTTTTTTTAATATTCGTTTTTGACATGAATACTTGTATAGTATTGCATTATATTTTTTATTTTATTTTTTTATTGACATTTTATTATTATTATTATTTTTTTTGACTTGAATACTTTGTTAAGTATTATATTTATTTTTATTTTTTGATTGACATATTATGATTACTATTTTGTTTGACACAAATATTTACTTTGTAAAGTATTATATTTTTATTTTTTTTTGATTACTTAATTATTGTAAATGTGAGGACTATGTGGGTTATTATTATTATTTTCTCCTCCTTTTTACAGTAATTTTCAACGTTGTCTGACAGTTTGAGTACTTTTGCGGCCTACCCAAATGTCTTTTCTTTGGTATTGTTCGTCATGTCATTGAGCTCCTTAGTGGTTTTTAAGTTGAGCTATTCGACTATTGACAAATGCTTGCACTGACTGGACAGGTCCACTCAAATATGTTTGGTTCTTTCTTCAAAAGACCACTACAGACACTAAGCTGCATGGTCCTCATATAGAATAATGTGAATGCGAGAACTATGTATGTCGTTATATTCATGTAGATTTTATGATTGTCTGGCAGTTTGAGTATTTTTTGCGGCCTACTCAAATGTCCTTACTTTGGTATTGTTCGTCGGTTCGTTGAGCACCTCAGAGTTCTGAGTTGAGCTTCGCGATGACTGACAAATGCTTGCACTGTCTGGACAGGTCCACTCGAATTCGTGTGTTGCTTTCTTCATAAAGCTCATCCCAGACATAAACGTACATGGTTCTCATAGGATCTAACCAGTCCACATTGTATGGATTTGAACACTAAAAGAGACTTTGACCTCTGAGTTTGTTTCGGTGTTTCTTCTCAGGGTAGTCAGCTAGGAAACACCGGCCTCATCTAGCTTAAACTGACAAAAAAACATTGACGTGTAAAAGTGTTCCTTGTAACCTATTTACTGAATAAACATCATTTATCATTTATCATTTAATGCCTTCAACACCCTGCCCTGGAGTTGCATAGTGGAGGCACTCCGGTATCACCGGGTGCCGCCCTACCTCCGTCGCGTAGTCGAGGCGTATTTGACGGACAGGGCCGTCATCTACCCCGGTCACCAGGGAGAATGGAACCGACGAGAGATGTCGTGCGGTGTTCCACAGGGATCGGTCCTTGGGCCGCCTCTGTGGAACATCGGGTACGACTGGGTGCTGCGCGCCGACCTCCCTAGCGCCGTCAGCGTAGTATGCTACGCTGACGACACCCTGGTCCTGGCGCAGGGGTGGTCGCACGAGGCGGCGGCCAACATAATGACACGCGGGGTTGCGATAATCGTGGACAGGATCCGGCAACTGGGACTCGAGGTGGCATTGCACAAGTCCGAGGCCATGTGTTTTCATGGTCCTCGGAATGCGCCACCGGCGGGTTCCCAGATAACGGTAGGAGGGGTTCACATCGGCGTCGAGGGGACGATGAAGTACCTGGGACTCGTCCTCGACAGCCGGTGGAACTTCGTCGAGCACTTCCGACGTTTGGCTCCCAGACTGAACAGGGCCGGGGCTGCTTTGAGGCGGCTCCTGCCCAATCTGAGGGGGCCAAACGCCTCCTGCCGGAGGCTCTACGCGGGGATCGTGCGGTCCATGGCCCTTTACGGAGCACCGGTGTGGGCGCGTTCGCTAAGGAAGCGATCTATTCGCTTTCTGAACGCGTCCCAAAGGGTCATGGTGATCAGAATGATCCGAGGATACCGTACGATCTCCTGCGAGGCGGCGAGCCTCCTTGCCGGATTATCGCCATGGGATCTGGAGGCAAAAATCCTCGCGAACCTCTATGAGGACCGCGAGGAGGCGAAACGCCGGGGTGAAACTCCGCTGCCGCGACAACTCGCGGCTCGGCGGACGGAGCTCCGGCAGGATCTCATGGCGACATGGAGACAGCGATTGTCACAACCCCGCGCTGGGCACGCCACCATTGCGGCGGTGGTGCCCCTCTTTGAGGCTTGGCTGGAGAGACCTCACGGCGCCCTCACCTTCCGCCTGACGCAGGTCCTCACCGGACACGGTTGTTTCGGGAGGTTCCTGTTTCGGATCAAGCGGGAGGTGACGCCCGGGTGTTTCCATTGCACGGATCGCCCCGAGGACACGGTGGAGCATACGGTGGAGGTCTGCCCCGCTTGGGCGGAGCAACGCCGTGTCCTCGTGGATGCGATAGGCGGCAGCGACCTCTCGCGCCCTGCCCTGGTTCAGGCCATGGTACGGAGCGAGAGGGAATGGGAAGCCGTCTCCTCCTTCTGCGAAGCAGTAATGCTCGCGAAGGCGGAGGCGGGACGCGTGAGAGAGCACCAACAACGGAGTCGCCCTCACGCCCTCAGCAGCAGCCGCCTCAGGAGACGCCGGGGACTTCCGGCGCCGCGAGACGATCTCCGGCCACCGTAGACCCGGGCCTGCGGACGGCGAGTAGTGGGTAACTCGCCGTCCGATCAGCACCAGGCCCGAGAGTCGACGGCGCGTAGTGTTCCACGCGCGCCTCAAAAAGTTGTCAGCAAGAGACGGGGCCCGTCATGGCCGATGCCTGCCCGGGGGTTGAGGATAAATTCGAAACAGAGTTACCTCGCCCCTGGGCACTCAAAGGCAGGAAGGAACAGGGGTGGGTTTTAGTCAGTAAGAGTCTGACACGCCCTCCCGCTCCGCCCAGAGCGGGAGAAGTCATAGGATGATTTCCCACCCCACAAAAAAAAAAAAAAAAAAAAGCCATTTATCGACTCTTAATGAAAAGATCGACACTAGCGCTCTAGAGTGTCGATCTTTTCATTAAGAGTCAATTACTTTTACTTACAATAACTTGATTAAAACTTATATATTTAGAGACATTTCTAGGTATCGAATTGACAAGCAAAATAACTTCTCAGCGTTGTTTATGGAATTTACTAACATACTCACTAAAAGCAGGTTTCTGGACTTAGTGAAAAGCTACAACAAGCGATTTCCCAATCAAAAGCTCAATTCAGGAAACTTAGTATTCACAGCAAAGTGGTACCCATATACTCGTATATAGCAGAGCAGCTGACAGCACAGTCCAGAAAACTGTTTTACTTTGCTAGAAACTTTGCAAAAGCGCATAAATACGAGTATTGTTGGATTTCAAATGGCCGTATTCTGATGAAAAAGGTTAGGAATCACCTTATATTGTAATTAAAAATGAAGTTCAATTGCAACAATTATCCAAATCACCTGAAAAATGACTATTTTTACTAGCCTTAATTACATTCGTTTTTGTTTTATTTGCTTGAACTATTTTGTAGATTAAGTTAATTTATAATCTGTGTAACTTACCGCTTAAAAATATCACTACTAATTTTGCATGTTAACCTTTACATTAAAATAAGAAAAAGCTTTACTCTACACTTCAGTTCATACGTACTAATCTGTACACACAGCAACTCAAACCATATCCTATCACTCACCACTACATCTCATAATGATATTATAAAAATCACGATATACTGTAAACCTTTATTACTGCTTGTTTTACCTGAAAACCAAGAATCACTTTCCGAACTGTCCCCTAAACCATTATTAACTTTTTACTTAAACATTCGATCACATAAACTTGTTGAATGATAACCTGGACGAATTCTCTGTATCTTAAGTTTTTCAGTGCACACCAGAAGATGTTTATGTACGATTAAACTCTCGGAGAGCTACCTGAAAGTTCTTTCCTAAAATATAAGATCAATTAATCGTAACTTCCATGATTTTGAAACACTTCTTTCCCGTCTTTCTCTTGAGTGTGAAGTAGCTGTACTAACAGAATGTTGGCTATCTTGTCTAAGCAATACCACCCTATCCCAGCTCCAAGGTTACTCACCGATTCAAGCTACTAAACACGTACGTTTACATCAATTAAAATCTTGCTTTCAAAGTACATGAACCTGAATTTCATGACTCTGCTTCTGGTTTAATCATTGAACTTGCGTATAATGTTGCGATCCTCTGCGTTTATAGATCCCTCTCTAACACAAGCACTGAAGTCTTTCTCAAATCTTTAAACGAAATACTATCTTCCTTGACTACTTTTCAAACTGTTGTGATAACAGGTGACATAAATATAAACATAAACATAGATACCATAGCGTCGTCTATGAAAACCATGGATTACTCCTGGACTACTCCAATGCATGAGGAACAGAGATATTCTACACAAAAGATACAAACAGTCACCTGATAATGTAGTTAACTTATGTAGGTAGCTTAAAGCTACCTACACATGATACAAGAATTTCTGCACTAAGATTCTTAAAAAAGTCAAAAGACAGTTCGATTCAAACGAATTTGCCAAAGCTGGTCGTAACACAAAAATGTTGTGGGAAACAGTCAAGCGTGTTACAAACACAACTAAAATTACTCACCCTCCCACGGAATTACTTTCCTCTTCGGAAACCCCTTATCAATCTCTTAACGATGTGAATTCTTTTTTTGTAAATATAGGCAAAGACCTTGCTGATCGTATTAGGAATGTACAGGAAAGCTGCCCTACTAATTACCGATTCAACACCTCCAATAGGTTGAGTTCTGTCGTATTCTTGGAAACAAATCCTGATGAGATAGCTTCTATTATTGGATCTCTAAAAACCAATGCTACAGTTGGATTTGATGGCATTTCTATGACCATGATATAGACTCTGCAATCTTCACACCCGTACTCTGCCATATCTTCAACCTATGCGTCGTCTCTGGTACCTTTCCATTTTCTTTCAAAAAAGGCCATTATTCATCCCATTTTTAAAGGGGGGACCGCGCCTCGGTTACTAATTATCGCCCTATTGCAGTGCTACCTGCTCTATCCAAGATCTTAGAACGACTTATTAATAACAGGCTTACAACCTGTCTTGAAAGCAATTATCTATTGTCAACCAATCAATTTGGGTTCAGGAAGAAAAAATCAACTTCTGACGCAGCCTTGAAATTGATAGATGGAATCGTTGATAAGCTAAACCAACGCCTCATTGTGTTCATTGATTTTGCAAAAGCATTTGATAACGTTCCTCTCCCCTGCCTTCTAAGGTAGTGGAGTAGTTAAAATCGACGGTTGCCTTAGCGGAGAGCTGCCTAACTCGTATGGGGTGCCTCGAGGCAGTGTTCTGGGCCCCACTTTGTTCCTGGTGTTCATCAACGACTTGTGCAACATGCAACTGAGCTCTGGTAACATTGTCTCTTTTACCGACGATACTGCAATTACCTTTTATGATGAATCCTGGGCTAAACTGCAAGCAACTGCTCAAACTGGATATGATTTGATATATAGCTGGCTTATCTCTCACTCGCTCACACTAAACACTAGTAAAACTAAACTCATAACATTCTCTCTAAACTCACTAAGTGTTGTAGGTACTTATATATTCTCAAAAGAGACCAGTGCACCTTGCGTGTTAGTGCATTTACACTTACGTGTGCATATCAATCATCATCTAGTCTCAATCATCAAGCGGAGAGGAGGATCAAAAAAGTACTTCGAAATTTACCGTGCGAACAAAAAATTATTCATAATTTCGCAACGGCAAAGAATAACTGAATTATTTATGCATCATCGTGCAGAAATTAAGATACACTCAGACATGCAAATAAATAACGTTACTATAGCGATACCACCCCGACTTTTAGGCTAAAACTGCCATTTTAACTTTGGGAAAAATTGCCTTTGTTTGAAGTGCTAGTATCTCGAGATCTATTGAATTTACAGAGCTAAAATTTCATTCTGAATTTTCAGTAAGATGTAGGTACCGTTTAGAAGTTACAAGACAGAACCTGAAAAATAACTAAAATGTTGGGGTTTTCCAACGACCACGTAGGGAGCACAGGTTTTTCGAAGCTGCAAACTTGGTTTTAAACTATTGGTATCTATCTTAACAACATCCCAAAACATCAAAGCAGTGCAATTATTGGCGGCCTAACGCGTTCAATCTGTCTACGGTGATTGGCCTAAAAAAATGAATGTAGAGGTGATTGGCCTATTAAAGCTTCTTAAAATATAATAAAATATCACAATATTCAATCCAAATATAAAAGGTATTTTAGGTATCAAAGAACATAGCTTTCGGTCACATTACTGCTGCTTCATTTAGTTTTTAAACGTTGTGGTTAACCTTGTTATTGAGTAAGACAAAACTACTTGAAGTAGTTCGAGTCATTTACACGATATAGCTCAGTTAATAAACCTCCTACCCAGTAGCTACCCGGGTTATTTTCTATGTTCGATAGAATAACGATTTGTCAGTTAACTTTTACTAAGTTTGTACTGTCAAACAACAGTTTTTAAATCTAGAAAATATACGACACTGTGAATTAAAAGGTTTACCTACACTGGCACATCTTAGAAACGTAACACAAGTTTGCAACTTCATAACATCCTCCACTACTAAATTTGCGGAAACACGATGTTGACATACTCGGGGGCATTGATCATGTTCCGTGGCGATAGGCTACGAGCTGTCATAACTTATACTGCAACCTTTGACCCCGCACGATCCGCTACGTGGCTTTAAACCCGCAAACACTTCCCAATCTACCGTCACCAATCGTCACTTCAAATTACTATGACTGTGCGACTAGCTCGCCTCCACATATGTGCGTATCTATTCAATCAGGATTGTGGGATTATCCTCCGATATCGTTGACGAGAAAATAAGGATGTGTTACGACCTTTAAAGGTGTCGTGTTGACCTGAAAAATGCAGTCTCGATAAACGTTTAGGGAGATAGAGGCGTGTGACACACAAAAACGTGAGGAATTTAGCAATGTGTGTACGCACATTTTGTGGGTCTCATGAAATAGATCCCTACTGAATAACTAGGGACTCGTTTTCAGCAGTAGACTGTTTTCACAAATGAGCTGGATATTAGGATAATATTTCTGACATTTACGCGGAGTCTAATAATCACGCGCCCCTAACGTGTAACGTTAGTAAAATGAAGGTACATTTCAGTACGAGTTTCAGCTGCGGTGTCGGCATACAACCGTGACACCTGAAAGGTGTTTAAATTGTCGGGAATGTGAATATTGGTAATCGGTTTATTCAGTGGGGAACGCTGAGGTTTATTGGGAAAATTATGCACTTTGATCCCAGTATAACAGGGACTGTACCTACAAGTTAGGAGTGAGTAAATTTTCTTTTTCAATTACAGTAGGTACACAACCAAAGCCAATCATTGAAACAGCTTCCCGAATTCTCTTTCGGGAGATTTACCAAATCCCTGCTGTAATAAAAAGGTTCTCACTATGTTGTTTATCTTCAGATGGGTGTTGCGGTGGTTGGTGACGGCGACGGCGTGGGGCGCATTGTGCGGCGGTGGGCGTGCGCACACGCCTGCGCTCACACCTGTGCTCACGCCACCCTGCCCGACACACTGCATCTGCCTGTCACAGTCGCAGGTAACTTTAAATTTTATCATAGGTTTTTTTTACTGGCTTTTGACCAATATCTCACCTGATGGTAAGCGACGATGTTGTGTACACTTGTCCAGAAGTAACTTATTCACTCTTGAGTATATTATAAGTTACAAAACAAAGGTCGGCCGAAACTGGGTGTTGAAGGTCCACACTTTGACAAACTAGGAACTTGCTAGCGACTATTTTAACGTTATTTGGTTACCCGAATTTGGTTAGGATCTCTGATCTTGTTTTTATCTTCATCTCGTTTTCATCGCTAATGTCTTGTTTGTTTTTTATATTGTTTGTAAAATTCTATGTGAGAGAAGAACAATAAACTTTATTATTATTATTCCATTTATTCAATTTTATATACATACAATTTTAAATTTTTAAATATTTAGGTACTTAGAAAAACATAAATAAATACAAAAACATTTAAAAATATAAAAAGTAGTTGCCCACCGGTATCGGGAATAGGGTCCAAGCTACCGGTGGTCAGGGCTCCTGAGAAAGGAATCTCCTAACAATACGCGCCGTGTCCAGGAGTACTGCTTTCTGGATCAAGCCCTTGATCCAACTGCCCAACGAGAGCCTCCTGAGATGTTGGTCGAGGCTCTTGGCTATTATTATTATTATTATTATTATCTTCTCTGTCTTAGTTTTATCTTCATCATCATTAGTATCCACAGCCCGAGTTCGCCCACTGTTAGGAGTAGGCCTCTCTTTCCTTGTGACAATACCCACGCTTCCGTGCCAACCTCAGTGTATATCTTGACACCTTTTAAATTAAAACAGAATAAAAACCAAGCTGTAAAAGCGGTCTAGCACAGGTCTCGTCATCTTTTAGAACGTCACCTTACATTCAAAGTAGAATCAAGCGAAGCGAAATGATCAATTTATCTTTCTCTTGGGCGTCGCTGTAGTCGGTTAAAAATAATATGAAAAAGTCGATATTGCTTGGCTTTCTGATTCAATACCTAGGTAACGTAGTAACTGTATTGATAGGTAAATGATTTGCATGGGTAAACCTAAATCATAACGTTACAGAGGAGTTAAATAGGCCCAAACTTACACTGAAGGTGCTCCACAATGATTTACTCTCAACGCAGTGTTCCACGCCACTTCGCCATCTGCTACTCACAGTCGCTTATGATAAATCCACGAAAATATAACTACATTTGCATTTTGAAGTGGACAACTCCATTAATTATGAAAAGTTTTCAGCAAAGTCAAAATGTAAAAGTTCTACAATTGCTGCCTATTTAAAAATCAACCGTCATGAAAATGTTAGCCATTAACAATTTAGAAATATTATTTTATTTATTATACGACTACGGCAAAGCCAAGGAACGATTTTAGAAATCTGTGTATGTTTGTGTTTATGTATGTTCCACCATAGCGTTTAAGCTACTGAACCGATTCGGATTAATGAGGTAATTGGCCCGGCTGTCCGGGTGACATATGTTATATTTTATAAGAATGAAATCAATATGGCGGATGATACATCCAAAAGAACGGGGGTCTAAAAATATTTTATTGTAATCTTGTCTACGTGGTAGTTAAATGAAAGAGGAGAAATAATTTGAGTTCAGATATATATACCTTAATATATAAAAATATACCAAGCGAAAGAAAACCAATTTTACATTTTTTTTCCGTTATGAATGCTATTGTTGTTTGTTCCGTAATCGGGTTTTAGTTTTAACTTGGTGTTGCTTCATCTTGTTCTTTCTTTAAAATTAAATCTCAATTGTTTTTGTTGACCTTTTGTTACCTGTCAACAAAAACATACCTCTCTGATATTAGCTGAATTCTAAAACAATTTCTAATCACATTATAAACTAATTTCTCAGTTGCACAGTTCACCAAATTTAATACTATTCTACGGTACATAGCTAAAGGCAAAGGAATCTTAAATTATTGGATTAAGTTGAAATTAGAGACTGTAATCTTCACGATTGAAGTCCGCCCTTGTCTCAGCTTGTTTGATGAGAAATTGTTATATATATATATATAGTCATAGAAAAAGGCTGAAAATCAGTCAAGTGAAGAGTGAAGAGTGAAGTCAGTCTTTTTCTGTGACTATTTGTTTAGAACTCCTTCACTTTCATTTTATATCATGTTACTTACAAGAAATATAGTGTCAACAGCCTATAAAGATTATTTTTTTTGAAGCATCGAGTCTACCTTCTCAATTCAAAACTCCTAAAAGTTCTCAAAAAGTAGAACCGGGGATCCAGGGCTCTCGGCAACTTTGTTAATGTATTCACTTTTTCTTTTGCAAAGTATAGTTATATTAATAATTCAGTGTCATGAAACGTGCCTCGTATTTATATCAATCGATTGGATGGACAAACAGGCCACTAATACACGTAAATTGAATTGATACGCATCTACTAAATTGAATTGAAGCTTCGACATCGACGCTTTATATGATTGTACCTACAGGGATGGATCAAATTGATATTTGTTTTGGTCGATTATGTGCGAAGCTTAAGTTTGGAACAATTCAATCAAAATATTATGGACTTCGGCCTGTGAACGCCGATGACAATATTTCGGGAAGGATTAACCTTATTGCCCGAGCAAACAGTGGCAATAATGCTTAGGTCGTGACGCGGCGAAACTGATCATTCAATCATTTTTGTAGGATTGCTGTTCGTCACGGACTCGGCGCTGGAAAATATTTGAAGAGGATTGAGCGTTGATTACAATGTGAAATGTTTATTGAATTGTTATTGTTTGCGGCAGGTGGTGTGCAACAGCGCGACGCTGCGCGGGGTGCCGTCGGCGCTGAGCGCGAGCGTGACGCAGCTCTCGTTGTCGCGCGCCGACCTGCGCGTGCTGCGCTCCGACGCCTTCGCGCACCTGCGCCAGCTGCGCCGCCTCGCGCTCGACGCCTGCAACCTCACGCGCATCCGCCCCTTCGCCTTCCGGGGCCTGCCGCGCCTGCGCGAGCTCTACATCCAGCACACGCCACTCGCCACAGTCGACGCATTCGCGTTCGCTGCTCTACAGAATATCACTTCAATCGTCCTGACACACAACAGGATCGCTCAAATCGAGGGATACGCCTTTGCAGGAACCAATTTTATAAAGCTCATCTCCCTACGAAATAATCCAATTAAACGAATAATAGCGCATGCCTTTTCGGGGCTTAATGACGTAGCGCAGATTGAACTTCCATCTGGAATAAGATCTATCGAGCCTCAAGCTTTTGCTGGGCTGGAAGGAGTTGGCGTACTGGAACTGGCGTATATGGACCTACCAGCAGTGCTGCCTGATACTTTTCGAGGACTAGTGCGTGTTGGCCGGCTCGCTCTTCGGGAATCCGATCTGGGGATAGTGCGGGTTGGTGCATTCGACGGTTTGCAGCGTATCGATGTATTAGAAATTTGCAACAATAAAATCGACGGTATCGAGGAGCTGTCCCTAGTACAAAATAACAGCGTCACCACATTTAAACTAACCGGCAACCACATGCTGGAGACGCCGGAGGCTGTCATTTTAGAAGTTGAGAATATAGTGATACGAGGGAATCACGTGCCGTGTGAGTGTGGACGGGACCCCCTCGCCAACCCGCTGGCCCTGACACAAGACTTCCCTGACGAGAATTTTTGTATATCGCCATTAAAAGTGCGCGGTCGCAGCCTGGGCAGCGTAGGTGCGGGCAGTGCGGGCTGCCGCGGCGAGGCGGGGGGCAGCGCGCGCGCACGAGCGGCCGGCGCCGGCGCACGCCCCCGCGACGCACTCTCCTCGCCGCGCCTGGCGCTCACCGCGGCCGCGCTCGTTTTTCTCGCGAGTAGTTAACTGCCCTCGGTGTTCAATTAAGTGAGTTGTATCCAATTGTAAATATTGTAATATATGCGAGTGAACATAATAATGCGAAATTTTACATTGAAAGGGTCCGTTCATTGTGTATACGTTGGACCATGAATAAAATTTGCCTTTCGAAACGCCGGCTTTTATTTTCTCTTGAACGCAGTGCCATGATCTATCTACTCATTTACAAAGGAATCTCAAGAATGATCGATCCGTAAATCACAAAGGTATTTGAAGATTTATGGCGGAGTAAAAATAGCGTTTATCTGCATTTCTAGTCAATTAGCAGACGACATCAGATAGCGGCTGAGTAATGTTCCGGCAGTGGCGGGCGGCGGGCGCGCGGCGCCGACCGCTGGCCGCTCACAGGCACACAAATATTGTTTGTTCTTAACTACTGGAATGTGAACTACGTACTGGTCTGTATACTTACAATATTCCACTATAACTTTACTTTCATGAACCACATTAGGGCAATTGAACATTCAGAAATGTTACTGTTTTTCAGACGTCAGAATATCGAATCAATTTGTGCTAATATATATCATATCTTCAATTGAATTGTTACCAAATACTTTTGTATGTATCACACCAAAGCCAAAAACGACTTTTGACTCAAACATGAATCGTTAACCAGTTTGACATGCATCAAAATCGTAACGGTTGTGGTTTAATTTTTGCGTGAGAGAGCTAATTGGTATTCAAACGAGCATTTGGTGCTGGAAGCCGCGTTGGTGGGAATGCACAGAGCGCACGTGCGCGGTGCGTACTGGCAGCACGGCGGCGTCCGGTCCGTGCCGGGTCCACGCATTCGACACACACATGTCGATTGTCGACACATGTCACGGCTCATTAGTGCGCTATCGATCGACGCCCACTACATAAGAGCGCACTCCCGGCTCCCGATGCCTTCATTTATACCACTTCACTCACTTCCCTGTCCATACTTCGACACGTCTGATACAATCCTAAGGTTTTCGGCATATTCCAGACCAACAATCGGTTTTCCCCAATTTTACATCTAACTTTCAATTATTTACGCATCAAAGCGATTTTCCGTCCCATTTCGTTGAATCCTGCCTGTAATACCATTGTGAATGCCGAAAGGAGGAGCAAACTTTCTTCGAGATCTTTTGTTGGCGATACACGGTTTTGTAGATTTCACGCAATTCTATGTCTTAGTTGAATTTTCTGGAATAGGTAGGTAATGCCAGAAGAAATAAAAGTTCAAACGCCTTAATCATCGTTTATATCCAAGTCATGTCCTCTTTATAAAATATATTTTCACTTTTCACCTAACTATACAAGTCCTGACATTGGTGTTGATTGAGGGTTGGTGTGATTTGAGTCCGTGCTACGGCGTAGCGCCATAGCTCCGTAGCGACGCTACGAGTCGTCCTAATGACCCGCGGTTCTACCTGCACCTGACGGTTACAAACACAAAAAGGGACTGAATGAAAGAAAATATTACTGTGATGATTTTATATCTACGAAGAAAAGTACCTCAATATTTCATTTACGTATTTTCCGAAAAAGTGTCAGAGCAAGATGACCTCATCAGAGAAATATGAAAATAAATGAGACTAACAAAGGTAAGTAGATAAGTGAAAATGAATGGTAAGATACTGTGGTGGATTGAATACGACTAGAACACAAGAGAGGAGATAAACATACTAAATAGGCCATGCCTCGGAGCGGTTACATCTTTTGAAGCAAATGAGTTTAGGTTTATGAATTTTGACGAAGCGTAGAAATAATTATGAAAGGGTTTGAACCAACAACTGAGTTTGAAATAATCTGCGTTATGAAACTACAAATTTCACGAGCAGCAGTGGATTTTAGTTTCATGGCCTTAAAAGTTCATACCTTAATTATAAATTAACAAACTGATTGGCATTTGGATATGAAACGTATTTTCAGAGATGGTTATACAAATACCACATTTCAAGTTACGCATATAAATGTACGTATGTTTCATAACTCAGTGCATTTTCCTATAAAGCAACGATTGACGGCAGCATACCTGTGAGATAAGGGGAGAATTTACGCCTTTACATTGTGACATAACCTTATTTTATATCTTTTGTCATCGTTCTGAGAGGAGATCCTCAATTTATTGCCACTGAGATATGAAACCTCTTTAACTAAAGACTTCAGGGTGTGTTTTATATGAGGAAAGTATGGAGTACTTGTGTAACAAGGCGGTGTTACAGCCTTGTTTGTTTTCGGACCTCCATTGTAAATTACGTTTTTACCTACCTAGTTTGCAATTTCAAAATTCGAATATTAATAATAACAATATTCTTTATTTTCAGGCCCAAAAAAAAAAATCATATAAAGAAAAAAAAAATAAAAAAAGTATATATTTATTATTTAAATAAAAAAATATTCCTTTGCCTTTACTGTGTAGCCTCTTCTTTTTCATTTTTAAATTAGTCCGGATTTAGCTGCAGCACTGGAAATAACTCTATATTATTGTTATTTTCCAACACTCTTCAGCTACTTACAGTGACCAGTTTTAAGAGTTTCTAGAATAGTGAAGTGCAGTTTTTATAATTCAGTCCAGTTCAGTTCCATCATCGTCACCAGTTTTATAATTACACATTTGGAACCTCGTAGGCACTATTTGTGACTTCTGTAAATATTATAAATATACGTCTTAAACATCTTTGTATCCTTTTTATCTTTATCCAACTTCTCCTCCACCTGGCCACATTGTGACACTTGTATCCAACTCGTAACTTTACTAACTGTGTAATCCGTTATGATGGATTTATAGGTCGAAAATGAATTAGTCGGCTGCACTGCTAGTCTGCAACGCCCACAGCTGGTTAAGGGCCTGACCCCAAGATTTCCAGCTTTATAGATCCAGTGCTAAAGTGAACCACTGATCGTTTGTTTTGTCCAGCTCCTAGCGCTTTTTTCTTCGGTGCCTCAATGCCTTTTAGAAGTGTTTGCGCTCTAAATAGTTGTTAATTTACTCACATGGCATTTTAGGTGGTGTTGTAAAGTCCACAATTTAAAGAACTTGAAGCATTATTTTAATCATATTGCACATACTCAGTCTGTTCAATCGAAACCCTCGGACTGGCCGGAGGTATAGCAGTGTTCAGGATTTGCTTTATTCGATCTTCTATGGGGAACGATCGTTCCTGAACAGGATTTTTCCCGCGGCGTTATCTCGTCTCACGTATTTCATAGGAAATCGGACGATACAAAAACTCCGCTTCCCTAGATCGCTACGGACCACCTTTTGTCTGACGGCCGCTTTTACGCTAACGTGCTTTTTTCAAATAAAAAAATCGAGTGATGTGTTGCATTTTTATGTTAGAGTGCTTCTTGTGAACTTATAGGATGCAGTTTTGTAGCGAATCAGCTTTTGTATTCGATACCTAAAAGATGTCGCTATGATACAAAAAGATTGATTGATTTAGTGTGTGAAACAAAATTTTTTGAAATAACAACAGCAAATAAATGGGTAATAACCCATTCTATCAAGCAAATGTGTCTAGAACACTTACATGGTAATCAAAATATATGTTTGAAGGGTTAACAGAAGTGTAAGTGGCAAAATCCAGCGAAATCGATTACAAGACAAGATAAGGATCAAACTGACCTTCAAACAATAAATCCATGTTGAGAAGGGTAAAACGAAAGGGAGGAAGTTTTTACTTCGGCCAAAGTTGCTAATGATAAGTATAGTAAACGTCTATTTTTACAATGTATAACGAGCGAAGAGTTTCGTGAGACGAGGGCAAAACGACTTCCGATTCTGTTTCTATTCAGAGAGAACTGGGAACTTTCAAAGATATCTTAGTTAAACGGAGCTAGTCTGCGATCTTGCTACTCCGCGCTGAAATAGATAGCTGTAATAAAACTAACTTTGTACTATTTTATAACATGTTTCTTCTGTTATCAATAGCTCTTCGTATGGTGGACTTGCCTAACGACTAAGATATTGCAAAAATAATATAAATGCTGGCAAATTTTTGAGTTGGTTATCGCGTGACATGGTCTCTTGTATTTCAGCCATTAAATGCAACGTCGAGTGCAAAACATTCATCACTGACACTCCGTAGAGTATCTTTGTTATCTCACCAGAGAGAGCACACTGGACTTTATGATATCGAATACTTTCAGTGCACAGAATACACAAAATATTTGTGTATCAGAAGACGGAGGAAAAGTATGCCTTCTCTAATCGTCAGTAAATAAAATAAAGTTAGTTTATTCATTTCACCTTGAATAGAAAACAGAGCAAGATTTCTCTGTTGGAAGCCAAATGAAATAATATGCCTACATCATTCAGCTTCAGTCGGAGACATTCGTAAAAGTCGATTGAATGAAAGAAAGGGCTTTTTTATGTTAGTATCTAACAAGCCTAATTCACTCTACACCTGGCTAGCTCTTGTTTGTTAATCATGCCGTTGGGTCTTCAATGTTTTATTACTGTTAGTGGAATTTATGCTTTCCTACTCAACGTATTTGTATTAATATATGTACGATAAATGGAACAGTATTTTTCCGTATAAAATAAAGCCAAACTGACTGATACTTTTCCTGGCTGCTGTTCAAATTTTAATTTTGTGAATATTGAGCCGTGGTGGTTACGAGCAGTCGCCTCATTCGTGGTCACGGGTTGTCTACCCGGGGCGGTGAGCCCTGTAAAGTGCTCCAAATGTCAGGAAAATTTAAATTTAAATAATACACCTTCATCAACAGGGCGAAAGCCTTTTCTTCTATAAATTAAATAATTCAAAGCCACGATAATTAAATTGAAGATTGGAATATTGTCAATGTGCTACCGACATTCAAATATATACAGTTTCGTGTGGTATATTTTGCGATTTATTCTGAACTGCGACTTTCCTTATACGTAGGTTATGGGTAACTCAAACATTTAGGGCCTTATTTATAAAAAAATATAATCATATGATTGGTTTGAATACGGATTAGTGTGTTCTTATTTTAATATTTCCGGAAGAAGGCTGGATGTGGGTGGTAAAGCGCTGACTAATCGTTAAAAGGAGGTTTTGTCCTATAAACAGCTGAAATTGATGGATGAGACGTAGTTTTCTTGAATTTAGAATGCTAATCACTCTAAGTATAAGGTTCGTTTTATAAATATGGCTGTTAATTAGTTCAGTAAAAAATAAAAAGTTGGTTAATAAAGAAAGAATAGGTGAACTCATTACACTTTTTTGTTTACTTGAAACCCGACAAAATCCAATATGATGTGGTGAAAGTTTGCTTAAACATCAAAAAAAGGTAATCAAACCCCATGTTTATACCTCAAATACTTACGGAAAGAATAAAACGGGAAACCCGAATGAAATTACAGTAAATTAGAACTGAGTAGCCTTTAAAATGAGTTGGTGCTGATATTATAATTGGGTAAGTCACCCCTACAAATTGAATTATCTGCAGGGAGCGTGTACGGTAAGGTCCGATGGCTCTTCATTTCAAGAACCTGCAGTCGACAAGTGGAATCCGCCAATTTAATTATGATACTAGTACGTTTTACTGATTACTTGACCAATTATTTTTTATATACGGAAATCTTGCCGGCTTGAATTAGGACACGCGGATATTTTTACAATCTGAAAAAGTATTGATTATCGAGTTTCAGGTAAGTCTATAAATTGTCTACCGGAGCCTGATTATCTTATTTTAATTCTAATGCCTTCCAGGTATTTCTATTTGCGAATCCCCTGAAATAAAATTTTTAGATCAGATACGAAATTGGGTAATATAAAAAGCACTTCATTAAAATATAAGGTGTATAATAACGATATATATATTTGGGTGACAGGCATTTGGCATTTATTGAAATAAAAAGTGAGCGTCCCGGGTGGCAATGAGGGAGACAAAATTGTGAACATTACTCATGGCATTTTGGGTGCTTCACATTGATTGCTGTACGTCCTCGCTTGACGAAATTATATAGATCACTATACACTGGTTTCATAAAGAATATGCTGCTTTGTATATCAAGTTATAGGGACATAATATAATTGAATGGGCTCTTGGCTGAGAGTAGTAAGAGCAGAAACAGCCAAGTACTGGTAATTGAGATATAGTGCAATAGACTCGTAGAATACTGACGATGAATTGAGTGGGAGGGTTTACTGGAACTTGTAACGCACTTGTGCATCATCATCATTATATTAGCCTAAAGCCACACACAGGAAATTCAAGGCCTACCAATAAAACTGCATAGTAGGATACTTTTTGTTAAACGCTCTCCGGTTCAACGCTGTTTGTGAATGTTCGATCAATACGGAAATATCTGGATGGGTAATTTGTCAGCGCATGTAATTATGAGGGGAATGCATTACCAATTAACTTCGAAAACATAATTGGTGTGATATTATTGTGAGACACAAAGTGGTGCCGCATCAATTATGCTAATGGAATTGAACGAAACTTATTTTTATTAAATTTCAGAGCTTTAAATTATTCTTTGTTTTCAATATCCAAAATGCACCATTCACGAATCGTTTTCAATACGAGCATGAAAAGATTAACTGAATACGTATGGAAAAATAGGATTTTCAATTATTTCTCGCAAAATA
The DNA here is from genome assembly GCA_951329385.1 of Polia nebulosa. NCBI lineage: Eukaryota > Metazoa > Arthropoda > Insecta > Lepidoptera > Noctuidae > Polia > Polia nebulosa. The sequence goes on along the minus strand of OX589593.1, from coordinate 15,181,913 downwards.
TTTACAATGTTCTGGTACCACTATGTTACGAAATTGGTTCTGTTATGTTTTATAATCTCAAACCTTTTATGAAATGATGTATAATAAAAGATAGGATGTACTTAGGATAAAAAAAATGTTTTTATTTTATTGTGTTAGGCTAATTTGTTGTAACAATGCAAGTACGAAGGTAAGGTACGGGGTAGGTATCTAAAAAACCGGCCAAGAGCGAGTCCGACTCGCGCAAAGGGTTCCGAGCAAATCATATTTTTTCAGGTATTTTTCAACCTACCTCCTCCTTAGTCGAGGCGCGTAGTGTTCCACGCGCGCCTCAAAGAGTTGTCAGCAAAGGACGGGGCCTGCCACGGCCAATGCCTGCCCGGGGGTGGAGGATAAATTCGAAAGAGTTACCTCACCCCCGGGCACGTAGGGCAGGGAGGAACAGGGGTGGGTTTTAGTCAGTAAGAGTCTGACACGCCCTTCCGCTCCACCCAAGAGCGGAAGAAGTCATGAGATGATTTCCCACCCCCCAAAAAAAAAAAAAAAAACCTCCTTATAGGTTTTTCTGTAATCTATATGTAAAGAACTACTTCCTGTATTGTTTTCAAAATTTTAGACTTCGTGGTTTCGGCGATAAGGGGAGAGGGGGGAATGGTAATTTTTCATCTATTTTTCTTAAATAACTTTAAAACTAATATATTCTAGAATTATAAAAAAATACGTATGTGCGACATACACACGACAGACACACGCCACAGTTTGAAAACTTTGTTTTTTAATTTTTCGATTTCCATCTCAAAAGTGACCCCCATATTCCATATTAATTTATTTAAGGTACACGTTCGTATTTGGGTCATAGATATTCATGTGTGTACCAAATTTCAACTCTATCGGTCCAGCGGATTCGGAGCAAATTGGCTGTGACAGACGAACAGATATGGACAGACAGACACACGAGTGATCCTATAAGGATTCCGTTTCTTCATTCAGACTTTCGGAACCTTAAAAATAAAGTCATTACCAGAATAAAGTGATTCTCTTTTATTACTTAGAAATATTGTTGTACGGGTAAGACGGTTATTTCAGTCCATAGTGATTTGATGGCGCTTGACAAGCTGACCATTTGCTAGCTGTTAAGTATGTTTTCGGAGTATTTTTAGGGTTCCGTACCCGAAGGGTCACTATTGTTGTCACTCACATGTCTGTCTGTCCATCTGTCTGTCTGTCCGTCCGTCGTCTGTCACAAAATTGTGAAATTGTGTTACGAAGAATTTTTTAAATTCCCATTAACCTATGAACTTGAAATTTGGTGATAATGTTTATTTTTGTGTATACTTTACGACACGCACTTGGCCAGGTTTTTTCAATTTGTGAACAGAAGTAGGAAAACCAAGAGCTCCGACTATAGTATTCCTCTTTTCACGACCAAAATACAGACTCTACTGCTAGATACGAGGTGCACGATCACATGAAATCGCAATAATGTCTGCATAAAAATGAGAATAATCAACATCAGTCTCCGTTGCTACCATTTTACTTGTTCAGGTACAAACATCAAGCTTTTTATTACAATACTAGCTTTTGCACACTACTTCGCTCGAATACCAAGTTCAGTGAATTGAAGACAGTTTTAATTTGGTTGTGGAGGTCAGATAGATAGTCGTTCTTTGTAAATTACTGGCATTCAGCTGCATCCGGCTAGACTGGAAGCTAAAACCAAAAGAGTTGGGCAAATGCTAGGTAAATTATAATAAACTTTCCTTGCAGCCTTTAAATGTTCGCACTGTTGGGACTCAGGCCTCCTCTCTGGAGAGGGAATGGGCCGTAATCCAACACGCGGGCCCAATGCGGGTTGGTGGATGTCACATGTCTTCGAATTTTTGGTTCTAGGACATGCCGGTTTCGTCACGATGTTTTCCTGCCCCGTTTTGAGAGCAGTGGTGATGAAATAAATTACACAAAGTAAAGCGCCTGCTTGGATATGAACCCACGACGTATTACGTAAGTCGAGGCCGTTACCACTGGGCCACCACTGCTCTCGGCAGATTGATTGACGTAGATAATTTAAGAAATTGTAGAAATTTCTCTCATCGAAGACAATTAATAAAGTTTTATCTCGTTGTTATTTATTTACTGAGAAACCTGACTCAATTTATTTTTTTATAGCTTTAGGCTATAACATTAAAACAGCTTACAAAAGATTTAAGAAGAAATAATACCGTTAAAGAGGTTTTCTTTCAATATGCCAGTTATGAATCACGTTCGCAAATTTATTTCATATATTAAAAATAACTTAAGGGCGATTTTCCACCAACGATGTGCGTGGTAGCGAGGCGTAGCGCGAGGAAAAATACCACCTATATTTTTTATTTTCCTTGCCAGGCTTAGCGCAGCTCTGGTGGAAAAAAAACTCGTACCTACAGCTAGTAATTTTACAAACAAAAATAACGAGAGATGTGTCCTAGGTATGTGGACGAGTAACATGAACGTGTGCGCGTACAGCTGAAAAGAATCCGCTACACATCCTCACACCACTCAACTAAACACCGTTTCACAGTTTCGCTACGAATCCTTTTGCCACTTCACTGCCTCGCACACCTTTGGTGAAAACATTCACATATTTTCACAGCGCCGCTACGCCTTCTCGCACATCTTTTGTGGAAAAGTAGCCTAATCGACCTCTTGATAGTCTAGATAAATAACTTGAAAGCAGTTATCGTCAATTATTTTTCACGAATCATAAAATCAATACTTCCAATTAGGAAGAAAGCGAGCTATCTTTGTAATAAGACATTTATTCAGTGTATATGTGACGTTTATTGACCAGATATGTAGGTACGTAGATAAGAATAAATACAGGGAAGTTGGAACATACGTCGAAGTTGTGGTGATCAATCATGTCGCAGTCTCCGGGGTGAGACCACAAAAACTAATAGGTCAAGTGTGAATAGTTTACGTTCTTATTATTACACAGATGGTTCTTTTAACGATTTGCTGATTAATTTGTTCGTTCAAGGAGGTGAGAAATTCACGACATGCATACTGTCAAAACTCGAAACAATTGCGTCGCTAAACCTAGAAAAACTGTGTCCGGACGATTTCTATGAGCAAATTATTATTTGTAACAATCAAAAACCACAAATCAATAAAATAAATCAATATTCTATCTAGACATATAGACGAAACTAAAGAGAAAAAAAACAAGACCGTTAATTAATAGGGATAGCTGCCGCTGCCAACAGGGCGGTCGTGGGTTCATATTTCGTAAACACAGCGGAGCGAAAAGCGTAGAACTGAGAAGTGTCATTCGATATCCGATGTTCAGAAGATCGATAGTTGTTAGAATAAAAGAACGAAACGGACAAACCAAGTAAAAAAACTAACTGGCATGAAACAATAGCCGTTACGAGCGACGCGCTGAAAGCCCCATGAGCTTGGTGATTCGTTAGCAAAGAGACAAAAAACGGCCAGCCGCGAATTTGTTCTACAGAGGAGGTTTCGCACCTGACATTTAAGTATGATCCTATTCAGGATTACATATTCCCTTGCGGCAGCTGCGACGCTGACAGAGCTGTCGCCGGGGTGCCGGAATGAAATGCGATGACGCGAGTTCTAATCCGGTAATAATAAAAATGTATTCTCCCTTTGTCTTTTGGAAAATTTGTTGTGATGAAAAACATGCAAATTGGAGAATATACACAAGTATACCTAGATATAAATCTACCTATGATCAGCTTTTTTTTTTTTTTTTTTTTTTTTTTAAGGAAAGCAATTAGCGCGTGCTACACAGAATAATTTGAGTAGCTCAAGTTTTCATTTCCATTGCAAATGTCAAAATATCATCAGTAGTTTCATAATTCAGTTATTTAATTAAGGAATCCTGAAAAACGATAAACTCATTCGTATATCACCAAGTTCGTGATTGTTCTATGTCTTTTGACATTCGTCTTTGTAACACTCTCGCATTTACAGAGCGGTACATTTTCATTGACGTTCCATGTTAATTTGGATATCGACACTCTGCGCGCTTCTATATATTTTTTTATTTTGTCGATAATGGTTTAGCTCTAGAGCGAATAGTACTCGTGTATTTGGACGTTCGCAAGTCGATGGCCTCGATAACTGTATCTAGAATTCAGCACTCGATATAGGACGATTCATGAATCGGAAATCGTCTAGTTTCGTATTCTAATCGGGAGCAAATCACCATAAAGTATCAAATTGCGACACTCGCGTATTTATTTAATATGCTAACCAAATAACAATCAAGTTGTGCGCCTACAATGTTGTAGTTATTAAACTTGGCGACAAATAGTACTAAAGTAAAATTTTAACACGAAAATTTAATATTCTTCATCTACTTAGCTGTGTGTGACTTGGAAACTTCTTGAATGTAACCAAATGACGTGTTACAGCCGTGCTTATATTTATCACCGCCCATAAAAAACTTAAATTCCGAATAATTTTCTGCTACATTCCAAACTTTTATTTGGTAATACCCCAGAGCAATTCCTACTTTGTTTACAAATAAACTTGCCGTTGAAATTGGGAAGGAAAAAGCTTTTCGAAAGAGGATAGGTAAATCGATTTATGCAAAACAGATAGCGCTTTTTGTATGCAAATTTTTGTTGATTTCCCAAAGATTGAAATCGTGGTATTGTGAAATGGAAAATATTGATTATCTACCGACAATAAACAACGTGCTCACTGGCTTGTTTGGAATAACCATTAATTTATTATTTCATGTTTATTTTATTGGGAAATTGTAAAAAAAATGTAAATTATAATTACCTTTTACTGAATTCATTGGAAAGGTAATTTCGAGAAAGGTTTGATGTGGGAAATGAAACTTCGTATAAAACGGACTGCAATGAAAATGAGAGCAAAAGTGTGATGTTTAATTTATTAATCTGAATAAATAATCAAATTAATTGCTGTAATTAAGGACTGGAATATCAAAATTTCCTATTTCAATTTTATTATGAAATGTTACCGTGAGGGTACATTAAGTATAAAATATTTAGCCTTAGGAGACTAACGTAGTATAATAAAATGAAAATGTATAAAAATGAATTATCGTCCTTCAGCCGTCTCCCCGGTAGGTAAATTAGGAACCGCTAAAACCTCGCGGAGGTGATAAATCTCTGTCGAATTCGTCAGCCAACAGTTTCATTTCTTTTTCCGTTTTCCACCGGTTTTCTTTTCAACAAAGTTACTCAGCCACTGGATGGACGTACGTTTATGAGTGCTTATAGGGATATATTCGTACTGCGAACAAACAAAATGAAAAACTCTTGGTCTTAACTTATATTGTTTTCCCATATATAAGTACCTAGCTATATCTCTATATATATAAAATAATTAAATGGGTATGAAATTTGCCGCTATTAAAAGAATATGGGTACTTTTATTGCGATAAATATCGATGAAATAATCTACTTGGCCAGGTATATTACTTACGAGAAATGTTGAACAGATATTATAATTATCTTTTTCGAGAAGTGTTGATTTTAAATTCAGCTGATTGATATCTTGTTGATTACCTATCGATATGAGCGTTGAACATTCACATCAACACAGACTATCAAAGTAAGTGGAAGAGGTAAACGCTGAAAAAGCATAGTAAGGTATGAATGGAGACACATTTGTAAACTTACTTATAGAGGTTTAGCAGTTTATATCCTCGCATATTCGATTCATAGCTCACTAGACTGATATTAGTTAGCTGTCACTCGAAGAACGGGAACAGAGGACGTGTAGGCAGTCGTCGCGTCAGCGCTGCGTCGACGGGGCGACTTCGAGCCGACGACGAGGCGACACCGAGACGACTTCGGGCTGGCAACGGATCGGCGGCAAGATTGGTCGGCGCGCTGCCGCCGCGTCCCCGACGCGATTTGTTCGGGAATTGCATTGTTCCGCCGACACCTGGAATCTGGATTCGGTTAGTAGAACCTTTCCGGCGAAGAAGATTTGTTGCCACGTATTTTCTTCGCTGGAATTGTTGTTAGCTACGGATCAATTTAACAACCGTTCTGTAAGAATAGTCTGATGCTAGAATAACTAACTTGGAGCAAGTAACAACGCCCGCCCGTGTCCTATGTTCACGGTGTTACTATTCATACAAATTGAGATATAGCCTTGCTATGTATTTTCCCAGAAATTTACGTTCACAGAGAAATTTTTCACTGCAGTTACGAGAGGCTGTTGGCATTTATATTGTGATGTCTGACTGATTCTTTGGTAAGTTTTACTTGAATTCTTGTTTATTGATCATGATTCTAGGACTCTCCGCTACTGAGAAGTTGACGATAACTTAATGGACAAAAACTGTTTCTTAAAAAGAATTTTCAATAGAGTAGAACTATTTTTATAGAAATTGCCCATTTCGCTACATCTTAGGCAAGTTTAGTAAAATTTAGAGCGACACTGGTGGGGATTAGGGGCAAGGCTCAAACTTCGACGATTTTGTGAACTTTCTATGGCTTATCTATTCTCAGAGGATATTCAGCTTTTCCCGATTTTAAACAAAGCAGTTATTAATTTGATTTGAGATACAGATACTGTGTAAGATAATTAAATAATAATTTGGATGTGGTTTCGGAATATGGATCATCGAAAAGTTTTTCAATTTACTTAATGGAGTGGAAGCGTTTTATTGGAGATTTATAGGTACATACATAATATATTAAATACGAAGTGATGTACTGTTTTACTTGTCTTGCCGTATTGTACGGAAGTTAAGGTTTTGTGTTTGACTTTGTTCTTGTACGGTCATGTATTTTACTGACGTAAAATGTAAATGAGGTATTGGGTGTTCCTTATTTTCGTGTTTGTATGTATTTCATAATTTGTATCAGTAATCGTATAGCATAACGGTAGCTATTATCATTTTTATAATTATATACAAGTACATATATCGAAGTCCACGTGTTATATTTCAAAATTAATTAAACTTTTAATGGGTGTTAATTTTGTAGTTTGTAGGTTGACTATTATTTAATATCCTACAAAGCGAGAGAAATATCCTATCGAGTGCGAGTTTCAGGACTAGGCTTATGAAAGTCTGCATTGTAAAGTCATGGAAATTAATTACTTACCACTTTAGACTTCAATTTCGACTAAGGTTGAAATATCTAACCATTACATAGCATGGCAAGTTACATTCAACCTTAATAAGGTTGGTTATAAGGTTGACAGTTAATTTTTCAGACTGTTCAATGTACTTATGAAAAACTTGTATCTGAATCAAAGAAAACAAGGCGCACCTCTCGAGAATAAAGATACAATATGCCACAAGTGCCATTTTACTTTCAAGATGGGCTCAGAGTACCATGTACCTATACTATGGGTTACTATAGAAATTACTTAACAATATATGCTTTCCTGTGCTCATAAAGCATCCTATAATAAAACATACATCGCCACGGAAACGCATGAGTCTTTTCAGGAAAATTCCAAGAAGGTAGTTCTTTCTCCAAAATTCCGAGTAGTTGTTCCTTTGTCGAATACATTTTTCATAAGCTGATACACAAAATAGCATTTTCGCATTTGAGATCATGAAAAATTCAAAGCTAATGAGCGGGAAACATGAGGAAAATGTAAGAATTTCCTTTTAGCTACACTGTTTTATTAATCGAATAATTGAAATTGAATCTTTTGTTGGAATTTATATAAATGAGAAATAGCTGGTTCATCATATAAAGTTGTACCAATCTGTGAAATAGGAGTGAGACATTTATTTAGCAACGGTGTGGAGGGGGGGGGGTGGTGAGGCAAGGTGTGCAGGGGGTTGGCTAACGAGTTTCTGTCTGATGTTTGTGAAGTTCGCTCCGGGTCACGGTGCTACGTCCGCCAGCTACACACCCCGCCGCCAGCTAATGAAATATCCGTCTGGACTCAACAACCATACAATACCATTTTATACAGGAAATGGGTCAAAACGCAAGTATCGAATGATTGCTTGATCAGCGCTTACTTGTCGGAAACGGGAATTTATTCGATTCTCAATAAAATATGAGGTGAACAAGTTTTTAAACTATGTTGTTTCTTACCTCAAGCAACTTCAGTACAGACACTGCGAATTCCCTCGACACTCATCATTCAAAAGATCTTACCGCATCCCGAGTATAAAAGACGATCTCCTGCCGACTCATTATCGAGGAGGAGTCTCTTTCACTGAGCACAATTATTGAGATTTACCAACAGACCATTGAGATGTTTGAATATTTTGTGTAACTCCAAATAGTTACAATTTCAGTCAAGTTATGTGAATTAAACGTCAGTGGTTTAACAAGCTTATCTATTATGTAAAGCGTAGACGCGTAATTAGTTTGTGGGATCGCCGTTGAAATATCTTTTTATTTGTGGTCACAAAAGTTTTGTCGCCTCCCACAATGGTAATTTCGCTTTAATATTTATGACGTATTGCGATGCACGTCACGGGAGATAGAGAGCAATTTTTATGTCAATAATGTGGGGAGCAGATTGATGCTGTATTTTTCATTGTATTGCGAGCGTAGTTGCTAATTTTATGGTTCGTGTGATGTGAGAGAACATTCAGTCTTTTTTGTCAAACGTATGCGCCTTCATCAAGTAAAACGGTTTATTACTGACATGAATCCAGTATCTACTGTCTGACAATCTAAATTGACCACTACAATCCTGAATTAGGTACTTAATAAATATACTGGGATGGCCCTCGGTTGAGGTCATAGAATAGACACATGTACTCTTATTTCAGAGGTCGCGAGTAGGTAATGTAGAAAATGTATGTTCTTGTTCTCAGGGTTTTTTTTTTTTTTTTTTATGGGTGTGGGAAATCATCTTATGACTTCTTCCGCTCTGGGGTGGAGCGGAAGGGCGTGTCAGACTCTTACTGACTAAAACCCACCCCTGTTCCTCCCTGCCCTACGCGCCCGGGGGCGAGGTAACTCTTTCGAATTTATCCTCAACCCCCGGGCAGATGTTCTTAGGGTAGTACCTAAATCTCTTGTGACGGTCCAAATTATCGAAAGTGTTCTTCTCAGCCGACATGGTATAAAAGAGTATGCGTGGGCCGTAGAAAGGATTTTTTTACACATGTTAATTCAGTTTCAGTGATCAGGGCTGATTTACAATAGTCATAACAAAACTTATGACTGTTGTAAATCAGCCCGAGGAATAAAAATGTCTTGTTTGACAGCTTCACACAGCCATATTTAATCTTCAGTTAAAAATTATCAGACTATTGTAAAATCTGCCCTAAAACCTGTAGATGCATTTATGGATTTCTTTATTACAATTTGGGTGCAGGAATAAAATAGCTTTCCGTTTCACAAAAGTGGTTTTCGACTGTTCAATACTGAATCACGTTTGGGGACACCAGTCTTGTTCTCTTGACTACGCTGTATACGTTTATCCTGTATCCAACTTGTTGTCTTGACTACGTTGTGTACGTTTGTTTTGTATTCAACTGGGTAAAGCGATGTATGCCCCAAGTAGACAATGTGGTCACTATTCCCTATTTGAGCTTGTTTTCGTCGGTGATCTCGAATAGTAGAACTAAAATAGATCGTTTTACAGTTTAAAATAGATGTTTTATTATAATCATATATAGTACCAGCCTTTCAATATGGCACTTCGAGTGTAAGTTCGTCTTTATTAAGTAACATCGCTGTCAAGCATACCTGTTTGTGTGACAGTCTTTTACGTTTTTCCAGACGCTTTTAATAATTCTTCCCCCACTATAAATTATAGCCTATGTGTTATTTTGAGTATAAGCTGTATTACTGAAATGTTTCGTCAATCCATTAACACAAACTTTCACAAAGTATTATTAAGATAGTAAAATTTTCAAGAAACTGTTTAATACCGCGTTGACGCGGCATGCTAGGACAGACCTCCAGAGGCCTAGTAGTATTCTTTGTAAAGCATAAGGAAAAGAACAAAGATTAATGAAAAAAAATAGCAGCCGCACGGCTCGATATTCAAGAACTGTTCTTGAATATCCTGTCACGGTACGGAGGGCGTGTCTCGTTGCGGAGGTTGTGGAGTGACACGCAGAGGAGGACGTAGGAGTGACACGCAGAGGAGGACCGTAGATGAGGAGTTCAATAAATAATAACATGACGAGTTAACACATTTACAACAGTGGGCTTTAATATAATATTAAGAACACAAACACTGTGACTAGTAATTAAATTGTATTAATGCAAAATTCTAGGAAAATGGTAACTGACACTTCAGGAGTCAAAAAAAATAACAATGAGGAGCTTCTACTAGCTCGGCTGCCGAATTTGAACTAATTTTTAATATTAAAACAGAGACATGACAGAGAAAACTAAGTAATTTTTGAATTTGAAATTAAAAAGGTAGCAAAGAACGTAATTTTGGAATAGAGGTCAAAAAGTAAACAAGGCTTTAACACTGCCTTGTTACAATCCCTTACATACCGAGACTCCTCCTTGCCTCGGAAAGCATCAGGAAGCAGTCCCAGCTGTCATCCGTAGACCTTTGACAGTCGTTAAGGGTAGTTAAACGCTAGAAAATCTAAAACCAGAAAATCAGAGAACAGTTTTGCCAAGGAGTATTGTGTTAGTCAGTCACTGGGTTGTGGAGGTCATGTAAGTAGACGCTTCATGTACTGGTATTCACCTGTATCCAGTTAGACTGGAAGCCGACCCTATAATAGTTCGGAAAGGCTGGGCAAATTGATTTAAATTTATTTTATTCATTTGAGATGACTACAGAAATAATATACGTAGTGAAATAGACGCCTATAGTTCTTAATTCTTATAAATATCAATGGTCGCCTTCATGGGAATGTTCCTAGCTAGGCAGGGATACTTAATCGAGCATCTAATGATGATGAATGGCAACACAGGACTATTATGGCGTCGTTTATGGCAACAAGAGGGCCCGTATATATGGACACGTTACACTTTATTATGAAAGGATTCTCTTACGGTGTTCCACTTGTACTTCAGCCAGGGTGAAGAGTGAAGGGCTTGGTTTGTAGTCAGAATATGAATGTTAGTAAGAACTAAAACTCATCGTTACCCCACCAGTGGTGGACATCCCACCCATACGCACAAAACGTTTTGAGAACGCATCGATTGTGCGTACAGCTAAGGAGAGAGTCGAATTCCCTGCCGGAGTCTGTTTCCTGATAACCTGGGAATCTTTAAGTCAAGAGTGAATAGGTTACTTCTAGGCAAGTGTGATCCATCTTCGAACACATCATCACTTACCATGTGATGATGTGGTCAAACGCGTGACTACCAAATGTAAAAAAAAAAGTTTGCAATTTTTTTTCTAATTTTGCCCCGCACTTGGAAGTACTCCTATATCGTGGGTGCGTTCATAAACATATAAACTCAAATACATAAGGCATCCAAACCCGGAACAACTATCTGTAGGCCAAATATTTCATCCATGCGGGAATCGAACCCGCGACACGCAGTGCAGCAGCCAATCGCTCAACCACTGCGCTAATCGTCTACGCATTGCATTGGTGGTATGTACAGTAGGTACCCTATCTCTACTCTGCATCTATCGACTTTTGCATTTATACAGTGGTGTCTCTGTAACATTGGTGGCACAGCTCTTTGGTCAAATTGATTTACCTACACTTGTTTAGTGAAAAACTAGAATTTAAAGTTAAGAACTTATCTTTAACGCAAAAGTGTGAACAGCCCTCTCTTCGAACACATATTTTGCCCCAACCAGAACGCAACACGAATCGAAGCTTAATATTAAATCATTACAAATGCCAAGACACCTTTGTATTTCACTATCAATATCGTCTCAAAATTTCGTTCTATCTACAGCCTTAATTACTATGTGCGCTCCCGTATATATTACCTATACAGAATACAACTGTCAAACTGTACAGCCAAAACAGCTTCTGAAGCGAAATTAAAATTGTTCCAGAGTTTTCTGTTTCCGCAATGATAAACAATATTTCGATTGCAACGTTCCGCGTCAGAATAACGTCAAATAATCACAACATTGTGAACTCCGCCGCCATATTTTCATTAGCAGCACCATGTTAAAAGACTTTTAAATAGGCATAACATTTTGAGATGAAATGCTTTTTTCATTATTGGGAAATTCTCTAAGCACAACACCTACCTACCTACCGATTCAGCAAATGTTTAAAAAGACACGTAAACCCTTGTAAATTGCTTTTTTAATCTGATGCCGAATTTGTTAGTAATAAAAGCCAACATTAATGTAAATGGTTCCAGTTAACAGCGACACCGGCGACCTGCTAAGCGTCACAGAACAAAAACGAAAATAAATACATTGCACAAATCGCTGTGAAAACCGTGAAGCATGTTCCAGTCGTAGAAAGTAGTGAGGAAATTCGTTGGAGTTTTATTTTATTTCGACTAAGGATTTTCCGCTACAGAGGTTCAGGTTCGTCGGTCAGATAAAGTGCGCTCAAATATAAAGTTTCAATTTCTCCGCCGTCCGCGAGACGTGCGGGGCCTTCCGAAACGAATGCCCTTTCTGATCTGTCTCTCTCGCACCCCATTATACACCGTGATCAGTTCATTAATGCATATTCAATATTAAATTCACAGAAGTGACACACTTTCTGATCTGTCTCTCCCGCACCCCATTATACACCGTGATCAGTTCATTAATGCATATTCAATATTAGATTCACAGAAGTGACACTCTTTCTGATCTGTCTCTCTCGCACCCACACCGTGATCAGTTCATTAATGCGTCTTCAATATTAAATTCACAGAAGCGACACACTTTCTGATCTGTCTCTCTCGCACCCCATTATACACCGTGATCAGTTCATTAATGCATATTCAATATTAAATTCACAGAAGTGACACTCTTTCTGATCTGTCTCTCTCGCACCCCATTATACACCGTGATCAGTTCATTAATGCATATTCAATATTAGATTCACAGAAGTGACACTCTTTCTGATCTGTCTCTCTCGCACCCACACCGTGATCAGTTCATTAATGCGTATTCAATATTAAATTCACAGAAGTGATACACTTTCTGATCTGTCTCTCTCGCACCCCATTATACACATTGATCAGTTCATTAATGCGTATTCAATATTAATTTCACAGAAGTGACACACTTTCTGATCTGTCTCTCTCGCACCCATTATACACCGTGATCAGTTCATTAATGCATATTCAATATTAAATTCACAGAAGTGACACTCTTTCTGATCTGTCTCTCTTGCACCCCATTATAAACCGTGACAGTTCATTAATGCGTATTCAACATTAAATTCACAAAAGTGACACACTTTTCTATCCGACTGCCCAGAAGGAGGGTAATGTTTTTTTCCAAATGAAATATTCCGTATGGCGTGTTCAACACCAGACAGCGGATATTTCCATTTCAGAGTTTCAGGCTCCGCTCGCCTAGTTCATTTTTGCACCGCACTTGATTTCCACAAAGAAAAATGTATCTTTTTGCAATGAAAAGCTTACAAAATATAAATGTGTAGCAGAGATGTGTGCTGTTTATATGTTCCATCTTATCATAGTGTTGTTTCGCACGCTTGTTACAGTCATTATAACGATGTAAAGCGATAGTGGAGCGGTTCACAACTACATATATTTTATCTGTAACAACATTGCCGTGAAAAATCATAACAATCGCAACCTATCTGTCATGAATAATTCTTAAGCATGATAACCCGAAAATTCAATCTCCGAACAATGGGATCGTATTAGCATACAAAAGGTTTCACATATTTTACGCAAATCCGTTATATTTTGAGTTATCTTCTCCCAAAAAGGCAATGTTTTTCCCCTGACCTGTGAAATAAATTTCATTCGAGACACAGGTTGTTAGCGAGTAGAGGTTGGATTGTTTGAATAATTAATTTCTAATTGACCGAAAATAATTATATTTCAAGCTAAGATATCTCGTAAATTGGTTGAGTAGGTACTCTTTGTTATAACTTAAGATGTATATCTCATTTATAAATGTAGAAAGCTAAACGCTTTGGTGACAGCCATAAGTAATATATAGCCGTCAGTTTGGGGTCCAGTATGCGAAATCAGGTGTTTATTCTGAAGCATGGAGTGGTTCCGCATAGCTCTAGCAATCACGTTTGTCTGCAGCTGGGGCGCTTTGCCTAGCCGCGCCTCGTTCTGTCTCGCTGTCAAATTGTCCATGTTTTACACGTTGTTTGTATGTTACAACGTCCAAACTGTGGTTTGAATAATTTTACCTCGGGACGCGCACGATGAGGTCAAACACATCCGTATGTTTACGCATTCACTGAATCAGAACTGTCGCGTACTCGATTTTTTCATTCGTCATTCATTCATCATTAAGGTTACTGTTTTATTTCGGTGCAAAATAAATGTAGAGAGTATTTACATTGATTCAAACCATTGTGGATTTTGCATATGTGTTTTTTCACCACGGTATACGAATTTATTTAAAAACACGCAGATGAAATCTGTTATAAATAAAAAAGATAAGCTCCAAATAAGAGACATGCTCGGTAAATGTTTTCAGCAGTTATTTAATTTCACGTTTGGCAGAGTCTCAATCAGCTTTGCATTCGGACCAATCATTCAATCAACATGTCCATAATTGATGGTTATCGCATTACGCGACTCGTTAGCGACTGCCGTTGATTTTTGTTATCATTCGACCTTTTTATGTGGATAATGACGACCCGATGGGAGTTTAAACAGATTTCGCAACATACCAATTTGTGGGAGTAGCGAGAATCCGCAATTTCGCCGATGGACAGAAATGAAGTGTTGTTTGTTCTACAGGGGAATCGATGTATCGAGGTCCTATAAATTAAAGTTAATGCAGCTAAATACTTTCCGGTACAAGGCGGTTCACGTAAGTGTGACACGAGGAAGGTTCACCTCCAAGAGAGTTGCTAACTTAATTCATTATAGTGCGCCGTGTTTGAGTTCCGTGAGCACTCTCCGGTTTCGGCCTTGTTTCGGCAAACGAATACCTCCACCTCCCGCGCCCCGCACACGATCCGTTTCACCCTCACCTCCGAATAAACAACCACCTGATTGACACCTATACCATGCAAATTACTTGCGAGAACTTTTAAGGGTAGCATAACAGCGTCCTCCGAGGTGCTGCAAACATATAGTTCATCAAGTGTGTTATCTCTACGTGGGCTACGCTAACATTGTTCGTAGCTATTTGAATATTTCGGGGAACTCAGTCTGAAATATGTCGTTTTTATTTTTAATAAACCAGCAAAAAACAACATGTTTATCCTGCTTTGTTGTTTTAAAAGCCAAATAGAAAAGAAGTAAAAAAAGACTTTATTACTGTGTTTATATTCCAATGATAACAGAATCATCGCTTACCATCAGGTGAGATAGTGGTCAAACGCGAGCCTATCAAACATAAAAAAAAAAATCCTGAACTATATAATCGTTTTTTCCTCGCGTTCACTGTTATACAGTCTCAACTTATTTAATTTCCTTTGTCAGTTTACTTATTTACCTAAAACACGTGGACTTAAATACCATCGAAAGGTCTCGGGTTCAAAGTTGTTTAAAAGCTATTTCGTAAACTCGATTACTTAAAGAAAATGAAGAAGGATTAAAAGGCAACTTAGCGTTTAATTAAATTAGCCCGTTAAGTTATTTATAAAAAAAAGAGCACCAGAGCGACGAGAATCATGTTGAGCTTAGTTAAACTGTCACAAACAACGACTGTAAACAAATCATAACTTAAATTGCATCTCAAATCAACGAACTCGCTCACAGATGGTTAATTTTGTTATTATGAAGTAGACTTCGTTATGTTCTATAGAAAGTCACAATAGTGTAAAGAATGAACGCTCAGCATCATTAGCACATGAACCGATAAATTCCGGACACGGCTTTTATTTATGTGAAATACTTTTACACGAGAAGTTTATTATTGAAGCTGTATAGAAACTTCAATATTGTTCACGTATTACTTACTAACGATCCTAACTGAACGCAGTTCGTTAGTAGATTCACCAAAGCATGATTATCTAGCAATCCGAGAGGCTCAACAAAGCGTATCAATAAAGCGATCGCATTGTGAAATGAGCACAGACTCATTGCTCACATAATGGAAAACGGATGTGGTATGGTTCTCTTTGCTTCGGTATCTTACTGTTATTTACATTACCTAATTGCTCGGGAGGCTTTTAGGCTTCGTGTTTAACTATTTTGTCTTGAGCTGTACCTCTGTCATATCCTGAAGGCTGTTGAATGTTTTGATCATTGAAGAACAGATACTTAAGCTATGAGTCCTTATCCCATTCGACATAATATTTGAGCGTAATTTGTATTTCCCTTATGTCTTAAAAATCGATAAACAAACTAAGCACATTATTGGTACATGAAAGGATCAGATTACCTTTAAATTCACTCGATTCCATTCCGATTCCGTTCTGCGCTCTTCTTGGAGTTTGCTAATGATTTAAAGTTCGTCGCCAGGGAACGGAAACCACAGCTTTATCCCATCACGTTTATAACTATAAAGATAATATTTCTACAAACATTTAAGTACTTAGCTAATGGCTAGGATCTCGCAAGCAACGTCTACTTGCGAACTTTTAATGGTCTGATAATGAGAACGTGGATCAAGTGATACACCGCAATAACTTTTGTTATGTGACAGCAAAATGCTTCAGAATGAAGTTGCCAGTTGCACTTACAAATAAATGGCGGTTGTAAGTGCTACAAAAAGCATTTTCTTTTCAATTTATTTGGCAGCAGAGTTGCAAAATTCGGTTATAAAGTGTGTGCATCGCTTACCGTTTAGTGAACAAGTTGTTCTTAAACGTATGTTATTCAAAATATTTTCAGTGTCATGAGATAAGAGTGTACCCTCACGGGAAATTACTGCCGAAATCTCGGCGCCCGCCTATAGACAGTTCGCACGCCTCCTTTGTGCCTTGAATCAATTCCCGTAACTTATCTGCATATTTTATAATGCGAGACGAAGTGACGCTGCAGCATTCGGTAGGTACCCCCTTTAGGGATTCTATCGTGTTTCGGAACGCGGAGTGGGGACTTACTAATAAAAGATATCGGAAGAAAACTAATTTCTGATAAGCGAAGTTAATAGGATGGGCGCGACCTTTCAAATTTAGGCGAAGTTTCACGCTTCTTTAAACCGAAAGTCGATATTTTTGATAGCTTAATCTTGGGTTAGGTAAATTACGTTCATGATAACGTGACAAAGGTGATGAAGAAGTGAAAGTTTAAAATTTAGATTTTTACAATACAGGCGTATTTTTTCGGAATAAAGCTAATCTGTGACATAAGTAGGCCAACACTTATGGGAACAAGTGTTGGCATACAGTTCCCAGCCAGTCTCCATCTCCCGAGGCTTTAGCAGCGTGTTGTTGGTACCGCGCACCCAACTTTTAGGAGCAACTGGCGCGAGTCCGCACCGCAAATAGGATTACCGACAGACCTAGAAAGCCTGCGCGTGTCGGCTAATTCAATTTTATTGTCAATATAAAACGAAATAAACTTTTTTGTTCAACTTTGCTTCCTGTTTTGAAACTGTTATATTCTGTTAAAATTTCAGCGAGGAATCGTCGCTTTAGACAGGCCCGATATTGGCGAAATTGCTCCATTTTAGCTACAATGAAACACGAAAGAATGGAGCTCTCTTGAATGTCCAATTTTAACCGTAGCTAGGACGAGCCTTTGAAGTCGGTGCGGTGTAGCGGTGCTAGCCGATTTATTCCCGTTCTGACGGAAGCCAATCAAAGCTTTTGCAGATTTAGATCGCCGTCGGTCAAAAAGTGAAACAACGGAGGCAATGAATGGTTCGATCCGAGCACACAGCCCCGTCTGCAGCGCCGACGTGACGTACCAAACAGGCTCAATGAATGCTACCAGTACGTACTAGAGCCAGACAGCGACCAACGTGCGCCAGATGAGAATAAAAAATGATCATGCATGAATTTATTCCACGCGGTTGCTTTGTTATAAATTTTGTCACTTTTGTGTTCAATTCTCTATGGATTTCAACATGACAAGACACGGTATTACTAACATATCATACTCGTAGGTGTTTACAATGTTTAATATTATACGTACCTTCCTTTTCTATTATTTCAGTCCCTAACTATAAACCTCCTACTGGAATTTCAAGGAAAGCACTCAATTCAGACTGTGTAATAAAATTAAGGTGCTTTTCCCGGTATTAACAAAAATAAAGTTACAATTTCCATTTAGGCAAGCTGATGGTCTAAAACGATAATTAGAATTTAGCGTTCCCCAGTGATTTAAAACATTAGCAAAAACTTACCCTAATTAATTTGGGGAAAATGTAGGTAAAGTGAAACAAGTTAGTTTCTATAAGAACTGTTCCAATACTTAAGTAGTTAACAATAGTTTACCTATGGTGTTCTTATCGGGTTCCCTCTATCTGGCAGAATCTTGTTGCTCCGAAATTTGTTTGGCATAACACACTTGGCATAATCTTCTTTAAACGAATATTTTTGAGGCGTAAAAATGATTAAACATAATTGTTGTCTGGCCGAATGTGTATATGTCCGAATTTACAATGGCATACTTTTAAGATGGCAGAATTTTATTTGTCATAATGAAAAACCTTTGGCAAAGTTAAAGTGCCGCATAATTTCATTTAGCATAACGTTTATTTAGAGCGACAATTATTTGGCACAATTTCACTTGGTATATTATTCGTATGAAGATGGCAGATTTTCATTTGGAATAATTTTATTAGGCATATTGCCATTTCTATAAAATAGCATTTTTAACCTTAAATTAAAATGAAAATATTGTCTTCAAGTCAATACGTTGTGATACGAAAGTTAGTTACAGAAACGAATCGCTGCAAAACCGACTCCACGTAGTCTTATCTGACCTACCCCTAGAATGTAATTTAAGCCCACGTAGGCGTGGAGGGGCGAGGCGAAGCTGCGGTGGTGAGCGTTAAAACCATCTGCGACGATAAGCTCGCTTGGGACCACCAGAGCACCGCAGCGCCGGCGCCGGAACAGAAACCATGCATGCTGCATGCTTGCTGCTTGCTTACTGCATGATTTCTGCCTGCTTGCTGCTTGCTTACTGCATGCTTGGTGCGTGCTTGTTTGCATGCTTCATACTTGCTACATGCATGGTGTATGCTTGTTTGAATGCTTAATAAACTTTATCTTTGTTTTGTTCAACACAATAAAACGATATGACAACTAATAATAACTACCTTCCACTATAGCAAAAGTAAAAATGATTTGATGATTAACGCTTAATCAGAAATATGTAGCAATAAAACATTATCGTCATATGTCCGTGGCGAAAAAAAATAGTGTTCAATCAATTTTATTAGTGTGATAAGAAATACAAAATTATTCTAATGTGATAGATGAGTCTTACAATTATTATGGATATAAAATGTATACCAAAAGATGATTCTAACTATAAACTTTCTGAGATGTGATAGTTCTGCCTTTTAATGGCTATATATATGAAATGTATGCCAAACACGATTCTGACTGTACACTTTCTGTGATATTATGGTTCTACTTTTTAATTATTATGGATATGAAATTTATGCCTAAAGATGATTCTGCCTTACAAAATTATGAGTTTTGAACGTATGCTAAATGAGTGTCTGCCAAACGATTTACTGCGAAGTTTATGCTATCCGCTGTTAAGCAAAATAATATTATGACATTTATAGTTAGTTTTATTTATTTATAGTTAGAATCATCTTTTGGTATACATTTTATATCCATAATAATTACAAGACTCATCTATCACATTATAATAATTTTGTATTTCTTATCACACTAATAAAATTTATTGAACATTATTTTTTTTTTTCGCTACGGACTTACGACGATAATGTTTATTGTTACATCTTTCTGATCAGGCGTTAATCAAATCATTTTTACTTTTGCTGTAGTGGGAGGTAGTTATTATTAGTTGTTATATCGTTTTATTGTGTTGAGCAAAACAAAGTTAAAGTTTATTAAGCATGCAAACAAGCATAATATACAGGGTGTAACGGAAAGGTGTGGTCATATTTTAGGAGCCGGTTCTGCCCATGTAAATGAACAACTTTCTCTAAGAAAAAATAGAAAATTCCCAAAAAAAAAAATTGGACTTTCCATAAAAAGTTATCATCAGCTGATCAATATTTGTATGGGGAGTAAAAAAAAATTTTTGAATTTCCTCAGATTTTCTTGAAGAAAGTTGTTCATATTGATGGGCAGATGCAGTTCTTAAAATATGATCACACCTTTCCGTTACACCCTGTATATATATATAACCGAGCATGCAGCAAGCATGCTGCAAGCACTCACCAAGCATGTAGTAAGCATGCAGCAATCATGCATCAAGCATGCAACATGCAGCAGGCAAGGTTTCTGTCACGGCTACGGCGCTGCGGGGCTCTGGCGGTCCCAAGCGAGCTTATCGTCGCAGATGGTTTGAACGTTCACCACCGCAGCTTCGGCTACAGTTACAGCCGCCGCGGCGGGCGTACCAAAACCACCTGCTCCTCAGCTCGCAGGCCGCCTCGCCCCTCCGCGCCTACACGGGCTTAAATTACACTCTAGGGGTAGGGCAGACAAGACTACGTGGAGTCGGTTTTGCAGTGATTCGTTTCTGTAACTTACTTTCGTATCCAAAGAAACGATGGTTGGACTGTGTGAAAGAGGATATGGGTAAAAAGGGGGTGACTACAGAGATGACGACTAATAGAGGAGTATGGAAGAAAAAGACATGTTGCGCCGTCCCCAAATAAATTGGGATAAGGGCAGGAGAATGATGACTTTCGTATCACAACATATTGACTTTTTAAGACAGTATTTTAATTTTAATTTAAGGTTAAAAATGATAATTTATAGAAATGGCAATATGCCTAATAAAATTATTCTAAATGAAATTCTGCCATCTTCATAGTATGTCAAGTAAAATTGTGCCAAATAAAATTCTGCCCTTAAAAGTATGCCATTGTAAATTCGGACATATACACATTCGGCCAGACAATAATTATTTTTAGTCATTTTTATGCCTCATAAATATAGGTTTAAAGAAGATTATGCCAAGTGTGTTATGCCAAACAAATTTCGGAGCAACAAGATTCTGCCAGATATAGGGAACCCATCCGTAATAGGTAGACAGCTGAAATTTTCACACAATGTGTATTTCTGTTGCCAATATTAATATAATTTGACGACACGGTTGGCGCAGTGGTTCAGCGCTCGGCTGCTGCGCTGCGTGTCGCGGGTTCGATCCCCACACGGAACAAATATTTGTATGACCTACAGATAGTTGTTCCGGGCCTGGGTGTCTTGTGTATGTGAGTATACATGTTTGTGAACGCACCCACGATACAGGAGAGAGTGATACGATTCCTAGTGTGGGGCAACGTTTTAAAAAAAGAAAAAAAGAAGTAAGAAAAAATATAACAACAAATAATAAAAATAAATTAAAAATTAAAGGGGCTCCCCCACTAGAAACGTGTTTTTTTGGCTTTGTTTGCTCGATCTTAATAATGGCACGGGGTCTCATCTCGAACAAAGAAAATTTAGTTCAAACAAACAATAGATGGCGTAATTATGCATCGATTTCGTATTGAAGTTTAAGTAAAACAAAAATATGGTAAAAACTGTATTTTCTTATTTACTAAACTACCCTAAGCATAAAATTGAGGAATAATTGGCTCCTAATTCAATTTTAGATGTTTATTGGAACGAATTCTTAGGCATTTGAATTTCTTGTACCAATAGATGGCACTGTTCTAAAACTTTAAACAGTGCCATCTATTGGTACAAGAAAGTACTCCATACACGATCGAACTTGTGCTTGATACAGTTGGAGCAGCTGTTCCGGCGTAAAGTACCGTCTCACCTTTGCGAGGATCCCCAACTTTTTGGCAGCCACTTGAGCCTTTGCCTCTATGAAGGGACCAAAACTGAGGGTGGATGTTAAAGTAACACCAAGAAGATCAAGTTGGTCGGTTATCGGCACGGTCACACCTCGGAAAGATGGAGCCGGGTGAAATTGGCTCCTCTTAGTGGAAAAAAGACACGCTTTGACCAGATTGGCATCGCCCTATTCTGAGACAGCCTGTAAGGACAAGTTCAAGCGCCCAACCATAGCGTCTCGGAGAGACCGGACCTGAGACCCACTAGCTCGTGCGTCAGGCACGTATCTCTCGGCAACAGTGCTGTCGTCTGCATACCCAAAGGTACCGGGTTTTAGCAGATCATTAATATGCAGCAAAACAATGTTGCCGAGAGCACCGACCCCTGAGGAACACCGGCATTAATAGCCAGCAGTCTGGACGAGCAGCCATCTATGACTACTCGGATACACCGATCCCTCAGGAAATCTGCTGTCCAATCACACAAACCAGCGAGCAGACCGAAGGAAGGAAGCTTGCCAATTAGGCTTTCGTGCCAGACCCGGTCGAAGGCCTTCGAGATGTCAAGGGAGACTGCAAGGGCTTCCCCTTGTTTGTTGATGGCCTCACTTCAGATGTGAATGGCATACGCTAGAAGATCCCCAGTTGACCGATTTCGGCGGAAGCCGTATTGTCGGTCACTGAGGATATCGTTAGCTTCTAGATATATATAGCCAGGAGCTTGCCATTCAGTATACGTTCCATACTCTTACAGAGTACGGAAGTTACCGAGATAGGCCTAGAATTTGCTGGGTCAGCTCGACTACCCTTCTTGGGCACGTTGGTTGCACGTTAGCTTGCTTCCAAGCCATCGGCACTTTTCCAGTCTCATACGAAAGGCGAAATAGGCGTGTTAAGATCGGAGACAATTGAGGCGCACAAGTCCTCAGTACAATTGCCGGTATCCCGTCGGGGCCACTAGCCTTGTTCACGTCTAGGTTACGCAGTAACCTTCGGACATCCTTCTGGTGAATACGAATATCTGACATAATCGACTCGCATCCACCAAGAGTACCAGAGGGCCTCGCGCCACCAGGATCTAGACGCGTTAAATCATATAAGAATCATGTACGTTTATGTCTGGGATGAGCTTTTTGAAGAAAGCAACACACAAATTCGAGTGCACCTGTCCAGACAGTGCAAGCATTATAAAAAGCAAAGTAAGGACATTTGAGTAGGCCGCAAAAATACTCAAACTGCCAGACAATGATAAAATCTACATGAATATAACGACATACATAGTTTTCGCATTCACATATGAGGACCATGCAGCTTAGTGTCTGTAGTGGTCTTTTGAAGAAAGAATCAAACATATTTGAGTGGACCTGTCCAGTCAGTGCAAGCATTTGTCAACAGTCGAATAGCTCAACGTAAAAACCACTAAGGAGCTCATGATAAGATAACATGCGAAGAAAGATCGCATGCCATCCCAATCTGCTGACCTGTATCGCCAAACCCACCTGGTGCCTCTAGGGCTAGGATCGGGCGGGGAGTAGACGGATACAGACTTCATCAGACAGTGGTCGGAAGTACCCAATGGTGAAGAAATTGACACCGAGTAACGGTTTGGATCTGTTGTCAGCAGAAGGTCCAAGCAATTGGCCGTGTGCGACCCAACATCCGGCACCCTCGTTGCCCCCTGGACCAGCTGGGTGAGATTTAACGCTAGCGCTAGCTTATGCGTCTCTTGTCCAGCATGGTCTGTGTACTGGTATGGGAAGAGCCACTCCTTATGGTAGGCGTTGCAGTCCCCCAGTAACACCAATTGGACAGAAGGGTACCGCTGCTGAGCCACATCCGCCGCCTCAATGAGGTGTTGTGTAAGCCTAGTTGTCTCCAAGTCACCGCTGTGCGAACGGTAGACACAGGCGTAGACAATTTTATCTAGGTCTTGTGTCCACTAGGACTCATAGACCGTAACCTGGAGTCATCAAGATTACGGAGACGCCGATAGCAGATGTCGTCCCGGGCCTACATGCATACACCAGTGTGTGGCTTAAAATTGTGCTCCAGGGTAAACCCTGGGTAAGATAGGTACGCCACGTCAGACGGACATCCGATCTGCGTCTCCGACAGGAACAAGAGAGCCAGTCTCTCAGTCTCTAGGTGGTGGTGGACTGCGGCGAGATTCGAGTGCAGACCTCGTATGTTAGAGAGGTGCACTTTGAGAGAGAGGGAGTGCTGCCGCTGTTCAGCTTTCTTCTTTTTATTTCCTTTTTGCATGGTTTTGAAGAGTGAAATAGGGAGAGGAGATGGAACTGAAATGAGGTTCCATACAGGCTCAGGCATGCACTGACAAGACGGTATCATTGGGGGACTAGTCTGGAGACTGCGGGGACGCCCAAGCCCCCCCGGGAATGTCCATCGGGCCCTCTCGTCTGGTCGGCAACCAGCACGATGGTGCAATCCGGGATTTTTCGACAGTTGGCGGTGCAGCCTTTGTGGCTAGCACACTACCTGGGCCCCCAACTACCTGCGGTCGGCCAGCGGCGCACCGTGCCTCGGATCCCGCTACCCTCCGCGACTA
This sequence comes from Polia nebulosa, assembly GCA_951329385.1. NCBI lineage: Eukaryota > Metazoa > Arthropoda > Insecta > Lepidoptera > Noctuidae > Polia > Polia nebulosa. The sequence goes on along the minus strand of OX589593.1, from coordinate 15,157,510 downwards.
GTCTCCCGATACATCCATATCAGCGCGAGCCTGGTTGGTCTGCCTGCAATGGAATAACTATTTCGACCCAACTCCTCTGGATTGGCTACACTGAGTATCGTACCGGAACACGGCCAGTCCGCTTGGCGGTACGTTTTTGCCCAGTGGGTGGTCGCAAGCCATCGGTCGAAACCTACCACCAGTTAGTGTCACCTGATTAGCACCACCCGGGGACCACGTGTAGGGACTCAATGGGTATACTCCTACGGACGCGGGTGACTCGGCCCCCGAAGTCCGGCAGGTATGGCATGATAACATATATAATATTTTTCAAGATTTTAATTTCGATATTGTGGCGTGATTAATATATACGAGTATATCCATGCAAAATTGCTGCTTTCTAGAATAGTAACTAACAGTCTCTTAGCTATGCTTGTTAAGACTAAGAAATAGAACCCTAAAAATGAGAACTACGCAGAAGTGTAAACATAGATACCTACAACGTTACCTATGAGAATGTTATTGATAGGTGTTTTAACGATTTTCGTGGTTTTAATAAAGAATCACGGTCAAACGTTACGATTCAAATTTAACTTTATTTTACGGTTGTTTTAACGACTTCAAGATTGTTGATAAAACTCCACCGCATTGTCTTATCGTAATACTGCAGTTAGACTTCTGAAAATATTACAATATTGGCGTTTATTGGTCATTATTTCAACTGCCTTCGCAAGCTTTCAGTTTAAAACGGTTTTATTTAGATCCCTAACAGATAAAAGATAAAACGTTAAAGGAGAATTTTCATCGTCGTTTTCAACATAATTCTATTGGGTGACTGGCCTTGGCGGGGGATAGATAGCCACTATCCGCGGCCATCCTAACAAACGATTAAAATATAACGAAGGGAGAAATAACTTATTTTGTTTATATTACTGTCATTACATCAGTAGTTTGTTTTCTCGGGATATATCAGAAATTCTTTCTGAAAGATCTCTCAAGACGCATTATGATATCTTATGTCTTCCAGAGACCGAACCTCGGTGTTTATGCGGCCTCTCTCCGCAGACCATGGCCCACCTCTCGTCTTGCGCCGTATGCCCTGCCGCCTGTACATATGAGGAACTTATTGCTGCGTCAGCGAATGCTGTTGCTGTGGTTGAATACTGGGCTAAACATTATATTTAAAAACTAAATTTGCAATCGATATGCAAAGAAGAAGAAGAAACAGTTTGTTTATTTTATGCTTCTTTCTAGTAACGCAAAAAGATTCTCTCTAGAGCACTATTTCTGCGGATTATATGGTAGAAATACATATGTAGCAGTGAAAGTTTAAGGTCCGATTTGATGAAGGCTTTTAGTAAGTACAGTAAACTACACATGTAACAGCAAAAAGCCATAAAGTGCGTGCCTCTATCTGTCCCTTAAGGTTAAGGCCAGGATTCCTAATGTTGACATTTGTTTCAAGAACAAACTTGTTGACATTGGAAACTTACTTCAAAGTGGCTATTCAGAGGCCCGAATCGTTGAAGTGGGAAAATGGGCGGGTCACCTAAGTCCACTTGTGGTGTGAATTAAACAAGAGTGGGCTAAGTCGTCATGAATATAAGGCCTATGGATTCAATACTTCAAGTTCATGCATGACTATTCTTACCTACGAGATTTCGTTAACTGTAGGTACAATAAGTGTGTTCACCTTAGAAGGGGGCAGTTACAAAATTGTAGCCAAATGGCATTACGTATGTTTTTGGTGGAAGAAGCTCTCAGAGAAGAGCTACAATTTTAGGTATGGCACATTCACTTTAACACTTTACACAAATATGTCCGAACATTCGGCCGATACTTCGTAAAAACACTTCGGAGTAGACCCCCTGATTCTTAACGTATCGTAAGAAATATTTAAAATCGCGATAAAGAAGTGTTCTATAGATGTGAATAGATATGATGTATCTTTGAGTGTTTTGAAGGAGTGAGATAGAAGAGAGAGAGCCGTCGGCCTTTCTAATCAGGGGATTATCTCGTCGAGTCCCGTTAGTCGGCAGTCATTCGCTGATCCCGGCCGGCCTCCGCCTGGCCACACTGCTGTGTCACTCCAATATTTTTTGTTCACACACACTAACGCAGATTTGTAGCTTTTAAGGATTATACTGTCTATGTTTTGAATAAATGTCGGTTCGTTTCTTTGTCGACCCTTGTAACTTTATAGTGATATAAAAACTTTATGACAATCTAGAAATTGTATCCTCTCGGTTAGTTCGGAACTGACAATTGGTTTTTGCGACAAAAAAGGCGAGCATAATTTTAGTTGGAAAATCCATGATTCAGATTCCATTTTTGTGATCCAGATTCCACAAACTGAAGGCTTCAACACATTAACAATTATTGGAAATGGATGCAGCTTTCTATGTTTAGTACCTGTCTACTAAAAATGCAAAGCTGAAGTGAGAGACTAAACTTAGAACGTAAGTGAGGAAACTATTTCAACTAAAATTTTGGATTCTGCCGTCCGTGTTGCTAAATTAAACGTAGTCAGTTCCGTTTATTTTACTTCATCTTTTGCCGTTTAAAAATTGCATTCGAGGTTTTTTTAAATATATTTAACTAGGTATATGACAAATCTATAATATGCTTTGTTATTTACAACTGAAATATATTATGTAGCTCATACGTAAGTAAGATCTTGGTGTATTCTCCCCATGGAACTGATCCATGGATATTTACATACACTTGTAGGCAGTATATGTACGTAGTAAATATTTCACATAAAGTGGATGTGTATGTATAAAAGTGGAAATTCCCTAAAGTGTAGTTCGTAAGTAACAGTTATTTGTCGAATATAAAGTTTGGCCGCAACAGTAGTAGGTTACATACGTGATAGACAAATTTAACGCCTTCCCGGCTACTTCAACATAATAAAGTGACAAGTGGAGAGCATCCTCAAATCTCGGCACACTATATCGCCAAATGTTTGTGTTCACTGGGAGTTTGCAAGTAATCCATTTAAAAGTGTCAGATTAGAGGGGGTCGGGTGAATTTGCTTAGGCGGGTCCGGTCAGCAATTTATGTCGGCGTGCCGCCGCAGATGTGGTTGGTGGCCTAGCGCCTCGCCGGCCTGTGGCACTGTTTATAACAACAAAGGCGGAGTAATTAAACACTTAGACACGACACCAGGACCCTCCCGGATAATACCACGCTTTACACAAGTGTCTGGGGAACTTTTGCGTACCTACTTCGATAATAATTCGCCCTAGCTCAGTGTAGTTTAAGTATTTTAAGAACGGGCGCCTTGGTAACTATTAATTTTTAATTAGCTCTGAGCATCTCAAAGAATCTCGTACTTGTCTTTCTCATTTTCTCTCCCAGAGACCCAGATAGTGCAATGCTGCGGCCAACACTTGTGTACTTAGCACTTACCACTACCCAATTGGAAGATTTTCTTTGACTTTGTGGTAAATTGTTCATTGTGAAAAACTTGAACGATATAACATGAAAGATTGTAAAAGAATGAAAGGCAAGTAATATGTTTTATTAAGACATTAGTTTTACTTTGAAAACATGTGTTGTAGCGAAGGCGGATAGGGAACAAGTCCAATAATAAGACTCGTCGTTTTCCCGTACTCACCGCACGTGATCCTATTCTGCACAATGAGTTTATCCTGTGCTGAACACTACTTACGTGTAATGCTCTGCACCTACTGTACAGAGAACCGGGTGATTCAGTACAGATTGAATCATGAGTTCTGTATGCTAAGTTATGTGCACGATATAATTTTAGTCACAAAAATTAGAACATTTATTTGTGTTTAATGAGTCACGAGTGAGAGAGGGAGTTCTAAAATCACAAAGTATGTTTTTATTCTCTGTTCTTACTAAAAAATAGAAAGTTTGGGAACCTGAAATGTTGATTGCGTCTTTATACAAAATTGAAGTATCATATTTCATAATCTTAACATTTCATTACAGTTATTACACCTACTATTGTAATTTCGTTTCCTTGGTAACGAATAGCCAGTTAAGAATCTAATATAAGCCAAGTTAGATTTATATGGGAATTACGTAATTTTCCACTACGGTTATCCTTGTTGGTTCCACTTATTATGTTACTTCCGCGTAGTATTTTTTTATAATATATTTATGTGCCTCTATTTTGTGCTTTTATTTAACTTACAGGAGCATTTACTGTCAGTAAAAACTATCAATTTTTAACGTGACCCATTGAAAATGCACTCATTTCTTCGTTGGTATCGAAAACCTTTTTGATGTCATTTTTATTCGAATGTTATATGGATTCTGCTACTGGGTATCTACTTAACTCAGACATTTCTACCCCGACACTGACCGCAAGTACTGATCAAAGACTTGATCAGGCTTTTGGTATACGGAGGAATAGCCGTTTCAACGATGCTATTAATTAATTGGTATTTTCGTGGAATGGTACTGCAGTCCTAATCGGGCATGTGCGCTAGGCGTAAAGGACCGATGACAGTATCTTGCTATTAGTATGAGTGTCTTCGCACAGAGCTTATGTCAAGTGTAAGCGTTGACGCAGCGTAGGCGTAGCGTGCACGCTGCATATACGTTGCGTGAACGCTTACGCTGCACAAACACTTGAAGCGTATTCAGTAATTCATCCATCATGGGAGGATACGTAGATGGTAATTTCTTGTCATTTCACAAAATTAAGAAATCATAGATTCCTTCAACGAAACTAACTCTGAAAGGAAAAACCTTTATTGACCCAAAAATTTGCAGCCTTTTAAATTGTTAATAAATCGTATTTATCTACGAAGTTCACAGTATGTGCTGTAAAAATTAATTAGTCAAAACCTCCTTACGTTCCACCAACCATTGTACATAATACGGTAAAGTATCGTATAAATAATATGATTATTTCGGCTTATAGGTAAAACATTCAAAAACATATTATTGATCAATACGTAATTCTGGCTCGGTTACTTTTATAAACTCTCTGTTATAAGCAGATAAAACAAAACAACCATTATAGGTATACATATGTCGTGGATCGAGAGCACTACGATACAACAAACAGCGCCCTCTAACAATTTATTTCGAAACTTAGTAATCATGCAATCGGAAACGCAAGCGCGCCTCACCGCTTCGACACGATCGTCGGTAGAGAGGATCTAGCGAGGACAGTCAAGCTCGCATGCATAGTCTTAGCGGAACGCTCAGTACCAACGCACGTGTTTGTTTCCTGTCCGTTACTTTGATTTAATCCAAATTATCTTTTGTTCGAGTACCCACGACGGTGCCCACATCTAGCATAAATTATGTCGGATTGTGAAAAAGACCCGATGACGAAACATCGGATCTCGGCCACTCATGATGCGACATATACATATTTTTTTCGGTGGGAAACCTTCAAAAAGCGCCTGAAATTTTAGTGAAAAGACCAGCGAATGTGATATTCTTGTTAACCTAACCTCACCAAAACCACCGAGGCGATCACAGTCAGCACATGTAAGATACTAAAATGTAGTGATACCCATCTAAATCAAATAGGTACTTGAATAATACCTACCTACCTACTCACATTTATTTCCTTTTAAACTACATGTCTTATTTATTTTTATTTGTAGACCACAGTCTTCAAGCATTCGTAAGTGTCTGAACCCACGATTTCATGAATGTAAACGCGACGTATTTTCATAAACACACACGAACTCGTACATCGGATTATAGCGAGATATTAATTGTAACACAATTATCCAACGATGCATTTAACATAAATTCAATTTCCTAATTAATCATACGTTACACAATCAATTCTGATCACGTACCTACAACTCTAATAATGCTGATTGCTTTGAATGCTTGCGGTTACAAATTATGGTTACTGATAGGTTATGAGTAATTACGTTAGGCAAACATTAGGGACTTTGGAAAGTCCGTTATAAGTGTTAAAAATACGTACTACTTCTTACTGAAGCGAGAAGTTCGTGTACACAAGAATAAAGTTTTTGTGAGCTTAACGATCAAACAATGACGTGGTAACACGGCAGTGCGAAAACGGCTCTATACAATGCCAAATGGAACAGGAATCGGTTGCAAAATTCGTATGGATATTGGTGTTCTCGTGTGGCCCAGTTGGATAAAACTTTAATAATGGAAGATCCCGATAGCTAAAGTTTGCTCGGGTAACGACGTTTACCCGCGAACTCGGCCGGTGGCAAAATAAAATCAACTGAGTTGACGACCAACTACTGTCCGGGCCGACTTCCCGCCGACTACGTCGTTCTGTTTCAATAATGTTTTCTACCTGATTGTGTAGCCGTTTTCTAGAAGAATTATTCACGTAGCGGTTTTGAAATGTTTGTAAATTCTATGAGAATCGAACAAAAAGGTACTTACTCGTAGCTACTGTAGAATATAATTACTGAAATCAAAACTAGCGCTGAAATTTACAGTCGTTAGCACGTTCAGTAACTCTCATTACATAAATGAACGTAATTCTATAGCCTGTTACTAATTATATTAGGTTTCTTGATAGGCGTGTGGGGCTTTTGTAGCTAGATAGATCTTAAGAGGAATTAAGTAAATACTTATTAGACCGCGTAAATAATCACCTATTTGTGGAGTAGATTAAGAAATAGATAAAGACACACGGGTAAAGTAACAACTACTCGTGCGAAATTTTTTTCGTCTTGTCTTTCTATACCTATTACTTTGATTATCCAGCTACTACCGTCGCATAACTCGTACCAATACGGAAAAACTTTTTTTTATACGCACTCGTTTGACTACTATCTCACCTGATGGTAAGCGATCATGTGTTTGAAGATGAAGCACGCTTGCCTAGAAGAACCTGTTCACTCTGGAATTATGTAATTCCGTCGCACACTCGCCAAAATGCAACCGATAGAAAACCGACAGGCTGGCAACTCAGCGTTGATGCTTAAGACGTTGGAGCTTTGACTCGACGAGCTTATCATTGCCGATTATCCTCTTGGCGCGTCTCTCAGTGCATCAAGCTGGTATCTGGCAGATCCGTCCCAAAGATTCTCATCTTTTGCAGTACTCCATACACGATCGAACTTGCGCTTGATAAAATTTGAGCAGCTGTTCCGTCTCACCTTTGCTGGGATTCCCAACTTTTTGGCAGCCACTTGAGCCTTTGCCTCTATGAAAGGACCAAAATTGAAGGTAAATGTCAACGTAACACCAAGACGGCACGGTTAAACCTAGGTAAGAAGAACTTGGGTTAAATTGGATCTTTTTAGCGGAAAAAAGACACGCCTGTGTCATAGCACCATTGAACATGACCAGATTGGCATCACCCCATTGATGATGTAAGGACAAGATCAAGCGCTCAACCATAGCCTCTCGAAGAGACTGGATCTGAGACCCGCCAGCTCGTGCGTTGGACACGTATCTCTCGGCAACAGTGCTATCGTCTGCATACTCAAAGGTACCAGGTTTTAGCGGATCATTAATATGCAGTAAAGACAATATTGCCGAGATCACCAACCCCTGAGGAACCCCGGCTTTAATATCCAGCAGTCTGAACGAGCAACCTTCTATGACCAATCGGATAGACCGATCCCTCAGGAAATCTGCAATACAATCACACAATCGGGCGGGTAGACCTGGAAGGACGGAAGCTTGCCAATATGGCTATCGTGCCAGACCCTGTCGAAGGCCTTCGAGATGTAAAGGGAGACCGCTAGTGCTTACCCGTGTTTCTCGAAGATCCCCAGTTGACCGATTTCGGCGGAAGCCGTATTATCGGTCACTAAGGATATCGTTAGCTTTTAGGTATGCCAGGAGCTTACCATTCAGTACGCATTCTATACTCTTACAGAGTATGAAAGTTACCGAGATGGGTCTATAATTAGCTGGGTCAGCACGACTATCCTTCTTGGGTACGGGCTGCACATTAGCTTGTATCCAAGCCATCGGCACTTTTACAGTCTCACACGAAAGGCGAAACAGCTGTGTCAAGATCGGAAGCAACTCAGGCGCACAAGTCCTCAGTACAATTGCTGGTATCCCGTCGGGGCCACTAGCCTTGTACACGTCAAGGTTACGCAGTACCCTACGGACATACTTCTGATGAATGCGAATGTCCGAAATACTCGATTCGCATCCATCAAGAGAATCAGGGGGCCTCGCGACACCAGGATCTAGACGCGAAGATTCCGCAAACAGAGAGGCAAACAAGTTTGCTTTCTCCTCAGCGGAGTGGTCCAGCGACCCGTTGAGTTTCAGCAGTGCAGGCAGTGAGGGGCGGCAGAAGTTCGATTCAACCGACTTAACCAGGGACCAAAACGCTTTACTACCAGCTGGGTACGAAGCAAGTTTGTTCCCAATTCGGCTAATGTGGTCGAATCGAGCCCTCCGCAACACCTTCTTGCAGGACTTGGTAGCCTTGTTGAAGGCTCTCTTCTTCTGACTCACGTCATTTGCTTTGCGCGTACGAGCGTCGACCCATGCTAGGTATGCCACGTGTTTAAGCGCATTAGCGCGATTGCACTCGGCACCAAACCATGGACGAGCTTCACCAGACATTTCTACTTCAGAGAACGGAATGTAGTACTCCATCCCTGCCATAACACATCACGGCGTCCGCGCACGACGATGCATCAGTCGAATAAAAACAAGTGGGCTGCCAAGGATAACATGCGAAGAAAGATCGCATGCCATCCCAATCTGCTGACCTGTATCGCCAAACACGCCGCCGGGTGTCTTTAGGGCTAGGATCGGAATCGGTAGACGGATACAGACTTCACGAGAAAGTGGTCGGAACTACCTAATGGTGAAGAAATCGGCACGGAATATCGGTCTGGATCTGTTGTCAGCAGAAGGTCCAAGCAATTGGCTGTTTGCGAATCAACATCCGGCACCCCCGTTGTCCCCTGGACAAGCTGGGTGAGATTCAACGCTAACGCTAGCTTTCGCATATCTCGTCCAGAATATTCGGTGCACTGGTATGAGAAGAGTCACTCCTAATAGTGGACAAAGTCCATCAGTAACACCAATTGGGCAGAACCGCCAGGTACCGCTGCTGAGCCGCATCCGCCGAATCACTGAGGTGTTGTGTGAGCCCAGTTGTCTCCAAATCGCCGCTGTGCGAACGGTAGACACAGGCATAGATGATTTTATCTAGACCTGTGTCTACAAGAACCCAAAGTGTTGACAACCTGGAGTCCTCAAGGTTGCGGAGACGCCGATAGCTGATGTCGTCCCGGGCGTACACACATACACCCGTGCGTGGTTCAAAATTGTGCTCCAGGGTAAACCTTGGGTAACTCAGGTATGACACGTCTGACGGATATCCGATCTGTGTCTCCGAAAGGAACACGAGCGCTGGTTTTTCAGTCTCCAGGTGGTGGTGGACTGCGGCGAGATTTGAGTGCAGACCTCGTATGTTGGAGAATTGCACTTTGTGGGAGAGGGAGTGCTGGCGCTGTTCAGCTTTTTTCTTTTTGTTCCTTTGTACCATGATTATAAAGAGTGAAGGAAGGAGAGGAGAAGGAAGTGAAATTAGGTTCCACGCTGCTAAGCCTTCAGGCACGCTCTGAGAGGACGACATCATTGGGGAACTAGTCTGGAGTCTGCGGAGACGCCCGAACCCACCCCCGGGAATGTCTGTCGGGCCCTCTCGTCTGGTTGCCAACCAGCACGATATTTCGACAGTTGGCGGGGCAGCCTTTCATGTGTGGCTAGCACACTACTTGGGCCCCCAACTACCTGCGGTCGCCAGCGGCGCACCGTGTCTCGGATCCCGCTACATTCCGCGACTAGTCTCCCGATACGCCCATATCAGCGCGAGCCTGGTTGGTCTGACTGCAATGGAACAATTATTTCGACCTAACTCCTCTGAATTACACTGAGTATCGTACCGGAACGCGGCTAGGCCGCTTGGCGGTACGTCTTTGCCCAGTGGGTGGTCGCAAGCTATCGGTCGAAACCTACCACCAGCTAATGTCACCTGATAAGCACCATCCAGAGACCACGTGTAGGGACTCAATGGGTATACCCCTACGGACGCGGGTGACTCTGCCCCCAAAACGTCAAGACATTATCAATCTTAGGGAAAATTTTCTGAATTTCTTACCACCAGTTATGGTGTGAATCTCTCCAGTTCACTCAACATCATACCTATAAAATATTAACTTCAAGTATGCCTGTGTACCTATATACCAATGTCTATATATAGGTACCAATCTCCCCACACAAAATCTTATTGATACTGATTTATAATCTGTAAAGGGTCCTTTGTTTAGAAATCAATTAGAAAACAGCAGCACATAGATAAAACCAATAATTAAAATTTCCTCAACGTACAACTTGGAGAATTAAATAGAGCTGAATATAGACTTCGAAGTAATAATTAGGCAAAAAGATCCGGCAGGTAGGTAGGAAATTGTCGATTCGCAACACGCGCACGGCGCCCGGGCGCGCCTGAATCGGCTCGCCGGCCACCAAATAAGATCACTTAAATTCCACACCCGTAGCCTTATACCCAGATAGCACTACCAGTTACTTCTGTTACGTATATGAACCCCGCACACATAGTAATTACACAAAAGAAACGGAACTAAGGAAGGCGTTTAAACATTGCCTTCGGTCGCTATTAGATCCTGCGGAGCAAACCCAGAATTACTAAAATATACTCTTTCTACTCGCTATGTTATTAAGTTTAGTAGCCGTTTGGGCGCCGGCAGAGTTGGGTCTCCAAGGAGCAAGTTACGCACCTTCGCTGTTCTTTCTCACACTAGTGATAAGAATAATGGAAACGGAAAAGCTGCTCCTAACTTCATGTTTTATTTCCGGAAACTTTAATACACTTTGTACATGACGGCGTCGAATTGTCTATTTTTACTCCTTTATGTAGGTTACAGTATCAGGCGCGAACGATCAGTTAAGACGGAACTTCGCCCATTGGCTTTTACTGTTGTCAAAGTTTAGCACTAAATCAGACTACGACTAATCCTAACTAATCCGTATTTTTGTATTTATCGGCTACTAAGTCTAGTGGCTGATTATATCAGCTACTTCTTCGAAATAGTGGAACCAAGACTACTTGCTTATTATCGTAATTCATATTTATGTAAATATTTCTACAAAGGCTACTTAGGTAATTATGTTTTTCTGAGAAACGCTTTTTATAAAAGCCCCTATTTCATTGTTGATTTAGTCATTTGATAAGGAAATGTGACTGATGAGACATTTTGGAGTTCCTGTGTTTTTTCGGAATATCATGTTAAGTGTATTTTTGTTCCACTCCTGGACAAAGGTCCGCCTCCACTCCTTTCACTTTTCGCGAACCCACGTTTCCTCCTTCCAGTTCTGACGAAATCAGTCCAGATCGTCCCGCCATCTCCTTCATGGTATACCTCGACATAAAATAATAACAAGGAACATATTAAATAAATTTCGACGATCGCAATTATTATGAAATTGCAGTAGTTTTTAAATAATGTTTTGAAGAGCGGCGTGCTGCACTGATTCCGAGCAGGCTACGGCCAACTTCGTAGGTTTATTGTCTTCGCTTGAATTAAAAAAGTTTCACTCAAGTTCCCTCTTAATACTTTGAGCACATATTTACTTGCCTATGAGCGGAGGTAATAAAACATTCTTTTCTCTGGCCATTGCACGTTAAAGCTTTACGGAAAATACGAGGCTAGATGGAAAAGTATTCGGTCTGTCCAAGAAAATAATGTCGTATGAAATTAATATTATTTTTATTTTTCTACATAGTCACCGTCAAGCTCAAAACACTCCTCCCATCTCCTCTACAAAGCGTTCATACCGTTAAAAAAAAGATTATTCCCTAGAGTTTGATCACAATTATCGCACACGTTTCATACTTCGCACAATTAGCAAGAATAAACTGAACTAAATAATGTGACTATATTTTCAATCCACCTAAGTACTTTACTCGCCATATTGAAGCACATCAATGTAAGACACTGTTATGTGCCTGTTATTTCCGAAACTAGGTTATTTCCCATTGAAAATATCAATGGGGTAATTCAAACGTTATAGCACGTACCCGATCCTCTTTTGGCATTACGAATTATTGAGGAAAGTCATCGCTTCTCTCAAAGAGTTTTTCTAAACAGGTGGAGAGCTTTTCAGAAACCACTTGTGTAGTGTTGTTTTAGTTTCTGAAAATGAAACGATAAAGCCTAAATTACCTTTTGATTAACTTGTTGAAAATTGGGAAATTGCTTTTGGTCTGAGTGTTGAACTAGGCGGGTAATCAAATTGGTTCCTATTTGAGAAATAAACTATGAACTTTGAATTAGACAACAATATGCTGAACCTACGGTAGGTATCGTATTTCTTTGAAATATTCCCTTGTGGCTATCGGTTGGTAGGCTTCACGGCGACCATATAAGTTACGACTAATGAACGAAAGTAGGTTAATTTCTGCCATCCGGAAGTCCTACTACTACAGTCCCACACAGCTATAAATAATTCAATCTAAATTCCAAGGTGTCCTTTGGCTTGAAAAGGTATATCAATCTACTCTCTACTACCTATCTGTTCTCAGCGAATTCATGAAATATTCCACCCAATCAATCTGAAATTCCATTAGATCTCCAATTTGTGTAAATGTTTACACATTCAAAAAGGCGTTTTAGTAAATACTCCAGTTCATACGGAGATTAGATTACTTGTTTAAAAAGCTCCTTTTTAGATTTATTTTCAACGAAACGTGTTCTAGGGGTCAGGCGAGGCCAAATGTTAAAAATACCAGGAAATTCAGTAAACGTGTTGACCGTACCTAAAAGAATTTGATTCTGCAAGTTCTTAAATTGCATTTTTTTTATCAGAATGACTGTGTGTAGCTAACGTTTACCTGCTGGATAAGTTTAAAGTTTAATCCCCAAATACTTACGAGAAACCGCATAATCTGGTATTTTCCCTGAGCGGATTTTAAAACTAAGTTCGCTTTCTTCATTTTAATTTGCGGTGGTATTTGGATATAATGTTCAATTGACCAAGGGTACCTTAACGTCAAGTTTGAACTAAGAATCCACGGCAGAAGAAACTGAAATAGTGAGAAATAATTCGTAAAGTGGAAGATAGACCCTGTTAGGTATAATACAGAAATAAATACTACATCGTATAATCTAGGTACGACATAAAAATCTTGCAGGAGACGTCTGTCTGGTACAGTCGAAACAAAAATAAACGTGACAATAAAGGTTCTTTACATTAAGTGGCGTTTGTGGCGAGGTCGGGAGTGTCGCGCCCGACAACGCGACACGGCGACAAAACAATGCTTTGTTGTACCGACCACAGCGACCGCTTATTGCAGATTGTTTTAGCAGCATCCATACAAAATGTTGCTTGTGGCTTTTCAAGCTACGCATGCCAGCAATTAGCCTTTCCCTGGTGAAAGTTTGTAAAAAATGTAATTACCCCTACCTGGACGTTTTTTAGGTGACGTCCGTTTTAAAAACTACATTTTCAAATGGACATGCGTAATTTCACGTGGCGTAATTAAAACTGTAGAGTTCTAGTGCATGAGTTTTTTATTAACAGATTTAGTTTTTTAGGTAAGTATAGCAGAGTTTTTGGTTACTTACACAAAAAAAATACTATTTTATTCGTTACATTAGTGTTCGTAACATTTCAAAATGCCAGCAAATATTTGATAAACATACACATGTGCTTTACCAGCGAACTGAAAGCGTTTATCAAATAATCATTTGTTTGTTTCAACCATAAAATTGAATCTACTTGAAATAGAGTAAACAAGTTCAAAATGATACACAGTAACGGATCATAGGTGAAACTAGAGAACAAACTAGGTATATGTTGTAACTGTAAATGCAACACCAAATTTAATGAAAATGTCTCAAAACCAGAAATTGCAAAACATGTGTTTGCTGTTGGGACCACTGCAGATCAAATAAGTTAACTAAACTCTCTGGTTGCTTTTACAATAGTCTCAAAAACTAAACCAACTCCCGGTTAATTTATTAGTTTGGTATTCCTCGGATCGCTCGTACATATTTTGTTAGAATAGTATGCATATCTACTGTTTGGCGGTATTTCTTTGGAAAATTAAAGAAGCGCTATTTTATTATCATTCTTAGGTTTTGAAATAGGTAGAGATTCGTGGTTTACGGCTGCTTGGAAGAACAATCGATGTGGTTTAAAAGTTATGGCTTCGCTTTGCTGATAAGTATAGTCTTGTATGTATACCCATCGAATAGACTTGTACACCTACTTCGGAGGTTTGCCTTAAATTAGACGCAGTGAAAAGAAATCGAACGATAATAATTGATATTCCCAATTTATTGAGAACAAGAGCAAGATCGGTATCTAGGCACCACTTGTTGTATACCGCCCTTATGATGAAGGACGTTCTTCATGATTAAATAAAAAATAAATAAAAAAACTTTTTTTTTGGAAGTCGGTTCTATTTTTTGTAAAAAAGTTTTTGATTTTTCACTTTTGTGTTAAAAATACATAGACAAACGATCGCAGTATAATCGCGAGTCATTTGCTGTTAGTTATTAAAGAGTTCCACTGTCTATCTCCGAAGATATTTATCAGATCCTAATGTAATACTAAATAAAACCTTTCTTGAAAAATATGCACTTGAATAACGAAAACCCCATCCAAATCGGATCAGAAGTTTTCGAGAAAATCGCGGACAAACAAGCATACATACATACATACGAGTCGAATACAGAACCTCCTTTTTTGAAGTCGGTTAAAAACAATAGAATTCCTGCCAAATGTAACGGAAAAGACCAGAAAAAGTATAATTATGTCACAAAATACAGCTTAAAATAGTTTTGCTACTACCTACATCTTGGCTTTTACTTACCTCGCACATATTTCATGTTCTTACTTCACTCTATGCTTAGCCCTCTAGGATTCTAATCTAACCTGATGCAGCCGAATGTCAGTATTTAACATGAAGCAATCGCGTATTTGACCTCCACACCTCTCAGCACCATCATTTCAGCCGTCCACTGCTGGACATAGGCCTCCCCTAAGTGTCGCCACAACGACCGGTCCTGTACGTCTCGCATCCATCGGACTCCCGCAACCTTTACCAGGTCATCTGTTTACCTTTTAGGAGGCCTTCCAACGCTGCTTCTGCCGGTACACGGTCGCCACTCCAAAACCTTTCGGTCCCATCGACCATCTGTTCTGCGAGCAATGTGCCTTGCCCACTGCCACTTCAGTTTGACGATTCTTCGGGCTATGTCTGTTACCTTGTTACTGGGTGGTAAGATACCCATTGAAAAACTTACGGGCTTCTGACTACTCGTAATGACTGTGAAAAATCCTTGATTGGTGCTATCCAAGGTAAGAAAGGATCGGAAATCGGAGGAATCGGTTTCAGTTATGGTCATTAATCCACGAGCCAACATCAACAAACGTGGCTTAATCATGAAGTTGAACCTGTATTACTGTTATTATTTAGCCACTCAGGTTCTTACTTAATATCTAAAAATAGTCGGGCAGATCTTTGCGGATCGTGCATTAGTTGGGGTTCAAGCGTGGGATATTATCGGCTTTATCGAAATAAATGGGTCTGATCCGATTTCCATGGTTATATGTTGTAGGAACAAATAAAGCTAGTTTAGAGAAATGATTATCTGTGTTTGTCAAAACCACACTTTGATATTTATCAAGATTGAACTGGTGGATTCTAGATCGTAGCATTCTCAATAAACCGTAAAAGCGCATTTAAACCCATTAACATATCGTAACTCGATGTCACAAATCACACAATCATTCAAAAACACAACATTCACAATCGCACACAGGTAATAAACACACCCAGTTTTGTTAAATTCGCGGCAACACCCTTCAATATACTAATTACGCCGTAAATTACCATTACCATCAAGTATTAAAGTGAAGTGGCGTTTGCAAGTGAACATCTAAATTGAAAGCTAACCCAGGGCATTGGATGGGAGTTGTAAAGCGGTCCCAATTAAGCAGGCGAGCTAGGAACAGCAGAATAGCGCAGCTCAGCGGAATAGCTCGCCACACCGACAGCCGAGCGAGCGGCGCCGGGCGAGAACAATGTAATGAATTGTGAACATGCTTAGACTTACGGCGATATTACGCTCCGAATAAAATTCACTGGTAAGCAACTGGTTAATGCGTCTTTGGAAAATTTAACAGACAATTAATCTGTACGTAGTGTTGTGAGATAAAAAGGACCAAAAGAGCGGAGTATGAATTATTAAGAGGAAAGCTAAGCCTGTTGTATTCTACTCATAGCCGTGGGTACATGAGGCCGCGGGCGAAAAATCAAACGACACCGTAATGGACAAACATTTTGAGATGAGAGTACCACAGGACTGAAGTAGTGGACGTCTTTTGGCTGAAATTATGCTGATATCTTTATATATATATATATATTTCTTTTGTGCGTGTGTATGCCACTGAACTCCTCCTAAACGGCTAGACCGATTTTAATGAAATTTTTTGTGTGATCCGTTGGTTTCGAGAATGGTTTACATTTAAAATTCGGTCCAATTTAAATTTGATTAAATGTCTAAAACCATAATGATGAACTCTTAGCGTTGATTTTTAGATGGAAGAATAAGTGGGAGACTAAGCCCATTGTCTTCTACTTGTAGTCACACAGGAGTAGGCCGCGGGCGAAAGAAAAAACATTTTTTTTTATAATTAATTAAGCTACAATCATTCTTAGATAAAAGAAGTGCAGGACCCGTCAATGCTTCAACGCTTGGAGAAGGGACCTTCCCCAGTGTCCAATTCAGTAGCAGATTTTTTGAAATGATGCTGAAAATTATAAATTCTTAGCGTAATTTTGAGATAGACGACTAAGTACTAAGCCTATTATCTCCTACTTGTAGTCATTGGTAAATGATTAGGCTAGTGGCAAATAAAAAAATAGAAAACATCGTAATGAATAAACTTTCAATATATTTAGACGAGAGAAGCACAGGACGAGTCGATGTGGTGAAACTTGGGACTGGCCTGTCTCTAGCAATAAACGTGTTTCTGCTAAAAGGATGCTGTTTTGTTCATTTCTGAACGACATTCCTGGGGATCCTCTTTTTTTTTTGGTTCTATTCAATGGACAAAACATGTATCTACCGATATAACCCTTGACGCAAACACATGAGACTCACACGTCTATATAGTTGGAATATTTCAGATGATAAGCCAGAATTTAGTGGATAGCGATAGGCCTAGTTTAGCTGAAAGGCAGAAAAATATAAGAAATTGGGTAAAATAATAATCTCAATTATAGGTATTACGGCAATTATGTACTTGAGCTTCGGTTCCCTTTAGGGTTTCATTAATAAATGAACGAACATTGGGGTAAAATCAATTATAATTCCTTCGTTACCGATTTTGTTAGCACAATATTAACGAAACAAGATAGAGAGATTACCGTGGTTTTGTTATTTTATGTAGGTACAGTGTTATTATTTTTCGTTGAGTAACTGCTTGAGTAATTTTGCTCTGTGAGGTATCGTAGTATATAGGATTGAATTATATTTCAATCAGTTGGAAGGTAAATTTCAATTCCATAGGTATTGAAGCAAACTCAACGGAGTGGCCCTCACGCCCCCAGCCGCAGCCGCCGCAGGAGAGACCCTGGGCGTCGGAGGTCGCGGAACGATCTCCGGCCAGCGTAGACGTGGGCCTGCGGACGGCGAGTCCACAGTAAAAGAGTTCTGGGTTCATAGCATACCCATAGCATTATCAGAGTTTTAATGTTCCCACTGTTGGGACACAGGCCTCCCCTCTGCGAGAGGAAGTGAGCTGTAATCCACACACTGGGCCGGACATGTGACATCTGTCACATGTCTTCGAATTTTTGGTTCTAGGACACGCCGGTTCCCTCACGATGTTTTCTTTCACCGTTTTAAGAACAATAATGATGAAATAATTTACATAAAGTAAAGCGCCTGGCTAGGTTCGAAGCTTTGAACTCACGACCTGCAACTCGTAAGTAGCGGCTAATATCACTGGGCTACCACTGCTCTCACATTAATAATTTTCATTTATATTCTAGGCCAACTTGCTGAAAATTTAAAGGTTGCAAGTATAATATGATTATGTTTTTCTTCATAGGATTCCATAGTCCTAACAAGGACAAGGAACCCTTTTTGTGTCCGTCCGACGCATAACTTAGAGACTGTTAGTACTAGAAAACTGCAATTTTGCATAGGTACATATATTAATTACGCCAAAAAATAAAAAGAAAAAAAAAGGAAAAAAAAATCGAAAATTTTTTTGTTAGGTAGTAGAGGGGATGATTTTTTTTTCTCACCTGTCCTATGGTATGGGGTATAGTTGGATAGGTCTTTCAAAATTATTGAGGGTTGACGAGATTATTTTTCGATTCAGTGATTCGTTTGCGAAATAATAAACTTTAGAGATATTTTTTGCTCGAGTTAAGCGTCCCCCCAACTAAAAGCTAAACTGTTGGCTTGAAAAATCTAAAATAAAATCGTGATGGTAGTATATATAACGAACTTTAAAGTAAAACTATCACGGATAAGTTAGCTCTACAAAACAAAAACTCCTTAGAAAAAAAATAGTAAGGTGAAGTTGTTACTTATTTTATGTCTAAACGGGTAGTTAACATGTACAATTTTGGAAAAACCAACCGTTTTTCTTTCGATTTTGATTTAAACGTTAGTGTCCATAAAACCGTGAACTCAATTAATATGTTCATAGTAATAAACATAAAGCCCCCTTCTAAGTCCATGGTTGGTCCATCCTTCTGAGGCATGTTATAACGGGTGAATGAACTTTATACTACGCGTGGCCCGACACGCACTTGGCCGGTTTTTTAAATGTAGGTATTGCAGTTTAATAGATATATATTTAAAAAAATGTATTTTTACAATTGACTGTAGAATACGTAGCTGCGAGAGGACGGGTGAGATAGCTAATGAGCGCACAAAGTTTTAAAATAGATAGAGAAAAACCTTGGCAATAGGCCGACGAAGTGTTCGGACAAGAAAGAAGAAAAAACTGTAGTAACATGGAAGTTTATGTGGGCATATAAATACATTTTATTATGACAGGCTCGCGTTTAACTAACGTCTCAACGGGTGGTTAGCGTTGATGTCGTCAACAATGGAGTACGTTTGTCAGTGTGTTAGTGTCTGTAATGGTCTTTTGAAGAAAGAACCATACATATTTGAGTGGACCTGTCCAGTTAGTGCCAGCATTTGTCAATAGTCGAATAGCTCAACTTAAAACCACTAAGGAGCTCAATGACTTGACGAACAATACCAAAGAAAGGACATTTGGGTAGGCTGCAAAAGTACTCAAACTGTCAGACACCGTTAAAAATTACTGTAAAAAGGAAGAGAAAAGTAATAATAATAACCCACATAGTCCTCACATTTACAATAATAAAGTAATAAAAAAAATGTATATGAAATACTTTACAAAGTAAATAAACAAAATAGTAATAATAAAATATCAATCGAAATAAATATAATATCTACACAAATATTCATGTCAAAAAATATATAAAAAATAATGACATCGATGTTTATGAACTTTATAGTACTGGTACATACGAAAACAATGGCTCATGTATATCATTGAAGCAGCTCAATCCCACGCCTTTTTGTCCTCATCGCTTTCTGGTATAGCTTACGTTTAATAAATAATGGAAATTTATTTATGCTTAGTTCTTGAATTTGGCTAGGAAGTTTATTATAGAAACGTATACATTGGATAGTATATTCTTTCGGATAAAAAAATAATTTTGAAAATGAATCCACAACTGACAGAGAAATTTGTGGACATACATAAAAAAAAAATACATACAGTCCAACATAGAACCTCCTCCTTTTTCGAAGTCGGTTAAAATGTGAAGTGTCGTCTGCAAACAGCACTATATCATGATTATCCTTTATGAGTCAAGTCGAAGACCATTATAGACACTAAGCGCATGGTCCTCAAATGGCATAATGTGAATGCGAGAACTATGTATGTCGTTATATTCATGTAGATTTTATGATTGTCTGGCAGTTTGAGTATTTTTGCGGCCTACCCAAATGTCCTTTGGTATTGTTCGTCGGATCGTTGAGCTCCTAAAAGTTCTAAGTTGAGCTTTCGATAACTGACAAATGCTTGCACTGTCTGGACAGGTCCACTCGAAGTTGCATGTTGCTTTCCTCAAAAGCTCATCCCAGACATAAACCTAGGTACATGCCTTGCTGGACTGTCGCCATGGGATCTGGAGGCAAAGGTCCTCGCGCCACTCATAGAGGTGCGCGAGGACTTTTGCCTCCAGAGGCGAAAGCCGGGACGAAACTCCGCTGCTGCGACACGTCGCGGCTCGGCGGACAGAGCTCCGGCAGGATCTCGTGGCGACATGGAGAGAGCAACGGTCGCAACCCAGCGCTGGGCACGCCACCATTGCGGCGGTAGTGCTCCTCTTTGAGGAGTGGCTGGAGAGGCGCCACGGCGTCCTCACCTTCAGCCTGACGCAGGTCCACACCGGACATGGAAGTTTCGGGAGGTTCCTGTGCAGGATAAGGCGGAGGGAAACACCTGGGTGTCCCCACTGTGAGGATCGTTCAGAAGACACGGTGGAGCATGCGGTAGAGATCTGCCCTGCTTGGGCGGAGCCACGCCGTGTCCTCGTGGAGGCGATCGACGGCAGCAACCTTTCGCGCCCGGCCCTGGTCCAGGCCGTGGTACGGAGCGAGAGGGAGTGGGAAGCAGTCTCCTCCTTCTGCGAAGCAGTAATACTCGCGAAGGAGGAGGCGGAACTGGTGAGGGAGGTTCAACAACAAAGTCGCCCTCTCGCCCTCAGCAGCAGCCGCCGCAGGAGATGCCCTGGGTGTAGGACGTCGCGAGACGATCTCCGGCCCCGTAGACACGGGCCTGCGGACGGCGAGTAATGGGTAGCTCGCCGTCCGATCAGCACCAGGCCCGAGAGTCGACGGCGCGTAGTGTTCCACACGCGCCTCAAAGAGTTGTCAGCAAATAATGACGGGTCCGTCATGGCGAATGCCTGCCTAGGGGTAGCGAATAAATTCTCAACATGAGTTACCGCACCCCTGGGAACTCAGGCAGGGAAGGAACAGGGGTAGGTTTTACTCAGTAAGAATCTGACACGCTCTCCCGCTCCACTCAGAACGGGAGATGTCATTGGCTGATTTCCCAACCAGCCCAAAAAAAAAAAACCTCGTCTAGCTAAAACTGACAAAAAAAAAATGTTGACGTGTAAAAGTGTTGTTAAACCTACTTACAAAAATAAAATCATTTGTCATTTATCAGATGTAACTCACTCGGATATATTTGCTATTCACTCTTGAATCAAAGGGCTTGTTTATAAAAAAAAGTTAAAACAGTGATCAACAAGTTCCAAATTCAATTTTTCTATGTAGAATTTTAATTTAGAATACACTAATCAGTATTTAAACTAAGCAAATGGTTAGCGACTTTTATGAATAAGGGTGACAGATCCGCATATAATAGCTATCACTAAAAATATAAATACATCGAGGGTCTTTTTTATCTGTATTGAGAATAAGTAGAATCAAATAATATACTTCTTTGTACATAGGTTATATTCATGCAATTTGAATGCGCACTGTATGCACTTACTTCATATGAATTCCATATCAGATCAATGGAAAAAGAGTTGAGCGATATTTATCGCACCGCTCCTAAGGCATTATCTGCATCAATTCCTTAGGCGCGGTGTTCCTCGGAGGTCCTCGTTATACTTCGAGAATGCTCCAGAAGCTTATTGTCCAGTCTCCCACAGAAATATCCAGCTTACATTTAAATATTATATTCCATTTAGTTGTGAAGCTCTTAAGTACTGCAGCAATTAAAGTCTTATTAAAATTCGTCCTATAGCGTTTGAGCGAGGCATGGACAAAAAGATAGCAGGCAAATTGTCAAGGGTTTGAATTTTGGTTTTATTCTAAAACGTTGTTTTTAATGCAATCGTTATGGAATCAGTTGCCATCCAAAATTGTTATTTAAACATTTTTTCAATGTGAAAACGAATTTGGTAATTAATTAAGTCAACTAAATATAGATGTATGGTACAACAACAAATGGAATATAGGTGAAACATTGGTAATTGTAGGTGCTAGGTACTTAGAGTACCGTGTCGTATCAGTACGCTATAATTAAGTTCAGTGTTAAACATAATTTCCGCAAATGAAAAATTAGTTAAGAAACTTTTTGACATGAAAACCTGTTCGATGTTCTAGTTAGCAAGTCCGGCTGGCAGCATTAGTTTCCTCAAGACCAGGCTCCGCCGCTTTCCTTCATCTACCCAATAATCATTAAATTTCCTAGAAGTCTGCTCCAGACTTTTGATGTTTCTTTGACGGAATTTCATTTCCTTGTTTCGGCGTCCGGTTTTCTTTCACTAGTCAGTTTATAATTACAAAAGGAAAATCACCTTTAGGCTCACAATCTTATAACAACGAGTATTTTTCGTAACGTGAATTATGGATAGCCAACACAAAAGATTTTTCGTGAAACTAATAATTCTCATCGTTGTATTATTAGTGTTAACAATGTAGCAATTAGTTACCTTTAGCTAATGTTATGAAGATTTTTTTTTGTTATATAAAAACCTTTCTATTAATATCGGTTAGGCTGTGGGTGGGCTTGTAATTATGTTTTCAGCTTAAGGTAGGCTTTATATATTGTTTGTGTAGTTCCTTGTTAGTGACCAACGATCCTGATCTCTTATATTTATAATAATGATAATGCTTGGCAGACGGTCGGTAGGTAACTGTGGTTATCTACCGTCCGTGGTCCTAGTTGTTACTATCCGACTTTCTTTTTCTTTTATTTAGAAAATGGCCCTCGACATTCCTCGAATTCTCTAATGAATCTTACATATTTGGAGTATAACAAAACGAGACGATTAAATAATGCATTCACATTTCAGTGCAGTATACATCATAATAGTAAGTCACGGTAACTGCCACACTATTATATTAAGCGGAGAAATGTAAGTTTATGCTCATGCGTTATTTTAAAGCGCGCTACGGATTTAAAAGAATTTAAATTCTTACAGTTCCGTACACAGTGGCCGATATTCGTTGCCCGTTGATGGAATATTAATTACTATGGATGGATCGTGATGAAGAATATCTAACGAAGTGTTGTGTCTACAGGCTATCATACCTAAATCAATCATAGACAAGCCATCAAGTTCATGAAGCTCCCACGCAAAAAAGGGAAACATTTTCCCATTTCACGAGGGTTCGTTAGCAAAGTCCGGGCAAGCAAAGTAATTATTAAGTAACATTTAGAGCAACATTTCAGCTCGCACTAACTATGTACAAGTCCACATTTAGTATGCTGACACGCAGAATTTGTGCGCAAGCCTCATTATTAATTTGTTAATAACATTCTTGTTTGGAGTTGGCTGCGAGTGCATTTCCGTCTACAGTTTTGGCTTTCAGCATTAAGTTTTGCTTCAGTCTCCGAGACGGAGAAATCTCACTCACGTGCTTACTTATTCCATTTACTATCGGAAGGAAGTGTTAGAGCGTGGTCGAGTTTCTCGAGACAATATTGCTCTATAACAACATTTAGAGATCGATAGTACAGCATGGCTGCATGGAACAGCACTGAAAGCTAGCATGAAAAGCATTTATCGATTCGCGTAATAGGATTTCATAAATTCTAAATTGAACGTTGTGTTTTGAGAGCTTTAACAAATTGTGTCCAGTATAATTCGAGCGAAACAGTCGTAAAACCTAAATATTGGCCAATTTGTTGTGATTTAAACGATTGTGTGGAAGGTTCTTATTAAGTTGATAATGATAACTTTTCGACAGAGTTATGTTCGACCATTATTCGTTTGAATTGATGGTTCAATAAACTCAAGTAATTATTTTGAATGATGTTTTGTGTTGAGTATAGTCCACAACTTAGCCATAGGTATTTCCTAGGAAGATTTTGTGAATAAAGTTTGTTTTCACGAAATGAAAAGTTACCGTTTATTATGGTGTGACTTATCATCATCGCCATCATTCTCTTGCCCTTATCCCAATTTATTTGGGATCAGTAGTTACCCCTTTTCTAGACATATCGTCATATCATATGGTGTGACTTATATGGAACCTTAATTGGTGGCTCACCATGCGGCTCAGCTAAGATTATGTGAGTAATTTCGTCTCCGTCGTCGTCTGTAGGTGCCGTAAGATGTGATTAAACGGATCATTTTAATTATTATTATTAAAAACCTATTGCCGCGTTACCGATCGATAACGCCATGGTACCTAACAGTAACCAGTTAGCCTGCACACAAATGTTGATGAAATTCCAATTTTTTATCAGAATTAGCTTTGATACATATACTCGTGAGAAAAGCTCAAGTTGTCGGTAGAAGTACAAAAAAGATGAGACTTTCGACATTATCTATGTTCATCATAACGTTCAATTATAAAATAGTGAACGTATCTACCTAATTGACTTATCCCAGCCTGACCTATCCCCCATCCCATACATCCATCCCATCCATAAGTTAATGTTGATAGTTGAGGCTAAAATATCTCATGAAATTTAAGTAGGTATAGCCAAGCATGTATACGGACTTGGCCGTAATAAGAACCCACAATATTTACGACATCCATCTCAAATCAGTGACAAAGCAATGTCCGCCAATTAGGCATTACGTTTGTTTCTGTTGTAGCGACAATAATCAATAGCACGTGCTTGAAATCATAGCGGCCCGGAGCGGCTCAGCCGGCCGGCCGCAATCGCATTACGTTAATCACGGCATTGCTCCGCCGAGGGCAGTTTGTATGTGCCTTAATGGACCTGCACCGCGGAGCCACTCCCTCACACGCTTTGCTCATGCGTGATTGAAAGTTTTATGTCCGATCTTGCTCACGCATAAAAGTTGGATCAAACGACCACATCAATGGATCACCAGAGACATGTCACGCAATTATACCTACACCAGTATCAACGCAGGTTAATGAATAAACTGGCTACCAAAAACTTAACTGTAATCGAGAAAAGCAAAAAATCTCTAGTGAATGCTAAGCTGATGCGGATCCTTTCTATCCGTGCACTCCTGCAATACATAAATCCAATACCTTATTGCTGTATGCATCGTTGAGATGCTGACGTATCTAGAGCTCGTGGAATGTGGAAAACTACTTTCTTACCTACTCCGCTTTTCTTTGGATTAAATTCGTACCGAATATCAAAGTCACTTTAGCGTTTTTGGGGCATGTCATTGCTGGGTGTCTTTGATAAAATTCTCAAGTTCTACAAATCTAATTTAAAAGAGATTTGTTATAAGACAAATGTAGATCACGTTAAATCAAAAACAATAAGCATTTCTATTAAAGTAAATGTTTGAACATTGAAGATGTTTACGAACAAATAATTTCAGAGTTATAACAACGAGTGTATAGGGCTGCGCAACAAAAGAATGGAATCATTTTAATAGGAGCTGACTGTTGCCATGTGATCGGAAAAAGTAGTACCTATTGTTGAGACAAAAAGACAGTCGGCTATTGTGTGTTGTATTGTTTGCTCATATTGTTTCAGTTAAATCAATCGTATCTGACAATCTTTTAACACGATTTGTAGTTACAGTTCTTTTGTTCTTAATGAGACAGACCTTTTTACCTGACTGTCCTAGAAGGAGGTTTATGTTTCTCGAGAGTTTGTATGTACTCGTATGTTTATATGTCTTGTGTCGTTTCTTTGGCACGCCCTACAGCCTAAACGGCTGGATGGATTTCAACAAATGAGGTACCATTAGATTGGGTTTGACTGCCGAAGTGACGTAGGCTATATGAATTATAAAACAGCCGCCATTCGCTCACAGCTCGTAATTTTTTCTGACATGATCATGTGGGATATCAAAATAAAGGATTCAAGGATGCGATTTCAAAAATATAACTTCGATGTAGAAAATAAAAATTGAATGTACTTGTTCAAAATACCCAACTGTTAACAAGTCACTTTGCAAGCCATTCTGATGCAGTTCGAGGCATGAAATCTATAATTGAACTAAAATAACTGCCACCATGTATTTTGAACTTTTTAGCAGTCAGGGTTATTGAACATAATCAATTTCATTATTTAATACTTAGTTTATTAGAAACAATACACCTAAATCTACTTCCATTCGTACAAACATAAAATGACATAAGACCGTTTTTCCCAACTAAGTAGTTTTCAGAATTCAGCTCCAACATATTACGGAACTCGTATTATAAAGGCAAAACTAAGAATGCGGTTTACATGAGTAACTCAAACTGACGTAGTTGCAAAAGTTATAATGTAAGAGGAATCGGTTTATGCCGCGAGCAACAGGAAGAACACAATGCTCCTTGTTTTTTTGTGAAAAAGAGATAAAAAAACGGCATTTTTATGATAATATTATGTACGAACTGGTTTGTTTTAAAACTAGGACAAAGTTAACTCTAATTAAAAGGGTGAAAGTTATTACCAAAAAGAGTCGGCGATTTCATGGAGAATAGAATGTTTTATAAAAATAACAAACGTTGTACGTAACAGTGTTGTTATGCAATACGATCAGACTTACTAATATAACTTGAACGTTACAGTAATAATGGGTTTTGCTCCGGCGCCAGCATTACATGCACAATTAGTAAGTCAGTTCTTGTTTAATGAAGAGAGATTTATATTTGAGAATGAACGTGAAGTGAAATACATAATATATACTACGTTTAATGTACGAAGTATTTAATCGGGTGTATTGTTGAAGGTTTTGTATTTATGACGTCACTACCTAGCATCGTATGATTACATGATCGGGATTTGTGAGTGATGATCATGTACTTAAGGGTCTACTACCGGCCAAGTGGCGCCCTCATTGAATAAAAAATCGTAGCGTAGCATAGAAAATAAATATTAAAGAATCCAACGTCAAGTTTGTTACAAAGAGGATAAAGTATTTTTACGTTGTTAAAACAGGTCTCAGAATGTTTCGTATCCAAAGTGGTAGGCAAAAGTGTCAGAAACGGCCGTTTTTGGTACTTTTACTCAATGAGGGCGCCACTTGGCCTTAAGCGCATAACACGATAGATACAGTTTGTTCAAATGACTTCGTTATTTGTTTCTCTAAAAACTTTAGTCTAAACGAACTTCCAGTCACAATAATTGCGTTTAATAATTCATAAGTTGAGATAGTAAAGCCCCAAGTGACGGCAAATTTATTCGCTGTTTTGAATAAAATTTGAATCGTTTGATAAGGCATTTGAAATAGCTATTGAGGTCCGTCTGCAATTAGCAGGAAATTTCTTAAAGCTCTTGCGGCAACTTTGTTCCGGCTGGCGTCCAAACTGATCAAGTCGGCGGTAGCACGTCGCGAGTTCGTAACACTCATTAATTTCTTTGAAGTCTCGCCTCCAGCCGACAACTTCCTCGGCTCTTTCTCACCAACAATTATTAAGAAATTACTTCTGCTTCATTATTGTAGGAGTACGCACGCTCGCGCTCGTTAGTCGAGCCCTTCCGAATGAACACATCGTGGTGCCCTGATTGAATGTTTTTGTTTTGTATCCCTACGTGCGTCCGTATCTATGGCTGCAACACCCGACCTACCTGATTATGAAACATAAATACCAGCTTCAAAGTATCCATAGTTCAGCTTCCAAGCAGTTGTTTAAAGTTTCGATATTCAGTTACCGACGCAGAAATAGTTGGTAGTTGATAAGAATGTTAACGGCTCCCATTACTGAGTAATTGATATAAGGTCAAACTGCAAGACCAAGTTCCAGCGAAACCGCGGCGTTGCAGCTGCTGGAAACGTTGTTAGCTACGTTATTCAATAAACTTTTAATCGTATCAACTCGACTTTCCAATCAGGCTAAACATGCCCCGGACTAAGTCGGGCTGAAAGTTTTACTAACAACATAACTTGCGCTTCAATGATTCGTTGATTTTGTTAGTTTCGTGTAAAGTTCGTATAAACACACATTGACGAAAGTTCTGAGAAGTGATCCATCAAACATAAATTCTGGTAGTTCAGCAGGCATAGCTTTTATTGTCTGTCAAGTTCAGTGATGCTCAGTTCGAATTATTACTATAGCTGAACCCTCGGCACATTCAACGCTTTTACATAATAGTAGATTATGCACCAAGGGGATAAAGCAATGCCTAGGGGTAGCGAATCATCATTCTCCTGCCCTTATCCCAATTTATTTGGGGTCGGCGCAACATGTCTTTTTCTTCTATACTCCTCTATTAGTCGTCATCTCTGTAGTCACCCCTTTTTTACCCATATCCTCTTACACAGTCCAACCATCGTTTCTTTGGCCTTCCCCTACTCTTATAGCCATCCACATCCATACACAAGACTTTCCTCACGACATTTTCTTCATTCCTCCGCATCACATGCCCATACCACGACAACCGATTTCCACACAACTTTTCAGTCAGCGGTGCCACTTTCAGACTTCCTCTTATATACTCATTCCTAATTCTATCCATGCGCGTAACACCACACATCGCTCTTAGCATTCTCATCTCAGCTATACATGCAATTGCTTTTCATTCATCCCTTTTGTGGCCCAACATTCTGACCCATACAAGATAGCAGGTAAAAAAAATGAATAAAATCTGAAAATGAGTTACCGCACCCCTGGGCACTCAGGCAGGGAAGGAACAGGGGTGGGTTTTAGTCAGTAAGACTCTGACACGCCCTCCCGCTCCACCCAGAGCGGGAGAAGTCATTGGATGATTCCCAAACCCCCCCGCCTCAATAAAAAAAAAAGCGGATAGCAGTGTATTACGTCTGGGGTGGAATATTGAACCCTGTGCGTAACTAGGGTCTCTAGAATTAACTTCCTAGCGAAGCGAGGGAGTTATGTAGAGTCCTGAGTGAAGCGAGGGGTTCAAACTGCCCAAGACGAAGACAGGCTTTATCTCAGAGCATACTCCACTTTTCACACCTTCTGCGACACAATAAAAAGTCAGGGCTCCATAAATTAAGTATTTATTTTGTAATTAATATAAATCAAAAGTCAATATTGATGTTGGACACATTAGTTCAGTTGATGGAAGGATAGATAAACTTTTTTGTTCAGTACATTTATGGAAGTTGTGGTGGAGTTTATTTAAGTACTTAAAGGAGTAGAAATTTGTATTTGGGTGTCATTTTGGATCGTGAACGTTGGTGACAAATGTCCTGACGCAAAAAATGTAGAAACTTGCATTTGGGTGTTATTTTGGATCGTGAACGTTGGTGACTAGTTTTCTGATGCAAGGTTTTTTTGATATCGATGGCTGTGGGGAAAGGGGTTCAAGGATCCACAATATTTGACGATGTTTTTTGATGGATGTTCTCGTTAAATACGGCAACTAATTTTATTCTTATTCTGCATTGAATTTTCAATATAGTCCTCCGCTACTGCATCGGATTTTTGTCAACACGAATATTGCAATAAAATTCACTGAAAATCACAGCACACCATCTTTTCTTTTACATTCTTTGAATTCACGCCTTGTTTCTTTTTTTTTTGAGTTCTGTATAAGGTGGCCAGTTCGCTTTTCGAACAAACCTATTTGTAATGCCATGAGGGCATATTTTTTAAATTAGAGTTTTCCACGAGTTTCCACACGAGTTTGATGTTCCATATTTAAACCACTTTACTCCCTTGGAAGTTTCACAAAACTTTGCCTCACTTAAGAGGTAATGCTTTACTTTACGTTAAGATTGCATGATATATGTAATTGGATTTTGTCGAGCATGTGATGTGAAATAGTAGATTATACAAGTGAAAAAAAGGGAATTTAATTCGAGGGACTAAGTTGGATCTCGAGAGCAGCAAAGGATTCTAGAGAAGGATCC
The DNA here is from genome assembly GCA_951329385.1 of Polia nebulosa. NCBI lineage: Eukaryota > Metazoa > Arthropoda > Insecta > Lepidoptera > Noctuidae > Polia > Polia nebulosa. The sequence goes on along the minus strand of OX589593.1, from coordinate 15,127,746 downwards.
CGAGTGTAGCGAGGTATTCTACATTAGAATCCTGAGCGGAGCGAGGGATACAAGGACCGAGATGAATTAATTTTATTCACGAGTTGTGTACTCTACTTTTAACCATTGACTGCGAGAAAATAAATAGTAGCATAGTATTTTTTATTTTATAATCGGTAATATGAGAACAAAGGATTAATTTGTAATAAACCAATAAAAAAAAATGTTTTTTTATTAAAAACACAAAATTTTTATTCAATCAATGAGTGCCATAAAAATGCATTTTTTACATTTTCAAATTTACTACTCTAATACTCTTTGTCATGACGTGTTGGCTGTGTAAATAAAAGTACAAAGCATAGATACGCTGATCACTGATCAGTTGACAGTTGATACTTTATAGTTTCAAAAAAACTTTTTACTTTATAGTTTAAATTCTTTTTCTTTCTTTTCTTTCTTTTTCTTTCTTTACACAGCCGTATGACGTATAACATAGCGGCTACTATTCCATGGTGTTAAAACACAGATTAAAAAAACTGAAAACTTGAATTTAATTTTAAAATTTATTTTGTTGTGTTATGAACTAAAACTAACATTTTCCGACTGCTTTTTGCCTAAGCTATCTCAATAATGTATTTCTCATATACAGGGTGTAACGGAAAGGTGTGGTCATATTTTAAGAACTGCATCTGCCCATCGGTATAAACCACTTTCTTCAAGAAAACTTGAGGAAATTAAAAAAAAAAAATACTTTCTATACATGTATTGATCAGCTGATGATAAGTTTGTATGGATGTCCAATTTTTTTTTGGGAATTTTCTATTTTTTCTTAGAGAAAGTTGTTTATTTCCATGGGCAGAACCGGTTCTTAAAATAGGACCACACCTTTCCGTTACACCCTGTAGAGTAAAATACCTTAGAGCTCCATTTAGCCAGCCAGTATGTACTTTCAGCACGTTTTATTTATTTTTGTACATCTTTATTATATTCGTGCTTGTTCCAAATTCAAAATGTTTTTATTCACTCAGTGACTAAAAGAGAATTTTATTTTCTGTTAACGATGAATAAAATGCCCTTTTTCGAGTGGCAATGGTAATAGTTATAAATTATGATAAGTTGTGTAGTAGATGCGGTAAGTTGGTTTTTACAAACGAGTAGACGAATGTAAGCCCGAGATGAAGTCGAGGGCTTACCATAATCACGAGTTTCTAAATACCAATCCGCACGTGTATCATACAACGTTTTTCAACACATTTGCGAGAAAACAGTACCTACAATAGGTAATGAAAAAAACTTTTGTCTTTGTTGTGAAACATCTTTTGGCGCGGCTTGGCAGTAAATTAGACTCGAATGTTGAGATGAAAAACGGGATGACGCCGTGGTGCCACGAAGTCCCCACTACGCTACCGCTTTCAACTCCATTCTCCCTAGAAACATCTATGTGAAAAAAAAGTAACACAACAACAACAGCTAACAACAAACACAACAACAACCAACAATACCAATAACAACAACTAGCAACAACAACTACCACAACTAACAACAACAATCAACAAACAACAACCACAACTAACAACAACAACAACCAATAAAAACAACAACAACCACCGACAACAACAATACCACCAACAACAACATTAACAACCAACAAATAACAACCACAAACAACAACAACATTAACCTCAACAACTAACAACAAACACAACAACCACCGACTATAACAATACTACCAACAATAACCACCAACAACAACAATACTATCAACAACAACCACCAACAACAACAACCAACAACAACCACAAACAACAACCACAAACTACAACAACTAACAACAACAAACACAACAACAATAACAAAACAACAACTAACAACACCCAACAACAACAATAAGATTACCAACAACAACCAGCCACAACAACTACCACAACTAACAACAACAACCAAGACCAACAACCAACAACAACAACCACAACTAACAACATCTAAAACAACAACAACACTACCTACAACAACCACCACAATCAACAACAACATTAACAACTGACAAACAACAACCACAAACAACAATAACAAACAATAACAACTTACAAATTCAACAAACTACAACAATAACCAACAACAACAAACCACAATAACAAACACAACAACCAACAACAACAAACACAACAACCAATAACATTACCAATGACAACAACCAGCAACAACAACTACCACAACTGACAATAACAACCAAGAACAACAACCAACAACAACAACACTACCAACAACAACCACCACAATCAACAACAACATTAACAACCACCAACAACAACAAACAACAACATACAACTTCAACAAACTACAACAACAACCAACAACAACAAACAACAACAACAACAAACAACAACAACAACAAACAACACAACACTAACAACAACCAACAACATCAACAAACAACAACAACCAACAACATCAACAAACAACAACCAACAACCAACAAACAACAACAACATCAACAAACAACTACCAACAAACAACAACAACAACCAACAACATCAAGAAACAACCAAAACAACCAACAACAACCACAACCAACAACAAAAACCACAACTAACAACAACCACCACAACCAACAACTACAACACAAAACAAAATAGAAATTCTTAAATTGTTTTTTTATGGAAATAAAAAAAAAACCGTAAAGTATACGCACAGTTTTACCGCACGCTATACAACGGAGCGTGTGGTAAAATAGGTACTAAGGTGTGAGTACCTATTTTACCGCACGTCCATTATAGGGTGCGTAATTTTTATCTTTCGAACTATGTATACAGGCTTCGAAAATGCATTTTTTGAGCAAAAGTGTTGAAATAGTTATTTATGATATTAGTGCGGTAAGTTGGTTTTCACAAACGAGTAGACGAACTACCAATACCACGAGTTTGTAAATACCAATCCGCACGTGTGTTATACAACGTTATTCAACACATTTGCGAGAAAACAGTACCTACAATAAATAGGTGATGAAAAAAACTTTTGTTTTTGATGTGAAACATCTATTGGCGCGGCTTGGCAGTAAAACCGACTCGAATGTCGTGCCACAAAGCCCCCACTACGCTGCCGCTCTCGACTCCCTTCTCCCTAGAAACATCTATGCGAAAAAAAGTTACACAACAAAAACCAACAACAACTACTAACAACCAACAACAACAAACAACGACAACAATTAACAACAACCATAACCAATAACAACAAACAACAACAACCAACAACAATTACAACAACCACCAACAACAATAACAACAATCACCACCGCCACCACCAACAACAACATAAACAACAAACCACATCAACAACCAACAACAACAAACAAAAACAACCAACAACAACAAAAAAAAAAACAACCAACAACAACATAAACAACAAACCACATCAACAACCAACAACAACAAATAAAAACAACCAACAACAACAAAAAAAAACAACCAACATCAATAACAACACCAACCAGCAACAACAACAACCAAAAACAACATCTACAATAACAACACTACCTACAACAACAACATTTACAACATCCAACTACAAACAACATCAACAACCAACAACAACCAACAAATACAACCAACAACACTACCAACAACAACCACAACCTACAACAACAACCACAACTAACAACAACAACAGTAACAACAATCACCACAACCAACAACAACATGATTTTTATGGACTTTAAAAAAAACCGTAAGGATACGCACGGTTTTACCGCACGCTATACAACGGACCGTGTGGTAAAATAGGTACTGAGGTGAGAGTACCTATTTTACCGCACGTTCCATTGTATGGTGCGTAATTTTTAACTTTCGAACAATGTATACAGGCTTCGTAAATGCATTTTTTGAGCAAATGTGTTGAAAAAAATATTTTACGTAGTTTTAAGTGATTTCTTTTAACATAAAACATTTCTTAGTGTAACTTGAATTAAAAAAGAGCGATAGGAAATAAACGTGGACGTCATAGTACAAAAATAATGGTTTGGTATTATTATTTAACGCTGTTTCCGTTTCCGTCTTCCGCCATAGTTTCACGGAAGCAGCACTAATCTTAATATATTTGTCGGAACCGCTCTAATTGAACAATGTTTAGATTACAGAAGAACAAAATTGCGTTGTGTCGAGCGGCGGAATTACAGCCATTGGGGAAACCAAATTAATTACACAAACAGACTCGTACGCAACACATACAGTTCGTGACAAGTTAGAGCTTATGCTCATGACGGAATCTGAGCAATGAAGTTAAACATAATTGAGACGTCGCAATGCCCCGCGGGCGGCGCGGCGCGGCGCACACCCGGTAACGAGGCTCGCACCTCGCATACGAAACACCGCCTCGTCTCACGACGCCGACCTCCGCCATCGCAACGTGTTTACACAACAACAAATTTGTGTTATCCAACATGGCCCATCCACATTAAGCTATTCCATGAACACACAAACACACGCTACTGTTTAAAGATGATGTTCCCGTGACTGTACGAGTAGTACGACTCTCTCTGTGTAACGCGTGTTGTCATTAGCAAGATGATTCTTATTACTCCATTTCGCAAATTTATCACTGCGGCAGACGCGTTTGGTGGCGAACAGAGAGATTTATGGGAGATGTCGACGTCAAATGGCAGAAAGCGATTGAAATAGTCCAATAGTAGAAATAGTGTAGAAGTGAAAAGCCATGATTTACTATATTTATGCACTATGATTTAATTACTAAAATAAGCACATTTAATACAGTTCACTGTACGAGTACTGTTTTCCAACCAAATAAAGCGTCGTAATTAAGCGTTGGTTTTGAAATAATTGTACTACCAGAATAAACTAACCGCGAACATGGAGCACTTAACTCAGTTAGTGGGCTCACAAGGGTTACATATCACATATCTTAACGCTACATTAATTAGCAATGAAAGTGGGAAATCGTATATCATGCATTACTGCGTAAAATCGTCCATGTTGATCGCAGTTAGATTGCAAGTGGGAGGCTGTGGACGTGCCAATCTATGCTGTTTGCTCCCCACTCGTCCCTATGAGATTATAACTCGAGCGACCGATCTCACCACGCCGCATTTCAACCCATTAGACCGGCTTCAATATTATATTTCATTGTGGTATTTCTCGTTGGATGCCTTACTTTGTACTGGGTAAAGCTGGACTAACTCGACGATTCAAATTCTTAAATAAAGTGTTATACGCAGCGTTTTCTAAATGAAAAGTTTATTATAACCTGTACTTAATAACTTTAGAATTCTGTTTTGATTTACAGTGTCTGGTATGCCGATAAATTATGCTGGAGATCTTATCTATTTTATGTGTTGTAGTCGAAGAATAGTTCATTAGTAGAAATTTGCGTCTCGCATATTTTAACGGAGATAAACGGGAAATAAATGAAGTCATTTTAGTAACTTTTATGATGATTTTCTGTGCGTGATTAATTAACATTTAATTGATGATTTAATTTTTTTTTATTTAGACAAAAGTAATTTGTTAGCTTTTCCCGGGATTTTTCTCCTGTTAGGCCACAAGAGAGAAACCCAGGGAAAAGCTCCCGCACAAACTGTGCATTTATACCGGGATAAAAAGTGGCTACTCAGCAGTAATACAGCTTTTATCTGTGAAATATTTTGTTAATCTTAATTGGACCAAATTTCCACATCTTTTACAAACAGTACTGCCTCTTTATTAGTTTATTTAGATTTCCATTTATCATCATTTCATCATCATCATTCTCCTGCCCTTATCCCAATTTATTTGGGATCGGCGCAACATGTCTTTTTCTTTCATACTTGTCTATTAGCCGTTATCTCTCAAGTCACTCCCTTTTTACCTATACCCTCTTTCACACAGTCCATCCATCGTTTCTTTGACCTTCCCCTACTCCTATAGCCATCCACATCCATACTAAAATAAATAAAAATAAAACACCCTTTTATTAAAATTAACTTAAAAAATATAAAAAAATATGGCGTCGAAAAACTTCTACGCATTGCTGTCGACTGGTATAATATATGATATTTATTTAACTTTTTACGCACATACAAGCACAGAGGCCAAAACACACAGCCAAAAAACCGGCAGTGTTGCCATTTAGCGTACTTACTGTACTCTTTTGTGTTTTTAAATGTTCGCTTTTCTTTTAAACGTTGGGGTTTTTTATTATTTAATTGATATCTTGTATAACTATTTATATAGTTCAGTAATTGTTAAATAATATTTCGATTTCTGTTTTGAAATAGGGATACTCCTGGGACTTGTTTTCAGGAAAGTTTTTGCTCTTCCCTTAATAGCAAAAACCTCCCGTCATCTGTCACGTTCGAGTAAAATAATAGACGTTACGATACTGGGGTGTCACGCATTCACGACAATGACTGACATTCGATTCCGTAGCTTTATTTATCCAAGAGGGTTCCGTACCTACCTGTGAATGAACGGTTTATTATATAAAATGGTTTTACGTTTTGAAATGCTCTCATGAATGCGTTGTAATGTATTGACTATAGTTGTTGCCTTTTAGCATGGCGATAGCGGTCAATGACAGTGGGCTACATTTATTATTATTCTTATTTTAATGAACAAAAATATAGGTAAAGCCGTCCCGAATCGACATATATGTTGTGAGACATTTATGCCAAAACGGAAAAAAAACTATGTCGGTACTGTTACGAGCTGGGTATGGGATAAATTATTTTACACCAATTAATTTACTAAATATCCTTTATTAACTCAACAACATAAACACAAACACTAATTCGCTAATAATCACTATTCTCTTCGTAATCGCTTGTATTCACATCCGTTCGCATCCGTAATCGAAATCAGACTGACCCACTCGCCCGCCGTCCGGCCTATTTATACGGTCATGGAAGTTTCCAGAACATTGTCGAACTATCCTATACTGGAATATTCTAGAAACATCTATGAACTTCTATACAGTACCACAATGGAATGTTCTCGAACCTAGTGGAAACTTCTGGAAACTTCGACCACATTCTCGAACGTTCCAGAGTAATACGGTCGACGTAACACTGCCCCCTCCTTAGACATGCTCGTCCCGAGCATCATTAGTCCCGTAGTATCGCGCCAAACGGTCTACATGGACAATCTTAGGCGCACCTCGTGGACCCTTCTGTATTCGGTAGGTGACATCGTTGATCCTGGTCACGATTCGGTATGGTCCATCCCATTTTGCTTGCAATTTGGGAGACTTCCCTTTGCTGCGCACTGGGTTATGCAACCACACCAGTGAACCTTCGTCAAAACCTCTATAGTTTGCCTTCCGGTCGTATCGGGTCTTCATCTTATCAGACATTTGTTGGCCGGATTGTCTGATATGGTCATATACATCATTCAACTTGGTACGCAAGTCATTCGCATAATCGGTTACACTGCGTGGGGCATCAGGGGGGGTTCCGGTGATTAAATCTGCAGGCAACCGTAATTCCCTTCCAAAGTTCGCGAAGGCTGGTGTCACAGTCGTACTTTCGTGAACTGCACTACGGTAGGACAGAAGAAATGGCTGTATGTGCTTGTCCCAATCCCTTTGCCTGCTTTCCACAACTTTTGCCAGATATCTCTCCAACGTTTGGTTGAAACGTTCTACCATTCCATCAGATTGCGGATGGTAAGAAGTGGTTCTGGTTTTGTGAGTTCCCATCAGTCGACAAGTCTCCTGGAAAACTTGTGATTCAAAATTCCTCCCTTGGTCGCTGTGAATTTCCAAGGGTACTCCAAAACGACAGAAGACTTCCTGAACCAATTTATCTGCGACTGTTATTGCTTCCTGGTTGGGAATGGCGAAGACTTCTGGCCACTTTGTGAAGTAATCCATGACAACCATAAAGTACTTGTTTCCGTTTTCACTTTCCGGAAATGGGCCTGCAACGTCTAGTGCTATCCGTTCCCAGGGGGCTCCCACGTTGTATACTTTTAAAGCACCTCTGCTGCGTGTTTGAGGTCCTTTCACAGCCGCACAACTGATACATTTGCGACACCAGTCCTCAACATCCTCTCGACAATAGATCCAGTAAAATCGCTCTCGTATTTTCAGTAGAGTTCTTTTTATCCCCATATGTCCTCCTGAACATCCATCATGGTATAGCCGTAAAACATCCGGTACTTTGGCTTTGGGGACAACAATTTGTAGATGACAGTTGTCTCCTCGAGCGTTTTCCCATTTACGGCACAAGACTTCATCCTGGATTACCAAGCTGTTCCATTGTGCCCAATAACTTTTCGTGGTTGAATTCAACGCCGCAACATCACTCCACTTGGGTTTAGGAGCACCAGCTTTAATCCAGTCGAAGATCGGTTTGAGGTCCGTGTCATTTTGCTGAGCAAGCTGTAGGGTTTCCTTCCATTCATTACTAAGATCCACTCTTAGCATCCTCACGGGCACTACCTCCTTAGTCTCTTGCCTGGTACAGTGCTTACAATCTTCTGGGCAAGGTCTTCTAGACAGTGCATCTGCGTTACCGTGAGTTCTCCCACTACGATGTTCAGTAACGAAGTCAAACTCTTGTAGTAGTTCGATCCATCTTGCCACTTGTCCTTCTGGATTCTTGAATTGTAATAACCACTTTAATGCAGCATGGTCAGTTCGCAATTGGAATTTCCGTCCAAGCAAATATTTACTGAAGTGCTGCAATGTCCTTACTACGGCGAGTAGCTCCCGTCTCGTAACGCAGTAATTTCTTTCCGGTTTGGATAAAGATTTGCTGTAGTAAGCTATAACAACTTCTTGGTTTCCTTTCCGTTGAGACAACACGCCTCCAATTCCAGTATTACTTGCGTCTGTGTCAACTATGAAGTCATTTTCAGTGTCAGGATATCCCAGAATAGGTGTATTGCACAGACGTTTCTTTAATTCCTGAAATGCGATGTTACAGTTCTCGTCCCAACAGAATTGCTGCTTCTCCTCAGTGAGTTTGTGTAAAGGTTTTGCAATGTCGGCAAAATTCTTGACAAACCGCCGATAGTAGGAGCACAAACCCAGAAATGCTCTGACCTGCGTCTTGTCTTTCGGAACTGGCCAATCCTTGACGGCGACGATTTTCTCTGGATCTGTCTGAACACCTTCCTCCGAAACTATGTGTCCTAAAAAGTTCACTTGTCGTCTGAAAAATGAGCACTTTTTCGGACTTAATTTAAGATTTGCCGTCCGGATTTTTGACAGCACTCGATTGAGATTTTGAAGGTGATCTTCAAATGTACGGCCCACGATAATAATGTCGTCTAAATAGACAAGACATGCGTCTCCGATCAATCCGGCAAGTATTTGCTCCATTAGCCTTTCAAACGTCGCAGGAGCATTGCACAATCCGAATGGCATAACATTAAACTGCCATAGCCCCTTTCTTGTTGAAAATGCAGTTTTCTCCTTATCCTTAGGGTCTATTTCCACTTGCCAGTAGCCACTTTTCAAGTCTAGCGTGGTAAACCACCTCATTCCAGTCAGTGTATCCAATGTGTCGTCGATCCTAGGCAGTGGGTAACTGTCCTTTTTCGTGACGTCGTTCAATCGTCGATAGTCCACACAAAAGCGCGTGTTGCCGTCCTTTTTCTTCACCAGGACCACAGGAGAACACCATGGACTCGATGAAGGCTCTATAACACCATCCTTGACCATACCCTCAATCATCATTTCCACTTCCTTTTCACGTGCAACCGGCAATCTTCTTGGTCGTTGACGGATTGGTAACTCGATGCCAGTATTAATTTTGTGCTGAACCAGTCCTGTTCTTCCTATGTCAGCATCATTTGTAGAGAAAGAGTCGGCGTACTGAAGTAACGTCTTCTTAGCCTTATCCATTTCTACTTCCGTTAAATCGCAGTTTTCCAAAAGTGTTGACACGTCAAATTTCAAACGGAACACTTTTCCTGATGGTACACCTTCCATGAAGATTTCCTCTGTACCACACTTCAATACTCCTTGATCAACGTCGATCTCACAACGATGTTTCCGCATGAAGTCTAAACCCAGGATGCAATCGTCCACTATGTCAGCCACGATGACATTATGCCGATAAATTTTGTTACCTAATTTTAACTCCACCTCCTTCCTGCCTCGGACGCTTATGTGCTGACCGGTAGCTGTCAGTAATTGTATACGGTCGTGGTTATTGAAGAAGTCCCCAAGGAACCGACTTGCTAAGTGAGAATTGACGACCGTGTGAGAAGCTCCAGTATCTAACGTCAATTTGCATGGTTTTCCGTTGACTTCGCCTTTGATGATCAGACTATTTCCGTCATGGGCCTGTGAGATCGAGATCCTCGGGGCTCTTTCAATACCAGCCAGCACCCGCCCCCCAGTCCTGGCGTTTACTCGTTTCCCTGCTGTTGCTGGGCAGTCGTATCAGTTGCCCTTTCTTGCTGGGATTGATCTTCTCTCAGTGAGCTGCGCTTTGGACATCTTGACCGAAGATGACCCCTTTCTCCACAAGTGTAACATCTAGGGCTATATCCTTGCGGACGATCGCGTACAGGTGATGCCACAACCTCCCTGATACGGTGTGTTCGATGGTCTTGCCTCACTGCCTCTACTTCCAAGGCATGGGCCAAGGCGTCCTTCAGTGTCTCATGATGTCCAAGTCTTACAGCGGCTCTAACTTCCAAGTCACGTATTCCGTCGATGAACGCTTGTACCAGATTGCCATTGATGAGTGCAGGGGCGGACTGGTATGCTTTCCGAACCAACTTTTCAACTTCCAAGGCCCACTGCTGTAGGTTCTCGGCACTACGTTGAACGCGATCCCTTAACTTAGCGCGAAATACGTGCTCCAAGTGAGCGTCGCCGTATCTGGACTCTAACGCTTCCAGCAGTTGTTCGTAGGTCACATCCTTGCCAAGAGCCTCAAGTATGGTTAGGGCCTGGTCTCGGAGGCCTAAGGTGAGCGCGGTCATAGCTTGGTCTTTGGTCCACCCATTCGCTTTCATAACGGCCTCAAATTGAATTTTGTAGGCCGACCATGAAGATGTTCCGTCGAATGGCGGCACCTTAAATCCACGTGCCGAAGGTGCGGGAACCACTGAAGGCACAACCCCGTCTCCAGCCCTAAGTTCACCTAAAGCCTTTTTCACCCCGGCAATCTGAACTTCAGCTTCTGAGATGCGATTCTCATGCTGATGAACCTGCTCCTTCATCACCTTGAACTCTTTGCCAAGTGTTGAGTGAAGGTCTTTAATGAGGAGCATCTGCTCTTCTTGGCGGTGGGCCTGTAACTCTTCTTGGCGGCGGGCCTGCTCTTCTTGGCGGCGGGCATGCTCTTCTTGGCGGCGGGCCTGCTCCTCTTTATCTTGTCGAAGCTTCTCTTCCATTCGACGGACCTGTTCTTCTTGGCGGCGGGCCTGCTCTTCTTGGCGGCGGGCCTGCTCTTCTTGGCGGCGGGCCTGCTCTTCTTGACGGTGAGCCTGTTCCTGCAACAGCGCCATTAGCGCAGACAAGTCTGGCACCGCTGGTGCTGAAGAAACTTCACATGGGCCAGCGACTGGCTCTGTCGTAGGCTGAACACCACCCGACGTCTGTATCGGAGAATCTCCAAACCGCCTCTGATCCATGTCTTGCTGCCGTTGACTCCTTGTACGAATACCGTCCGTGTCGTCCTTTGGTAAAATTGGCATAATTTATCCCTCATTTCTGACACCAATTTGTTACGAGCTGGGTATGGGATAAATTATTTTACACCAATTAATTTACTAAATATCCTTTATTAACTCAACAACATAAACACAAACACTAATTCGCTAATAATAACTATTCTCTTCGTAATCGCTTGTATTCACATCCGTTCGCATCCGTAGTCGAAATCAGACTGACCCACTCGCCCGCCGTCCGGCCTATTTATACGGTCATGGAAGTTTCCAGAACATTGTCGAACTATCCTATACTGGAATATTCTAGAAACATCTATGAACTTCTATACAGTACCACAATGGAATGTTCTCGAACCTAGTGGAAACTTCTGGAAACTTCGACCACATTCTCGAACGTTCCAGAGTAATACGGTCGACGTAACAGTACTAATATCATCATTCTCCTGCCCTTATACCAAATTTATTTGAGGTCGACGCAAAATGTATTTTTCTTCCATACTGTTGTGTGATAGTTGTGGAATATTATTATTATTATTATTATTATTATACTCCTCTATTAGTCGTCATCTCTGTAGTTACCCCCTTTTTACCCATATCCTATTTCACACAGTCCATTCATCGTTTTTTTGGCCTTCCCCTACTCTTGTAGCCATCCACATCCATATACAAGACTTTCCTCACGACATTTTCTTCATTCCTCCGCATCACATACCACGACAACCGATTTCCACACAACTTTTCAGTCCTCGCGGTGCCTCCTAATTCTATCCATGCGCGTAACACCACACATCGCTCTTAGCATTCACATCTCAGCTGCATGTAGTTGCTTTTCATTTATCCCTTTTGTGGCCCAACATTCTGAACCATACAAGACAGCAGGTCTGAGCATTGTTTTATAAATCTTCCCCTTAAGTTTAAGGGGGATTCGGGAGTCGCAGATAGTTCCGGAGACCTGCCGCCGTTTCATCCATCAGGTGTTAATTCTGTGCTTAACAGTCCGATCTCTTTCGCCATCGCTTTGCACGAGTGAACCGAGATACCGAAAATCAGAGCAGACTGGGAGAAGCGCGCCATCTAGCACTGTAGCTTCAGAACTGGAGAGACCGCCGAAATCGCAGAACATGTATTCAGTTTTGGTTCTGCTTATTTTCAAGCCAACTTTTTCCAGCTTCTGTTGCCATTTCTCCAATCTGCTCTGGGTCTCAGGTCCATCATCACCGACCAGAACAATGTCGTCGGCAAACAGCATGCACCAGGGTGCCTCCTCCTGTATTTCCGACGTAAGAGCGTCCATAATCAAGTTCATAAGGACTTAAAGCCGACCCTTGATGCAAGCCTACAGTCACACTGAACTCATCGGTGTTGCCAGCAGCCGACCGGACGTAGGTACTAGATTGTCTGTAAATAGCACGAATTAATCTGTGTCCTGGCTAAAAGGGCCAATATCAATAATTACTATTTTCAGTAATGAGCATTAGAATAATGAACCAGTATGAATAGTTATTATTTGCGTGTTTTATTGTAGTATGGCAAAAATATTTTACTTTTATTTGATTAATGTTTTTAAGTTGATTTATGAATTAAATTCTAACTCTAGAAATAATTAGTATACTTGAAAATGTTAACTATTTAAGCCCCTTTAGCACTGATAATAATTATTATGTTAGTTCCTAGTCATGTATAAAATTAAAAAGGCCAATGCTATTTTTTCTGAAATTTAGTCACTGCTTATAATTTTTCTACGTCTGAACATGACATAAAATCCTTTGTTTCGGGGCCAGTCTCCAGCGATGCATAAAAAGGACGGCTAGATCGTTGAAAGTATTCTAGAAATGATTAAAAATCTCTTACTTTTGTTGCAGTGAGATTATTTTTGAATCCGATCTGTTCCTTTCGCGAGGAGAACATACTCCTAGGCGGGGCCTCCTGCGGTGACCGATGTAAACCACACCGCCGACGACGACGATGTTCCGGATGTGACCGATGTAGAGCTGAAAGTGGCGGTACGTAGGCTGAATGCCCAAAATACCGGCCCAGGACCCGACTGCTTACCTGGGAAAGCCTGGGTCCTAGCCGTGGAAGCTTTTGGGCCTCGACTAACGGGGCTCCTAAGCGCATGTTTGGAGAGGGGCCAGTTCCCATTTCGTTGGAAGAGAGAGAAACTGGTCCTCATTAAGAAGCCGGACGCTCAGTGGAATTTCCCTTCGCTTACCGGCCCTTCGTGCTGCTCGACGAGGTGGGCAAGCTCTTTGAAAGAGTAATTGCAGACCGCCTTGTCGGCCGGCTGGTGCGGGTGAGGCCGGATCTGGCGGAGAGCATTCCGCAGGAGGTGCTGTATGGTGAACGCCATCACGACGGGGGATGCACCATTGCATCCCCAGTCGTGAGGCCGGGGTGGGGTCGTTTTGGCGATGTCTCTAGACATCACACCAATACCTTCAATACCCTGCCCTGGAGTTTCATCAGGGAAGCAGTCCGTCCGTCCGGCCACCAGGGAGAGTGGTACCGACAACGCCCGGGTGTCACCACTGTGTGGATCGCCCGGAGGACACGGTGGAGCATACGGTGGAGGTTTGCCCCGGCTGGGCAGATAACCGCCGTGTAGGAGTAGAGGCGATCGGCGTCAGCGAACTCTCGCGCTCGGCCCTGGTCCAGGCCCTCGTATGGAGCGAGAGGGCATAGGCTTCTGCGAAGCAGTACTGCTCGTGAAGGAGGAGGCAGGACGCCGTGAGGGAGATTCAATCCTCGCGCTCTCACGCCCCTAGCCACCGCAGGAGACGCCGTGTTCGCCACCGAAGGCGCAGGCTTGCGGACGGCGAAAAATGGGCAGCTCGCCGTCCGATAAGGATCAGTCCCGAGTACTGCCTTAGTGCAAAATGGACCGATGTATGTATACATTGGCCTATTTTGGCTTTATTAAAAATAAAGCAACAAGCTATGATTGCGTCACAAAAAGGGCTAATATTAACTTTGGGCCTTTTAGTTCTTACTCTATTACTAGCAAAGTGGAAAAATATTATTCTTTTTTGCTAATCAGTATGAAAGCGCACACTACATTGGCTTTTTTAACATATTAACATTTGATAGATTGTTGATAAAATAACGCCCTTTTAGCACAAAAAAATATCATACATTTTCAACAAAGGCATTATAATCTCATTTCATACAAAAATGTACTTTGGCCTTTTAAGCACCAGGCCACAGCTCAACATACTTCCCAAGGCCCACCACAACCCATCCCGAGGTACCCTATCATATGCTTTCTCAAGATCAATGAACGCGTTTAGTTTACCTATTTTCTAGTATATCAGTACTAATAGGTAAACTAAAAGAAATAATATAAACTTTCTTAATTTTCACAGGAGTAAAACCAGGAAATAAATAAAAGCCTGGAATAAAGATGATACTAATCTAAAACCCGCATTAATGAAGCGCTTTCTTTCGAGTTCATTCTTTAGCGTTCTTTTTTTGTTTCCAGAGCTATAAATTTTTAAAACTACAATTGTCAGGCTTGTTCATTAACACTCTCTTCGTTGCATCTCTTTGGGTTCAAGCACTGCCTTGTGTAAGACTTTTATTTAATCATTGATACTTTACTATACACCCAAATAATATAAAAAAGTGGCCAATTGGCTGTTTATACCAGACTGCTCGAGAAGGAGGGTAATTTTATTATTTTTATTTATACCTATGTATGTATGTCTATTTCTTTGGCACGCCTTGTTGCCTAAATGGCTGGATGGAGTTCAACAAATGAGTTATCATTAAATTGGGTTTGACTGCTGAAGTACAATAAAGGCTATAATGAAGTTCAAAAAACGAAACAAAATTGCGACTCCGTTAGTTTAAATTAAAGTCACTAAATTGTAGGAAATAAGAAACATAAAAATTTACAAAAAATCCGACTGCCAGATACGACTAAAACGTTCAAAACAAGTTACTTTTCAAGTAATCCGATGCGCAGTTGGAGGTAGTTATTTCAGTTCAATTATAGATTTTTTTGCAAAGGGTAATCTCTGACAACCTTTGGATGAACTGAAAGAAAGGAGACTAGAACTACCTACACTTGGATACCTAAAAGCATAAAACACTAACTACACGTGTCATTGTGTATTACGTATCCAAGTTATATTAAACAAACACACACATGTTTTAATATGCATAATATAAATTGTAAACGTATGATAAAACAGAAGTAGAAATATAAATGTTAAACAGCGGAGTTTACTGCTCAGACTTATTTCGCGGAAAGTTTCGCGGATCGTATCTCGAGTCCTTAGCTGATTACACCCAGTTCTGTTGTAAAACTTAGTAATTTCTCCCAAACATACGCGGAATCAATCGATAATCTCCATGTTATCCTTGAAACTTTATAACAGATGGAAAAATACTGATTGGAAAGTTTATCCGATGTTCAATTATATTAAAGAGATGTGCCCTTCCTTACAAATGATACCGAAACTTTTAAATTAATCTGTCTACATAATACATCAAATCAAATTTCATGGCTACACTCTGAATAAACTTCGCGCTCCGTTAAATTAATACATCGTAACGCCAACGACCTTGTCTGAGGATTTTACCCAAACATTCAAATTAATATTAGAGCCATCCTCCACTGTTGGATTTAATCCACTAGAACAATAACATTGTTAACATTTCATCGTCGTCGGTTAGCTGTGCGTCTACAATATTTAGTACTGCTTAATTAATTAAATTAAGCCGCTGGTTGAGGAGTAGGTGCCATTATTATGATTAATAATGTACACACGGTGTAAGGGCCGGGCTACGCTCGGCACTCGAGCTCACGAGCGGCTGTTTGTCGACGCGCCTGGCTTGTCACGTGTGTCGACACCTCGCCTACTTTACTGCAATCACCTATTGATTGCCGATATTAAATAGGTAAGTGGTAATTAACGTTCGGTTCGGCGGTAAGCAGGCTTGTGTGTCCATGACCGGGCTATGATGGCCTGAATTAGCACAAGCTGCGCGTTAGATTCTATACAATATGTAACAAAAACTCTGTTGTTCCTTTTAAGGATGTGTACATTTACCTACAAGCACAACATAGTTGAAATAATAATTTAAAAAAATTAAACATTGGCTAGTCGAGAGGTCAAAATCAAATAACTATTAAAATCGACACATTCAAAAAAATTTTTAGATTATCTGATTTTACAAGTACATCTTTATTTCGCTAAATAGCTTACGGGTTTCGCAATCGCTTCATGCAGAATTGCAAAGGTAAGTAATCAGTTAGACATTACAAATATTAATAATTAAATATTTATTTTAAGTGTTTTTGAACAGTTTTTTATAAATGACTTGCTTTATTATGTTTGCATACCGATTCTTAAAACGTGGGAAGAAGGAACAACAAGGGTTTTTGTTACATACTGTATAGCGATAGCCACACATAACCTCATCGTGTTCGGTTAGACTGACATACAGATAGCTTCTTTCTTTCTTTTTTTGGCTCGCTCGCGTGGAATTAGTAGTTCTCCCGTTATAAACTTTCAACCGGAAAGAGTATGTAAGGATCGTAGCTTAAAAAAACATAATCGCTCACAATGTGCCTCATAAAAAGGCTTACGCGTAAAGTCACCCAAAGGGTAATGGAGAGAGTTATGTCTAGAGTTTCGTTGCGTGACCAAATCAGGAATTAAGTCATCCGCAGGGGAACCAAGGTTACCTATATAGTCCAAACAATCGCCGTTACACACACAACTGAAGTGGCATTGGGTAGGGCACATTACTTGGCCAACAGATGGTTGATGGGACCGGAAGGTTCTGGAGTGGTGACAGCGTTCTGGAATATACAGCACTGAAAGGCTTCCCACAAGGTGGACCAATGATCTAGTTAGGTAATCCAATGGATGCGAGATGCACAGGATCGGTCTTTGTAACGACACTTGGGGGTGGCCTATTTCCATCAGTGGACGTCTTTAATCTAAAATATTGATGAATGATATAGTATACAGTTTTGTCAACGCCACAACCCATAAGGATTTTTCACCTCGATGATATTTCTCTGCAGAGTTTAAGCCGAGATCCGTTACAGAACTCAGGCGGTGTTAATTCCAAAGTAGTAAAATCGGGACACTAACTTCAGCTGGATGACGTACGCTGGTAGTTTACTTGATGTTAGCGAATTCAAATACTCTACACAACAAATCACCCCGTCATCTTGCTCGACAATGTCGGGTATTTTTGAAAGAGTCACTGATGCTCTGGCACAAGCAACTGACTAAAACCCAAAGTTACGTTACTTTGAAACGTCCTCTCGCTTCGACCAAAGCAGGATAGGTTATTTTATGACACCCCACACAAAAAAAAAAATCTTGCTGCACAATAGTATTTATAGAGGCGTATAACACTTCGTTCTCTTTAATTTGCGAGGGAATGCTCGTGCGGATTGCTGCAGCTTGTATTAATCATTTTTAGACGACTTTTAAATAGCCCGATCACACATGCAAGAATTTTCTTGGTGCGGAATTCGACTGACATCCCCGTACATCACACAAATCAGTTCTTTTGTAGTGGGAACTACTCTACCGAGAGTCTCTGGAAGGGTGCCTCCACCAAATTTTGAAACCTGAGAGGGGCCCGTGTCATTAAATACACCTCTTTGCTTATTTCACGTACAGTACGCCAGTTGGCAGCACTTTGTCATGCATGCGGTACTTCGCAAGCTGATCTTGCCCATATTTAAAAAAATGCCAAGTCCGTGGTATGGCGCAGATTTTCTAAACGTTCTGTGTCATATTCAGGATCGGTATAGTATAGTATAGGGATTCCGTTGTCCGTACTTAGACTCTCATTTGGTCCATTGTGCGTGGGGGGTCCTGGCTTACATAGCCAGCCTAACTCCGCCCAGAAGCACAGAAGCTTCCTGGGAGCTTCACAGGTTTCGCAGAGCGACCTCACTGTGCCGAGGATTTGTGCACGTTGGGTAGCCACGGCCTCGCATTCCAGGATGACGTGAGCAACTGATTCCTCAGCGTCAAAGTAGCCTCTACAGGAAGGGCTGTCCGTGGCGCCTAGGTTTTCAGTCTTCAGGATCGGTAAAAGTACGTTCTTAAATGGACGTTCAAATGCATGACCGTTGGGTTTTGGTCATGTATAAGAAGGCCAGTGTCCGCCAAACTATAATACCTCGCCTGTGCTAATGTAGAGACCAGACTGGCAATTGGTCACGTCTCGACCGATCAGTACTCTGTAAATACTACGTATCCTGGTCGCTGCTCTTGTTTGCATATCTATTTACAAAAAATGTATTTAATTTAATCGAAGGAATAATATCGATGGTAACAATTTTTAACCTTTTCTCTATTTTTTTAATGTCTCTAAAAGGTTGTAAGAATGGTATTGTAATTCAGTCCTGAAATCAACGCGCTACGATCTTTGGTGATATAATAAATCAAAATAGGGGTTCTTAAATACACGTCATTGTTGATTGATTGGCTCCTTGTAGATGATAGCGTGATTATTTCAATTTTAGAACTTAAATTCGTAAAGTTATGTAATAAATTAATAATGTAAAAAAAAATGTGTATAACTTTTCGCCACTTCGATTTTACTATATGTTTTGGTTAGTTTTAACAAAAACATTTTGAAAAACATCGAATTAAAATGATGATATTTTTTATGCAACTGAATCGGCTTAGTACTTTTTGCGCCAAGTGAAACCATCGCTCCACAATTTTATTGTTTATTATAATCGGAACAGAACAGGTTTACCGAGATAAGAATAGTTCTAACGGAATGAGATTTTTCTCACAAACCAGCTTTCCCCCTTTTCCCTCCGATAGGGGTTGATTATGAAAAATTCGTTTGACCCGTTAGAATTACTTTACTTTTCCTATTTATACAAATTTTTGAGTTAATTGAAGCAAGCAAAAAATTATTCCATAAAGACTTCAACACCCACTTTCACCCCTTTAGGGGGTGGTTTTCAAAAAATTAAAAAAGATGTAATTCTTACTTTTTAATCAAAATTATTCGTGTCGAGTTTTAACTTTATCGAACCAAGCGTTAAGATTCTTCCATACAAACTTTAACACATCTAAACCCCCATTTGGGGGTAGTTCTGGCAAACTAATTATGTCGAATCTTTATAATTACTTAGATACACATGTTTTTGCTAAGTTTTAAGTTTTTAAACCCAAGTAGTAAGATTTTCATAAAAACTTCGACCCCCTATAGTACCCCTTTAGGGGTGAAATTTCCAAAAATCCTTCCTTAGTGTGTCTATGTGCAAAATATCAAGTCTCTAGGTCCAGCGGTTTGGGCTGTGCGTTGATATACCAGTCAGTCAGTCAGGACTTTGAATTTTATATATACAGTTTAACGAGGCCTCGTCGTGTGATACTGTATACATACACAGGATGATTCAAACGCGAAACTTTGTCGTTTATACGCCTTTGTTCACAATCTGCTGTTTGATTTGTGTTTTGTATTCTTTTATAGATGACTATTATATCCGTCCGTGAACTGCATTTGTAAATGAATACAAAAGATTGATGTACCTTGAAAGTTTGTTGTTGAACTGTTCTTTGCCATTATCTGATAAATAAAACATCCGATAACTCCAGCCTAATGGCTAAGCTCGAAGTTGAAATCCTATGCTATTAAAGTAAGTGTTAAAACCACTCTGAACATAAGCCTACTTAGTGTAATTGGCAAAGTTAATCGGAATATTAGTAATGGGCGTCACATGACATACTAATGTTCAGTTTTGTTAATACATGCAATTTAAAACTTTAATGTTTTAACATTTCTTATTGTCTTTTAGTTTGGGGTTGTGTATGAAATGCTTTCACAAGTATCGTCAGCACTGAGCACGTCACATGGGAGCCAGTGCTCGATTTTATCTGTGTTTTCATTTGCTCGATGCCCTCGTCCGCTACGACGACGCTACGAATACTACGATGCTACGACACCGTTGTAGCCGCTCGTAGCAAACGTTTCCAGGGCTGAAAGCTTTGCCACTCACTAAACGGTATTATCTACCCACAGGGACTTTACATGGACATTCAATCTTCTTCTCATTCAAGTCCTATTTAAATTTTAAGGTATTGCTATGAACGCGTAAACTCAAGATGGAAGTTTGTAACATTTAATATCCATATTTTAATGAAGGCTATTTAACTGTAGTAAATTAAAAATAAACCTCTAACCTTTACTCTATAAAATGCCTTAGGATTAAAAAAAAAAACAAAGAAAAATCTACCTTTGATAATTCATCGTGTTTTACGCAGAATTTTCTCTTTATCTCTTTGTAAAATGTTTATGTTTCAGCTTATTTGCTCTGGCTTATGTTGTACTGTAAATTCGTAGAAATAAAATTAATGGTGGCAGCCCTATGAATGCAATTTAAGAATGCGACTCGATAATGATAGTTTTAGTCGGTGTTTGAACAATCAATTGGAGCTAGATTTATTGTTGGAACCGTTTACTGTTTTACATAACAACGAGATTTGTTTCGATGCTATAAATGTATTGTTTCATAGTACTCCAGGGAAATAAAACAGACTATGAAAGCTATTCGATTTGACATAAAATTATCATGCGGTATCATATTTTTTTTTTAAGTTAGATACAAAATATGGAAATATTACTTAGGTGGAACGAAAGATATTTCACGATGATAAAACAATATACAATGAGTTTTTAAGGGTTCTTTACTTCAAAAGGAAAATACGGAAAGTTCATGAGATCACTCTTGCATCCGTCCGTCTGTCATTTTTTTTGTAAGGGCGACGTGAAATTGAGGATTTTTAGGTAAGAGGTTAGGTGTTAGTGAGATAAAAATCTGACTAAAAACGATATTTACTCAAATTGTTGGAATACCGAATACTAAAGACAGTTCTATTTGAAAAGGTACAGTAATCTATTATTAATACCCACCTTCCAACCTATTATACCCGTATCGTATTCTGGTTAGTTATTTCACTATAGAACCAACCCTTTACGCATTTTGTCAAAAGTTAAAATAGCCTTTACGCGAGACAATTTTTAAATATATACTCTAGGCAGTCAGCTCCATCCGATTTTCTGATTGGCACATACGAGTATGTATGTAGGTACGTATATATTTAATTAAATTTCAACTCAATCGGTACAGTAGATTTGGAGCAAATTGGTCACAGACAGACAAACAGACACACGAGGGATCCTGTGTCTCCGGGGTTCTCTAAGGGTTCTGTTTTTCATTCGGACTTTCGGGACCCTAAAAAAACACGAGTTACTTTAAATACATAGTTCAACCCAGTACGAGAGAAGAATAAGCAAACTAATCATCCGTAAAATCAAAATCAAAAGTCATTTATTCAAACTAGGCTGAGAACCAGCACTTTTTGAACGTCAAAGTTCTACATAAAGACAGTCCCCCAAAAAATGCCCGCCCGTCACCACTTCCTAGTGTTTTAGCTGTGAAGAAGAAGTGGCCAACAAACTCCCCAGCAACACATCTGTCTGTTAAGTTTTAAGATCTTGAATCTATATAATTATATGCAACAATCTTAACATTATATAAAACAGAAAAATAAATATATGTCGTCTAAAATATAATCATAAAATTAAATAATCCGCCACTTGCCAGCTAGCACACTCAATCATGCCATTAAAAACAAACTTAAGCATAAACACTAAACCAAACGTACCTACTTTATTTCTTTAACAGTCCTGAAATCGACTAATTGACTGACTAACTGGCAGTCACGTTCAACCTGAAACCACTGAAGATAGAAACAAGTAAATAGAAGACATGCTCCTTAGAGTGTGAAGAGGAGGTGCAATAAGAAAGGATTTTTCTAAACTTCACTACTCACCGAGTCAGGATGGATGAAGTTCCAACGAAGTTGAAGAACGCGGGTAATAGCTTGTTAAAATACATAAGACCAAACTATTCTTACTTTAATTTATTAAAACAACCACGTTGACTTACTCGTGGTATTTGAGCGGCTTAAGCAACGATTACCTATTGGATGAACTCCAAATATTGCGTAGGACGACCTATTCTATACATATTTATCGCTTGCGACAGTAACCGATACAGAACAATAAATATTTGGGTAACAATTCGTGAGTCGGAACTAACGCTGGCGAGAACTGGGGAGACTTCAAATAAACTAGTACACAAAGGGGTACCTCTAGCTAGACAACTGGATAACCGATAAGCGCTCCTCCACCATACGGCGAGGTGAAAGGCAGGACGTCTTGTATTTTACTTTGATAAATTGTAAACTTTCTTGAAGTAGATGAGAAGAAATAACCAGAAGGAAAACTGTTTGCATGGTGCCCTCAGCCCAAGTGAATTAAATAGTCTCTCACTGCGAACTTCCTTTCCTGTAGTAAGAGTAAAAACCGGCCATGTGCATGTCGGACCACGCGCAGGTTTGGGTTCCGTAGACCGTACTTCACCTAAGTAATTTTTTGTCAAGTATTTTGTATTTTGTACGAAATTTAACAAGTAGAAACATTTTATGTATGAGTTATGTATGAGTAATAGTCGCCCAACTTGGGCGACTATTACTCTAAAACTAATCAAGCTAACTTAGCCGTTTTAAGGTCGTTAAATTTATTACCATCACGAATTTATTCAGATTTTTCAAGCCAACTGTTCAGTTCTCTTCAACCTTATGCAAGGTGTTTGAGAGACTCGTACACAAAGCAATATACCTACCCAGTTGTTCATAACATTATTCTAACACAACAACACGAATTTGTTCAAAAAAGATCAACTTGAACAAAACTAACGCTTACAAAGTATTTGTTCAATACTATGGATCGACAGGTACACAGGGGGGGAGGGGGAGGGGGGGCGCTCGACTCGAACAAAAAATGTCACTTTAAAGTTTAATATTTCGCAAACGAATCACTGAATCGAAAAATAGTCTTTCTAGCCCCGAAATGATTTTGAGAGCCCTATTCAACGACGCAAAAGGATAGACGAGAAAAAAAGTCATCCCCACTTTACATGTATGGGAGCTACCTTAGAAAAAAACTTTTTGAAGATTTTATTATTTCATTATCGTGGCGTGATTAATATATACATCCACGCAAAATTGATACCTTCTGGTACAGACTGTTGTCAACATTATCTAACCTACCCTAAAATCAAACGACTTTGGACCCTCTGCCTGTAACATTAAGGTTTATTTAATTTATATGAGCTTATCAGACAAGTGCTCGAGGACTCGATGAACAAATACAATAATAATACAGACACGCAAATTTGATCTTTAAAACGTTAGCATTAGGTTATATTTTATAACTATTTGTTATAATATGATAAGTGTAATAGCTTATTTTATTTGATTGAGTTCAAGTAATTCTGGTCTCGTGGTCTGTGTTTAAGACTGAGAAAAACAAGTTTCGAGATTAAATCCTGCGACAAAGATATTGTTTTGCTTTAAATATAGAACTTATATTCCAAAACTATTTCTTGTATTATTGTAAAGAACTACAGACTATACATAAACTTTTTACAATGGTAATATTTTCACATAACTTGTAATAAGTGGGTAGTTGAAAAATAAATATTCGCATTCATTATAAAGCAGGTATTCAAATGCTACTATGGAGTGATTATTAAAAATACAAAATAATTTGCACGAAGAGAAGATGGCTGCTCGTGCTGTGCAAGAATAAACTTTATGATAGTATACTATATGGTTCAAATTTTTTAGAATATTGCATCTAGCATTACAACTAAGATCAAATTTCAATGCGGCTTATAAGAGTTGTGTTGGTCTTGTGTCACTAAGGTAGTGCGATGTTCATCGTTGTCTACGTTCGAAACCAAGTTTAACCTAAATTTAGATATTTTATTACACTTTTTACATTTCTTTAATAGATGACGTAGGGTATTGTCTTTTTAAACGGGCAGTTTGTATATAAATAAAATTAAAAAATTGCAAGTTTAAAATGTTTATTATTTCATTAAAACACTTAAGTAAGATAAAGTAAGTAAATGCTCTTATATTTCCAAATTAATATACTTTTTATATTAGTATGCCATATAAACATTAAAAAAGAATTACTACTTAACAAATTTCTGATCTACCTCACGAAGTAAATATGTTTTATTTCGTATTCAAACATTCTTGGTAAATATAAATTCTGTGAACTTAAAGTTTATTAAATTACCCACCCGTTTACAAGATAAGTTATTAGGAGAAAATCATATTGGTCGTTCTTTAATATTGCAAGCAATATTGTAGAAATGAATACAAATTAAAAAAGAAACTGATGTATAGGTGGACTGTGTTTTCGAACCCACATGCTGTTCGTCGTCAATCCAGCATCAAACCGCTAAGCCACAAGAACTTGTTGGGAATACGCGAAATTAAAGATTGGATTGTAATTATGTAGTGTGACTTAAAAGCTTTTCAACTTTAATGTTAACGAGATAATGATTAAAATAGGGGTTAACAAAAACATATATAATGCCGGTGGCTCCGACTATGTTGGGTGGGTTTACCTTAACGTTACGTGTTAAAGATCAAATTTGCGTGTCTGTGTTATTATTGTATTTTTGTTTATCGAGTCTTCGAGCACTTGTCTGATAAGCTCATATAAATTAAATAAAGCTTAATGTTACAGGCAGAGGGTCCAAAGTCGTTTGATTTTAGGGTGGGTTAGATAATGTTGACAACAGTCTGTACTAACAGTCTTTTATTAGCTATGGCTCGGACGGACAGACGGACAGACTGAAACTGTAAGAGTTTCTTGTCCTTGCTAGGACTACGAAATCCGAATCGAATTAAATTTTGTTCGAACTGAACTGATCGAACGTTGATAAACGGTAGTAAATTAATCTAGAAACACGAACCCGTAGACTGAGGGATATTTAATATTTATTAATATAATTTTTTTTTCGTCATTGTTCGGACTACGAAAACCTGAAAAAGACACTATGTTTCGTGTGGAGTCATACCTACAACTGGTAATTAGTTATTTAAGGCGAAAGCCCAACAATTTTTTTTTTTTGTGGGGTTGGAAATCATCCAATGACATCTCCCGCTCTAGGGTGGAGCGGAAGGGCGTGTCAGACTCTTACTGACTAAAACCCACCCCTGTTCCTTCTCTGCCCTGAATGCCCAGGGGCGAGGTAACTCTTTCGAATTTATCCTCAACCCCCGGGCAGGCATCGGCCATGACGGGCCCCATCTTGTTTGCTGACAACTCTTTGAGGCGCGCGGCTGGTGCTGATCGGACGAAGCCCAACCACTGAATCGTTTATTCATAACTGGCAGATTTTTATCCGATGTTTTAACAGTTATTCTGCTATTCGGAGCGGAGACAAAATCATAAAAAAACTTTTTACAAAAAATACAACCGACTTCCAAAAACAAAAATACACTAAAAATTCTTAGAAATAAATTGTTTTTTTTTTTTTAAATTTTTGTGTATTTTCTATTTTGGAAGTCGGTTGCAAGTTTTCTAAAAAAGTTTTTTATTTTTAACTTTATAGTTGTTATAGCGCAGAACTAAAACTAAATACTAAAGTTACGCCCGAACTGATAACCCTAAAACCATGGCACTTGGAATTTCAAAATAATTGGAGGAGACCAAAACGTCATCTGTGTAAACATATTTTTTGTTTTTGTAGCGTTTTTCAAAAAGCGCTGAGAATATATATTTCGATAAAATTTATATGGGACCACCTAAGAAGTATACATGCAGTCGAACATAGAACCTCCTCCTTTTTTCGGAGTCGCTTAAAAATCCGTCCAGCCGCTCTGATTTATAAATGGTTTAACTAACCTGACTTTGTCTTATATTATATAGACAGATATTAATAGTTTGACCTTCAGTCCAAGGGTTCATGACAAAAAATTCAAAACTTAACAAATTGACAAATAAATAAATAAAATTCAAAAGCGCAGCATCCTTTTGTAGCCACTCAATTTATTAAAAAGATTATAACTCAAAGGGGAAAATAATGAAACACGAACAACGTTGTTATATGAAACGTACGTGCATTATGTAATGTAAGTACATAATGTATTAGTTTACTCGGCCGGCAAGTGTGGCGAGGGAACACAGATGGAGAGCAAACACGGGCTTAACTGCACTAGACGAGTAGATTCCCTTTTAATTAAACGAGTTCTAGACGTGCTCACCGAGGCCAACTACTGAACACACACAAATTGATATAAAACAAACCAACAGAGTTCACGTGACAATCATAACTATATGAACAAATATCTCTAAAGAAGTTTTACAAAAATTCGTTTGTAAAAGATTTCATTGAAGATAAAAACATCTCACGTACGTTTTCCGTGAAGTTGTTTTATAAACGAACACTTCTTGCCCTCATTAGATTCTTTCAGCACCAAAAACTAAAAAGATTTCACCCAAAAACGTAACTCCTAACTCAAAATAAATTATTGGACGAATATTAAAATCCATTAACAAGGGTGCGTGACTTTTCTGTCACGTTATTTATTACAAGTTGCCTAAATAAGAGCCCCATCTGATCCACTACCTCACAGCACAAACATTCAAAATAAAACACAGGGACACTTTCAATGTGAAAAGGGTCGAGCGGGTAATTGGAAAACATAAAACACAAAAACTCAATTTATATCCGTGCAACGTGTGTAAATAATATAAATTGATTTGGATCAATTTTAGAGGAGGGAGAATAATCACCGAGTTTTTATTGGGCCTCGATCACAAGTGTTTTGCGAGTTCATAAGAGCTGCTATAAATTGTATGATAAAGCGGTCGTTTTTGTTATAGTGTCCTGTGTCCCGCGCGGGCGACGCTGTGTCATAAACTGTCGCGTGTCACACGTCCTATAGGACGAATCTTCTACAGGTGTTGTTCAATCTGATTTCCAATTACACTCGCACAGTTTATGACTGCAGTTACTCTTGTTCTATTGATTTTTACCTGAATTATGTGTACCTATATATGTTTCTTTATTCCAGTATTTTACTAAGTAAATCGGTGCGATTAATTAAGTAGGTAAGGCAGGCAGGGAAGGAACAGGGGTGGGTTTTAGTCAGTAAGAATCTGGCACGTCCTCCCGATCCACCCAGAGCGGGCGATGTCATTGGATGACTTCCCACACGACAAAAAAAAAAGATCTGTAAGTGGTACGTACTACGCTTTATTACCTGTAAGAGGTTCTCAGCATCATACTGCCACAAATTGAGCTCTCCATACTACTAATGTTTACGCTTGGGTGGTTTTTAAATGCCATAGTTGAACGCTCTTGAAGTCGCACAATTACAATAATACCTTAAGATGAATCACGCTCCACTTAAGAACTACCTACCTACTCAAAGAGCAAAAACAATATTAATTTAATATTATGTAACAACAACATACATGGAATCAATTTACTGATATAAATACTATGGTACGCAGATAATCCCCAGTTAATATATCGAACGGTTAACGCACGCCTGCACTCGGCGTTAATAAACGGCTTAAGCTTTTCAGCGCAGAATACCATTAGACATCATGAACTAAAAGGACCTGTTTGCAATACGTATTACCCGAAGCATTGAACTGAACAAGGCAATTTGAACTAATCTACAAGCAAACGGAGATCGCGTCTAACTACACGCTGTATATAACAGTTGCCCGGAGTGGGGCTACCGAGGCTGGCCGACCAGCTAACTTAAGCTGAACAGCAAACTTAATGTAACTTCGCCCTGAGCCAAGACTAGGCCTAATAATAGCGTCATTATATCAGTCGTTCAATAATCTCTCATAATGGTGACTAATTGTAATTATTATTAATTTCGCTTCACATTGATTGGTGCTCAGGAATCGAATGACATGAACACTTTTAGTTAGAAACGTACGTATTCTCTGGCGTTTATCGCTAGAGTAGGTTCGGTTTGAGTATTAATTAAGCTCACTTGTCAGTGTTCACTGCTCAGTTGTTAGTACCTTACATCGTTCCCATCGACCATCAATATGTTTCTTATTTAGAATTTGTACTTAATAGGGATTGAGCTGCTTCAATGATGTACCTACACGAGCCAATGTTTTCGTTTATACTTGCTTTTATATACACAGGGACATTTTATATATATTTTTTTAAATGAATATTTACTTTGTCAAATGTTATATTTTTTATTTTGTTTATTTTGATTACTTAATTTCTGTAATTGTGAGGACTATGTGGGTGATTTTTTTCCAGTAAATATTTTAACGTTGTCTGACAGTTTGAGTACTTTTGCTTCCTACCCAAATGTCCTTTATTTGGTATTGTTGTCGAGTCATTAAGTTCCTTAGTAGTTCTAAGTTGAGCTATTCGACTACTGACTGGACAGGTCCACTCAAATATGTGTGGTTCTTTCTTCAAAAAATCATTACGTACACTAATCTGCATGGTCCTCATCTCATATTGCATAACTATTGTGATTGTGAGAACATAGGTAGGTCGTTGTATTCACGTAGAATTCATGATTGTCTGGCAGTTTGAGTACTTGTGCGGCCTGCCCAAATGTCCTTACTTGTTTTGTTCGTCGGTTCGTTGATTTGCTCCTTAAATTTCTGAGTTGAGCTACACGATAGTTGACAAATACTTGCACTGTCTGGACATGTCCACTCAAATCTGCATGGTGATTTCCTCAAAACCTTATCACAGACATTAACGTACATGGTTCTCATATTATTTGACCAGTACCTACAGTTTGTATGGACATTAAAAGAGATTTTGACCTCTGAATTTGTTTCGGTGTTTCTTCTCAGGGTCGTCAGCTAGAAAACACCGGCCTCATGTAGCTTAAACTGACAAAAAAATTGACATGTGAAAACAAAAGTGTTTTTATAACCTACTAGCGACCCACCCTAACTTCACACGGGTGTAATTTTTTTTCGATATCTCCAAATTTTATTTCATAGAAACCTTGTCCTGACAATTACGAACAAACAATAATTAACTATATAATAGAACAACAACAAAAATAATAATTAGCCAAATAGATGCAGGCGTTCTGAAGTGATGCGCTTACATACATTTGGCAATTGATTTTTATTAATATACAAGTTAGATAGATTTACTAAATAAAAATGTCATTTATCAATAAAACCCAACAAAACTATGGTTAGTACAAATCTAGCTTATTAATAGGGTATTCTCCTGTGTTTATTTTTGTCCAATATTTTATATGAAACAACAAATAAAAATTAGTTATTAAATAAAGTAGCAATTAGCATTACAAATATTGGTAAGGAAGAATGAGGACGTAGTGGGGATATCTCACTATCTCTTTTACGCGCCTAACCTTATAAAAAGGTTACGCGCTCCATTAGGCGGTACGTCATACGTCAGTGTATGCATTCTTTTTCGAGTTTTTGGCGGGATTTTCTCGAGTACAGTTCAGTGGCTGTTTTAATTATTCGTTTATTGATTCCTAGTAGATATTGTGATGTAAAATTGGTGTAGTTTTGTGTCTCAAGTGTCAACGCAACTGGACAATATGTGGCATCATTGAAACAGGCGCGATCTCGATAAAATGGAGCTGAGAATTTTATTGTACTATTGACTACCTATTTGAGCAGTGGTGGCCCAGTGGTATTGGCCGCGACTTACAAGTTGTAGGTCGTGAGTTCAAACCCAGGCAGGCGCTTTACTTTGTGTAAATTATTTCATCATCACTGCTCTCAAAACTGTGAAGGAAAACATCGTGAGGAAACCGGCATGTCCTAGGACCAAAAATTCGAAGACATATGACATCCACCAACCCGCATTAGGCCCACGTGGTGGATTATAGCCCACACCCTCTCAGAGAGGAGGCCTGTGCCCCAGCAGTGGGGACATTAAAAGGCTGATGATGATGATGATGAATATTTTCTGGGAAGGCTAACTTATCACAATTTTTTGCAAGCAAAATTGTAACTTATTTTAAACGGTTCCCCGTTAACTACAGGTTACAGGTGAGATAGTGGTCAAACGCGTGCCTAGAAAAAAAAGGGTTTTTTTTTTTATCGATCACATCTTTAGGCGCGTTGGCCATTTTTGAGATGGGGAAAAAACTATTGAACTCGCGCGACATCGACACCGACGCCGACACCGACGCCGACGCTACGCGGATTGAACCGCGCCGCGAATGCCACCTTTTTTTTTTAACCGACTTTCGAAGAAGGCGGAGTTTCTTTTTTTATGTATGTCCCCCGATTTCTCCGTCAGTTGTGGACCGATTTTCAAAATTCTTCTTTTATCCGAAAGAATATACTCTCGAGGTGGTCCCATATAAATTTTATCGAAATTACTTCAGCACTCTTTGAGAAACTGAACAAAAACGAAAAATACGTGTACCTAGATGACGTTTTGGTTTTCTCCAATTAAGAGTATGTTTAAATGCCACGTTCCATGTGATTAGGGTTTTTAGTGCTGGTGTATAACAACTAAAAAGTGAGAAATAAAAAACGTTTAAAAAAAAAAAAAAACCGACTTCCAAAAAAGAAAATAAACTAAAAATTAAAAAAAAAAATATTTCGGAAGTCGGTGTCAAAATACGAAGAAATAAAATACAAACAGCGACTGCCGAAATTAAAGTTATTTTTTAATTTTTCGTGTATTTTCTTTTTTAGAAGTCGGTTGATTTTTGAAAAAAAAAAAAAAAAATATTGAGTTCGTTATATTTATTTGTTACTGTTACCAACCTATCGGTATGGGTACCTAATGTACCACAAAAAAAAGCTGTAAAATTAGAGCAAAATTTTCAACAAGACAATTTCAACTTCTATAGTAGCTGGTTACCTACTACGAGTATGTAAGTAGTAAATTCCCTATGAAAACACTACACTGATAGATTAAGCCATCAACAGCGTATCCAGCGTCTCACACTAATATAATAAAGGTGAACGTTTGTATGCATGTATGGGTATGTGTATGTTTGTAACTCCTTCACGCTCAAAAGGTAGAACGGATTTTGATGAAATTTTGTGCCAGGACAGTTTATATCCTGCATGGATTAACACATACACTATAATTGATAAAGGTGGGAAGTACTAAACACACGCGGGTGGTGCCGCGGGCGGCAGCTAGTAAATTACATTAGGATTACCAAAATAAATACTTTTGCCGCACGAGGGATTTAGGCATATACACTTCTGGACACATCTATTGGCCCACCTTAGAGTTTAGGTGTCGATGGCCCCTACCGAAATATGATTGCTAGATTGAACAAAAACTGTTGATGCAGTTTTAAACCTGATACATTTTACCATCTTTTTCGATCGTATTGTTTTAAATTTGAATTCAGAATACCATACGACATGGAGCTACGCCTAACAAGTCGGATATGCGCCTTGTTAAAGGCGCATATCCGACTTGTTAGGCGGATAAAAAACATGTTTTATCAAATAAAGGTTTAATTTAATAACGCGTGTTGCCTCCAAGGGCATCTACCACAGCTCTCATACGATTAGGCATAGAGTTTATCAACCGCTCTATGAAATTTTGAGGGATCGTCTGGGCAACTGGCTGACGAGCCCTAACACGTCTTTTTAGCTCGTCCCACATGTGCTCAATGGGGTTCATGTCTGGGCTTCTGGCTGGCCAGTCCATAACTGTGATGTTCACATCCCGAAGATATTCCCTGACGATGCCGGCCGCATGGGCTCTTGCATTATCATGCATAAAAAGGAAATTTGGGCCCACATAGTCCGCGTATGGTATCACGTGAGGTTCTAAGCACTCACGAATGTACCTTTCAGCATTTAATGTTGGCAGCCGTGGTCCTGTAACAACCTCAAGTTGAGTTTTGCCGCTCGCGGATATGCCGCCCCAGACAGTCCATGAGCCACCGCCATAAGCAACCCTCTCTTCAAAGCAGCATTGTGCGAAACGCTCTCCCTTACGTCGGTAGACCTTCTTCCTTCCATCATTGCCATGTAACACAATTTTAGACTCATCAGAAAAGAGTACACGGCTCCAATCTAGCTGTGTCCAATTTAAATGACTGCGTGGGCTCGCGTTAGTTTGGGCCCATTAGCTGGCTTGTGTGGTACCATATCGCGCTCTTTTAACCTTCTCCGAACAGTTCGAGCGCTCACAGATACTCCGTGGAAGTCGCGAAGTTGGTTTTGTATCTCAATGGAGGTAAGGTGACGATTTCTCAAGCTGGTCGTCACGATGAATCGATCCTGCCTTTCAGTTGTGACCCGAGATCGTGGCCTTCCTTGGCGACGAACAAAGCCGCCAGTCTCTAGGTACCTCCGATAAACATTTCGGACCGCAGATCGACTTAAATTAAGTTGAGCACTCACGTTTCTTTGGCTGTGTCCGGCCTGAATAAGTGCCACAGCTTGGGCGGCGACTTCAGGTGAAGTATCCATAGATTATTGATAGAACCTCACCTTAATGTTAAGAATAAGTAATGTTTGTTGCAAAACCAAAGATATCAATCACTTTTTCAAGAATTAAATCCAAGTAAACCAATAAAACCAAGTTTTCTTAGTATTCGATTGTTTGATATCAACAAACAGGCTCCAAATTGTCTTTTGTTTCCTTAAATTCTGTGTTCGAAATTCAAAAAAAGACTATTGAATGAAATTGTGAATGTGCCAGGTACAAAACTGCATAAAAACTTTTTGCTCGACCTAATATAAAATTTTAGCTAGGACCAAACGAAACTGAAAATACAAGGTGGGCCAATAGATGTATCCAGTAGTGTAATTATAAGGCCTAACAAGCACAGTTAAAGTTTAACTAAGTATAGTTTACCCAGAATCCTGGATTTAGACGTTTATCGAATTCTGCAGAAATTAATTATTTATTCGCTGACTGAGAGAAAGAAAGAATAAGATAAATTAGGTACGCAGTGGGTGTACAAACGGCTATCTAATTGTAGTGTCGGTGCAGGGTGCACGCTGCGGGGGTGGGCGATACAATGTTGGTACGGCGTGCGACGTGCAATGCAACGTTTGCGCGCGACTTGCGGTGCAACGCGGCGTGCGCGGCCCGATGACGTCACAGCGGACATGTTGCACTGCTCACGGCTAGATCACTAACATGCTAATGTGGGAAAGTAATGTACGTGTTCATTTGGAAACACATAAAGTATCTACTGTCAGTTAGGCTAAAAATTTTCTTTTGTATTTATTATTAATGAGAGATTTACACCTACGGCTTATCAAAATAACTAATAAGAAAAACTGGTACCTAATTATTTAATAAACACGAGACGAGAAAGTCAAGAAACGGCGAGTTACTGACAAACACTCTTCAAAGGACGGAATTATTGATTTGATTTCATTATAACGACGGGTTCATTGAATCGTATTACTAAGCTACGACTTCTTTAAAAAACTTTCTGGCCTTAAGTTAAGTAAGACGATAAAGTTAAAATGAATAGGAGTAATAAAATCGAATTAGAACAAATATTTATGTGTGTAATAACTACAACTAATCAGGCCAATATATCGTATGTGACCCATGTTTCGGCACAGAATAAGGGAATCCGAAAACAAAAAGCGTTCGGGCGAGCGCGGGATCTGGGGCCGCAGCTGCAATTACCTAATGATGCGCAGCGGTTACCCAATTACAGCGACTACCGCTGCATTTACGTTTTTAGTTCCGCTGATTCAGCCGCTTTGCTCGATAATTTACTGAGCACGAGTGCTGAAAACGTCATCACAAATAAAAACGTTAACTAAATATGTATGGTTGCGTATTTTGAAAGAGACTATGCATATGTTGGCAGCATAGAATGTGGTTGGGAGATACCCGAGCTGAAAAATATATTGTCGTTTGAAAGTCCATAGTATTGATGGCCCTTTGAGTTTCCATAACTATAATATGCAACGACACGTAGAGGCTAGTGCGAGCTTTTTATCATCGCAAATTAGGTTCCGTCGGTGTAGCCTTCGCAAACAAAGTGAGAGAGATGTTAATTTAATGTACGTCGGTGTCACTCGAAGCGGACCCGCAGCTCCGAGTTTCAAAGGACTAGGGCAGCCACGGATTCTCTATTATGTAAATTTTCGCGTAATTTTCTCGGTGGGAGTGCGCCGGCCAGACTTTGTAACACGAGTGGCCTCTCATTAATACTTACCTGAGGTCTTCAATTTTTGAAGGACAACGTAAATTTACAAATGCTGATTCAGTTTAAACGGTCACAAATTAAAAAGTAAATCAACCTTCGCTGGTACAATTAACCTGAAACCCTTGTAAACGGCGACTCGTTAATTGTAGTCGGAAAGAAATGTCTCTTCAAAAAAGTAAACTCTCGTCGAATAATACAGAAATAATAACGATACTTAAATGATAGCCGTCTGAATGTTTCCGAGAGCTCCCATTGTAATGTAGGGCACAAAATACGAAAACCTAACGGGTACTAATCCGTAGATGAGCCGTCGGTTTCGTAGGAACATCTGCGGCCGCGACAACAACGACGCGAAACGAAACAAAAACGAAATGAGAAAGGTTTGGAAAGTCGTATTGTGGCAAGTTGCGATGAAGCAGGAGCTCGCAGCCCACATGTATTGTGTGCGCCGCCCGCGCCCGCTCGCCCGGCCCGGCCACGCTCAGCCAGCGGGTACAACTTCACCTGACCTCGCCTTTTTGCCTAAATACTTCATCGCATGACTCTCAAACAACATCACAACTAATTACTATGACTCTAAGTTCGTTTTCATACCTAACAATCTCCAGTAAAGTTCTGAATTAGTTAAACTTTCACGTAAAACAACTATTTCAGCGATAAAACGGTACACGAATTCAAATTAAATCTTACGTGTTTCTTAGCTGTGAAAACGTGTTAAATTTAAAAATTAATTAGTTTGTAAAGTATCTGTACGAACGAGATAGACCTACTTACGTGTCAGTTTATGTTCTGAATGGGGTATTAAACGCAGTCTTTAATTTTAGTAACTCGTATTTTATGTAAGCGAATAAACGTTTTACGAGGAGCACTAGACGTGAGTAGCTTAAATATCAATACGGTCCGTTCATTAACTATTTCTTGCCATTAACTATTTCTTGCGATAACTGCGGTTCTCGTCTCCTACGAACACGAATTTCTCGATACCATACAAATAAAAATAGTTTATGAGCGTTATTAGCAGCAAACAATACATAATTATACCTTATATATTACAGAGCCCTCAGTTTACGGGTTCGTGTTTCTAGATTAATTTTCCGACCGTTTATCAACGTTCGATCAGTTCAGTTCGAACAAAATTGAATTCGATAATAATACACATTTATTTTTAGTTCCAAAGTTTTCAATATAATAACAGAGAGAATACTGGGGTCGTTTTTACAATGGAACACGGTGAAAAGTTTTACTTTTTGCCCCATTTACTTCGGCCAGTGATAAAAATGTTGTAAGTACCAAGAGTTTTCTCTTCTTCCGCCCTGTATCTATGTAGCACCTTCGTGACAGTTAACATCTCGGGCATGGCTGATAATACTTTGATAATCTAGCTCGGGAGGCACATTAACATGATGCGGCGGCTGCGAGTAGCGATCTGTGAACGAGCCGCCGCGCCGTGACCGGACTGAATACAATTACTGGAATAGTGTAATTAAATTGCAAAGTTAGAGCGTCATAGCTGCATATTAAGAGGTATAAAAAGCATCGCGCTATGAAGTTTTAATGATATTACTTTTGCATACATGGTTTGAGTATTTATTTAAATTCTAAATCCAAATTGTAAAAGCCCGTCGCCTTTAATTATCAAAAGTTGTTTTCAACTTCAAATTATTACGAACGCAAAGTTTTAAAAGCCGTTTATCATTGTCAATCATGCACCTGTCTATCTCTCAGATGTAACCTTCGTTCTCATAAATTATTGGAGGAGTCTCTGGAGAGCTTTTACGTTTATTAGATCATCAAACAATTTATCCGTGACAACTGTGCAGAAGTTGTGGACGCGAAAAGCTGCCTACCGCCATAAATAACCCACAATAGCGAATAGTCAAAGAGCCGAAGTTTGTTTAAGACATGTGTGTATAATATCGGTTTAGTTGGAACATCAACAAATAGGATAAACAAAGCCCAAGTAAGTACCTACCTATCGCTGGTTGTTTTATGTATGTGCGAAAGACGATAACGTGAAATAGGGATATTGAATTCTAAGCGCGTCTCCGACGAGCGAGCGTACGTGCCGCGCGACCAACTGTTCCACAGCCTCGACAAAAAGTCTAAATAGATGTGTCCCGCAAAGAGGATAAGAAAGAGGCCATTGTGCCCGATGCACTAGCGAGCTCCTGCAAATCTCAAAACATCTCCAAAGGACATAACGAGAAAAGTTGTGTGCGTTCGCACCGTCGCCGCCGCCGCCGCCCGGTCCGACTCTCAGATTCTATTATTATTTATTGCTCAATAACCATCCAACAATTTTTATTGCTTGTAAACATCTGTCTCTCAGCAGGAATATCCTTTGCTACCGTTTCTTTGCATTTTATTATGGAGTGGTTCAAGTTGGAGCAATAAATCTGATTGTTAGCACACCTAAGGTACGAGTATATGTACGTAGTCGTAGGAATAAGAAATATGTTAAGGATGTGCTAGTTCTTTGAGTTCGGTAACCTACTCGTACATGTTTGAAAGAAAATGATGTTATATGTGGTATTTCCAGCACATAATCATTGTAATACATTTCAGAAGTGGGTAAACAGGATACCTGTAGAGAGAAAGGCAAATAGTAGAGTAGGGAAAGCTAGAGGGTTCTCGGGCAGAGCTGTTTGCTTGCACGCGGTCGGAGCCCGGCGGGCTGCCTTCACAGAACACATTGTGTACTGCACTCCCTCCTGCCAACAAATGTATGGCAAGGCTACATTGCCACAAATTAATTCGTAAAACACGTTACAGTAGAGATATTGTAAGGTACAATTCGGTGATTTTGTTTGATTTTTTCTCAGGGTAGAAAGTAATAGTGATATTGGATCCAAACAGTGCTATAGCGGTTTTGTATTACTGACTAAAGTTAGAAACACTATCACACATCACCTTAATTATATTCACCCCTATATTGTGAAAAATAAGCTATTTAGGATAGTCACGGAAATTGTTACACCAGTTATCATGCATATCTCAATTGTAAAGATATATCTTTACAATACAGCACTTAAGCTAATCAAATCATCCATTAGATACTCGCTATATCCTCGGAGCGGTGCCGTGTAATTAAGATCCTTCGGTACGTATAAAATATAGTTTTTATCAGGTCTTAATATTCTATCGACGTTGTACAGTTCAGTGATTGTACTTTATGAAACAGTGCCAGTTACTTGCTATACCAGCTGAATCCATAAATTGAAAAACAGTTTTATAGTTTTCTTTCTGCCACAACATTGAAGTGAATTTTCTAAATTCCTTAGGGTTACCCAGGAACAAAAGCGGAGGCCATCAATTCCACTTATCTATACAATTATTCAACTACCATCATAATGTGGGTTTCCTTCGAACCTTTGTCTGTAATCGAAACACTAAGCCGAAGTGATTTAAGATTATGGTGTGGGATAATGGCGTTCATTTTCGTTTCTACGTGGCACAGGTGCGATACCAAATTTTTCTTAAAATCGTGAAATTTATGTTCGCTGTAATTTCGTTTAGCGAAATTACTCTTGTTTAAGTAGGTACGGCTTTTTTGACTCAGCTACTCTTCATCTAGAAGTGGCTACTGTTTTTAGTTGAAGTGTTTATTCACCCCAAGAAATGCCAGGGGTGTTTTAGGGATAATGATAAAGCCACACACAAAAGTTTCTCGTTTACATAGAGGTAATTTCCTGTTGTGTACATCTCAAAATTATTCCATACATACGCAAGAGGTATATTCGTGTTGCCGAGCTCTCAAGAAGCCCCCTGACCCAGTAAAGCAAAACTTTGCGCATTATTGTTGGTATATTCAACAACACAAGTGAGCTCTGTAAAATTTCACACTTTCACATATAATAAAGTTTGCAGGAAATATTGCACGCGACGTTTCTATATTTATGCTACATGTGAATATGCGTTTGATGTTGTCAGAGTAAAGTTGGTAGCTGCATTTATTTTAGTTTTGTTGTAGACTGTACTCATCTGTTGGGTACTCCACAAACATAAGGCTGTCACCCAACCCGCACCGTTATTAAGTTCGGGGTCTCACCATCCTGTATCCCAATGAAATCATCAGAAGGAAAATTTTCATCCTTATGGTCCTACGTACCCTGGTTGTAAGTCAGAACTGTTGTTCAAACTTACATTAATAGGAGAGTAAATATTCATACAAAGTTTGATACTATGTTTGGTTATAATATCTATCAAGGACGCTCTCAATCTCCTTCAAACTTTACAATATCAATGTTAAAGTTTGTAACAATAGATTTGATAATACAAATAGACGGGATTTGGATCGTCTGAAAAGCCTACCTAGTATTACACCATCACATGTTACTTATAGGCAAACAAAACCTTTTTTTATTTGGTTAACAAATTAATACAAAAAGCTATACTATAGTTTGAAGTACGGGTAAGAAAAAACATTTAGATATCTATGACATAAAACGAAAGATAAAATAGAGGGAACGGACCACCTGCATTTCTCATAGGGCGATTGGGATTGCTATATCCAGAGATTCGAATAAGCCGTGAATGACAAGTGAGTGATCATCGAGGCAGTCCCGCGGGTACAGATTATCGTCATTGCTCGTCAGTCAGTCGTCCGGTACCGGACGTCATCCGAAAGGGCTCGGCATGCATCATTGCCGTATCATTGGAGCGTCAGTGAATGCCATGTTGAAGCAAACCTCTTATAGGTAATGTTATATTTTTCTGTGACAGAAAAATATAACATTAAAATGTGTTCGATGTTCGTATGATTTTTGTACGAGTACGTC
The DNA here is from genome assembly GCA_951329385.1 of Polia nebulosa. Lineage (NCBI taxonomy): Eukaryota > Metazoa > Arthropoda > Insecta > Lepidoptera > Noctuidae > Polia > Polia nebulosa. Next base: position 15,088,344 of record OX589593.1, on the reverse strand, counting down.
GATGTTTTGTGTTTAATTAGGTTATCGACTGTGAGCTGTAAGTTGTGGCCGAAGAGTTTACTATTAAATAAAATTATAAAAGTTTCCAAAACACGACAATTCTTCTTGTAACGTACAGATTGAGTTAAAAAAACTTTTGCAGCAATTTATTAAATGACGTTTTATATTATTTGATTTTAAGTGAACTTTTTTATAAAATAACTGCCTACTTAGCTTACCGATTGAATAAATAGCGTATTTTGCAACAACTATAGGACGGAACAAATTAATTTCGTGGCCCGCTGCATATCCACCCATACGACCTTTTAAACCGATTGTTATTCATTTGCAAGTTGAAAAAATAAATCCAATTATATGGGAGTGTTGTGCCAAAAATAAAACGAGACAAGCTTTTAAACAGTTTCTTTTTTGTTTAATACAAAGTGATGTTTTAAAGCTAAATATCTGGTGTGACGGCGTCGTCAGCGGGATCTCTAGGAACTATGGGCCCCGCGGGAATTTTAGCTTTTACTAAATATTACACAAAAACTTTGTCGAGAACTTTGCGCCTTTCAAGTTGGGAGTCGTTGTACGGGTCCTCCCGATAAACTAAAGCTGTATGCGCCCTTGGCCACTACGATCTTAATTTGGAAACTTTAGAAGCTTGACTATGAGACCTTATAACACTCGTGATAGGCATCTTCCTAAACTAGTTTCATAATAACTAACAACAAAATAGAAACTGTAGGTATCATGCAGATTGCCCTAAAGATAAATTTTCTGAGTTCTTCTCTTTTCTCTTTTGAATATACCTTTTGTCAAACAAACAAAGTTACTCCAAAGTACTTGTACTAAATGGGTGTGAAGAACAGACTAGCAGACAATATCTTTCGTTACAATTTCAAACGTGTTTATTTTAGCCAAATTAGTTAATATTTAAAGTTTCACGCTCTGACGTGTTTATGCGCTGTAATGTGATATGATAATAATCTCAAACACAAAGGATTTCCACGAAGTCGGTACCTACTGTTAATACTCGTATGTGACGTAAACACTCTGTTTGACGAATAACTCTTGAATACCGTGTCAAATCGGACAGATTGTGCGAGATACACGTACGTAGGTTACATTTGTGTAGGTGCATGTAAGTGTTGTCGCCGGGCACTATCGGATCGGCACTGAATTGCATGTGCAATATGTTCCTCTGGCGAGCTATCACTGCGGCTCACTATACCTTATCGCTTCCTCATTGACGCATGACCAGACGGCCGATGAAACATGAATGATCATTGGTCAACAGATGAACTCAATCACTATGTGTCGCTCCGGCGATCTCATACCCTGCCACCGCTATTTATGACTATGGAGCTGTATTTAAATGTATGCTGCTTACTCTTGTGTAAAAGTCAAATGAATGAGATTGCGACATGATAGCCCTGTAGTGATGGATCGCCAACTCAATAGTTTTAGAATTACAGTGTAGTGTAAGCACATTAGTTGCAATATTTATTTGTTTTCTGCATTAGTTTCCAACCGCCCTAATTGTGCAATTTGGAGCTTTACTCCATCTCGAATAAAAGCATGGGTGACTCTGAATGCTACCCACTTCCTGAAGACGCGAACTCGGAAAGGTTGTGAAGTAATGTGAAGGGATGCAAATAAAATATATGAGTACGACATTTTTATCGTGTAATTGAGATGCTGACGTGAGCGGCGAGCGAGAATTGGGGTAATTGGGAACACCTAAACGAAATAAAGAATAAAAGAAACAAAGCCATGTTAGATGTGATAATCTTTATTTAAAACTTAAATTTGACTTTTTTCCAAGAAATTAACCTTAACAAATAACATGAAAATCACATGAATCAATAAATTTTTTAGGTGTCATTCCTATTTACCCTGCACCTACTGGGGTAATTAAAAACAGATGGTTACATTCCAATTATTACATTATTACATAGATTACTAAAATATAGCCAAAATATAAAGCCTATTTGAAAATAGGTGTAAAATCTATAATTACGTTCCTAATTACCCTTATTGATTTAAATGAGAAATGCAGCGTTCCTAATTACTCGAAAAAATGTACACCAGGATTTGAGAAAAAAATTCATTACAATGAAACTATTCCCAGGTTAACTACACCATTTTGTCTAGCAAAATGCTGTTAATAACAAAGTCATTAAAGTCCCGAAATAATTAAATGAAAAAATAGTAGTAACCGATTTAATAATTCATCGAATAATTGTAAACATTGGCTCAAAATCATGTATTGTGAATTTGCCGAGAAGTGTAAATAAACCTGAAATGTATGTTTTGTAGTAAAGACAATGATAATCAAAAAGATTTTTGAAATAAGTCGCTATATAATCCCCAAAACTTCACTTTTCCTAATTACCCGCTATCCACATTTACCCCACTCTCCCTTATTTGTTTTGCGAGTGAAACGTAAGCTCTCGTTAGGAACACTGAACAGAATATTAAAAATGAAGTATAAACCAATAAAATAAGTTAAGAACAACCACAATATAATTTACTAAAGATTTTCTTAGTTATGAATTGTGACATTACTCTTTATTCTAAAGCTAAAGTTAATTAAAATCCGACCAAAGTTTGTGCTAATCTCTGTTCTTCCTAAATAAAGCACCCTAGTTTGGCTTTCTTGGAAAGTTCTGAAGACCAGTTTTGGACTTTGCTTACATCTAAAATTCATGAAGTTATCTATTTAGTGAAAATATAATAAAAGATGGAAGTAATGACATAAAAGATATTGTGGTGTAATTTTTACTGTTCCCGAAATTGGCGTGGTGTGTAGTCGAGTTCATGCGTTTATGTGGTCATGAATAATACGGCATAATACATAAAGAGGTGTAATATAAAGCATATTATATGATGGCACTTTGGGTGCAGTAGTCAGAAGCTGTAAAGTATAGGTATAACTCTATATTAGTGTTCCGTTTATGAAAGAGACAAAGGAAATAATTTTCAAGCCTATAACAAACAAAAAATAAATTGTGTAATAATAATTTAACTAGGTACGTTTTCCTTTGTTTGAACGAATGACGTCAATAAAAGTTCACAGAAATTATTAATTTCCTAGAATATGTTTCATCGATAAGTTTGTCTAGCCTATTTCCAGCATTTTCTGCAGAGTCTGGCCGTGTTTAAAAATATTTTGTGTGAATTTTGTAGTTTCAAATAGTCGTTGTGCAAAAAATATGAATGAGAGTGGTTGGTGATTGAACTTGCAGAAGATACATGTGTATAACTCTAGTTTCCTCATATTATATGATAGAATAATTCTACCTATGCCAATATTTAAGGCATAGCCACTGCAATCACAGTTCCCAGTCTTAACTTAGCTGCCACAAAAACTTCGTTAATATGAGTCGTTTAGCGTGTGTTAGTTGGAGTGACGTCACCCCAGCTTCCTCATTCAATACAGGCAAACCAGTGAGGTTAGGATTTTGGACTATAGTCAGAAAAATAAAGCATAATAGCTGCACAAGGAAGGAAAGAACTGAACGATAATACTTAAATTATCTATTGAGTACAGTATCTGAGGTTACAGGCACAGAGTTTCTAGGTATCTATATATATTCTAATATGTCATGGAAAACACATGTGAATAGTGTATGTAGCAAATTAATTCAATTCTCTTATGCCCGATAGTTAATTCAACTAGGATCACTCAACGTTTAACAACCTGGCGTGTTGAAAGTCAGCCCTTTGAAGATGACTAACCAAGACTCAGCCAAGTGATTCAAAACTTCAAGTTAAAAGAAAAATGATAAAAGATGGGGGTTAGAGGGGTCATTAAGATATTAAAATCATAAATATTTTTCCAAAACGGTAAGTCCAATCGCAAAAATAACCTTAATTTGGGCTCCAATTTTAGCTTTGAACTCCGTAGAAAGATCCTTATAATCTAAATTCATAAAAAAAAAACAATCCACTACGAGTGCTACGACGGTCGGTGACGACGAGTTGAATAATTTTTCCCATCTCAAAAATGCCCAACGCGCCTAAAGAAGTTTTCACTTCAAAAAATATTATTTATTAGTGATTCAATTTTTCTTTAAAGCGTAGTAGGAGCCCCGCTTCGCGGGGCTCAATGGCTTAAAAAAAATATCTGAGTCAAGGTGCCCCATGTCCCGAATTCGCTACGCTCGCTCTTGCATCCTAACATTGCTTTTTGTACACACATAATCATGATCAGTGGAATCACAAACTCATCAATATCCAATTTAACTAAATGACTAGACGACATCCAGCCATCTGGTTAAACGTTGCGTTCAATGACTTGGTTGGTTGTCCTTCAGTCATTTAATTGAATGCCGGCGTTTAATGAACGGCCTTGGCGTCCAATTGAATGGCGAATTAAATCAGATGGCTGCGACATATTATATATTTTTATTATTTTTTATAACCATTTAAATTGCAATGCCCTAAAAGGCAACTCAGTTCTAAGAACCTACCTATTGTTAACATCTTCAGTTATGTACACTTAGTTCGCAATAAAGAATTTGAATTTGAATTATAAAATGTTGAAACTACGATCAAAAAACGTATGTGCAAGCTGAGTGACGGCACTCCAACTGCTCATGTCATATCGTCCGAACGAAAGAAGATATAATTATGTATTATAGTTCAAAAATTAAGGTATAACAACTGCCATAGGCAGTAAAATTTTCAAAGCTCTAGGCTTTGCAGTTTCCACGCTAAAAAAATCAAATGATTGATTCGGAGGAGGTAAGGATAAGGTACAATCATATCTTCTTTCGTTAGGAAGACATGACATGAGTAGCTGGGGTTACGTCACTCCAGCTAACACACACTAAACGACTCACATTTACGAAGTTTTTTTAAGGCAGCTAAGACTGGGAACTTTAATTGCAGCTATTATGCCTTAAATATTGTCACAGATAGAATTATTCTATCACATATGAGGAAAATGGAGTTATGCACATGAAGGTACTGTGATATATACATGTGATATCTGAGGAGGTGGCAACCTTGTCAGCAGACAGGCTGGTCCATTAGATATACTTGGTTGTGCAAACTTAGAACAGGATTCCATTATTAAGAATTTGATTGTTTTTTAATAGGGTCAGTTGTGAGTGTCCAATGAAAACAGATTAATTTTAGTACAATATAAAATACCATGCATTGTGGTCCAGTGTTTCTTTTCATTCACAACAGAAACCTATGACTACACAACAAAAAGCCACACCCGCAGCCCCCGGCCCCTGACTCAACAGTACCTAGCATAGCATACGGTTAGGCTATGTCATCCGTTGGATGCAAGACGCACAAGACCGGTCGTTTTGGCGACATTTGTGGGAGGCCTATGCCCAGCAGTGGACGTCTTTTGGCTGAAATGATGATGATGATGATTTAATTATCAGGACACTCCTGATTAAGACGGAACCATCAAGGGGTGAATATCGGTGACCGTGCACCATACCGCAACGATCTCAACATTTGATGAATGATCGAAGTCTTTGGACTGTAAGCATAATCAGCTTTATAATGTTCCCACAGTTGGGACTCAGCTCAGGCCTCCTCTCTAAGATAGGCCCAGTGCGGGTTGGTCTTTGGACTGCAATCTAGTTGTAATTTTATATCTTGCTTTACATATTGCGCAATATATAACATTCCAACTGCTGGGGCACATTTTACTTTGTTCCTCAACTTAACCATATTAGGTCTGCATTACTAGCTAACTTACCTCTGCTTCAACTAGTAACAATATAACTGCATCTGTGCTAATTGGAGCCACACTTGGCTACAACGTGTCACGTTAGTGGCGACGGTTATCATCTAAGAGCGTCTACGTAGTTTACCTAATTAAATCAGTTGCCTCGTCTACCGCCAATTCTAAACACGCGCCTAGTTTGAGAGGAATAGATTTTGCACGGGTTTTAGTTCGAACCGAGGTAAGAAATTCACTCTGTGTAAATTATTTAATCATCACTGCTCTCAAAACTGTGAAAGAAAATATGGTGAGGAAACCGCCATGTCACAGAACCAAAAATTTGAAGACATGTGACATCTGCCAACCCGCACTGGGCCTGTGTGGTTTATTTAGGCCCATTCTCCTCACAGTGCGGAGGCATATGTCCAGCAATAGGTATTATGCTATGCTAGATTTTGTAGGAGAAGAATAAAACAGCACACTACAGGTGGGTTTGGTGTGAGTCAATGACATTCACACATGTAGGTACTTTTATCGTTACAGTTTATCTTTGTATGAAACATTATAAGGATGTGCCTTATTGAAAAAGTACGGTTTTGTACGGCGTCATCTCTATTACTCATGCTGGCCTCTGTCACATTTTATTATCATATTTCTTAGAGAAATAATAAAAAATTGTTTTTCTTATTTTAATCATTCTGTCCCAATTGGAGGACTGGAAAGATTTGCTAACTCTTCGTTTTACAATGGTATCAAATCGAAATTGTTTTTTTAATTCGTAACAAACACAATCTGTTTCCAATTATTTCACAATACCGCCTGACTACTTATTTCTGATACTCGTAACTAAAAGTTTACTCACAATATTTCCGTTTAATTATAACGAGAATGTTTACATTATTTAACAAGCTTGGAAAAGTTTCCGGAACGTCGTAATCATTTGTCGATGAACTTCTCTCCTATAATGAGGTACTCACTTACAATTAGGTATTTACGTTAAATTACTTTTTGTGAGTAACTTTAATATTCATTTTGGGTAATTAAACTCGGTAAAGTTTAGTTCCCGAAACTGACGTCTTTGTTAAAGACGATAAGTGAGGTCAGGGAAATTAATATTTTGAGAACAATTCCCAGAAAATTGAAACTTCCAACAGCCTCCACCATACACTATCATACTCTACATCTTGAGCCTTGTTTATAAAACTCGTTAACCATATGCTTCGATAAAATACTAATTATAGGATTCTAAATTCAAGTTCACCATAGAAAATTTTGAATTAAGAACCCACTAATCAGCGTTTAAACTAATCATGTGCTTATTTATTTTTTATAAATAAGCCCCATACCTACCTACCTTAACATTAATTTTCCTGACTATATAGGTACGAGTACATGCGAAAAAGAACATAAAATACTATACTTTAAAATATCTAGTATCTAGCACTATAAATACCTAAGTCAATAATAAAACTATCAAGAATGTGAGATGGTTTAGTATCATGGTAGGTACGGTATATAATTTTAATATTTTCTGGCTTAAAATATTTTCTTTTAGGCAAACTTGCAAATATTTATATCGATCGTGTTTACATAGATGGATTACCAAACTTAGCGCATATTTTATTTATTCTATGGCCTTCATGTCATTATATAATATTTTTGACTATCTGAAGCAAATGTAATTTTTTTTTTATTTCGCTCTTATCTTTTTTTATTTGGGTGGGAAATCATCCAATGACTTCTCCTGCTCTGGGTGGAGCGGGAGGGCGTGTCAGAATTTTACTGACTAAAACCCACCCCTGTTCCTTCTGGACCTCTAGCCATATTACTTTTCTGTTATCGTTTACGCTAACGCTTAGTACAGAATGTATGGCAATGACATTACCTGCGATAAGTCACGTGACACTTCTCTACGTAGGTAATGTTATCGCCATACATTTAGTAATATGGCTAAGGGGGCTGAATCTTCAGTGAAAGATTCAACGAATTAATTGGGGCTATTACTTGACCTGTGTTTCTACACGTCTCAACCAGTGCTAAGGAATTACATAGACCAATGTGTGGAGGCATATGTGTTGTGGTGGCCGACGGTGTTGGTATGCGACGGCCCGGCTATGTGTTATGATGGTTTGTACTTTGTATTATTACAAACAGTTATGACATTTATGCCAGATTACCCACTGTTAATGTAGCTAGGTCCAGTCAGGTTGTTTCAGACAGTCTGTGAAACCGCAAAAAGTTAAAATCATGCTATGGAATTTAGCTAATGTAACTGAGGTACTTGTATATTGGTTTTATAAAATTAAACCAATTACAGTAAAAAGGTTTAATAAAATTAAGAAAATTCTTGAATATCTTATAGAAGTAGATAAAGTGAAATTCATCATCATTATCAGCCTTTTAATGTCTCCACCGCTGGGGCACAGGCCCCTCTTTGTGCGAGGTTGTATGCTCTAATCCACCACGCGGGCCCAATGCGGGATGGTGGATGTCACATGTCATCGAATTTTTGGTTCTAGGACATGCCGGTTTCCTCACGCTGTTTTTCTTCATCATTTTGAGAGCAGTGGTGATGAAATAATTTACACAAAGTAAAGTGCCTGTCTGGGTTGGAACTCACGACCTACAACTTGCAAGTCGCGGCCTTCACCACTGGGCGGGCCACCACTGCTCTAAAGTGAAATTAGATTATCACAGTCTCAATAAAATTATCGACTTTATATCCATTTTGGCAAAACCAAATGTTTATCGAGCGTCGGATCAGCTGACCTGTTTCTAGTTTTGACGTAACGCGCCTCTGTAAACTAATATAAAACAAGACGTAGGTATCGCACGGTTGAAAAGTCAACGCAATCTTGGCAAAGGGTCCCGTGTGACTCTCACCAAAGAAATTACCCGAGATTTGCATAAAGGAGACTCAAGGGATCGTCTTTGAAACTCGCCCTAAGTTTGTGGACATCCCAACATGCTTTATATTAAGTTACGCTTTGCTTTGTTCTAAGTAGTGTACTTTGGCACTAAATAACGGGGATACGTGTGGAGATAACAGGTTGTATCTATATCTCGGGCCTCTTCGCCGGGAGATATCCGCCCTTAGTCGCAAACCATAAGGAATACGAGGGAGACGTGAGGTTTCCTAGTTAACAATTATATCGCGCGAGTGTTCCCCCACTCCACACTTAATTACGGTCGCGATAGTTTCTTATCAATCAAGATTGACACGCCGGTAATTGTAATAAGTTAGATTATGCTCTAATTAATGATGTACCTATTCGTAAATGTCAATTCACGTTCTTTCACGGTATCGGAATGCTGTTATTTGACGCAAATATTTCAGTTCGGTGCACATTTGGGCGTGACGCAACAATTGAGTGTGCGGATAGTAATTTAAGATTATCTCTCGGGCTAATGGCGGCAGTTAGACTGACTATCTGGCACACGGCGGACAGCACATTTGTCCACGCGACAGGTACAATTACCGGGGACCGGTCTCATTCGTTCAAATACCTAGCCGATTTACCTTTATCTGGTCCTCGCACACAATTATTGTTTTGTGTTGCGCCACTCTATGGTACACGATCATAACACAGTCTACCGAATCTCATGAATACTTTTACAGATAGTTGACTGTACTAATGAAATTCTTGATCATCAAAACTCTAAACAAAGACGTCCTGAAACTTTTGTGAGTACATACGCACAAAGCTCGTAATTTCCCCGGAGATGTCTAAGGCCCCTAGTTAAATTAGCTTGGCTAAACATTCCTTAATGAGCTATATTTTTCAACTGTAGACGCTTCTTGAATGTTTTCGTCTCCATATTTTTCTTACATAGACTTCATTTCGAGGGATGCTTATTTATTCAGTTATTATTTATTTAAATATGGGCTATTCACATTGTAACTTCTGAAAAGTGGCTCTATAGTGCGGTACACAGAATTACAGAGTAACGTAGAATAAATCAACGATACAAAAGGGAAAAGCTTGCAGCATTGTACGGCTTTAGGCACTGGTTTTTTTTTGGTTTTGTTTCATATTTTGGGTAAATGAAAAGCATTCACCGAATAAATCACGATTACCAAATCAGTGGTTTGGTTTAAATAAGTATACCATTGTTTGTGATGAGTTGAATAAAATAACAAAAACCAATAATCCAATTAGTTGACATGACATTTAACAACATATGAAATCGAATAAGAGTCCCAAATACCGGGAAGTGTGAAAGCGAAACCTTTGACAATATCGGTGACTTTCATTAGAGTAATAATGATTACCCTTGCAATATTAGCTGCAAATAATAATGACTTATATAAACATGAGAGTGCCGTGCAAATGGCTTATGTGGGGCACGGGCTTGTAACCGTGGGTGATGTGATGTGGGCACATTAACGCGCGCGGCGATCGAATACGCGGGCGGAGGGGCGTGTCACGCTGGCAGCGACATGGATGCACGAACGTAATTTCTTCAAAGATGAGGGTCGCGATAACAAGAAACCTGACAGATGTCCAATGTCGCATCGACGAGGCAGATTGACATGTGTCCTGGACCAGCTATTACTCGCTTAGCTTTTAGCTGATTGTAAAGCCATTTTTGTTAGCTTCTAATAGGACTTTTGATTTTGGTTTGCTTTTTACAAATCTATATTTATTAATACGTAAATTGTACCCCTTTTCAAGCGCACGGAGTGTAAGATTTGGCGTAGTCACAGTTATATATACCAATTACTTTCGAATTTAGATGACTGGGCGTTCAACTAATATAAAAGCATCAACACTTACTTATTCACCAGTTAAACATCCGTAGGTAAATAAATAGGTACCATTCGGAATTACAAAATAAGCCTCTTTTGGTAGAACTAAAGTAATTAATTGCGGACTAGTTTAGATATTTAATTGCTTGTGACTCGTAGGTATTTAATTGCGATCGGATTTGTGCATCAGTGTTACTAATACCAATTCCATGTAATCGTAGGTATTAAACCACTTCAATCTACCTAATTCGTGTATACTAAATATCATTGAGGCACTCTTACCTAAAGGGATACTTTACTAGGCTAATAAAAGAAGATAAGATTTATTCTAAAAGCCGAATGCGTCAATAAGAACTTATTCTCTCACCGTCAAAGAAACTGCGGCTACATGAAATCTCACAAAGAAGTGTGGTAGCAGTTTTCTCATATCAACAAATATGATTTTCTTTATGTATTACCATAGAAATGTGTAATAAGATCACACATAAGTAAAAATATTCCAAATCATAAGAAAAATAACCTGGTTCTGGAGTTGTGTCACACATCACTTCGCTGCTAGAGGAAAATAAAGCGCGTCTGTATATTTCTTTGTGAGCACTTTTCTCCGAAACTTTTTACCTACTATTTCAACTTTTTTATTCAACAACTGTCAAAATGTCTATGGAGTGCGCACACTACTTTGTGACACAATAGGGTATTCCCGGGGCGGAGGGCCGCACTTGTGGAATTTAGTTAGAAACTTAAGGAATTTACTTGTTCGATCTCTCCAAGGTGGAGTACTGTTGTAAGTTATTATAAGGCTTGTATTTTCTGGGACGTTTGTAGACAACCTTTTGTGATTTGTCGAATTGAAAGTATGACAAATAAATAATCTGTCTTAATACTGAATGAAAGAGTGTTTGGTGTTTCGTATTACGACTATTAGTGAGAGCTCTGTTGTGGTACCTCATAATAACAAGATCATTACCAGTACCTACAGTGTAATGCAGCTCAGTAAGCTGCTTGCTCGAGAATGTTTCGCCCGTGTCGCAGCCAGACATAGACTATTGATTGAAGAGAAATCTTTATCAGAATAATTTATCATTTTCAGATAGAAATACTTCCAGCTTTTACTCGATCTCCGAGAAATTCTTACGTCCAGAGGAAAATCTAATTTTATTTTCAGTACTTACCTGTCTATTCCATTTTTACCGGTTACATAAATCACTCGTCATTGACATTTAAATATTAAGTCCTAATGAATCAGCCTGCTGAATTTTATCGGATACGGTGCCTGTAATAATTTAAGCCGATCATTTATTCACCGCAGTATATAATTACAAAGTAAATGTACAAAATACTTGGAGCTTATCAGAAAGGCCTCATCTACATTTCATCGTTGGTCGCTCGCGAGATAAATGAATGGAGGATGGTGGTTTGATTACTATTCATAAAGTGGCGAGTTGTGCGCAAACAAAATTGTTACGTCGCCTAATACCGCAGGACGCGGCACGGCGCGGCGCGTCTCTGCGCGGCGGGTGACGCTCGCGTGGGCCCGGCTCCCGACCCTACCTCCAAGCTGGCCGACTGTTGCTGCAAATCAAAAGGGCACAACACCAAACTTATTTTCCGGTTCCACGGTCTCATATTTACATAACAGATTTCGACGCCTCGCTAAAATGAAGCGCGGCTTTTTAAGTACAAATTCTGGAAAATGTTCCAATCCCCCAAGTTTTTTCTACATTATTACAGATTTTTGTGAACGCAGTGGCTGATTTTAATAATCTGCAGATTAGGCAGATGTCTTGAAGTTGCCGACGGTATTAAATTACCCAATCCTTTTGTAGAAACTTATGCCGAAGTTTTGTTATTAACTCCATTATCTTATTTTAAAATTTTGTTTCTATATTTCTATCTACCTATGTATGCAAGTTCATACCAGTGGATGATGTTATTGTGTTTCAAGTCTTCACTGAAGAGTTACTCTGCAGTCAATATCCAGCTTGTTTGTGCCTTGCACTGCTAATTTAATGAAGGATAGCATTGCTCATTTGCAGTTGCGTTGAATTAGCGCTTCAAAGAGCCTAGAGTACCTGTATGCTCCTCGTTATGCAAATTGCTGTGTGATTTCTCCGAGTTACTTGGGTGTCAGTTGCTCTACACAAATTTTCGAGAGTGTGACACGGCTTAATGGAAGTTCAGGCAAGTCGGCACATTCTGCTCATTACCTCCACCCATTTCTGGCAATTAACTTGACACAAACATTGAAACTATTTTTCCCCTACATTTAGTTCCGTGCCCGACTTAGCTTGAAACAGTTTCGTGGAACAGACTTGCTTATCATTGCCAACTGTAATTCTTGAGAAATTCTCACTGAGATGAAGCTAGTTACTGAACTCCGATCGATACGATTACTGGAATACCGCTTCGTAACATATCGATTACACGCCTGAATCAGTAACGTTAAGATGTCATAATATTTGTATGTAGTGGCTGTGAAATACTGTGGTCTGATAATAATACTTGTGATGTTGGTGGAATTATGTATGTTTAAGACTTGTGTGAAATTGCCATTCAACGTGGCAATGCTGCCAGCGTTCTGGGCACTTTTCCCATTGACAGCGAGGTGGACGAATTTTTTGATGCCCAATGAGCTTTACTCCTACCGGATTTTTTATTCCTCTTGTACATATTTTATTTATTAAGTTATTTATTAGTTTAGTATAATATGTATTGTAGTTATAGTCTATTAAAACATTTATTACTTACACAAGATAAAAAAAAAAAAAAAACTAAATATTTAAGACTTAGTAGTCCAATTTGTGTGCCAGATACATTCAGATCAACACCATGAGGGCTGTTTGAGTGTTGATGATGAGCACTCAAACAGCCAGTCTGCCGAATTAATAATATGAGATTGTTAGATATAAGAATTCAGCCATCTAGAAGGTTCCTTTTTTAATGTAACATTCTTTGTTACAGGTATATTTTTTTAGTATTTTTTTTACTACTATCGTACATTGTGAAACGTAACAAGGCGTAAAATAAGTGAAGATATTGCGAAAATGTATTCGGGGTCAATAACTTCTATCGCTGTAAAATATTTCAGGGCAATGCACCGGTGTGTTGTGTCTTACGTACCAATTCTTCCAGCTGCCTGCATCTGCTGTTATATTGTTGACATTTAAATAAGCAATAGTTTTGTTTGACAAATCTGTATGATGACACTTATGCAAACGAGTTCCAAGTTTTAATTCTTACTCTTATTAGTTGAGAGTAATAGCTATGGTTACTTTCTTAGTAAGTAGGTACTTGGCTCGCAGATGAAGTCACATCAAGGAGTAGGTACCATACCAGAACCCACTCTAAGGATTGCCCCTGAGAAGGCCCAAGACACACCCTGGCTTGGGCAAAAGGCAGGGTGGCTTAGATGTAGAATCCGTCAAAGCTTTCCAGGATGAAAAAAAACCTTCAGCAATAAAACAACAAATATGAAGAGGGAATATTAACTCACGTATAAACACTTTTGCAGTAAGTCCATTTTCATTTAACTCTATAAATAAGGAAGTCTCGAGAACCTGCTTAATAAGTACGACTTCGTTATTTCCTATAATAAGTTGTGTTAATATATTCCAAACACGTATTTAATAATTTAACAAGGACTCGAGAAAAGATTTATATATTGCAGAATTACTTTAACCTAATTGTTGGAGAGAGTTCGGAATGTTCAATTTGTAGTACCTACGTACCTACTGATATCTATAGGTACTTGGCTTATACTTTTGTTGATATTTTAATCGTTAATGTTACGATTAATATTTTTATAACCTTAACTATGTTCCTAATTTTTAACAAATCTGTATAGAAACCACATAGTTTCGAAAATCTAGAAAAATACAAGTTGAATTTACATAATTGCGGTATCTACTTAATTTTTAAGAACCATTTTTGACATACTGATAACTCAGTATGTCGGGCGACTAACTTGAGCAATGTTGAATTGACTTAAAAGTAATCCGAAACGTAAGTTTTTAACATAAATAACAAAACTGGCAATCTGGCAATGAAAGAAAAACAAAGTTTATCAGGTGCCCCTGATCCCACGCAAATTGTAAGTCAACGAGGGGGATGGGGTGTAATGGCAGCCGCGGGCAGAAAGCCGCAATCTTAATAGATTGTGTACATTATGTGTATAATTGAGCGATGAATGTCAAGGATTCATAATTATATTTGTACAAGAACCAAGTTTGCTAACGAAACATTCATCTGCATAGCTTTTTCTTGACTCGGGGTTCCCACTTTTATAGAATGGAGAAATTTTATGCAAACCGACTGCTTTCTGACTTTCGCAATCCCTAGAGATTACCGATACCGTAAGCTTAGCCCCTTTCTCTGGGGGTCTTACCTTAGGGGTTCTTAACCCTTTGGTTGAAAAAAATGTTACTGATAAACAAGCACGCCACTTATTTTTGTAGGAAAACAGGAGTTTTACGAAAATAGCTGATGCCAAGTCGTCATCATGTCATGACTGGCTGCTAGGATAGTGGGGCTAACTTCAAAGTGTGCCAGACGTAGACTATGGGCTGTTCTAATATCAGAAATACTAAAAACGTGTACCTATCACACAGGTTTTTGATATGTTTTCTAAACTAATGTCGTACAAAAATGATTTTGGAGCTTAGTTTTAAGGTCCATGTGCGAGAACTCGACTTTGCCTCAAATCATCAAACTAGCAGTTTAGTTGCTGGCGGTAGCTTAAATTTTTTTAATATTTTTATTGACATTGGTCAAAGGTTTTGTGTTGAGAGGATTGAGTCGAGTGGAGGTCCTTCAAACTGACTTAGGGCTGTTTTCACCAATTCTAAACGCACAGTTTTCGACGTTTAAGCTCGCTTAAACGCGTTTAGCCGCTGTAATAAAGCTGAAGAGTTTGTTTGCTAATCTCAGGAACTACTGGATTGAATTGACAAAATAATTTTTGCTTTGAATAGTCCATTTATCGAGGAAGGCTATAGGCTATATAACATCACGCTGCGACCAACAGGAGCGAAGCATCAATGAAAAACGTGGCAAAAACGGGTAAAACTTTTTTTTTTTGACAGTAGGTTGCGTGCGCTGCGTAAACGGTTAAAGTTACGACAAAAATTATGTATGACGGAATTGTTCTCCTTTTAAAGTTCTAAAAAAAAATCCGCGACAGCATATGTCTATCTATTAATGTTAACTCACTATAATCTTTTTTATGGATTTTATTCTTTACGCTTAGTTTAGGTTCACTAAAACTTAGTTTATAGAGCGAATGGTCAAATCGCCCCTTAGAATATGGGCCTTTAACACAACTGCCAAAATGTTTCATTATATCTACACTTCTTCACCATATAAGCGAGCACGTGAGCAAGTGAAAAGCAATTTAATGTTATAAACATATACAAAACAAAAAAGCCAGAACTATGATAAGATTACCTGTAGAAAAAGCTAGGCTACATCACATTGAGCAATCATTTGCTTTCATAGTTAAAGTAGAAAGTTAAGCCGATCTTTTAGAGTGCATCTCAGAAGCTGAGCAAACATTTATGAATATCAAAGGTTAGCTGAAACTAAAGACAGAAAGGATAAAATACATGATATAATTCTTCTTATTCAAGTTGAGTATGTTTAAGAGAGGTTACGTGGATATGAATACGTGAATACATTTAGTCACATATTATTATAACTTAGTTCTGAGTCCTAATGGAGTTTCGTTCAGTTTTTTGCTATGTTCTGTTTTAATTTTTTATGAATAAAATCTGTAGTAGAAACCTTGAAATTAAGATACTGCCTTAAGATCGATTCATTTAAAGCACAACCTTATTAGATCACAGTAATAAAACACCTAATCGTATTTCTTGGCTGTGGTGAAATTTTGATAGCAATATTAATATATATTTTAACCTATACATATTTTTTTTTCTTTTTCTGATGCATTTATTATCTGTCCATTTATTGACATTCAGCATCTTTTGTGTTATTGTACAAATAAATCAAGCATGGTATGCGCTCACAGGTGCATCTAAAATAATCCGCTGTATGGTCTGTTAGCTGTTATAGTATAAAATAATCCGTAGTGTGGTCTGTTAGCTGTTATGGTATAAAATAATCCGTAGTGTGGTCTGTTAGCTGTCATAGTATAAAGACTAGCTTCTGCCAGCGGCTTCGCCCGCGTGGCTTTATTACTTCCCCCGTTATAACCTTTCAACCCCTTTTTCACCGCCTTAAAGGTTTAATTTCGAAAAACCCTTTCTTAGTTGATACCTACTCTTCACAAAGAACACATCCTCCAAATTTCATCTGTCTAAGACCAGCTGTTTAGGCTGTGCTTTGATATATCAGTCAGTTAGTCAGGACTTTAAATTTTATATAAACAGATGACTTTGGTAGGGTTCGTGTTTTAAACCTCCTGAATATATTGGTTTTCATCAAGTTTGATGGCACTCTATTTGGATGATGCTTCTGTGATATCTTTTTTAATCTTAGGTATGTTTAAGTCCCGGTGCAAGCAATCATTAGTTATGGACCACGGTTTATTAGTTATAATCCTTAGCATTTTTGATTGGAACCTTTAGAGTATGTCTATGTTTGAAAGGGCTGCCATGCTTCACAGCTGTATTCCATATGTCCAAATAGACATTATGAGACTTTAATAAATCCTGAGCTTATTTTTCAGCGAAAGCGTATTGTTCATTTTAAGGGTTGTATGTTATTTTCATATTAATTTAAAACTATAAAAAAAAGACATAAGCCGTTACTGTTGGTTACCTAACTAAATGTACCTACAATCCAAAGTATTTAAAAAGTATTATTAATCAAATACTGTGCGCAATTTTAATATTTTTACTAACTGAAATCTAAAATACATTTAAAAAAATGTCACTTGGGAGCCTTGCTCTGTCACGTTTAATTATTTGTTTAAACATATAAACAAGCTCGCTCCACTCGCAGAGAGCGCCGGATTTAGTTATATGTTGAACCGTGAGCATCTTATTGTAAAATTAAGTTGTGTAATGTGACTCATTGTTGGTAATAAAAGTGTTTACAAGATGTCTAATCATTTGAGAATCTCGAGCACGCCTGCTCCTACGTATACGACAAAAGATTTTAGTGACGATGATCATTATTTCATCGGTTAGCCTGCTGCTAAGGTGGACCTTAGCAGCAGGCTAAATGCAGGCTAAATGGATTAAAATACCCCATATTCTTAACGATTGCTAAGCGGAAAATGGAGACACATACGAGCAGCGCGCTACGGCGTAGCACTACTACGGCGTAGCTACCACATGACATGAGCAATGATTAATTACTTGCATCTGTTACAAATACGAGTAATGTTCCACACTTTGTTTGCTCCTAAAATAAACTAAAGGAACTTCAATAGCTTACAGTATTTGTAACCTGAGCGTTAGAAGTACGAAACTGTGATCAAATCAGCTTAACTAGTATTTGTACCCCAGCTGGATATAAAGTTAGCCTAGCTAACAGACAAGATACTAACTTAGTTCTTCCTGCTGGGTTTGTGGAAGGGCAACTTAGTCTTACAATACTACTTGATTTGATCCAAAGTCTTCAACTAAAAATATTGGTTTTAAAGTGCTCTTTGATTCTTGTTTAAAAGTTATTGAGTTAGGTTCGTGTATATTAATATTCTTTGAATATAATATTTTTATGAAACATGCAATATAAAAATCTACGCATACATATTTATGTTATGAACATGTATCTCGCGAATACCCTTACAATGGGTATATTTATCAGGCGTGTGAACACGCGCGAAAATTGATAGCTTTTCTTCCTTTTCATAGTAAAAGAATTGTGTGAGTGGCGCATCGGGGAGATAACGAGGTTTCCGCACAAATAGCAACACGTGTGTAGTGGCTAATGGAGCGGCCGCCTGCCCGTCGCTCCCACCGACCGACCGACCGCATGTCGGCTCATAACAAATATTACCAACAATTCACCTGAAATTTGATTTATAATTTGTTTAAATTGTTGCGGTGTTAGCCGGAATAGGACGTTTTGGCGTAAGTATTTTCAGTCAGAGAATATCGCATCATATGATTTCTGCATAAACAGATATGAACCACAATCTGTGACTACAGTGCAACTAATGTCGGCGCCAGAGTTTATAGTCTGGCGGTCTCGTCCCTATTAAGTAGTTATTTAGTAAAAGGCGAGATAATAAAGCCGAACTCGTTCAAAAGTTACTTCCTAAGTGGGTACTTCATAAATCTGAAACCGATGCAAAGAGCAACAGCTACTTATCATCGTAAACAAGTGATAAAATTCGAACGTAAACTGAGTCATTGCGGTGATTGCAAGCGATCGTTCAAAAATTTTATTTTTCATTTATCTATAAAATGTTCACCAAATTAATAGCCGTGCTCATTTCGTCGTCATTTTATGATTATGGAAAACCGATAGGAGGACGATTGATCGAAACGGGATAAAAATCTGCTCAATATGTTTTACAGACAAGTTAATGCGCTGTGGGGATCGTGGCTCGTTGTCTGCCAAACGGGAAGATGTTACCTTCCCCTCACCCCCCAAGCTTTTCCGTTTTGAGAAAAGCCTAATTTCCTGTGGGTGCTCATTACGCTTCCTACTGTACTTTTAACAGTTATTTATGTATAGGTTATCATGTTTTCTCATCGTTTGATATGGTACACTGAACTTTTTAAATACGAGTTCTATTTTATCTGTGTATTTATTAGAGTTGTAAATCAGAGCTGTCAGTCCAATCTGATATCTCGAACGTTTTAGTATAAAACTAAGCGCTTGGATAAAATCTGGCAAAAACGTTCGTAATACACTCTGTAGGTAAGTGTAGGTGATGGAATAAACTTGTCATAAACTTTTTTTATTTTGACACTTATTACGAATTACGAGTCCCTAAAGTGGTTCGTAATGTTCCCCCTTCCCTCATGTAATTTTCCACCCAGAAAACTGAAAATAAAAGTATAGGAATAAAATAAAATTTAGTTGGACGTAAATTACGACTGCTGGAAGTTCTTCAACTTTGGACGATAATGAGCAGTCTAGTTTACGAGGGAAAATATTGTATTTTCTAACTAGACATTTGTCATAGTCAGGTGAAATTCACAAAATAATGAGGACACTTGTATTTATTTATTTATTTAACAATTCATGTACACACATAAAATAAACATACAGGAAGAAGGAAACAGAAAACTAGGTACAAAGTTGATGTAATAAGTAGCTGTAGCACTCGTTCAGTATCCGCTCATGTTCGCGGTCAATTATAAACGCAGACCATAACAATTTGGCAGTGAGCATACTGTGGAAATACGTAGCAAGTACCACGAGTACTTGTACATGGTACATAGACGTTTGCGTGTGTTATATGATGGTGTAGTGTGGGGAACAGGGCGCGTGCGACCACACGACATGCGACAACCGCAAACACGTCGCATGTCGCATGTCGCGGCCTGTCCTGCCCTGTCGACCACTTAGCATACGCGACCCCTTTTACGTAAAATATCGTATATCGAAAACTGTTACAGGACCGGCTTTACCTTCGAACATTGAACTGTTGAGCACTCTCTTCATTTACGTGTTAGAAGTCCATTTATATTTCATGATAACTAAGTTTGTTTGTTAACCTTTGTATCGTGTCAGTCTAAACATGGAGAAACTTGGAGACTGGATATTTTTAGATTAACTAAAGATTTTATAGATTTTTTTTTGAGATACTGGGTAGGTAGGTACCGTATGTCATTAATTTTTAATACATTCTGATTTCCATTTCAATCCGATGCCAATAGGGTTACTGAAACTACCGATCAAAACTATAATAATGGTACTCATATTGGTACCTATCTATGACGGTTGTCAGCACTTGACAAAGGCGTTGGAACTTGATATTTTTACCATGACCGCTCCCGCTGCAAATATACATAAATAGTAGGCATTCGTATTGTTATACAAATTCAATCCATAGCTTTGTCCTCGAGTTTTTCGGAATAAAATCCAGCGTACGTACGCTTTAAGCTGGGTCATGAACTATGTGTATTGTCTGTATCAGATTTCATACAAGTTATGAAGCCATTTGGATGCAACAAACAATCCGGCTTTATTTTGATAATATTTGAGGTTTATCGAAATATTTTATTCAAGAATTTACAGCACACACTAAAACCAGTTCCGTGCTCCTTTAAATTATCCACGATGGTATCTTTATGTTATCGCTTTGCTAATTACCCATGGTGGTTGGTACCATTTGCGTTAACGTATGTTACAAGCAAACATTCAGGGTTCGACCTGGATCTCAGTAATTGTGCTAGGATTTATGTTGGTTTGACGACGCGTGGCGCCCGCGGCGAGCTGGACCGCCTTTGATTAACGGAGCCATTGGACGGACTCCGCCGCCAATAAACATTACTATAATACGTCTGCACGATCGCTAGCACCGTTTGTATAGCCGCTGGGACCCAAGTAACACCGCCACTACCGCCAACCGACCGGCAAAGGACAATAAATTTGTCTTAATAGCTAGGGTGTGGCTTTTAGCGTCCGACAGCGGAACGATCACTACACGTTAGTTTCGTACCGGTGCAATTCAACAGCTCATCAAAACAATACAGAAGAGTTATGTTTATTTGAGGGTAAAATGATAAACAGCTTCGTAAACATCTTTTCAGCTTTTGATTACTTAGAATATGAGAGATACTTCCTATGCGCGAATTCAGAACACACAAATAAGTTATGTGAGAAAGAAGTTCAAAGTAAAGAGCCGATAGTAAAATAAATTATGCGTAGTTCCCGTTCGATTTCATCAGGCTCCTCGAAGAACTGGGAGGGCTAATTAAATTGGAAGCTCGTTGAGAACAAAGTGACTCGTTAATGTGATAGTGTCGCTGATGCCGTACCTGACCCAAAACTTTGTCTTACACCTCAAAGGAAACACTCGCCGAACCCACATTATGAGAATTGTTTTACAAGTTTTTTACATTTGCTAAATTGCTTCTCTAAACACAAAGCTAATTACTTAGACTTATTTTTGACGTAGTTTGAAACTTTTTATTAGCTCTTGTTTTTATTAGCAAGTTGTTATTTTTAACTGTAATGTTTTAGTTGGAGTTTGTTACGATTGAATAGGCTTTTTAGCGTGGACGTGGCTACTTATAAGTTTGATTTATAACTTTTATTATTTGAAAACATCAATCGTCGTCATTTGTCATCGGTACCATTATAGATATGTATTTCTTTAAAAAAACTTAATGGAATATGATTATACAGAATGTAACGGAAAGGTGTGGTCATATTTTAAGAACCGGTTCTGCCCATGGAAATGAACAACTGTCTCTAAGAAAAAATAGAAAATACCCCAAAAAAAATAATTGGATTTTCCATACAAAGTTATTATCAGCTGATCAATATTTGTATCGGAGGTAAAAAAAAATATTGAGAATTTGCTTATGTTTTCTTGAAGAAAGTTGCTCATATCGATGGGCAGATGTAGTCCTTAAAATATACCACACCTTTCCGTTTCACCTTGTATATTTTATAAATAGATACAATTTCCGTTGATAGATTTAATGAATTCATTCCATTATCATCTGCAGATAAAACAATTCAATTGAAAGCGCTTGGATTGAAACAAAGAGCATTAAAAAACTAGTCCTACAGGCACTGTCGGTATTAACGCTTTTGACCCGGGGCTGTATAATATGAACACATCCACTTATTATCGCGGCACACAATACATCCACTACTAATTACTACCCATTAACATAATGGGACTTTAATATAAATCTGTTAATTTTATATACATCATTTTCACTTCCATGTTTAACTTTTTAAGCGGATGGACTTCCACAATGGGTTTCATAAATTATATTTATGTTAACATTTTTTTTATCATTATTTAGCTTTTTATCCATATTATTTTTGCATTAACACGTCACGTCTCAACGCCTCTCCAGTGGGGCGGTGCGAAAAAACACATTATTATTAAAGAATATAGTTATTATTATTAATATTAATTATTATTATTTAAAACCTATTGTCGCTTTACCGATCGGTAACGCCGCGGTAGCTGATATGAGTACGTCTAAAATTTTACTTTCTGACCTTTGTTGATAACACGCGTGTAATTAAGCACTTAGTACGTTTTGCGAGTAGCACTACTTGGACAAAACACTTCTTATGCGTAGATACAGTGTGGTAGAGTTACACCGATCGCGAGTGAGACCTATCGCGCATAGCATCTATCGTAGCACTTATATAGCGTAGCACTGATATAGCGTAGCACTTATACCTAGAGCTTAGCAAATATAGAGCGCAGCACTTATAGAGCGTAGCACTTATAGTGCGTAGCACTTAAGCCGTGGATACGAAGTCAGTGGGCGGCGGCGGCGGCAGCGGCGGCGTGGGTAGCGGCGCGGCGACGCAGACCCGGTCTCAAAGGCAGCGGGCAGATTGCGTGGCGCTAGAGCAGACTAGTGTTGTGTTATGAGAAATTAGTGTCATTGTTCGCGAACTCAATGTTTAAATAGCGACGACAACATTTTATTGATAATTTTTTTTTTTCGTAACGTTGGATTTGTTGTGCAAAAAAAAAATGCACAACACTACGTCAGTGCAGACGCGCGGGCACCGCTAGACTGGTCCGCATCGCTCATATGCCGCTCCCCGCGCCACTGCCTTCGAGGCCAGTTCATATAAATTTATGCATTGAAACGCGCTACTCCCCGTGCCCCGTCGCCGCCGCTACGCGCCCGTTGATTTCGTGTCCGTAGCCTTATAGAGCGTAGCACTTATAGAACGTATCACTTAAATGGTGTAACAGTTATTACGCGTAGCACTTATTTGACGCAGCTACATTTCATCTATCCTATTTATAGATTTTTTTAAAACTTTAGTAGTAATCGATAATTGTATTATAGGATTCCTTATGTTACGAATTGTTTCACAACTTTTGTTAAAGATATCAGTAATAGGTATTTTATGTCGATAATATCATCGGTAACAGCCAATATCCGTAGAATTTTCAATTATTTTCCTATTAGCTAATTGGTTTGCGCAGCCAGAATCGCGTAATGCCGTAAGCGCGTACTAAAAGAAAATACTTGTTATTGCTTCAGCGGATTACTTTCTATTAAAACATTGAACTGTAGTTTTTCTGATACATTTTGTCTTAGGTGGAAACTTGACTAGGATTTAAATGTAAACACGATTTTTAGTAAGACTGATATTTATAATTTACTAGCTGAACCGACATAAGTCGTTCTGTAAAAAAGATTGTCAGCTAACCAAAAATGTGGTTTTGACGGTTTTCTGAGCCATTTTTCCAACTTTTCTCTTCATTAGAACCTTTCTGAAACTTCAATGAATAGTTTAAAAAAAAGTTTATCGAAATCCGTAAAGTCGTTCTCAAATTATGGCGTGACCGAGGGAAATAGGAATTAATTTTTTGCAGAAAACAAATAATTAATGTCAATGTAACATTCAGTGACCTAAGTTAACAGGTAACTAATAAAAACAAAACGTCACCGATACCGATGAAAATTATACTAACTATATTGTGATGCAAGATTTCTTGGAGCGGCGCTTTAGTCGCCTGATACAATATATGTAATAAATTGTGTCGGGGTTAGGCCGCCGCACTTTTCGCCACTAGTGCGAAACACACTACATTGCGAGCCTAAAAAGGTTATTAGGGGTAGGAGTGGGCTTTCGAGTAAGTGTATTGAAAATAAAATATGATCGATGACACACTTACATCCTTTAAACCTCTGTTTAACTTAGAATACTTACATTAACTAGTATTTATATTGAAGAAATATGTAAATTTACCAAATCTCACCCTGAGTGAGAAACATCTCAGAGTGAGATTTGGTGAGATAAATGTTAGTTCAAAACTAGATAGATTAATTATTCCTACAATGAAAACGGAATAATATAGGCGAAGTTGCTATCTTATGTGTACTCAGATTTATAAAAAGATTCCTATCCAAATTAAAGAACTCCCAATGGTCCGCTTCAGAAGGCTTTACGCATGTGGTTAATTGAGAATTTCTTCTATACTATAAAAGAATTCCTTCTGTTTAAATTTAAATGATATAATTTGTGTACCAAAAATTTGCATAACATTGTTGTGATTAAATATATGTTAAGCTATTATTATACTACCATTGCATTGTAAGAACTTTTGTAACCATATTTATCGGCAAATGAATCTTGACTTTGACTCTTTTACGTTTATGGTACCGATGAAAATTATTTAATCTTTTAAACAATCTACTAAATCTATTTTTAGAAACCAGAAATGCACCTTTATTTAAGAAAACACGATCTGCAATCAGATTTATGTTCTAAAACACAAGTAAATACTTAATAGAATCGAAATAAATAGCCCCGAGTAACATGTTTTGTCCTTTGAAGTAAATCCAAGACGAGACAAAATAAAATACAATAAGGTATGTGATTGAACACCGGGCGTCGGTTACCTTCACGACAAAGTGACTTTTATGCTCTCCGACTTTGGTAGTGTCTGTCAGATCAACTCCTTAGGAGAAAACTTAATTTTGTTTGCATATTAAAAAAAACCGGAAAAGAGCCAATCGAATTCGCGCGTAAAGGGTGCCGAATAAGTCATATTTTTCAGGTTTAAAAACTATATATAGGTACTTCTTCTAGATTTTTCCTATAATGTAAAGAACTACGAGTACATTCTGTATTTTATTTAAAATTTTGGGCCTGGTGGTTTCGGAGATAAGGGCCGAATGGTCATTTTTCATCTTTTTTCTCAAATAACTTAAAAACTATATACATTTTGGGATTACGAATTTTTTTTTTTGTAATTCTTACAAAAGCCCTTGCTTATGTAAGAATTACAAAAACAATAAATGGTTAAAACTGTACTGTGCTATGTATCAAATGAAAGGTCATTTGATACATAGCACAGTACAGTTTAAAAACTTTCATTTTAACTTTCTTATTTGCACCCCCAAAGTGACCCCAATATTCCAAATTCATTTATTTACGTTACACGTCCATGTTTGGGTCATAGATGTGTGTACCAAATTTCAACTCAATCGGTTGAGTAGATTCGGAGCAAATTGGCTGTGATAGACGGACAGACACACGAGTGATCCTATAAGGGTTCTGTTTAGATATTCGGATGTTAGGAACCCTAAAAAGTATTTAGATTTGAATATTGGCTGTAACAACTATTCCACGAAATTCAATCAGTTGACCAATCTTCATAGATGTCTATTATTCCTTTTGAGATTTGGCCTAACTATTTTTGGTTGATTAAATGGACAAATGATTTCAGTAATGAAACCTATTTATCATTATTTCATGTTTTGGAAGATAATTATTACTTACCAGGTTTTGCCAGTAGCTTCGCCTGCGTGAAAATCGAAAATCAACCCACGGGAACATGCTCCTGGGATAAAAATCGAAAATCATCCCAAAGGAACATGCTCCTGGGACAAAAATCGAAAATCATCCCAAAGGAACATGCTCCTGGGATAAAAAATATCAAATGTGATATTCCAGACCTCATCTGATCAATCAGATCAATCTCTGTGCCAATTTCATCCAGATCCATTCTGGCGTGATTGAGTAACAAACCTCCATTCATCCAAACTTTCGGATTCATAATATTACTAACTTCTGCCAGCGGCTTCGTCCGCATGGTAAAAAGTAGCCTATGTTTTAATCCAGGTTATAACTTATCTGTATGGAAAATTTCATTCAAATCCCTTCAGCCGTTTTTGCGTGATTGAAACACAAACATACAAACATTCGCATTTATAATAATAAATGCGAATGTTTGTAAGTACAATATACGAGTATAATATATTAGTAGAATTACGAAACTACTCGTATCTTACTATACGAATAGTATCAAAGCTACTAAGTCCTTTGAAATAACCCAAATTCTCGTACTAGAAGTGGGCATATGTCTATAATACCTACATAGTAACGTAAAAGTGCATTAATACGCTATTACTCAGACAGAACGATACTTTTAACCTCCACTTAAATCTGTTGCATTCTATATATCATGTTTATTTATGACGTTAACACTACTGTTTCGTGTCTACGAGTAAATAGAAAAACAAATAGATACGCATGACTCAATTAAGTAAAATTTCCCTTTGTTCGCGACAGTCCGAATAAAAAAATAACAATATTAAATTAGTTCAAAAACCTGTGCGTGTATTGCTGTTGCAGTGACCATTCCATTGCATCCCATGGGAGCGAATTTCCACTCTTTTTTATTTTTATACTTGCAATCCAACGTAGACTGTATGAGTCGACTAGAGAAACTGGTCGTTTCAGTATTCGTGTGGACCAATAATACACTTTGTAGTAGGTATCTCTATTGCAATCACCCACAAATAAGTGAATAAACTAAAATAATATAAAATGTTTTAACCAAAAGCCAGTTTTACAAAATTCTTAGGGTTAAGAACAGAGAAGGCTTAAAAATGTAAGTCATTTCAAATACTCTTTTTCTTTCTGGGATGAGAAATTATCAAATAATTTCTCCCGCTTTGGGTAGAGTGGGAGGGGTGTGTCAGAGTCTTACTGACTAAAACGCACTCGTGTTCCTTCAGTTGCCAGGGCCGCGGTGACTAACTTTCAAATACCTACTCTGACTCCTAAACTAGGTATGTACCTGTGATCTAGGAGTCAGTGATCCTGAAAATTGAAATATTAGGTGGACGAACAGCGTCCACCTAATATTTAAAATTTGAAGATTCTGGTACAATTTGAATACCGTTTTTTACAGGTCGATTATTAACTTGTAAATTAACTAAACTTATAATTGTTTCTGCGTAACGGGAGTTATCTTTCCCAAGCAATACCTAAAAATAACCTTTAAATATACCTTTTTTAACAATACATTTTCCGTCGAAGTTACATGGTAAGTTCGGAGAAAGACGTAGGGAGGAAATATTATTTTTATAAAATCCTATACAATATGCCATCAATGGTTTTCCTAGAAATATACTCATACAGTCGTCCATTCAACTTTCTAAACAAATCATTACACATGCCGAATATTTAATACATTTTTTTTTTTATATTTGTGTTATTAATACTTGTACCTGAAATTTAAAGAGTTAGGTAAAGCAACACCTTGTAGAACATGAAATTTAAAGAATTGCAGGCATTGGCCGTGGCAGGCCCCGTCCTTTGCTGACAACTCTTTGAGGCGCGCGTGGAACACTACGCGCCGTCGACTCTCGGGCCTGGTGCTGATCGGACGGCGAGTTACCCACTACTCGCCGTCCGCAGGCCCGGGACGGAAGTACGGTTAATCAGTACTTTATTTTCTGTTTTTTATTATGTCTCCTTTTCTCGTGTCGGTACAAATACCTTCATAAAGTATTAGCAAATCAACGAAAAGGTAGCGGTGTAGTTCTTTTAGAGTAAAAATACTTTCAAGTACCTATTGTATAGGTTATTTTAATGCATGTCTATTTTTATACATGTATTGTGAAATAAAAATAAGATCGACCTTCCGTCACAATGTGACGTTTGAGCGACTCCATTGGGGTCAGAGTTGGGCCAGATTTTATTTATGTGCTGACTCATTCGAGTGTTGTTCCAGTAGCCGGAGCCAGTTTTATTCTGTCATTTTGATTACTTAGTACTCGGCTACATAATATAGCTCTTCATAGTGCGGTAACACGGTAGCGTAATGTAAAAGTCTTCCCGCAGGCACCTGGAGTCAGGCGGGGCCCCTGCCTCAGCGCTTGCGAACCCGCAGTCCCACAGTCCCGCACCCAAGTCTTAATTCTTATTGCCCACAATCTGATCCGTGCTCTTCATTTTTATTGTTTCTATCATTAACTTCTTTGTCATCGAAACTTTTTATTGCTTTTTGGAACTTGAAATTAAATATAAAAGTGAAATTGTTCAATAAGGAAATAGCCGTAACTCAATCTCAAGATTTATTAGGTATATTATTTTGTAAAGTGACTTTTCCTACGAAGAGAAGTCGAAACAAACTTTGTCTTCACGGTTTCTATTTATAACTCTGACATACTACAAACGAACATAGATCAACTCGATTTGTAGCCAGCAAATGAAATGATCAAATCCGCCTCGAATTTAATTGAAATGAAAGAACTGTAAAACATTTACTAAAACAATATGAGCGTTAACGAAAGAAAAAAGTTGAATTGAAATTAAGTTAATAGTCAGCAGCAGCAGGCGGAAGCAGAAACCGCAGCAGTGTAGGGATTGGCTATGAAATACGCGGCTCCATGGCAATAGTCGGACACCTGGATCAAGCAGGTTTTAGCTCCGGATTTAAGTGCCGGACATAGACGCTGAACATATGAGACCACCGCAAACTACTCGCCGTGTTTTGTGCAATTATTTCAGTTGTAGGTAAAGACCGTTTGGCTTTTTAGTGACCTTTTAAATGGCTGTGGTTGAAAGGTCACTCAGTAGTGTTCAGTGAAAGATTGATTTTAGTTTTAGAACTCCGTAGTCGTTATTTTTTAATGCATGTAGTCGTACCTTTTGGAATGCGTCCTGGCAGTCTACTGAAACTGTACTAGCTGAATATACGCGTTTTTTTTACTAAATTCCATTTGGCTTAACAGCTATTGAAACAAGCCTTTTTGTTAATTCAACAAGAGTTTTCGATAACGATTTGACTTTTAAGCGTTTCGGATCACTAGGTCCCCGTCTAGTACTTATTTGTGATCTTCAGAAATAAAGTAAACCCTTGTTATCCGTAACTGAATTAAAAAACCTAAATTTATTAGTTAATGTTCATAACATTTTTTTATCCGAATTTTTTAGTCCAACCATATGAGAGAACACTGGCAAACATAACACAAGTTTACTCTTAGCTTGGGTCTCAGTATCTAATACTTCGTGCCCATGTACGATTTGTAAAGCTACACGGAATAAATTAGTAATTAAGAAAGAAGAAATTGTTGTTTATTATTATTATTATTTTGCCATTTCCGTTGCTTTGTTACACCAGCACGTGTAAAATAACTCTCTTATTCAACCTTTACGATTTGAGTGGGAGGTTACCGAGTTGACGTAATATTTATTTGTTTGTTTAACACTCCACGACCTCACACATCAAATGAATTTGCTGGTTGAGTTGAGTGCAAGGAAATTCAATTTCTATGTTCAGTGACCTAGAATATTATTTAGTACACATAGCTACATTTATCCGAATATCACGGTTCCTATCTGTTTTTCACAGTTTTAAGAGCCTCCAAAAGCGTCGCTGTTTTGAATCTCCGAGGGTTTTGGAAAATCATCAACATCATCAGCCTTTTTAACCGACTTCCAAAAAGAGGAGGTTCTCAATTCGTCTGTACCTATGTTTTTTTATTTTTATTTTTTTTTTTGTATGTATGTTACCCGATTTCTCCGTCAGTTGTGAACGAATTTTCAAAATTCTTTTTTCATCTGAAAGAATATACCTACTCCCGAGGTGGTCCATATAAATTTTATCGAAATTGCTTCAGCACTTTTTGAGAAACTGAACAAAAACGGAAAATACGTGTACCTCGATGACGTTTTGGTGTTCTCCAAATGTTTAAATTCCACGTTCCATTATATTGGGGTTTTTAGTTCTGGGGTATAACAACTTAACAACTAAAAAGTGAAAAATAAAAAACTTTTTTACAAAAAAAAACAACCGACTTCAAAAAAAAAATACACTAAAAATTTCTAAATAACTTTAATTTCGGAAGTCGGTGTTAAATAACGAAGAAGTAAAAATACAAACACCGACTTCCGAAATTAAAGTTATTTAGAAATTTGTAGTGTATTTTTTTTTTGTTAATGTCCCCACTGCTGGGGCATAGATCTCCTCTCTGTGAGAGAGGGTGTGAGGGGTTTTGAAAATCATTCATAACGGAATTCGTCAATAAAAGAAAAACAGGGGTAAAGGTTGAATAATCATATTTTACTTATACAAACGCAGGATAAAAACGAACCTCCCATTCTCCGAAATGGATTCATCCACCCACAGAAAAATCGTAACCTATAAACCTAAAGAGCTTCATCTCGCGACACATCCCTTGAATCGTGAATAAAACCAAAGAACCCAATTCATTCTCACAATTCGTCGGTCCCGTCCCCCGCCTATTTCATGGCTCATAACAAAGAATTAAATGTAGCGTCGGTGGGATCCGGGATCGCTGAGTTAGTGCCCCGTCGGTGGCCGGAAGCAGGTGCTGCCACCCACCCGCTCTTACAACTCACTAATTTTATATAAATGTACGAACGACGTACATATGTACGGACTACGGCCCGACGCGTATGTGGTCGAGTGATTTGTCATGGAAAATTTAAGCACCTGAAAATGAGTCATTTTCCGATTGATGTTCCATGCATTTGTAGCTGAAATTCAGTTGGTTATCGACTTATCGGAGAGGTTTTCTGCTCATATTGTTTGCCACATTTAAGGCAACCTTTTAATTTAGAACGCTTCATTAGCATCGCTCATGTTACCTACATGAATAATAATTGAATATTAAGTTCACGTAAGACGTACGTTCTCGGCGTCAAGAACTAAGAAAATATTAACACAACAAGTTCATTTGTCATGCTCTTAATTAAATTACACGGCATTTTTGTGAACAAAAGCTTTCAAGATGCTCTTTGGCCTCGCTCACATATAACGGTACATAGGTACATAAATTATCACCTGTCACCGCTCAAGGCATTATTCGCAAGTGCTGACGCGACAGGCGCAGCGACCTCGTTTGATTTGTGTCCTGTCTGCTGACCCGTTTGATGAAAACAAGGCACAGTACCAGACCACAGAGGAGTCACACCCAGACACAATTGAAACAAATTAACCCTTGAAAGAAAACAATTAATCACAATAAAGTAGAGGAGTGGCTCTCCCTATTTTATCGCGCACCTCACTCCGCCAAAAACGCAGTAAAACCGACGACTTTTGCAGGTGAAACATATCTCCAAATTGGATTTGACTTGTTACGTGCTCGTACGGATACACCTGTAATCGCACCAATCGAATTGAAATTTTATAAGTTTCTACTTTTTTTGTTTATAAAAGTAAGAACAAAATTCTTAATAATTAAGTACGATCTAGTCTAAAAGACTAGTAAGTAATTTAATTCTAACTGAATATGTTACGTGATGGAATAACTTAAAACTAAGAATAGTGTCCATTTGCACTTTCACACAAGTACGTAGCATTTTATTAGAGTCTCATATAATTTATAAAAACATTATGTACACAACATTTTAAAAGATGATAAACATGTAAAATGGCGGGACTGTGGACCGATACAATCTCTGCAATCATCAACGGACAATTCAGCGTATTTTAGTGACAAATTGCGACATTTTAAGCTTGACAAATTTTATATTTACACAACTATTTTAGGCCATAATAATATGTTAATACATTAATAACGACCATTTTCAATTTTAACTCAGATACAAGTAATTTTTTTTTGATATCATGAATTGAAAACGCGTTATATTATATTTAGCGTGGCGTATACAAACGCGTGCACTGGCGAATATTGATTTTTTATTTGTTTGAAGCTCTGGATAATGGACGCTTTTATGCAAATGCAGCATCCGCACTGCATCATATACCGGGCGAGGTGAGCAAGAAAAACAAACAGGATGAGCCCGTTGTCCATTATAGCTTCATAGCTATTCTATGTACTCGTACAGTGATGTGGCATAGCGATCACTAACTTTATTATGTACAAAAGGGATGGGGCAACGTTTAGTACAAACAAGATAACGGTAATTTATTCGTGGATACGTTTCAGCAGCTTCTTTAATAATAAAACTGAATAAAATCAGCGTGCCGTATGGCATGGATGTGTAGTGTTTGATTCTTGTTTTGAACAAATGTTTTATGAGCTACAGATATTTGTTTCGAGTCTGTTTGTGCGTGTGATTTGTGAATGTAATAGAAACCATAATATAAGGAATGCAGTTTTCGGTTGCATCTGTAGCTTTTATTTATAGAGTTAGGTATATTTTCTGTGTTTATTAAATCATAGGTTTTGTATATACAGCTAGCAGGTAGATTGATTACGTTTAACCATTAAAACAAACTGAGAGCTAGAAATGTCACAAGCAGTTGCATGTTTATCTCTCTCAATAGCAAAACAGCTGTCATTCCTGGAGATAGCCACATAAGCTGCCTGGAAAGGTGCTCCCAACCTCTAAGCTCGGCAACCGGTCTTGTGACGACGGCATGCTGCCAATAGAACACAGCTAATAGTTATTGCCAATCCATTTGCCTTTAGACGCTAAGATATCTTTGCTGTGGTAGAATGCAGCGGAATCAACGTCAAACAACGACCCTTTAAAATCAACGTATAATAATCACAATCCAAAGAGCTAACAATATAGGTAGCACTCTTCGCAAAGTCTGGAGTAAAATCAAAATCTTTGAAGTATACTTCTAAAATTTTAACCGCCACACAAATGTCTTTGGGTCAAATTAATTCAAAGGTATCGAGCGATTAGAATGGTTCCAAAGCTATAGATAAAATTCTGATTGAGACAAAAGATGTTTGTAAGTATTCGCTCCACAATCACCTCTTTGATCTGAGCGACTTTGACGCGACTTCAAATAAGTAGCGGCTCATGTTGATCATTAGATAAATACGGCACATCAATATTAAATAATGGAAAAATATGTAACAGCTTGTAAGAAACATTTTTCTTTTCCCCTCTTCTTTATACTATGGCAGATATACACAAAGGAGAGCGACAAACCTGAATGAGATTACGTTTCCCTACATTCGTTATTTCTGACTAAATAGCTTTTTACAAAAATATTAAGGATATTATCTGTAATGAATACGGTTTTATAAAAATTGGGGGCTTTGTAAATTACAGGGCTGAGGCCATTTTGCAAATAAAACCAAATACGATACATTGACTCGATAAACGCACCGTAACGAATTTGTGGTGAGGTTGTAAGTAGCAAAAAAATCTTTGTGAAAGTATCCATTAGACACGACGGGGCTGCTTTGGGGTCGTTTAAACTTGATATAATGAAAACTGAGTACATTAATTTAATCATTTAGTACATAAAGCACACGTAGAGCATAAATTGTTTCACGTAAATGACACGCGAATCGACTGGCCGTAGACCGCGTGGAATAAACTCTATAGATAATTATTTTCAGTGACAAGCCTCACTATGATTTGAATTGGTGATTGTAGTAATTTCTACAGCACGCTCGGGTGGGTTCGGATCTAAAGAGATCACGAATTAAACCATCAGACCTCGAGTAATTAAATTAGACTCATTTTAAACAGAATTTACGAGTTTAGCGACTGAGCAGTAAACACAGTCGTCGGCAGAATGATAAGCTTGGCTCAGTTAGAGTTTTCACGTTGTTTCATTTAATGTTACCTTGTTTACCGTCACAAACATTGAAGCTTTAATTATTTCGTCCAGTTTCGCAGAAACTAAGTAACACAGTTTCGATTTGTGACCTATATTTCTAAAACAGTCGGCTCTAACGTATTCAGAGCCATATAGATACTCTAGAATCCATGCATTGCCCAAAATGAGCAAAATATCCTTTACAAAGAAAACTTAAAGTAGGCAAAGTCACCTGTTACTTCAGTAAAGACAACAGACGCACAATCAACCGACAAGCAATCACCGCCCATTGTTCGATGCTTTTCAATCTTCAACTAGCTTCCTTACAAAGAAAACGAAAAGGTTTTCTATCCCACTGATGTTTTATTTCATTATACTTGTTTAAAGGCGACTTATTGTCAGCATCAGACACATTAAACAGTTCCCAGTAAATGTCCTTTGAAAGTAGAATAAATTAGGTTACACCGGGAACGACATGGCTTAAATAAACAAAGAGTAAAAATGTGTAGCTATTTATGTGTGCTTTGTTATGTAGAGAGTGAAGACCTGTTTTATTGCATATTTTATTTTTATAAATAGTTTACTAAGATGTTCTAGATCGGAATATATGTGGGTGTTACAATGATTGATAAAACATCCATTCATTTATTTTTAGTCTGTGTTTCATCTTATGATATTTAAAGAAACTGACCTGTATGGTAGAAAATGTATTAAAACTCTCCGAGGCAAAATCAGGAAAACATTCTCAATATTTTATTACGTTATTGCCTATGAAAAGCCTTTGTATGAGCCACTGGCGGCTAATAGCTTTTTCCGTTAAACTTATCTATCGAATATAATCACTAGATTACGGCAAAGCAACGGCAT
Source organism: Polia nebulosa (assembly GCA_951329385.1). Lineage (NCBI taxonomy): Eukaryota > Metazoa > Arthropoda > Insecta > Lepidoptera > Noctuidae > Polia > Polia nebulosa. The sequence continues at coordinate 15,053,679 of OX589593.1, read as the reverse complement.
CCTCACACGATAGCAAGCTAGCTAACATCATTTCAGTTCACTTTAGAATCAAAGCCAAAGCGATTCATCCTGATAACTCCGTACCCCAACAGGTAACGACTATCGATTTGTGGAATACCGTTTCTAGAATTGGAAGAACAATTTATTTATGTAGTACTAGCATTAAGGCCACGAGCAGGTACGAAGCCCAAGTAGATCAACTGCCAAAACCAGAGTCAGGCCCGCGGATATTACGCGAGACATTTAATTTTCTACGTGAAAGGATAAGGCAAGTAGAATTTCCTGGAGCATCCTGGGCTGCTCAAACTGTGTTACGACTTTACAAGTTTACGACTGCCTTAAATAGGCTCGGGCCATAGGGTAAGCATGACAAGCATTTGTTGTACCTTCTTGTATTCGATTCAATTTGCACCGTTCCGCCGACAGAACATCTATAAAAGTACGAGTATCGATTTTGAGTTCCGATTGTTGTGCGAATAATAAATGTTGATTTATTCTTTCACGTGTTTTTAAATAAATAAAGCATTCAATTATGCAGTCTATAAACATCATTATGTTTATAGACTGCATAATTGAATGCTTTATTTATGTTACCTTTAGTGACTTGGGTCATAAAAGAAGACAGTTGATCCATGGATCAACTGTCTTTTCAGTACATGTACTGCAACTGTACATATAAGCGCAGTGGCTTTTATGATCAGTTTCACGCGGCATCCAAATTCTGGAACAATATTTACTTTACTCTCATAGAAAACACTATCTTTTTTTAATAAATAAAAGTAGAATTAACATTTCTCTCATAAAAGCAATAGTTTTTAACGAATAATTATCAGAATTCACAGCAAAAGATTTATATTGTATTATCAATAAATAAGTAATTAATTTATCGATAATCAATAATATGTATTATTTTAACATTGAACATTTTAATTGGAAGAACCACAAAACCCAACTATTTTCAGCAATTTTCCAGGGATTCAGAAGAATATCAGTGTCAGGTACCTAGGTTATCTGGCACACTGAACACGGCGCACGTCGCAAAGGCATGAATCTTGAGATGGAGACGATGATTCCATCGTCTCCATCTCAAGATTCACGCCACCTGCCCAGGGGTTGTGAATTAATTCGAAACAGAGTTACCGCGCCCCTGGGCACTCAGGGCAGGGAAGGAACAGGGGTGGGTTTTAGTCAGTAAGAGTCTGACACGCCCTCCCGCTCCACCCTAGAGCGGAAGATGTCATTGGATGATTTCCCACCCCACAAAAAAAAAAAAGATTCACGCCACACACGACCACAGTGCTATGTGTACACACACATAGCACTGTGGTCGTTCATAATTTCGCTTCTGGCTTTGTTGCTCTGATCTGTCAAGGATCACATACATCACAAATCCCTAGAGGCATATAACGCTAAAATAATTTAAATAATCGTTCTATTTCGGTCAATCGTTTAAAGATAACAGAAACAAAATGATGCTTTAAATACGATCAACGCCTAGCCCTAAGGCTAATTACCCAAGGTTGCCTAAGGTTAATTATTGGTTATTATTATTATTATTTTTTTTTTTTTTAAGGCTACCATATGATTACTTTAAATACTGATTAGCAGATTCTTAATTCAAATATTATAAAGAGAATTTTAATTTAGAATTTATTAATTAGAAATGCAAGATGATTTGTGATGCAAGTTGGTCTAAAAATTGCAGTGACACTTACTTATCTGGATTAGCTCCGACATAAAAACTGCGATTGCATTGAAAGATAGTTTTTATTACTTGACTGCGCCGGAAGGAGGGTAATGTTTTTCTTTAGATTCGTCTTGAGTGCTGAAGTGACTGTATATACATTTTGAAAAAGAAACAAGATGGCGGCCGCCGCTAGATAAGTGATGTCGATTTTTTAGTGCCAAATAACCCGACTGCTAGATACGACTAAAAAGCTCCTAAACCAAAAAAGTCACTTTTAATAAATGCCACCAACTGCATCAGACTGCTTGAAAAATGACTTGTTTGGAACTTTTTAGTAGTTTTTTACAGTCGGGTTTTTTTTCTCACAGAAATGGATTTAGTAATAAAGTAATTCCCGTGTAAGTATGAGCAAGCTTAACTAGCGCTCCGGTTCTGTCCGGATGCGAGGTGAGCGGGGCGCGCCGGAATACACCCACCACATTTCCGTATTTAAATTGCGTGGATCTTCGCAAACATGTTTTTGTTAAGTGAGAAAGCTTCCGTGACTTCTGACTTTACCACCAACATTATAAACAATACGCAAATTATGCCCTAGTGATGTCATACGAAGATGTATTAAATATATTAAATAAACCCAGTTTTATCTCAATAAGTAGGTTATAAGCTTTCGGTGGCAACCTTTAACCTAGGTAAGCTTATTACAGTAAAAAGTCAAGCAAAGGGCTGTCGGAGCCGCTATTTTTCTTTCAGAATTCCAACCGGTAACCTTTCTAAATGGACTCTTATCGTCTTAATGTAGAAAGTATAACCAACCACTTATCAGGTTTTCAGTATCCGCTGAACGGGTACAATAAAATTCAATATCGTGGTTTAACTTTTGACTCGACGGTACTTGAAAATAAAAAAACGTTAAAAGCCATTCCGCTGCAGTTTTTCGCCGAAACGGTTGATAATTCTATTTCGCCGCTATCCGAGAGAGTGCTGTGAGGTGAAATTATAAAATACTATCTTTTGCTAAAAAGTGAGTTTTTTATGTTGTTTGTCGGTTTTCGAAGTATAAACTCTGAGGACGGAAATAAACATAAAATCCTCGGCATTCAGTAAGTTTTTGGCATACTGCAGTTTGTTAACAGAATGATACGGGTTGACACACGTGGCCGAGAAAATTCAATGTATGTCACAGGATAGGACTTGCAAAAGAAAAAAAGCACGTTTACGCTGTTGTGAATAGGTTAGATAATGGTAGTTTTCTAAAAAACCGGCCAAGTGCGAGTCAGACTCGCACACCGAGGGTTCCGTACAGGCTTGCGGGTATCTAAATAGTTCGGGAATTGAGTTTCGAAAAATTTTGCCGGAAAAACTTTTTTTTTTAAGTTACGGTGAAGTTCTGCCTTGCTTGGGCGGAGCACCACCGCGTCCTCGTCGGCACCAGCAACCTCACGCGCCCGGCCCTGGTCCAGGCTATGATACGGAGCGAGGGGAAATGGGAACAAATCGCCTCCTTGTGCGAAGCAGTAATGCGAAGGAGGAGGCGGAACGGGTGCGGGAGACTCAACAGAGCCACCCTTACGCCTCCAGCAGCAGCCGCTGCAGGAGACGCCCTGGGCAACGGGGGTCGCGAGACGATCTCCGGCCACCGTAGGTGCGGGCCTGCGGACGACGAGTAATGGGTAGCTCGCCGTCCGATCTGCACCAGGCCCGAGAGCCTGTCATGGCCGGTGCCTGCCCAGGAATCGTGGATAAATTCGAAACAGAGATACCGCGCCCCTGGGTACTCAGGCAACTGAAGGAACAGGGGTGGGTTATAGTCAGTAAAAGTCTGACACGCCCTCTCGCTCCACCCAGAGCGGCAAAAGTCATTGGATGATTTCCCACCCCTACAAAAAAAGGACTACGGAACCCTAAAAACGATCAGTGCGTTGAAATTTTGCGTGACGTTACGCCTTTGTACACTGTTTACCACGAAGTAACGTAACAAGCCCCCACACCTGAACTTTGATGCGTTTTGTCTTTGTAATTTTTTATGGATTTGGTAAATTAAAAAAATAGTCGTGCATTATTTTTTGGCCGTTCCCTTTACGGTACAAGCTTTAGATCCCTTGTTTTTCTTTTTTTTTTCTCTTCTCCCGCGCGTATCAGACTCTTACTGACTAAAACCCACCCCTGTTTCTTCCTTGCCTGAGTGCTCAGGGGAGCGGTAACTCTGTTACGAATTTATCCGCTACCCCTAGGCATGTACTTTAGATACCTGTGCTTTAATTAGATTTATGCATAAAAATATTTTGCATAGTATCATGTCACAATTTTATTGGTTAAACCAGCAGTAACAATAAGAAATAGATTCCTAATTCATTAGTGTCCTCAATGTCAACTCAACTCAACGATGATTGCAAATAAAGTTAGCAAAACAAACTTAAGTGACATGTAATCTACCGCAAAGTGCCTGCAGACACTGCAGAACTAGAGAACCAAATGAATTAAGCTCGGGACACACGACAAACTTGCTCTAGTTCACATCTCTGACATGAGACTACCTGAGCCACCTCGCTCTGCAAACCACCTTAGTTAGTCAAACAGCTCCAGTTTTCGGGATACTTTATTCTCTGTGTGTCCACGTCCTAAGGATTGCTTTTGTCCAACGTGTCAAGAGCACTCTCTACCTACAACATTCGTTATACTTTATTATTCAATGAAATGGAGTTTTCCTTATGTCAACCTTCAGTGGGAGAGAATAAAGAGCTAATTTGTAATTGAAATACTCGTTGGTACTCCGTGAATTAGATAGTTAATTGTTAGAAAAATACTGACAGAGTAGGTACTGCCCGTTCTACAGACATAACTGTACGTATTAAGCCGTGTATGTCGAAGGAACTCTTTGTGAAAAAAAAGTAATTATTTATTCATAATTCATAATTCTTTATTGTACACCAAAAATTTCACATAGTACTTAGTAGTTACACAATGCATGTACAAAGGCGAGCTTAACTCAATGTTGAGTTTTCTCCCAGCAAACCTTTGAGTGATAGAGAGAGATCACATTTGAGGGTAGGATCCAGTGCACAAAACATATATATATAAACCTACATAAATAATTCCAAATGTATATTATACCTACATACTAATAAATACAATATATACTAATATTATGTCAATTTGAAAGGAAGTGCTCTTTGATTTTCTTCTTGAAGACATCTAGAGAAGGACTGTCGCGTAGTGAGTGTGGGAGAGAGTTCCAGAGACGCACTGCAGTAACAGAAAAGGAGCCATTATAGCGGCTGGAAGTGTGACGCGGAGTACGAAGGAGAAGAGAGTTGACAGTGCGACAGGGTTTACCCCTCGGGATGAAGTACTCAAACCGTTCACGAAGGTATTGAGGAGAAAAAGGATTGTGCAGGATAGTATAGAGAAGAGATAGGGTATGGGTATCTCGCCGACGCCGAATCGTCAGCCACCTCAATTTGGTCCGAAACTCCGACACATGGTCGTATTTGCGGAGGCCAAAAATGAAGCGGATGCACAAGTTCTGCAGTCGCTCGAGTTTATTTAGGAGTACTTCCGTAGCATCTAGAAAACAGACATCCGCATAGTCTATAAGCGGTAGGAGAAGAGATTGAGCAAGAGTGACCTTAGTGTGAAATGGTAAGAATTTTTGGAGACGTTTAAGAGACTGAAAAGAGTAGAAGACCCTCTTACTGACATCTGCAATATGTACTTCCCAAGAGAGGTTAGTGTCCATATGGACGCCTAGATTTTTAGCGGTTTTCGAGTACAATATGGGCACCGAATCATACACTACCGGCGGGAGAGACTGATGATCTAAAAGGCTGAGCATGTATCTGCCACCAATAATGAGCGCTTGCGACTTAGTTGGGTTCAGTAAGAGTCCAAAAGATTTAGCCCACTTGTTGATATTTTCAAGGTCATCATTGATGGCATCCACAGCCCCAGCGAGTTCACCCACTTTAAAGTGACGGTATAACTGCAAGTCGTCTGCATAGAGATGATAGTTAGAAGTTAGGACCTTAGTGATAGCGTTTATAAAAACTGAGAAAAGAAGAGGAGAGAGAACGCCACCCTGAGGTACACCCGCAGCCAAATCACACCATTCAGAGGAACCCTCATCAGACCGAACAGACTGCGAGCGACCCCGAAGATAAGATTTGAACCACTCAATTACCGCCGCAGAGACATTAAGGGAGGCAAGAATTCCTAAGAGAATGTCAAAGTCAACTGAGTTAAAGGCACTGCTGAAGTCCAGTAAAACCAACACTGTCAGACATTTGTTTTCCATTGCCAGTCTTATATCGTCAGTTATTTTGACCAGAGTTGTCACGGTGCTATGGCCAGGTCTGAAACCAGATTGGTAAGGACTCAGCAGGCCATTAGAGGACAGATAAAAAGACAGTTGCTTCTGAACAACGCTCTCGAGAATTTTGGAGAGGATTGGGAGAATGGATATTGGACGAAACTGGGATAGTGAGGAAGGATTTTGAACTTTAGGAAGCGGTAGGACGTGAGCCCTCTTCCACGCTGAAGGAAAGGAGTTATTGAAGAGGGAAAAATTTACAATGTGGGTGATGACAGGAACTATTTCACTCAAAATAGGTAGGAACATTTGGAGCTGTAGGCCATCGTCACCTACCGCCTTGGTGGATATGGATTGGAAACATTTCTTAATATCTAGCTCAGTAATTGGGTGGAAAGTGAAAGAAGTATTTGCTGGCAAAGGAAGATTGGAAAGATCATTAAGAGTCGAAGATTTAACATCGTTATCGAGTATAATTGGTGACGTAGAAAAGTGCGCATTAAGTGCATTGAGGTCCATTTTATCAAGAGAACTCTTGCTAGAGGCTTTGCCAATACCAAGAGTCTTTAAAAATTGCCATACTTGTGTTGGATTTAAGGTATCAATTGAGTTGTGAATGTGGCGCCTTTTCGCATTCCTACACAAACGACTGCAGCGATTTCGCATCTTCTTATAAAGGTCCCAGTTTTCCTCAGTGGGCCGCTTCCTGTATAGACGCTTGGCCTTATCACGCTTCGCCATCAGGTTTTTTACATCAGGGGTAAGCCATGGTGCAGGAAGATGTTTGACTCTCACCTTTTTAAGGGGAGCATGAGCATCATACAAATCCAACATAGTCCTGCTGAAAACTGACACCATAGAGTCTATATCCTCGCTGGTGAACACAGAAGACCAGTCAATCCCACCCGCATCAGCCCTCAAACGCTCCAAATCAACGTTTTTAAAACTACGAAGAAAGAGAAATTTGGCCTTGCGTTTAGGAGGTCGAATTTTATAGGAAAGGTAAATGAGGTCATGGTAGGAAAAAGGAGCAGGAAGCTGTCCATGTGTGACTACTTTGTTAGGGTCAGAAACTAGAATTAGATCTAAGAGAGAAGGAGTACAGTGAGGGGCCCTATGAGTAGCATTTAGCGGAAGTAATTGCATATTGACAGAAGAGGCAAGTGATTGGAGTTTACGGCTGCGTGAATCTCCCTTGAGCAAACAAGTATTGAAGTCTCCGAGAATAAGTGTATGATCATATAGTGATGAAAGATTTTCTAATTTAGTTTCGAAGGAGGAAAAGTAGTCAATTTGGCAAGAGGGACTATAATAGACACCTAAAAGTAGTTTTGTATGATGAAAATTAATTTCAATGAATAGGTGTTCAGCAAACTTTGAGTAGGCACTCGGAGACTGGTCAACAATCTTATAGCTGATATCACCACGTAGATAAATGGCAACCCCTCCACATCCCTTGCCAGTTCTGTCATTTCGCACAATTTTGTATCCAGGCAGAGAATACTGCGTGGAAGGAAGAGCAGGCTTGAGAAACGTTTCAGATACAAGGACAGCGTGGACAAGTTCTGAGTCGAAGGACGATACCAAATCAGAATAATGAGCTGGAATGCTTTGAGCATTTATGTGAACAGCGTTAAAAAATTTACGACAGTTGGAAAATGTTGAAGAAAGGTAGTCTCGAAGATTCAGATTCAGAGAATTGGCATCACTATAAGCACTGGCAAAACTCTGATCTGACTCACAAGAAGATGAGCATGAAAAAAAACTATTTTCTACAAGATTATCTGACATAATTAAATATAAATATTAATAAAAATAAATAATAAAAAATAAAAAAAAAAACTAATTTCAAAAATTAATTTCAGCACTCAAACCTCGATGCACTCGCCGGCTACATTAGTTTTAATTAATTTCCTAAAAAGATAAAAAGCCCGTAGGCCAAACAAAATAAATCCACAGTAGTCAGTTTCCGAACGAAACACGGGACATTATAAATGTCAAACATGTCAATTGACATTACTGACATAAGTTAGTATGTAAATAATCAAACAAAAAAAAAACTTAAAATATCGAGTGACCGACAGTATACTACATAAAAATTATAAGTACCGTAACTATTATAATTATACTCATAGAGGAATGGAAGACCCGCAATGAAGATTCATCACTTAACTGTCTTGCGAGCTCTCTTATCGGGCACTGGCTTCGACGTTACGGCTGAGGGTTCAGCAACGGGAAACTGAGCCACAAGTTCTCGATATTCCGAAGCAAACTCAATCTTCCGTCGCGATCCCTCGGAAACCTGGATGACGATCTTCCCGTCAGACGTCCAACACTTATGTATCCCGAAGTGCTTCCGAGCATTCATAAAAATCTCGTGTCTAGGCTTAGTCAGGAACTCGGAAAGCGTCAGACCGGAGCCTTTCAGCTTGGTTTTATTTCGCCACACCTCGTTCCGTACGATACGGCTTTCAAATCGAACTAATAGGGGACGAGGTTTGCTGGTGTTGCTTCCAAGGCGGTGACAGGCTGTTATGTCTTTACAGGTGACGTTGACCACTTCCAAACGCTCCGACAAAATGTTAAGGAATTTTTTGCTTGGATCAGCTTCCTTATCCTCAGTCAGGCCATGCAGCAGAAGGACCTTAGCACGGGATGTCATTTCATGCCTATCCAGCCCCAGCACAAGCAACTCCATCTGGGACTTTAGCGAACTCATCGTTTTCCAAACTAGGGTTTTAAACTCAGTGAAGTCCCTGGATAGGCTGGCAATTGTCTTATGTGAAGCCTCACCACTGGCATTCTTCAAGTCTTCCTCGTACTGTGACATTCTTGAGGCAAATGTGGAAGAAAGCTCCTCCACAGTGCTTGACAATTTGGAGTACAGGTCCATTTCAGTGAAGTGCAGTGTTTGCAGTGTAGAGAAGTGGTGTCAAGGAGATTTGATGAACTGACTGAGTGCACCAGAGGTTAATGTACTATTTTATAATGTTTCTTGCATTTAAAAGTTACTTTTAATATTTTATTTAATTAAATATATGAGAGCTCAAAATTTCTATTGTTTTACTTGGGACTATTTATCCTGTTTACAAAAAAGAAAATAACCTTATACTTTCAGCCCTAAACTCTCAATTTCGTCCTCCAAAAGAGATTTTGGTGGTGTAGAATAGCGTAGGTAGAGATTTCAATGGACATACCCACATAATGTATTTGTATGTTGTAAAGTGCCGTCAATTCAGGCTAAAAAAGGTCAATGGCTACTTGAGTACGTACTCAGTTCGAGAGCTGAACCGTTTCCGTTTATCGATTAAATTTTACACAAACCCTTTAAAGTCAGTCATTTTATCTGGAGCGAGATGTTATAAATAGGTTCGTTTATTACTTGCGTTTTATAGAAGCAAATGAATTTACATCAATTCATACAGTTTTTATAGTAGGTACATATAAAATAAATAATATCGATTAGCTGCTTATTATTTGATTCTTGTCGTTAAAGTTAAAGCTAAAGTTATTATAAAAGGGTACCTATATTTTTAACCGACTTCGAAAAAGGAGGAGGTTCTATGTTCAGCTGTATGTATGTTTTTTTTATGTATGTCCGCCCATTTCTCTGTCAATTGAGGACCGATTTTCAAAATTCGTTTTTCATCCGGTAGAATAGACCAAGGTGGTCCCATGTAAATTGTATCGAAATTACTTCAGCGCTTTTTGAAAAAATTAACAAAAACGAAAAATACGTATTCTTAGATGACGTTTTGGTGTTCTCCAATTACGACTATGTTTAAATTCCTCGTTCCATGTTATTGGGGTTTTTAGTTCTGAGGTATAACAATTAAAAAGTGAAAAATAAAAAAAACATTTTTACAAAAAAAAGAACCGACTTCCAAAAAAAAAATACAATAAAAATTATAAATAATTTATAATTTTTAGTGTATTTTTTTTTTGGAAGTCGGTTGTTTTTTTGTAAAAAAGTTTTATAATTTCATTTTCAAACGTTGCCTCGAGGTATAAGTACCTCGAGGCAACGTTTGAAAATTAAATTGAAAAATTAAGAATTGAATTTCATACAAACTTACAAAGTTTACCTCTTTATAATATTAGTATTATAAGAGGTAAACTTTGTAAGGTTGTATGAAATTCAATTCTTATTTTTTTTTCACTGGTAGAAGAAAGCGACATTATTTGTTGGTGCTATAAATTTTCGAAACCCATGCTGACGAAGTCGTGGGTGAAGTGCTAGTGTTGAATAAAGGTACTTAGGCATCTAGACCCTCCTTCGAATTGTCAGCACGACTTTATAAATCCATTTACTGCTATTAACAGTTAGTATGTAGATTTACACTGTTTTTCTGTGCTGACTAATCAGACCGATCTTAATACTTCGTCGAGCGACTCGGCAAAACCGTCTCAAAAACATTCACTATTAAGCAGCTATTTATCCAGTTACTCGCACCTTAGTTCAGGGGCGAAGCTACTGCCGCATGGCCGTATCGCCGTATCAATGATACGGGGCCCCCGGGCCACAGGGCCCTGACGTGTGGAAGCAAGAAAATCGTAATTTTGTCCACAACCCCAAATTCCTATTAATGAGAAGCCTGTCATTAATAAATAATTATGTGGATTCTCTTTATAAAATTACCGTGAAAACTTAAGTTATCCAAGTTATACTCTAGTCGGATAGAGTCATCTACAAAGAAGACTGACCCTATATCAGTCAGGAAATTCCCGGTTCAGAGTTCGGTCTTCCATGATGACTGAAAACAGTGGGGTTTTTTTTTCAGGCCTTCCAAAAATGTTTGATACAGGGTCCATTTGGGACTAGCTACACCAATACCTTAGTTGTATGGTGTGTAAGTAGGTTAGCTCTCCTCTTGCGTAGATACTACGAGCGTTATTCCAATACTCACGGTTTTTAATGTCTAGGATTGAACGAGCTTAATCAAGTGGATTACTGCGTGTATGGAAACGTACTCATACATATTTTGATTTGTTTTATTTATAACGTTGCATCGATTTTCGAGAAAAGACAAGTAGGACGAAATTACGACATTTATGAGCCAGGCTAGCGATCAATCTTGTCTCTGAAGAAAAATATTACTTGAGTGAATGTTTCATTGAGTAAGTTATTATTGTTATTTAATTAAAAAATACACGCCTATGTTGTTTAAGAGGTGGGTAGAATTTGATATTACGCCTACGTTGCTAGGAACAAGTAAATGTATTTTTTCCAATATGGGTGTTGAATCCAATACCTTTAACCTTAGGTACTGATAAAGGATATAAAACAGTTTCAAACATTTTTTTTTCACAAATTTTCTTTTACATTTTCCTAGAACTACACAGAAAGCAACAGAAGAAAACGATGGTGCATAACAAAGCTCCGCTATAAAAGCACAAAAATCCGCTGTTTCCTCGTTGAGGATGCCAATCACAATTTGTAATAGTAAAACATTGTATTCCTGTGTGTTGCAATTTATTTAAAAAGTAAACAAACGTGGAACAAATGCTTTGAATCATATATGTCTAGCCTGCAGGGAGGTAGCTGGTGTAGTTTTTACTTGTATAGACAGCATCCGCGTAACGACGAGGTGGAACGCACAATGTTCTTTTGTGTTGACACTACCTGCATTTTGTATGCTTGCTTCTGCCATTTCATTCGTATAATAATATTTCACAGAGGAACTGTTGTGTTTTTAATTGTCGTCACATTTACTGTCAGTTGGTTTATAAATATTTTTTGGTACACCGAAGTCGATTTCTCGTGCGTTTAAAATGACAGAAAAGTCCAAGCTTTTCCTAAAGCTCAGGAAATGATAATTATAAATACAGTTTACTCACGTCTACCCTGAAGGATGAAGATAGAATTTATTCATTTAAGGTTAAAGCTCCAGGGTAGCCCGCAAAATTCAAATTTTCTTAAGTTTTTTGCAATTTGCAAATCAGTATCAGGTTAATGTTGGTCAAAGTATGATTCGCGGCCGTAGCAAGTACGTACTTACAGAACTGTCGCGAATCAAATTTTGATCATGATGCAACCTGACACTGACCTGGAAATTGCCAAAAAACGTAAGAAAATTTGACCTGGCGCTTCCACCTTAATTTAATATTAAACTTTGTTTTCAAACAAAAACTTGACTGGTGATCAACTGATATGTTGGTATATTTAACAAAGTGCAGTGAAATGTATGACAGTTTTTCACAGAATTCGGGATATGATTATATAAATATCAGCTTTTAGCATTTCGATAGGAAATAAATTGGCCGTGGTCAGCTATTTCCCTGTTGTACTCTGTTTATATAATTTCAATGATTTATGGCACTGTGATTGAGAAAGGAATAAACGCCGGATTTGCGAGTATTGTTCATGGGTAGGTAGGGAGTTTAAGTCAAAGCAGGTGTCGGGAGTAGAGTCCAAGCTACCGGTGGTAAGGGCTCCAGAGAGAGGAACCTCCTCACAATGCGAGCTGTATCGAGGAGTACTGCCTTCTGTATCAGGGCCTTGATCAAACCGCGCAACGACAGCTTCGACAGGTGGTCGTCGAGGCTTTTGGCAATCAGGCCGTTGGCGGTAACGACTATCGGCACAATGACAGCCGAGTTCACATTACTAAGTCAAGATATTTGATTTGTTTCTCTTTCTCAGCTTTCACGAGGTTCTCATCATGCGGAATGGTGACATAGATTATCATTGTGCGGCGCGCTAATCGGTCTATCACCACTATATCCGGCTTATCGGCAACAATAGTCCTGTCAGTGATAATATACCGATCCCAATACAACGTGACATGGTCATTTTCGAGAACTGGGTCGGGCACATACTTGTAATACGGCACCTCAGAATCCACAAGTTTGTATTTTAAAGCAAGCTGTTGATGAATAATCCTGGCCACTTGGTTATATGTGCAAATACTCGCTGTTAGCAAGACGAGAACAACCAGAGATAATATGTCTGATGGACTCACCCGGACGGTGGCATGCCCAACACACGTCAACAGTCCCGTCCTTCATGATATGCCTCCGGTAGTTATTCGTCAAGATAACTTCATCCAAAATCGCACAGACAAAGCCTTCAGTTTCCCCGAAGAGGTCACTGAAACGTAGCCAGGCCACGGACGCCAAGAAATCTACATCAGGCCCATGAAGAGCCCGATAAAAGCGCCCGTGAAGCTCCTTGCCTTTCCATACCTCCTTGCGGTCATCAGTAGTGAGTATTACAGGTTTGCGCCAGTTCTCTTTAGCCATGGACAACGGGGTGAGTCCCTTGTCCACTGCGACCACATCGCGGTGCATACCCACGTCGGTTTCAAGAAAATATTCTCTGAGGCTGCACACCTCGCGGTTGTGGAGAGTCTTCGCATTTAAAAAACCTCGACCTCCACATTTCCGCGGGATGTACAGTCTCATCACCGATGATCGTGGGTGATGCATCCGGTTTGCGGTCATCAGCGTACGGACCCTCCTATCCATGGCGTCTAGCTCGGTCTGAGTCCATTTGAGTATGCCGAAAGAGTACATCAAAACCGGCATGACCCAACCGTTGAAGGCGCTCACCTTACCCAAATATTTGTATGTTTCGGTCGAGGAGAGGGAGCTAAGTTAGTTTATGGAATCCGAGAGTTGAATCCCTTCGGATTCCATAAACCCTCCTCGCTTTACATGCATGACTGCACATTTGTCCACACCAAATTCCATCCTGATGGCGCTACTGAAAGTTTCAGTTACCTTCAGTAACTCCATCAGCCGCAAATTGTTGGGGGCAAAGAGTTTCAGATCATCCATGTAAAGAAGGTGAGATATGGCCTGACCACCTCTTCTCAACCGATAGCCCAGGCCTGAATCCTCCAGCAGTGTGCTTAGAGGATTCAGGGCTAAGCAGAACCAAAGTGGACTCAAACTGTCGCCCCGAAATATTCCCCGTTTAATCCATATAGGCTCATCACTCCCTTGGTCGACATCCTGGATAGCGAAGGACTATCTTCCATTGCCCCATACATGACCCAAGGAAGGTGCGGAGAGATGCATCTATTATTATTATAACATAATAATAGATGTAATATAATATCATTATTATTATAATACAGTACCTTAATACAGCATATTATTATATTGCTTACGTTTAATACTAATAATACCTGATTGGATTATCTTTAGAAGCTGTGCATGGAGATAAGTGGAAAGAGGGTGGCTTTACTCTGAAGTGGGGGACTTCCTACGGCTTAATAAAAAAAAGCCAAGTGCAATCGAATTAGGTCGCGCTTGATAAATTAATAAATATGCCACGGACGTCCCTGTCTAAGCTCTTAAAGATGAAGGGAACTGATGATTAAGACAACGTAATAGGAGTATGTTAACAAATAAACTTGAACAGTAGTCATGTCCTAGACGTGTGTCTTGAACTGCTTACAATATACTGAATATTCATTAGAGCAAAATTTAAAGTGGCCTCCGTGCAAAGCGATGCCATGAAAAATTCTTATGTAACTTAGATATTATCTACATTTGAGCATTGGTTTCGGTTCTAAATGAAATATTGGTGGTAGGTATATAAGCGTATGTGGAGTGATTTTTGTGTACAGTTGTAAGTGATTATGGCTCTAGTGCACATTAAACTGTTATTGATGTTGGTGTGCCTTGTGCGGCTGGGTCTCTGTCAGGATAATGCCACCACCACCACAGTGGCAGGAGCCACCCCCACTGTAGCAACGACGGCGTCATCGTCCTCGTCTACATCCACGGCAACTACTACCAGTTCAAGTGGTTCAAATGTGAGTCATAACAAGCTTTTTTTTGTGGGAAATCATCAAATAACTTCTCCCGTGCTGGGAGCGAGAGGGCTTGTCAGATTCTTAGTGACTAAAACCCAACCCGTGTTCCTTCAGTTGCCTGTGCCAGGGACCGAGGTGACATTTTCAAAGACACCAACGACCCTGGCATGTGAGTCATAAGCTGACCTCATGATTTAGTTTTTTTCTGGTACAGCAGTAATAATGAACTTTTGTTAATGAGTGGAGTGCATTTTAGGATTCTGGTCGCTTAAACCGTTATTGATTTCGGCTTAGTCGTTCCTTTTTTGGTATTATTAACCGACTTCTCAAACCACCGGGTTCTCAATTCGTCTGTTTGTTTTTTTTTTTAGTATGTTTTTTAGGCGATATCTCCGCCATTTGTGAATAGATTTTGATGACTCTTTTTTTTGAATGATAAGTCATACTTGAGAGGTGGTCCCATATAAATTTTATCGAAATTGATTAAGCACTTTTTGAAAAATTTAACATAAAGAAAAAATATGTATACATAGATGACGTTTTGGTTGTCTCCAATTGTTGAAATTCCATTTTATTGGTGTTATCTATTCGGGCATAACTTTAATATTTAGTTTTACTTCCAGTGTACAACAACAATAAAAAAAATATAAAAAAACAACTAAAAAGTGTAAAATAAAAAATACAACCGACTCCTAAAAATTGCAAAATATCTTAATTTCGGAAGTCGGTGTCAAATAACGAAGAAACAAAAAAAATGTGTACACCGACTTCCGAAATTTTAAAGTTATTTTGCAATTTTTAGAAATCGGTTGTATTTTTTGGAAAAAGTTTTTTATCTATTGACTGTTTATTTGCTTCTTGACCTACAGTAGTGGCTACTGTTTCTTCTAATTATTTTATGTGTTAACTAATTGTTTTTTTTTTTCTTTTTTTCAGTTTTTCCTTAATTTAGCAGAAATTCCTGTGTCTTTCCTAAAAACAATTAAATCCGTAAGTTGTCTATGTATTACAATTTTTTTAAATTTTATTTTATTGGTATGGATTTATTATACTCCTGACATCATTTTGGTCAGGGAGATTGTCCCAATTCGGAGGGTATTGTGTAACAATTTATCACTCACGTATAAAAAATGGATTTTATGGGGAGAAGATTCTACTGGACGTAGGAACAGTAAGGCACGTCAGCACTGACATGCAACTACCTTAGTGCCTAGGGCCTAGCGAATCATTTAACGAATAGCGAAGAGAAACGGACGTTCTTATCTGCGCGAGTCTCATTGCAGCTGGTTGACACTAGACTAGTCTGCCTGTCAGTGTGGAGGTAGCCTTACACTCACATGGTCCTACTATTTAAATTGTATTGTTCTCTCCGTACCAAACAAATAATTTATTTATTTATTTATTTAACAATTAATGTACACACACATACAAAAAAAAAAAAAAAATAATATTGTTAGGTGTCAAATGTCTCTCAGCATGATACATGTCTGGTAGGTGCACTGTACATTTGTCACCGGATTATTTCAAAAACGTCATCTAATTTGCACAAGTAGTCCCAGAGTCAAAGTATTTCCTAGCATTCTCTTAATTCATATTTCTAATATTATAAATTTTATTTTCTTACAGGGTCTGGTATTATTTAAAGATTTTATCCAGCATAAACATCATTAAAATTTGACAATATCATAGTAAGTGGTTTTATTTTATAATGTTAACTCCTGAATCCTTACCATTGAGCCAAATACCCATTTGACCATATAGAAGAGAAGGGTTTTAGATATATCACTGTTTTTTTTTAAGATACAATACAATATATACCTCAGTAACTACATGCAATAGAGAAAGGTCGCCAAAGAAACAATACATTTTATTTGGGTGAAAATTCATGCATTTTTTGTTTTATGAAGAACAACTTGATTTAGCTAGAAATCAAACTCATTCAAATTTGAAACCCCTATATAATTACACTGACCCCATTTTTAATCTTTACTGTTTCTTGAAAACAATTAATTTAGGCAAGGCCAATTACCTACATTTGGTAAAGACATACCATAACGTTATATATATATATATATATATAAAGAATGTGTCACACATGAAGACATTTGAACATAAAATAAGAACGACATACAAGCAAAATTTTCAGGCTTAGCACCCATGCTAGCATAGGGTGTGTAAAGTGACTAGTATTTCTTAAAAAAAACACTAACTAAGTAGCGGCAGATGTACTACAGATACTCTTTGGGAAATCTTTAGAGGGTTTAGAGCTCATGGCACATTACTAATAAATATAATAAACACTAATTCGACTTATAAAACAAATTGGATTGTCATGTCAGCGTTGTCTTATCAAAGGAATAAAATATATAAGTATGTTACCGTTAGAGTGCGGAATATGTCAATGTGCACATTAACACAGGTGCTACGGCGTCCTAACCTTCCGCCTGACGCAGATCCTCACCGCACACGGCTGTTTCGGGAGGTTCCTGTGTCGGATAAGGCGAGAGGAAACGCCCGGGTGTCACCACTGTGCGGATCGCCCAGAGGTCACGGTGGAGCATACGGTGGAGTTCTGCCCCGCTTGGGTGGAGAGCCGCCGTGTCCGCGTGGAAGCGATTGGCGGCTACGACCGGCCCTGGTCCAGGCCATGATACGGAGCGAAAGCGAATGGGAAGCAGTCGCCTCTTTCTGCGAAGCAGTAATGCGTCCGGGGTCGTCAGCCAATCTCCAGCCACCGCAGGCGCGAGCTTGCGAACGGCAAGTAGTGGGTAGCTCAACGTCTGGTAAGGACCAGGCCCGAGAGTCGACCGCGTGTAGTGTTCCACGCGCGCGTCTAAGGGATGTCAGCAGTACCTGACGGGGTCCGTCGGGGCCGATGCCTGCCTGGGGTCGCAAATCGAAATAGAGTTATCACGGCCCGTGGCACAGAGTCAACTGAAGGGAGAGGGGTGGGTTTTAGTCCAACACCACAAAAAAAAGGTAGGTAATCTGCACATTACTGGTCTATAGTGCGAAATTTTAATGAAAGTTGCAAATTTCTGCACATTACCTAGTTTATATATATATTAACGGCTATACCGTTAAAGTGCGGATGACAGTAAACGTATCTCTTTTAACTTAGCTTTTTACTTATTTTTTTTCTTTTTTGGCATATACGGCGCTGAAATATTATTTATTCTATACTTTTCCTACATTTTGTACAATGCCGGATGTACAGCCGGTGATGTACTAACAACGGTCGTAAGTAAATTAAGTCGACGGGCTCCTATTTCTGACTGCAGGCTTTAAAGGAACCTAACATGAAGGGGATGACGGAGGTTTCGTTCGCTCGCTTTACTCCTTCATCCCCTTCGAACCTCACCTGTTCTTGTTGGGTTGCCCTATGTTCCCGAGCACGCTTCGCTCGCTCTTAGACTTTTTAGTTACTCAATTCAACTTTAACAAATAAGTTATAACAGTTAATTTGAATGTTTTATTCAAGCAAAGAACCCATTTTATTAACAGTTTGCAGATAACCTAGGTAATCTGCAGATTAAGTAGTTGATGTGAGAACTAAAATAATTTTTGAACTTTAACGGAATCGGTCAGTTAACACACACATTAACTGTAACATATGTAAATGTCGAAGCCATCTGGTAGATTTAGCCTTTCAATTGGATGCCTACACCGTTCATTGAACGCCGGCATTCAATGAAATAGCTAGGCTGATAGTTAATTTAACTAGAATCACTCTGTCACGTTGCAGAGGGACCCCACCCCGCAAAAAAAAAAGAGGGCGACGGTAGAGGACAACCGTAGAGAAGGAGTTGAATTAAGATAAACACACGACGAGTTAAGAAGTATATTTCAATATTTAAAGAAAGCTAGATTATATGAAGCACTTATTAATCGTACGTACACCATACACTGTACATTATTTAAATTGTAACTCTTACAGACTGGTAACTGTCATTTGCTGAAGAGTAGAAAAATGACAATGCTAGAGAAGAGCTTATTCTAGCTCGGCAGCTGAATCTGAACTGATTTTTAAAATAAAAACAGAGGATAAATAGAGAAGGCAATTAATATTTGAATTTGAAATCAAAAAACTGTAGAAAAGAACTTAATTTGGAATAGAGGTAATAAAATAAACAAGGCTTTAACTCTACCTTGTTACATCTCAACGTTTAACAACTTGGCGTATTGAAAGTCAATGAAAAATTATTAAAATGATTATTTATTAGTGATTTAATTTATTTAAAAGGCGTAGTCAATGGTTTAAAAAAAATAACCACGAAGGGGGAATCCCTTCGAACCCAACCTATCCGAGTCGGGGTGGCCCAGGTGCCGAGCTCACTTCGCTCGCTCTTGCATCCTAAAATTGCCTTTTGTACTTACATAATCATAATCAGTGGTATCACAAATTCATCAATATCCAATTTAACTTAATGGCTAGACGACATCCAGCCATCTGGTTAAACGTTGCGTTCAACTATTTGGCTGGTTATCTTTCAGCCATTTAATTGAATGCTGGCGTTTAGTGAACGGTCTATAGGCGTCCAATTGACTGGCTTATTGAACCAGATGGCTGCGACATATATCTATATATCCCATGCTGATTTCCGCTACAGTGTTTAACCTCTGTGCGACTATGGGTTGCGGCCATGTGCTCTAATATGGCAAATTTAGCCTATCTTGGCTGTGAAGGTGCGTGCACAGTGCGGACATGTTAAAACACCATTGTCGTAATGCTATTGGATTTTGGAGGGTGGCTTATTTTTGATGATCTCTTGCCTGGTGTCGAGATCAGTCTTCCGATGGTCTTCGAAGGTCTCCAGCCAGCAGGCGTATTCGCTAACTCAGTTTACATCAATTTGATAGGCACTTTGCCGTACATTGCTGCTTTGACGTATAGGAAAACCGTAGTGCCTATTATAATCGATGTCCACCGAACAATGTACTGCACAGTGCCTATCAAATTGATGTCAACTGAGTTAGCGAATACAACTGCAGGTCTATCCTTAGCCATCTCCTCTCAGCGAGAGGGATCTATTATACAGTGTGTAAAAAGACACATCACAGAGCCGTTAACTACGCATACTGTACGTCTAACAAAACAGTTTTGCGCAAAAAAATTGAAAATTCAGGTAATGTTTGTTTGGAAAAAAGTTTATTAATAATACTTAGAATTTATTTTAGTAAAACGGTAAAAAAAAAAATTGCGACTTTGACCTTCAATATCTCCAGAACCTGTGGTTTCCTAGGTATGGTCTAGTGACGAAAAAATAACCCAAATAATGGGTAAAATATGTGGCTTTTGGCTTCGGAAACTATCTTTTTACATCCGATAAATTGTATCTCTTCTTATGTCTTTTCTGAACGATTATTAAATTATAACATTTCTAATATTACGTTCCCGTGTGTCTGTTATTAACGTATTACACTTCACAACGTAAGAACCACACATTCTCGCCGTCCGATCAGCACCAGGCCCGAGAGTCGTCGGCGCGTAGTGTTCCACGCGCGCCTCAAAGAGTTGTCAGCAAAAGAGACGGGGCCCGTCATGGCCGATGCCTGCCCGGGGATTGAGGATAAATTCGAAACAGAGTTACCTTGCCCCTGGGCACTCAGGGCAGGAAGAAACAGGGGTGGGTTTTAGTCAGTAAGAGTCTGACACGCCCTCCCACTCCACCCAGAGCGGGCGAAGTCATTGGATGATTTCCCACCCCACAAAAAAAAAAAAGATCCACACATTAGGAGTACCACCTCAGATCCACACGCCCCCAGTCTCTATAGTAGCTATTGCTGATAATAAAATTATTAAAAAATGCTTTATATTAGATCAAGTAAAATGGCATGTAGAATGCCGCCTTTGTTGGCATTGTACAAATTCATTTACAAGAGTAATCAAACTAACTGCTCTTGTTATTTGCCTAGTTTCAAACGTAGGCAAATTTTAATTAAAAATAAAGAAATATATTATGTTTACACTAACAAAACACTCCCCCGAAACGACGCTAATTTACAACTAAATTAAAAAGGATGTAACACCAATTAAAAAATATGTAAATTTTGGTGTAAAAACAAGTTATGTGACGTTTGATGTAGCGCAGTTTGGGCTCAGGGACGAAATAATGTGTAGGTATGTAGAATAGAATAGAATTTTTATTTCGTAAAATACTATTGTCAGCGTATTCAAAAAACAATACAATTAGCAATAAGCTCCCCCACTTTATAACATGGTATCTACTATAACAGGGATGAAGAACATTAATTTATTAGTAACTGTGCCATTGAAAAAAGTGGCGGTGACATGCTGTCAAATCTAGGTTTGGAAAATTGCTGGTTACATAAACTTATTTAACCAAATCAATTTAGTTTGAAGTTGCAGAAAGAATTTGACTATATTTCTAAGAATTTTGTTGTTTCTGAAATACATTTAAAAATAAAACCTCGATAGAAATTATCGGTAATTTATAACAAATAGTAAATAAACTAAACTAAACTTGTTTGCGAGTAGATCTAGGATTTATTCCTACCAAAATTACTTTTAGATTCATTATAAAATTCACTCCTGCCTATCGGCCTGACAGCCGTCCTAAACATAGATGATACCTACACTTGTCCTAAATCTATCTGACAATATTTTTCTTCACAAATCGAATTAGTATTTATTTCTTTTTTTAAGTGCCATTTCTTCTTAAACCACAGAGAGAGGACCTGATGAAAGAGTCTCTACAATACTCAAACATATCCGGCGAAATGTTATTATAGATACTATAGGTAAGTAGGTATGCCTCTGTCTTAACCTTCGGGGAATTTATTTAGTTATTAATACTTTATGCAACACAAATGTACAAAGGTGGACTTAATGCCTAAGGCGTTCTCAAAAAAAAAAAAAAACCAATCAAATTAAATGGCTATTTTTAACCGACGAAAAAAAAAGGAGGAGGTTCTCAATTCGACCGTATACATATTTTTTTTTTTTTTGTGTATGTTCAGGCCTCATTCCGTCATTTCTGAACCGATCTTAATTATTATTTTTTTTAGATAGGGTATACCTCATGGGTGGTCCCATGTCAAGGAAATCAGGATCTGATAATGGAATCCTAATAAAATTAAGAGAAAACCTCGAAAATTGTGGGCACGTTTAGCGTTTCTGTACGTATGTTCGGCCCTCACTCCGTTGTTTATGAACCGATTTTGATGATTCTTTTGTTTGTTAGATAGGGTATACCTCAAGGGTGGTCTCGTGTCAAGGACATCAGGATCTGATCATGGTATCTTGATAAAATTGAGAGAAAACCTCGAAAATTGGGCAAGAATATTGTTTCTGTTTACTTTTCATAACTTAATCAGGTTTTTGCATTTAGGAATCATCACATCATGAAACTGCGCTGATGATGGAAACCATACCTTTCCTAAACAATAGAAGTTACATATAAAAAACTGATTTTAGTGACAGATACCACTTAATATGCTTTGAGAAAAGACGTCTTTAGAATATTGGAGGTAACCTCAACTGGTCAATATCCTGGGAACCTCAGTGCCAAGAGGAATGATGAAGGAATAGAAATTAGCCTCAGATAATTAAAAGATGATGCGAGTCACAAAAAATCATAAAATAAAAAAAAAAATTAACAAAAAATTCAATCGACGAAAAAGAACTAAAAAGCAAAAAATAAATAAACCTTTTAAGTCTTGAGTATTGAGCTTATTTACCTACATAAAATATCAAATTTTATGTAAACTAATTTTGAGTCGTAAAAGGTTTATTTATTTTTTGCTTTTTAGTTCTTTTTCGTCGGTTGAATTTTTTGTTAAAAAGTTTTTGCTGGTTCGCATTCGCATTGCAGTAGCAATCTGCCTCAATTTTTAATTTGCCTTAAAAGTACGGCATTGCTTCTCTGATCACCCTCACTTACCTCTGCCCAGGGGTTGAGGATAAATTTGAAACAGAGTTACCTGGCCCCTGGGCACTCAGGGCAGGGAAGGATCAGGGTCAGTAAGAGTCTGACACGCCCTTCCGCTCCACCCTAGAACGGAAGATGTCATTGGATGATTTCCCAACCCACAAAAAAAAACCCTCACTTACCTGAAGATAAGTGTTGACACAATTTTTATATCAGCAAGGGAAAGTTAGGTATATTTGCGTCTGAAATTCAATTTACCTTTAGTGTAGTCTGTGAGTTGTCAGCCTGTCATTCATTCAGTAACAGAACTGTTTGAATGGCATGTGTCTACAGAAGATACGTGTCCAGTTTTGACCATAGGCAACACAGCCAAACGACGAAGCTTAGCAGGCGGAGTAATTAGTGCAATACCTTAGTCTCCTATTATTTGTGGCCGACATTGTCTATATGAAACGTTCGCGCTATAGTAGATGCAGTTTAATAATAGTGGAGTAGTTGGAACTTTTGATATCACTATGAACAGTGACAGTGTCTCTTGGCATAAAATTTTAAGGCATAATACTGTTTGGCCTAACGTTTTCGCATAACTTTATAAGCATAATAACACTGTGGAATAATAATACTTTTGCATAATCCAGTGGTTAGTATAACTGTCATTTGGTCTAATTTGTTTTGGTATAATTTGGAGTTACATAAATTTTTGAGGCATTATATTTATTAGTCTATTAACCATGCGCCATAAATATAAAAAGTCATATTGGGTGATTGGTTGTATGTAGCCAATAATCTTATGTTGAATGTTGGGTACTAGGTAATGAAATACAGTTGTGGTCAATGATATTTTTTTATAGATGTGTATAATAAAACACAGTATAAATGATTCATGGTTTTTATTAACTACGAGTATCATGCAATTACAACGAGTATGAAATTAAATTATTAAGAGCTCGGGAACTTAGGGCACCTCGACAGGGGGCTACAATGAGCGAGCAGATCGAGCGAACGCAGCCCTCGTCATCCCCTTCGTGTTAGGTTCCTGTAATTCCTGCAGAAAGAAACTCGTCAACCGTCAACCTACCTTACGACTGTCGTTATAACCCGCGTTTCAATTACTAAATAGATTTTATTTTAAATGGGTTACCCAGAACCGAACTAGTTTTTTTTTTTTTTTTGGGGGGGTGGGAAATCATCCTATGACTTCTTCCGCTCTAGGGTGGAGCGGAAGGGTGTGTCAGACTCTTACTGACTAAAACCCACCCCTGTTCCTCCCTGCCTCGAGTGCCCGGGGGCGAGGTAACTCTTTCGAATTTATCCTCCACCCCCGGGCAGTCCTCCACCCCCGGGCAGGAAAATTGAACGGTACACGATTCAGCGTGTCATCCTTGCGCAGGGGCCATACTGATGTCATCCTTGCGCAGGGGCCATCACTAATCGCCTCTGTATCGTTCCAATATGTACTAACGAAGTAAGTAAGTACGGAACCGAACTAGTTGGATTAGGTTAATTTGGTTTGTGACTGGTTCAGAAAATGTATTATAAAAGAAAATTATGTTTTTTTATATTTCTTTTTTATTGTTTATTAAATAAGGAACAAAACAAAATATGACATAAACATCACAAAAACCACAAAAGGTTTGTCCGGATGTTGAAACACTTAACCCCTGAACGTCCAGCGGCATACCAGTATGCCGATCCAGATTACGCGGCTTAAACCTCTATTATTAAATAACTAAAGATCTTATATCCTGTGGCATGGTGCACATGCATTCTTAGATAGTTATTACATAGTGTTAGAAAAAAAACGCAACACAAAACGCAACACAAACGCAGAAACGCAATTTTAAAAAGCCGTTATGTTGTTTTGATTTCGTAATTTGAAGTTTTGAGTGTGAATAATAGGAAAATATGATATCGGACTCTACAACTCCAACACAACAACTCTATTACTTGTCTATTCATAGTGCAACATGCAAAATTTCATGTAAATTGATACAGTAGTTTTACCAACTACTCACACACACACACACACACACTATTCCCGACAAATCGTTGATAACAGAATTTGAATAAAATTCAACTCTTGAATTGCAAGTATTGTTTACATGTTATTCTAAGGTCTGTTTATTCAACAACCCAAAAAAGTTTACTTTAAGTGCCTCGCTCCAATAGAAACCTCAGCAAGTTGTTTTTTATGAGCCCGGTCGTAAATATGTCAAACTGCGATAAGAGGCTCGGCCGTTGAGGGGAAGCAATCTTAATACTAACGAAATATCATTCATCTTTTACAAAACAATAGGAGGTAATTCGTAAATAATAGCTAAGATACTACAAAAACGACGCCAGCGCGGGTCGGCGGCCCGTCGATGCATATTACAAATTTAAACAGGATGATGCATTTTCAAAGAGAATCAAAGGATTTTTTGTATTTATTTTTATAATTATTATTTGTTATTTCTGATTGAATTTTTGTAGGAACATCATTAATTAGAGTATAACGTAGGTACGTGATTTACGCAAAAGAATTTAAAATATTACATGAAGAATGTATAAATGATTAAATATCATCCGAAACATTTTGTAAAACGAGTGTTTATAAAATAAAACGTTTGCGGAATTGTTGTGTTCAGTGTTGTGTGAAATAAAAAGATACACTATGCTCACATTGGAACAATGATCATTAATGCAATATAGTGTCTACTACCGTTAGAAGTTATATTTAGGGTTTAATATTTTTATTCCCAAGATCATTATGTGTAAATATTATTATGCGTTTATAACGTTATACTCACGGTTATGCTTTATAACATGTTTTGTAAAATTATGCTTAATTATTATTATGCCAAACCATTTATGCCTAATAATATTACACGTAATGATCATTATGCTAAAATTCGTTATGGCAATGTAAATTATGACAACTTATTTTATGCTTATCAATCGTAAACCAGACAAGGTCTGCCATTTTTGGTTTGCCGACTAGCATATTTTTTTTTCTATGCTCCGTTCACAATAGAATGTGCTTGACTGACAATTCTTCGTCTTCCTCTCAGCAAACCCTTTCATTTGATACCCATATTATAGGGGAGCATGAAAAATAAATAATAATTGGTTCGCCATCTTTGGGATATATATGATCCCATATAGGATTTAGAATGACGTCACTTAGCTAACCATACTTTGTCATCCACACCAATCACACCAAACGCGTGCGCAAAATTTCAGCTCAATCAGTTAGGCATAGCTGTTTTAAAATTCAGTTGCACGAAACTACCATCATTATCAGCCTTCTTTTAGTACCCACTGCTGGGGCACAGGCCTCCTCTCTGCGAGAGGGCCGTAATCCGCCACGCGGGTCCAATGCGGGTTAGTGGATGTCACATGTCTTTGAATTGTTGGTTATAGGAAATGCCGGTTTCCTCACGATGTTTTCCTTCGCCGTTTTAAGAGTAGTGGTGATGAAATAATTTATTCAAAGTAAAGCGCCGGCTGGGTTTGAACACACACCCACCCCTACAACCTGTAAGTCGCGGTCGTTACCACTGGGCCACTACTGCTCTTAACTAAACTAATATATTAAAAATTTACAGTTCATTAAAAGGTTTAGTTTGATGTCAATTAGACAATGATGGGTATAAAATATATGCTTTATGTAGATATATACCTTTGTCATTATGGATAAATCTAGTTGTCTGCTCAGTGCCATAAGTTGGTATTATGCGTCTTGAGGTCTTGCCATGATAATATGATTAAACTTAGGAAACTGACGAAGGTATAAACTACTAGACCGTACATTAGTACGCAGATTCTGCAACAATATTCATCACTCTACGACAAAAGCAGTTCTACGAGCCATTGTTTGTTAACGCGGATTAACTTTTAGTTTAGTTAAAACATCGCCGATGTGGAGTACGAACTTTATACAGAATGTTCGGATTGAAATTGCATCGATTTTCAGCTTAGAGCACTTTACCGTGTGTAAGTACGTAGAGACGGGTCAGCGGTGTTTGTTTATCCAATGCCGAGAGATACGAAGTTAATTTTATTTGGTTGAGGAATTAATTTCGTTTTATGGGAGTTTTCGTGTTAATCTTTATGTAGTGGTAGCCTCTATAACTACATTATCTGTGATAGGCTGAATTGACTAAACCAAACCAGAAACCGGTAGCACACAAACAAATAATAAAATTAAACTAATGCGTCAATCACCAACAGCACACATCATACTTTTTCCGACGATGATCATCATCATGTATGACGGAGTTTACTCCTGGTAACTTTGACATAAACGTTCCTCCCTCTATAAATAGTGGTGCCAAGTCATTGTCTAAAATCTGAATAGGTGAATATAATTAGGACCACTCAGTTCGCGTCTCGAGACACGGTTCTCCGTTCAGCATTCAGAAGTTTCAAGAAACTTGAATATAGATGCTGAAACGTGTACACACCTGAGACGTTTCAAAATGCTTTTGTCATGTGTCTGTATGGTTATTATGCCCCAGAGCTAATTGGAATCAGCGTGGTCCATGCTTAAACATACACAATACATGTCCTTTAATGCTTACCACATTTTAACATCTCATTGGTTCCGTACGCGCGTTCGCGAAACACAATGCGGCATAAGTAACGTAGAAAGCAATACGTTAGTTACATACACATCAGTGTAGTGTTAAATAGGTGTGACGAGAGTGAATTTGAAAGGATTAGCTTTAGTTACTTTACACACGGAGTGTGCGGCGCGATTGGTTTGTTTTACTTTTTTTTTTCATTTCATACAGGGATATTGTACACAAGATATGTTCATAGTTATCGAAGTCGGTTGTATTTTTTATTTAAGTTTTTTATTTTCATTTTATGTCGTACCCCAGAATTAAAACTAAATATTAAAGTTATCCCCGAATTGATAATCCCAATAACACGCAACATGGATTCTGAACATAATTGGAGGAAACCAAAACGATAACGACAAAAAATATGAGAACACAGATTTTTTTTTTTTTTCAGATTTATATGCGACCACCTCAGGAGTATACGCTTTCGAATATAACAAAAATATTTTGAAAATCGGTCCACAATTGACAGTGAAAACGGTGAACATACCTAAAAAAGATACATACATCCAGTCGAACATAGAACCTCCTCCTTTTTTGGAATTCGGTTAAAAATATAGGTACGTGCTTATACGTGTAAAAGAGATAGCTATCATTTGAATTAGTGCGCTTCAAATGTTTTGTCGAGATTTTAAATCTCCTCTGAACCCAAAAGTGGCGTAAAATACTGATTGCAGTGTAGCTAGACTTAAGAGGCGCAAAATTCGTAGGGAATTGAAAAATCGCGCCGCTGTTGCCATGTGTTGAGCTCCTAATAATTTATCTATCTACATATAATAGGTACATGTTGTGTGGGGTCAATAGGAAACTGGCAGTACATCAACATCCCGCAGATGCCAATAACTCCCATGTACGAGATAAAGCCACCTGGTGTGAGTAATTTGTAAAATGTATGCGATGCGATGAATTGGCAATAAGTAAGTGTGAAATTGATGCCTCCAGTATGGAAAACCATGAGCTTTTTTTACAAAAGAAATGTGCGTAAATATAAAGTTCGTTACTCTTTCCAGATGACTAAAATGAATAATATTTCAACCTACATTGCTTAGCTAGGCATTGCGGTTAATTTGAAATAATAGGCATATATTTAATAAACTGTAAGGTACCTATGTATTATCCACGTAGGAACTATTGGTACAGGCAATATCTTTTTATTCCAATTTAAAATCTATTTCCAGGCCTTAGTATTCAGTAAAAAGGGTTCGTTGTGAAATTAGTACTTACCTACCCTACTTATCGACTAATGGCTTTCTGGGTCTAAATTGTTGGACTCTATTTTTATATCTTCACTAGCGATCCACTTCGCAAGGTCTTACGATCTTCCATTTTTTTTTTTGTCTTTCATAGGCTCGCACTTCAGCACTATCTCTCCTGATGTTAAGCGATGTTGTGGTCGACGATGAAGCACGCTTGCTTAGAAGTAACCTATTCACTCTTGACTGAATGACCCCCAGGTTGTAGCTATCAGGACTTCAAAAAAAAAGAGGAGGTTCTCAATTTGATGTGTGTTACCTCAGAATTTTTTTCTAGGTGAATCTACTTTGATGATACTATTTTTATTTGAAAGTTGGTGCTTCTCATGTAGTCCCATTTAAATTTGATCAAGATCAGAGCAGTTGTTTGTAGGAAATTATGAGTGCAGCAACAAAAGTGTTCTTTAGCACCTGCAACCTTTTTTTTGAGCTTGGGAAATCATCCTATGACTTCTCCCGCTCTGGGTGGGGGGGGAGGGCGTGTCCAACTTTTACTGACTAAAACCCACCCCTGTTCCTTTCCTGCCTGAGTGCCCAGGGGAACGTCTTTTTTGTATGCAGGCAACGGGTTAAATTAATAGAACAGCTTATATTATATTAATGCATCATCTTTACTATTCCAACAGTATATCAAAAGACCAGCGTCAATTAACGAACGTAAATTATTATGACTCAGACCTACCGATAAATATATTACTTCTGAATTGCGACTCAGAGATAAATGTTGTAAGTGGGCTACTTTACAGAGATTCAACATCTGTTTGCTAATAAAATAATAAAATCAATTTCTAGCGAGAAACTTTTTTATTCAACAACTAAATTAACAAATCAATTTCTTTTTTTTTTCATGAAAATTAGCAACACTAGCGCGGTAGTATGTACGAGTAGTATACCTAATGCTCGCTGGTAATGACACATTTGACACATCAAATTAACCAGAAAGTTCACGATTGCGACGTACGTTGTCCAAGAGCGAGCGAAGCGAGCTCGGGGAACTTAGGGCACCCCGGCCCGGACAGGTTAGGTTCGAAGGGGATGGCGGGGGCTACAGTGAGCGGGAAAAGCAAGTGAACGCAGCCCCCGTCATCCCTTTCATGTTAGGTTCCTTTGAACAATGCAGACTGAAATAGGAGCCCCGCGCAGCGAGGCTTCGTCAACCTATCTTACTCACGACTGTCGTTAGCACATTTCAGTGAAATATCATGTTGTTTTTATATTTTGTTAGTTACCAAAACAAAAACTCAGTATCGGTAACAGTATAAATAGATAGGCCACATGAAATTAGAGCATTCATTGACTATTATTAATTGATGAGAATAATATTTTATGTTCAATTATAGTAGATTCACTCATCAATTACTTATGCTAACGTATAAAAATATAGGTGACTATATGAAATTAGAGTTTATTAAAATTATTGTATAGATGCAGTTGATACACTTATTAGAAGCTGGCAATGCGTGGACATATCATAAATTTAGTTGCTTAAGAATTATCACCCTGCTGCGTCATATTAAAAGTAGCTTGTTTTACAATAGGTACATCGTCGCTTGAAAAACATATATTAGAGGCTAAAAGTTCGTCGCTGACCTATTAATTCATGAGACAACTAATATATTTAAAGACTAGAATTACATTTTAAAGAAGCTGCCTTAATTAGCACCCGTTGTTTTTGAGTTATCCTCAAAAATGCGTATTTAATTGAGTTCGACTACATTGATAGTTTTCTCATTTTATGTATTGAGAGTATCTATTTGAACACAACTTTACCCAACTTTACCATTCAATTTTGGTTATAGGGTACAACAACTAAAACCTTGAAAATTAAAACAAAATACAACCGACTTCCAAAAAACACAAAAAAATGCAAAATAATAATAAGGCTGCACCTCGAAAATAATTGATGCACTTACCGCAAGCTCTCGCAAGCTTCCTCACGAAAAGTTCAGAAAATCGAGTATAGCGCCAAAAAAAAAAAACTAATAAAAAAACTAATCCAAACCGCCAGTTTTAGAGCCTGATTCAGTGTTACGTATTCTATTCTATATTTTTATATGGCAAGCAAAGCCAATGTCGACTATTCTGCCAATGTCTAAAGTTAAATGGAAGAGCAAGTATGTTTTATTAATAAGTAATTTAAAAAACTGGAACTGTAGACAAACACTAAATTCTTCGATTAATTAATACGGGACTGAGACAAACAAAAATAATAAAAAATACATAATTATTATAATTATAAACACATACTTCATTTATTTCCTGTGTCAGAATAAAATTGACATATTACATCGGTACTTTTTTTTTAAATTTTGTCTTCACACTGTTTGTGTATTTAGCCAGTGTCAAATTAAGAAAAAAGGCAATGAGCCGGAGCCATTCAAACATCACAATAGATTTAATCTTTGTTTTTAACCAAACACCTGACTGTTGACTAACTGACATGTTGGTATATTTAGCAAAGTGCAATGAAATGTATGAAAGCTTTTCACAGCTTTCCCTATTATTCATAAGAATATCAGCTTTTAGCTTTTCCATAGGTTATATAAAGCGGACGTGGTCAGCTATTTCTTGGTACTTTGTTTATAGAATTTCATTGATATATTGGGCTGTGATTGAGAAAATAATAAACGCCGGATTTGCGAGTATTGTTAATGGGTAGGTAGGGGGTTTACGTCAAAGCTCCACATAATATGCAGTATAGTGCATTATGTTACAATACAGTACCTTACATCATATATTGCTTACGTTTAATACCAATAATACCTAATATTATTATTCCTAGAAGTTGTGCATGGAGATAAGTGGAAAGAGGGTGGCTTTTTACCCTGAAGTGGGGGACTTCCTACGGGTTAATATAAAAAATAACCCAGTGCTATCGAATTTAGTCACGCTCGATAAATTCCCCTGTTTATGCTCTTAAGGATGAAGGGAACTGTAGATTAAAAAAAACCTCATAGTAGTATGTAAAAAATTAAACTTGAGCAATAGTCACGTCCTAGACTTGCGTCTTAAACTGCTTACAACATACTGAATATTCATTAGAACAAAATTTAAAGTGGCATCCATGCAAAGCGGTGCCATGAAAAAATAGCACAATGGGTTTCGGTTGTCAACGAAATATTGGTAGATATATAAGCTTATGTGGAGTGATTTTTGTGTACAGTTGTAAGCGATTATGGCTATAGTACACATTCAATTGTTTCTGGTGTTGGTTTTCCTTGTTGGACTGGGTTTCTGTCAGGATAATGCCACCACCACTACCACAGCGGCAGGAACGACCCCCACAGTAGCATCGACGGCGTCATCGTCCTCATCTACAGCCACAACAACTACTACCAGTTCAAGCGGTTCAACTGTGAGTCATGATTTATTTTTTTCTGGAACAGCAGTGCTAATGGACGTTTTAAGAATGTAGCCGCTTTAACCGTTATTAATTTCGGTTTGGTCGTTCCTTTTGTGATATTATCTATTGACCGTATATTCGCTCCTCGGCCTTCAGTCGTGGCTACTGTTTCTTCTAATTATTTTATATGTTAACCGATATATATATATTTTTCCTTATTTTCAGTTTTTCCATAATAAAGCAGAACTTCCTTTCTCAGTGATGAAAGCATGTGAATCCGTAAGTTTTTAAAAATTACAAATTATTAGAATTAATGTGGATTTAATATCCTCCTGACTTAATTTTAGTCAGGGAGTATGCCCCAATGCGCAGAATATTGTGAAATAATTTATAACTCACGTACAAAAGCTGCACTTCTTGGACCTTTGCTCGGCTGTGGGATGATGCAGGCTGACAAGCAAAACAACAAGGTTCACAACACACAATAACAGACAACACAACAGTAAGGTACGCCAGCATTGATAGGCTTAATGCCTAAGGCATAGCGAATCACCTGGCGAATAGCGAAGAGAAACGAATGTTTCAGGTGTTCACGAGTCGCAGTGCAGATAGTTTGTGCTAGGCTCATGGTCGTAGCCTTACACTCACATAAGGCTACTGTTTAAATTATCCTACAGGAG
This sequence comes from Polia nebulosa, assembly GCA_951329385.1. Lineage (NCBI taxonomy): Eukaryota > Metazoa > Arthropoda > Insecta > Lepidoptera > Noctuidae > Polia > Polia nebulosa. Next base: position 15,021,146 of record OX589593.1, on the reverse strand, counting down.
AACTTTTTTTTTTAATTGAGACAAGTCCGCAACACTATTCCCAAACCACTGTAACTTCTGTAAGCCAGAATTAACAGTGGCGACCACCAGCAAAAAAGCCGAGATGAAGCTTGGCGTGTACCAGAGAAACGACGCCTACAGGGGTACTGTGAACAAAGGAGAATTGCTACAATATTATAGAACCATGTCTAAGTTTAATTTAAGAAAAGTTGTGATGTTCACTTTCCCCTTCAGCCAAAGTTTGCCACAGGAAGAAAACCTTATTCGATATAATATTAACATGGCATTGCACAATTTTACATTTAACAATGATTTATTCCATATAGTAGACTTAACAATTACATTGATAATCGTTTTTATTTCACACAAGATATGTATCTTAAAGATAGATACTATCTTTCAAATTTTTGTAGGAGACAGATAGCTGAGTCGCCATCATATAATTTTTCTATCACAGCCAAGAGTTTGGCTAAACAAATTGCTCGTATTGAGCAATGCCATGACATTCCTAATAATAATTCTGCCAACGACTTGGCATCTAATATTGACATTTTTAATCATTTAAATTAGAAATTAAGACAAAAGAGACAATCTCTAGCAACTATGTAAAGAATGACGAAAATAATGTTTTAAAATCAATAAATAGTATCAACCTGGTGCACCAAAATATTCAATGTTTTATGAACAAGGACTTAGAAATAGAATTATTCCTTAAATTTAACAATATTCTTTGTGTAAATGAAAATTGACCTATAAGCCATCAGTTTATGTTTAATTATAGTAATCACCGGGTTGGTAGTTCGTTCAGCAGAGTAAATGCTATACATGGTGGCTCATTAATTTTAATAAATAATCAACTTAAGTTTAAGGACCGCAAGGATATTGTGAGCCTCTCTGTTGAACGTACAATTGAAATAGCCTGTATTGAATTGGAGCAGTTTGTTATATTAAGTGTGTACAAACCATCTACAGGATTGTATGATTGCTTTGAAAAAGTAATAGATGAAGTGTTACACAAAATCTGTAACTGGAGCAAGTCCATCATTGTTGGTGGTGACTTTAATGTTAATTTGTTAGAAACTTCTGGCACTAAGTTTTTTTCAGTCATACAATCTTACAAATCTATTTATGGAGCCTACTAGAATAACTTCCACTGGTGCATAATGCCTATAATAGACAATATTTATACAGATATTGTATCTACCCCCAAAACAATTATTAATTTAGTAGACTCTGCTCATAGCGGACAATTGATCACTATACCAAATGTAAACAATAATAAACCGAAAAAAAATCACTTATCAGTGATATTGTCGCTTGGAAACATTTAAAACTAAACTCTAAAATAAAATCCCACTTTTGTCAACTAATTTTTTCAATATTAAATGTACGCAATTTGATACAACATTCATTCCTAAGACAATTTTGGTAAAGCCTGGTATTAATACAAGTAAAAAACGGCTTTATGAGCTGTATGAAGTACGGACTAATATTAGCACTGAAGAATATAGTTTATATGTTAAGAATTATTCAAAATTATTTAAAAAAGTTTGTCATTTGGCGAAATCTCGCAACATAAGTTCAAAAATTAAAAATAGTAGGAATGTAATTAAAATTACTTGGAATATTATTAATAGCGAAACGGGAAGGTCTTGCAACCAAAGTAGTGATAACAGCCTTGCTATTGAGGACAGTATCATTAAATCAGATTCGCAAGTCGCAGCAGCATTTAATTTTGTTTTTTACTAAGGTTCCCATAACGACCACAAAATTTCTAAATTCATCACCGACTGCTGCAGAGACATTACTTAAAGTTAACGTTCCAGTTTGTGAATCCTAATTTAATTTGCAATATGTCACTAGTAAGGGTGTAATTAAAACTTTTAAAACTTGAAATGTTAAAAAGGCTGCAGATTTATAGGGTAATTCTGTTTAATTTGCTAAGTCTATTATCGATATAAGTCGATAAATATTGTAGCACCTACTTTAGCATCATCATCATCATCATCAGCCTATAGCAGTCCACTGCTGGACATAGGCCTCTCCAATTGCACGCCATTCAGCTCGGTTCTTGGCAACTCTCATCCAGCTGCTACCAGCCACCCTGCGAAGATCATCGCTCCACCTCTTTCATCTCTCCTACTTTAGCAGTAATTTTTAATAAGTGGTAAGTGGTGGTGGTGGTGATTGTGGTGAGTTTCCGGATCTAATGAAGTATAGTAAAATTATACCATTGTTTAAATCGGGTAGTACATCAGACGCTACTAATTATAGACCTATATCAGTGCTACCTACTTTTATTAAAATTTTTGAAAAACTTATTTTGGAGCAAGTTCAAAGATATTTTAATAAACACAAATTATTAAATAACAAACAGTTTGGTTTCACAAAGGGTCGTTCAACAACTGGTGCTGGCGTAGAACTTTTAGGACACATAGGAAGATAAATGTAATGTGATGGGCATTTTTTGTGACTTGTCTAAAGCTTTCGATTGCGTTCTCCATGACACATTGATCAGGAAGCTGCACTACTACGGAATCTGGGGCGCCTCTTTAGATCTTCTTACTTAATACTTGAGTGATAGGATTGATGTGAACGGTAAAAGATATCCCGGGTCTGTAGTCAGAATGGGGTTTTCCCAAGGCTCTATTCTAGGTACTTTTTTGTTTCTAATTTATATCAATGACTTGCCGCTCCTCATAAAGGATAAACATGATATAGTGTCGTTTGCAGACGACATTTCACTTTTATTTAAACTCAAACGTTCAACTGTAGATAACTGGTTTAATATCAATAACCTTCTTCTTAACGAGAAAAAAACTAAATGTATAATAACAATGTATTGTGACATTTGGTAATGTAATAAAATTTACATTACCTAATGTAACAACAGTGTGTAAACACTAGTGTGTCGATAAATGGTGAAGAGTTGATATCCGAAAATTCCACAGTGTTCTTAGGCTTAACTTTGGATGCAAAGCTTCAGTGGACCCCCTTAGAGATCTATAAACTGTCTAAAAAACTTAACTCTGCAGCGTACGCTGTTAGGAAAATTCGTGGTAGACAAAAACTGATTTAGAGACAGCCCGTTTAGTATACTTTAGTTATTTTCATAGTGTGATGTCGTATGGCATTCTGTTGTGGGGAAATGCCGCCGATATTCAGGCAATTTTTGTTTTACAAAAAAGGGCTATTCGTGTAATGTATAAATTAAGTCCCCGACACTCCCTCAGAGACAAAAAAGAGATTAATATTTTGACTGTACCCTCTCAGTGCTTTTATGAGAATCTCATGTATGCACATAAAAATATTAATTTGTTAAAAAATACAGTAATATCCATAACGTAAATACTACGAACAAACACAAATTTGTTGTTCGATACCAATATTTACATTTCTATTATAAACTTCCTAGCCAAGTACAAGAACTAAGCATTAATAAATTTAAATCAATAATTAAACGTAAGCTATGCCAGAAAGCTTTTTACACAATGAAAGACTACCTTAAAGACAATATGGTTTGGGATTGAGCTGCTTCAATGATGTAGATTAGACAATTTTTTCGTTTAAACTTGGTTTTTTATAGCGACATTTTGTTATTTATTTTTTATTTTTGTTATTAATTATTACTTTGTAAAGTACTATATTTTTTTTTATTGCTTGACTATTGTAAATGTAAGGACTATGGGAGCAGTGGTGACCCAGTGGTATTGGAAACGACTTACAAGTTGTAGGTCATGAGTTCAAACCCAGGCAGGCGCTTTACTTTGTGTAAATTATTTCATCACCACTGCTCTCAAAACGGTGAAGGAAAACATTATGAGGAAACCGGCATGTCCTAGAACCCAAAATTCGAAGACATGTGACATCCACCAACCCGCACTGGGCCCCCGTGGATTACGGCCCACACCCTCTCACATAGAGGAGGCCTGTGCCCCAGCAGTGGGGACAATAAAAGGCTGATGATGACAAGGACAATGTGGGTTATTTTTTGTAGCTTTCTTCCAGTAATTGTTTTAACGTTGTCTGACAGTTTAAATACTTTTGTGGCCTACCCAAAAATCCTTTTTTTGTATTGTTCGTCGAGTTATTGAGCTCCTTAGTAGTTCTAAGTTGAGCTATTTGACTACTGATAAATGCTTGCACTGACTGACCAGGTCCACTCAAATATTATGTGTGGTTTTTTATTTAAAAGATCATTATAGACAATAATCTGCATGGTCCTTATATAGCATAATTGTGGTTGTGGGAACTATTAAGGTCGTTACATTCACTTAGAATTCATGATTGTCTGGCAGTTTGAGTACTTTGGCGGTCTACCCAAATGTCCTTACTTTGGTATTATTCGTCGGCTCGTTAAGCTCCTTAAAGTTCTGAGTTGAGCTACACGATAACTGACAAATGTTTGCAGTGTCTGGTCAGGTCCACTCAAATCTTCATGGCGCTTTCCTCAAAAGCTCATCTCAGACATTAACGTATATGGTTCTGTTATTATTTGAACAGTACAGATTGTATGGACTTTAAAAGAGACTTTGACCTCTGAGTTTGTTTCAGTGTTTCTTCTTAGGGTAGTCAGCTAAGAAACACCGGCCTCATCTAGCTTAAACTGACAAAAAATATTCAAGTGTTTTTAAAACCTATTTGCAAAATAAATGTCTCATTAAAATCTCAATAATCATTATGATTAATCGCGACATTACTTACTCCGTAAGGTACCAAACAACACTATTGTTAGGTGTCAAATGTCTCAGCATGGTCTATGTTTAGTAGGTGCACCACACATTTGTCACCGGATAATTTCAAACACTATTCAGTACACGTAATAGTATTTACATCCCCGTAATTCATATTTCAAATTATACATTTTATATTGTTTCAGGGTCTGGATTTTTTAAAAAGTCTTCTACTCCATTAACTTCAATAAAAATGTGACAATGGCATAGAAAGTGGTTTTATTTTATATTGACGACACCTGAATCCTTACCAACGTGTAATGAGCCAAATACCCATTTGACCTCATAGAAGAGATAGGTTTACTTAAACCTATCACTGTAGAAAAATGATTTTTTTTAAATACAATTCGCACCATAGGTACATAAAATGCAGAAATATACAATTAATTTGCGAGAAAATTAGCTTTAGTTTTATAAAGGTCTACTTGATTCAGCTAGAAATAAACTCATTGCCGTCTCTTTTCGCTAATAATCGTAAATTAAGTAATTAGAATTGCACTTACACCAATTTTTATCTTTACTGTTTCTTGAAACCAATTTATTTATTTAAAATGACTCGGCCCAAGGCCATTAGGGAATATGCATGAAAAAAATATTGGTTACCTAACCGGTTTATCGATGAATATACTAAAATAGAGTACGAACAGTGAAAGCAGAATCAAAATTGATCGAAAATTAAACGAGATATAACAATTGTAAACAAATATATCTGTCCCTCTCTCGAAAAGGCTGTTTTCTATGGCAGTTGTATGAGCGTCATGTCCTTTGACGTCAAAGAATACGTCGGACTTCTCTTTCTAATTATCAACTTTAAAGCTTTATAACTTCGTCGCTGATGATGATATTTTGAAAATTCCTTCATATTTGTTTACCATAGTTAATAAGTCTTCAATTGAACAAATAAAAAAATGTCATGCATATTCCCTATTACCTACATTTGTTAAAGACATACCTTAACATTACATATTAAGGTATGTCTGTAATTTTTAACGTTGTCTGACAGTTTGAGTACTTTTGCGGCCTACCCAAATGTCCTTTCTTTGGTATTGTTCACCAAGTCATTGAGCTCCTTAGTGGTTTTTAAGTTGACCTATTCGACTATTGACAAATGCTTGCACTGACTGGACAGGTCCACTCAAATAGGTGTGGTTTTTTCTTCAAAAGACCATTACAGACACTAAGCTGCATGGTCCTCATATAGCATAATGTGAATGCGAGAACTATGTATGTCGTTATATGCATGTAGATTTTATGATTGTCTGGTAGTTTGAGTATTTTTGCGGCCTACCCAAATGTCCTTACTTTGGTATTGTTCATCGGTTCGTTGAGCTCCTCAAAGTTCTGAGATGAGACATAAACGTACATGGTTCTCATATGCTTTGACCAGTACATATTGTATGGATTTGAACACTTTAAAAGAGACTTTGACGTCTGAGTTTGTTTCGTTGTTTCTTCTCAGAATAGTCAGCTAGGAAAAACCGGCCTCATCTAGCTAGAACAAAAAAAAAATCTTGACGTGTAAAAGTGTTGTTAAAACCTACTTACAAAAATAAAATCATTTATTTTTAATGGTTCTACATCACACAATTAAGTGCGAAATGTACTCGTACGTTCCAAGGTACCTTCAACTGAAGTTATTTTCCTGTATTGATTTGTAATGGCGGGAAAAGCAGCCGATATATTGAACATACCTACACACGATATTTTCCTTAATTTCCGGCACACTCGAAAAATCAAGATGAATCTATAGCAAACAACATTTTAAGATGGCTTTTATAGTGTAGAAAATATAAAAATAAATTCTATAAAAATGTAGGTACCTATTAGGTACTGGGCTATAGAAATAGGCCACAAGAATTGTTCATTACCTATATTGGGTGAATGGGGACCATTTTTTATACGAACTATTCAACATTCGTTCACCTTTACTTTAGCAATTTTCCGTTCTTCAGGTCACAGAGACAAAAAAATGGGTGTCTCAACAAATAAACAGTTTTAACGGACTACACCTATGTAATTATGTATTTGCCGAGAGTTACATGTTGGAAAGTACCTACCTACACAATCTGACAGATCACACCTGCATCGCAAAATCAGCCTCGAAACTTCTCATATTGCAGACTGCGTCCGTACAATATGGCACGTAGCATTGTGTGCTCACAATTAAGGTGAATATTATTCAAGTTTCTCTAGAAAATGTTTACTATATATTTTTCCAGGTTTCACAATTTCTGTTGAGATTTTGAGGCATCTCTGCATTGCCTTGGTGAACCATTAAATAATATTTCATCTTTACCCAAAAAGCAACTGGTTTTTGCACAACCCCATATATGGCTTAAAAGGATCACCACAACGAGCAGGTTTGCGCTGGATACTAATAATTTACGACAATTTACTCCTAATATCGTTTTATTTTTGTTGATAGGCACGCGCTAGACCACTATCTCACCTGATGGTAAGTGATGATGATGATGTGTGAATGTCTTCTCAAAACGGTGGGATGCCAACCATATACCGGTGGCGCATCGCCGTACGTCTCGTGGTCCGATGATGGAATGAGCTTGGCTGAATTGGGATTCCGTCGCAGATTCCCCAAAATGCAACCAATAGAAAACCGACAGGCTAGCAACTCGGCGTCTATGCTCAAGACTTTGGAGCTTCGACACAACGAGTCTATCATTACCGATGATCCTCTTGGCTCATTTCTCAATTGTCTCAAGAGCATCAAGCTGGTATCTGGCAGATCCGTCCCAAAGATGAGAGCAGTACCTACTCCATACACGATCGAACTTGCGTTTGATAAAGTTTGAGCAGCTGTTCTGGCGTAAAGTACTGTCTCACTTTTGCGAGAATCCCAACTTTTTGGCAGCCACTTGAGCCTTTGCCTCTATGAAAGTACCAAAATTAAGGGTAGATGTCAACGTAATACCAAGAAGCCTAAGTTGGTCGGTTATTGGCACGGTTACACCTCTGAAAGATCGCAGAGCTGGGTGAAATTGGCTCCTTTTAGCGGAAAAAGGACACGCTTGGGTTTACTTGACCGAGATTACCATCGCTCCATTCAAATACAGCCTGTAAGGACTAGTTCAAGCGCTCAAACACAGCCTCTCGGAGAGACCGGATCTGAGACCCACCAGCTCGTGTGTTGGACACGTATGTCTCGGCAACAGTGCTGTCGTCTGCATACCCAAAGGTACCGGGTTTTAGTAGATCGTTAATATGCAGTAAAAACAATGTTGCCGAGAGCACCAACCCCTTAAAAACCTCGGCAATAATATGCAGCAGTCCGGTCGAGCAGCCATCTATGACCACTCGGATAGACCGATCCCTCAGGAAATCTGCAATTCAATCACACAATCTGGTGGGTAGACCGAAGGAAGGAAGCTTGCCAATAAGGCTATCGTGCCAGACCCTGTCGAAGGTCTTTAAGATATCAAGGGAGACCGCAAGTGCCTCCCCATGTTTCTCGATGAATTCACTCCAGATGTAAATGGCATAAGTACGCTAGAAAATCCCCAATTGACCGATTTCCGCGAAAGCCGTATTGTCATTCACTAAGGATAGCGTTAGCGGTAACATGGGTCTATAATTTGCTGGGTCAGCTCGACTCCTTCTTGGACACGGGTTGCACGTTAGCTTGCTTCCAAGCCATCGGCGCTTTTCCGGTCTCAAACGAAAGGCGGAATAGGCGTGTCAAGATCGGAGGCAACTCAGGCGCTGAAGTCTTCAGTACAATTGCCGGTATCCCATCGGGGCCATTACACTAGCCAGTATTACTCATATTCAAACCCGAAACCTACCGTTCTTTAGTTTCCTATACCAATATAATTATACTTTCCACTCATAAACCTTACTATAATTGGTACATGATCTAATTAAACATTTAGGTAGGTACGTAAAATTACTACTAATAACAGTACATGCTAGCAATTCTTGGTAAACACTGACTGTTTTATGTGCTGGGACTCGATCAACGACATCGGTATTATAAAGCATCGAAATTTTTTTAGCATTTCAATGGCAATCTCGAGTGAGTCTGTCCAGAACTTACCTAGGTACTGACGGCAGTGTAGTTCTTATAGCGTGCAAACATGCACGTAGGACATGAAATTAGGTATCCCATCGTTTCAGAAAAAAACACATTTACACTCCAGGCTGGAAAAAAAAGGCTGGACACGTGTTGACACATCACATCCTGTGTCGTGATTTCCTGCTCAGCTATTTTTTTTTAGGGAGAACCTTCAATAGGCACCTAGACTTTTGGGATAAAGACCAGGGAGTGGTTACTTACCTCATTAAAACCACTCAATGATCATCAGCAGTGGCGGCACACCATGAAGAGTTATAAGACCACTACGGAACCCCCTCCATGCAACGCCTGTAAGGGCACATCGCAAACTTCCTGGTTAGCCTAGGCAACTCCTGTCCAGGTAGGTGAATTTTAGAGGGTGGAACGAATGGGATGTCTTGGGAAGCATTAGTTTGCCTCAGCTTTGGTCTATCTTCAGACAGTTAGCCAGTGGGTGGGAGGACACTTCATGCAACTGTAGCGGTTTTTAACACCTCAGGACCCTGCGTTTACGAGAGGCGACAGTAATGCCCCGCCTGGCCGGGCCCTGCCTCGCCATAAGCGGCGGCAGTTTCGCGCGCTTTAAAACTCTATTATTACTAATAAGGAACGATTTTACTCCGGCAGTGCTGATCCGGCGGTGCTCCGCCGGTGCGGGGCGACAGTGTTGATAGCTGTCGCCCGTCGTCGACGCAGGGCCCTGACGGGTTAAGCTTTTGCGGTACTGGAATGTTGTGTGAAAGAATGAAAGAAACATTGAAGATTGATTCGTTCACATGATCTCATATCGGGTACGAGGGAAACAAGGCAGCATACCTAGTCTGCAGAAATTTCATACATGTCATGTATCGCAGCCAACTAGCTTAGCTATTCAGTTAACAACCTATCCCGATAACTAAACGGCGCCGTTCAACTTGCGGCCTGAACGATATTCAAAAATGAATTTTACGACTTGTCACAGCATCTTTCAAATGTCTGGGCTAGGCAAGTAATTAAACGTTATCAATCCAAGTCATTTGTCTAGCTGTTTGATTGAATGGCTAAATGTAATTCGGGTGGTTAGTTGAATGGCACCGTTTAGTACAAACCGGCAAAGTGCGTGTTGGGCCACGCACAGTGTAGGGTTCCGTAGACGGCTGTTATAACATGATTGTGTCAAGTAAGGGTTTTGCGTTTTGCACGAATTTTTCCAAGTAGGTACATTTTATAAGTTGGATGACTATGTCTCTTAAACTTACTGAGCTAACATAGCCGTGATAGTTTTCCTTCAAAGTTCGTTATACAGACTACTATCACGATTTTTTTCAAGGCAACAGTTTAGCTTTTAAATTATAAATTTTAAATATCACTTTAGGTATAGCTTAATAATCACTGAATCGAAAATAATCTTAACAACCTCGCAATGATTTTGAAAGACCTACCTTATTGTTTCGTTTTCTTGGCGTGATAAATATTTATACCCATGCAAAATTGCATCTTTCTAGTACTAACAGTCTCTAAGCTATAAGGGTTCCTTGTCCTTGCTATGACTATGGAACCCTAAAAGGCTAGGCTGTTATCTGAACGGCGAATTAAGCTTGCTGACACATATTTAGGTGCATATGTATATATATACATGGTTTAATGGAAACCTGCATCAAAACTAATGTCTACCATAAGATTATATTATCATCTTTCATGAAATGTCTCACTTTTGGGCACCTATGTCCATATTTCACCTTATCTAATTTAAGATATCAATAGCAGTGTTATCATGCAAGTGGACGGATTTCAAAATTTTTGTACCATAACAAAAATGTTACAAAAAAAGAAATAGTGTTGTAACATAAAAATGTAACAAAATGGAATCATAAAAAGAAAAACACCAAATATTTTAAATTAGTAGAGACATCGTAGAATTAATTTGAGACGTGTTTTTATTTACATTTTTTTTAACTTCATGTGCAATAGTGGTACATATAGGCGGACTTAATGCAACAAGGCAATCTCTACCAGTCAACCTTTGCTTTTTTTGTTGCAGGAATAACTTAATAAAATTGTATTGTTGTTAGCTTTCGTAGTCGAAAAATCAATACGAATGTACACAATATATATAAAAAAATAATAATATCCGTGTAATAGAGTCTGTAAAAAGTTTCTAAAAAAACAGCGTGGGACAAAATTTGAAATCCACCCAAGTGGGAAAAAGTAAAACGGTTTCGAAGAAAAAGGCAAGAAAGTTAAAAGAAATAAAATGGTCTTAATAAAATTATTTTAATATCACATTGATATATTTCCGTTTTTATTTTATTGAGTTCTTTAATACATGGCATTTACATAATTTGTACAACAAAAATATACTTTGATCAAAAACAACAGATTCCTACTTACTTTTTATTAGAAAGGTATACAGGTACCCACAAGTCGGAAGTCATATCATAGAATTATAAAAGTTTACTAGCAATTAACTTAAAATTTAACCGTCAATTTGTATTTGGTAAAAATAGTCGATTTGTGCGTCACCGAAATATCGTTTTTAGCTTACATATTCTTATATAAGTAAATACCTATATATTCGAAATAATATATTATTATTTTTGAACTGTAACTTTTACTATGTATATTTTTACTTGCATTTAGATTTTTGTCTAAAAGTAGAAAGACATCGACTGTTTTTTCTAGTTTTTAAGTAATTTAAACTTTATATAATATTTGCAAATATACACAATAGGCGAAGTACCTATTACTTGCAAAGAAATATTACAATAGGCTACCTACACTTATTTACTTGATTTAATATGTTATAAATCATAGAAAATTAATAAATGTGATCTTCAATACCCAGTCAATTAAATATTACCGTCACAAAGCAATCTGAATTCACACTGATTCATAAATATAACATTTGGTGGAAGTTTCCAATATTATTCTTGCAGTCACTATTCACTACACACCACATACAATAAGAAAACAGTAACAAGAGTAATGCAAATTATTTCATAAGACTATTTCCATTCGAAAATAAAATACAATAGGAATGTTTTCGGTAGAAATACAAATATTTTAAACATATTCACATTTATTTTACTGGTGGGCTACGCAGAACGCAAATACTGATTACATTCATACTATCGAGTCCAATTACAATGTCCTATATCAAAATATCACATCATACATATCATGCGTCCACACTAACTCACACACGGCACGTGCACAGTGCTGCCAGAGGGCCTAGTGTGAGTTTTTAACGCACTCGAACGCGTTTGCGTAAACGTTTGCATAAGTCAAGTCGTATAGAAAAAAGATGGTGTTGTCACCAAGCGGCGCTTGTACAGTTTAGTACAAATTTACGTTTACTTTAACGCGATCGAGTACCTACGCTAAAACTCACACTCGGGGTACAGGTTCTTTTATCGTACTTAGTACAGTCTATATATTAGTGTACCTTCATATACGATCCCAGCAACCCATGACATGGCAAATGTCAAATATTCATCAAAGTGACCATTCCACGTCTGCTCGTGAGCCATCACACATGCCAATCAGTCTACACAAAAAATAAACATTTCTGTACATACAATACACCTAGGATACAAACCTATTAACATGAATGAAGATACAACAAATAAGCTCACTAAATGAAAGAAACAACTATGTAAGAAATGAAAAATTAGACATTCACATAAAGGAAAGTTTAGAAAGATATACAGTATTTCTTATAGAACAGACAGAGATCAAAATTAACAGTAATCAAAGACATTCATGCAGATTATGAGAATAATATACATATATAAGTAGACAATATGTTAGTAAATGAGATTAGCTTATTCTGTTACACGAAATGAAATTATTTGACTAGACCGTTCGGTATGTTCATATACGAATTAATAATATCTTTCGGCTTCTTCTCGATGTCGACGTCTAACGTGATGTACGTGGGGTTTGTGACCGTGTTAAGTGCGTTCTTAGCATTGTTTTGGTTTGTTGCGAATACGTCATCTGTTTCTTCGTCTATTCTCGGGCACATATTGAGATACGGTGACTGGTTACCTTCATGGTCAGATTCTGAGCCACTCCTAGCCGGTAAGTTATTCAAAGTTAGCATTGGCGTTAACTCTGAACCGCCGCTACTTGCTTCAGATACCCTTGGATTATATAATGTGCGAGGGTCGAATTCGAACTGGGTGTCCTTATCTCGAGGACTGAATATGTTCTGTCTCGCCGGACTCATCTGTAGATAGCCATCGTCATCTGAAATGTAAGCCGAACTTAGTACAATGCGTTGTTAAAGGAAGATTTAGAACACCAAGCCACACCAAGAAGTGGAAACTAACTACAAGGAAGTCAACCAAATCAACCTGACGAGCTTTAATTGTTTTAGTTGAGAGGTGTAGTGTGTACAAGTGCAGTGATCAGTACCAACACAGTTCATCGTTAGTTACAACAAAGACATGCGTTGAATTACCATTTGTAGTATTTTTGTGTAATCAGAAGGTAGTGTTATCCGTTCCGTCTGATAAAAGGAAATAAAATAAGAAAGTCGAAAATTTAGTTTCTATTTCATGTGGTCTATAAGATGGGTTGGTGGTACATACTGCAGTGCAAAATAGATGCTAATTTTTGACAGAGATAAATATGGTGGCTTAAAAATTTTACCTTTCTTATTAACTTCGGCAGCTTGAAAAATATAAACATATATTAGGTAAATCAATTATAATGTACCGTATTAAAAACAATTATGTGCACTCTCTAACAGAACATGGGTTTGTTCTCAATGTCAATTACCTATAGGAGATATGGGGATAAACACTAGGTAAGCGATGCGCTTTGGGTTATTGTCTATTGACCTCACCTCAAAATTGCAGTACCTACCTACTCAGTTTACACCTGTTTCTAAGCCTGCCTTCCCTAATATCGATACTATTTTCGAATTCTTACCTATCTGTGTTGGTGTGGTGGGGAAGAAGCTTCTCTCATTGACGTAGTGGTGGGGGCTGGGCGTCACCAGGTTGTTGTAGTCGGGCGCGCACACCATCGCCAGGTAGTCTTCTCCGCCGGGCTGCACGTTCATGTCCATATATGCTGTGTTTAGGTCCACGTAGTGCTGGAAGATAAAATAGAAGTGTATTAGAACGAAATCCGGTCAAGTGCGAGTATGACTTACAAACGATACACGTTTCGTACGATTTTTATTATTTGTTGTTATAGTGGCAATAGAAACACTCTGAAAATTTCAACTGTTTACCCATTACGGTTCATGAGATATAGCCCTCTGACAGACAGACAGACGGATGGAGAAAAGGGTTTCCGTTCCTTCGGGTGCGGGACCGTAAAAAGATAGTTGAACCTACCTCCATCTTATGATTGAATTGTTAGTCTAAGACACTTTTTCAGTCAATAATGGGTTGGTGAATAGATATCTACTTAATGATACGTTTACCAAAGAGCTTTGTGAGAAAGATTATTTATTGATAAGTGCACTTAAAATCTGAGACCTATCTAAAGCAAGTAGTCAAATGGTACTTGTAGAAATATACAGTCAGTAATTCTTAAAAATACTACGCATATAGATGAGACACAGAAAACTTCATTCTGCCCATAAAGGCAACTGACTGCGCCATCTGTTACCAGAGACATAAACTGCAAGCGAGTGTAGTAAGAACCATGGATACGTTAGTGCTATTAGTTATTTTGTGCCTTGGTTCACTTGTTTCATTGCTTCACGACTGTCTCAAAACGCAGCGTATAGAGGGAGACTGCGTAGATTTATAGTCAGGTTAGGGAGTTGTCTATCAAGGTTGAATGTCTCCTATACGTCATAAAACGGCAAGGTCTATGTGACTTATGCCTTAACTTGTAATTTACTGGGAATTGTTTTCAAAGACGTAACCAAATCATTTTTTGACTTTACATAAAAGTGTCTGTTGAGAAACGAGGTGCGATCAATTGCGATTCTCGCCAACGACCATACATTGAAATTTTATTTTCTTAACGGCTCACCTCTCCTCGTGTACGAACCTTAGGCTTTAGACATAGGGCCTTACCTATTTATAAAAAAATACCATGTAATTCGTTATACTGATTTGCAGGTTCTTAATTCAACATTTTCTGCCCGTAAAAAGGATAGATGTGGGTAGTAAAGTACTGACTGGCTAATCATTTAAAGAAGTTTTATTCCTCTATGCAACTGAATGTGATGGATTTTTTTTTTGTGGGGTGGGAAATCATCCAATGACTTCTGGGATAAGGGCAGGAGAATGATAATGACTTCTCCCGCTCTGGGTGGAGCGTGAGGGCGTGTCAGATTCTTACTGACTAAAACCCACCCCTGTTCCTTTCTGCCCTGAATGCCCAGGGGCGAGGTAACTCTGTTTTCAATTTGTCCTCAACCGCCGGACAAAAAAAAACATGTGGAACGCTTCACGATTTGGCGTGTCAACCTTGCGCAGGGGCCATGCTAATCTTCTCTGTATCGTTCCAATTTTAGTACATGTACTGCCGAAAAAAGTACGAACGTGATGGATGAGACGTATCTTATTTTGAATTTAGACTCCACTGATCAGTCAGTATGTATTTAAGCGGAAGTTGCGGCATTATTTTCTACACAAGGAGTAGAGTCGTCTCAATTTTTTTTTCTATTACTTTACTTTAAATATAATTATATATTTATTAGTAGTTATTATATTAAATTTATTAAGTATGTTTATTAATATATATATTTTCGTTTCCGTTTTTTTATTATTTCTACATAATATGACTTTGTCTGTTTTTTTTATGCACCTGCCATATTATCTCTCCACCACCATTGGTTGACTGGTAGAAAATGCCTAAGGCATTAAGTCCGCCTTTGTACTTTTTTTGCATAAAGTGTTAATAAATAAATGAGCAGTTAAACTAAGCTTACCGTTAGCTTCTATAAAGAAGGCCGCAAGTGACATTCTATCAGCGATAGCGGGTACCAGACCAACAAGCGCTATTGTTTTGTCCGGTGGTTGATTTGTTACAATTTAGACTCCGCTGATCAGTAGTTAAACTAAGCTTACCGTTAGCTTTTATAAAGAAGGCTGCAAGTGACATACTATCAGCGATAGCGGGTACGAGACTAACAAGCGCTATTGTTATGTCCGGTGGTTGATTTGTTACAATTTAGACTCCGTTGATCAGTAGTTAAACTAAGCTTACCGTTAGCTTTTATAAAGAAGGCTGCAAGTGATATGCTATCAGCGATAGCGGGTACGAGACTAACAAGCGCTATTGTTATGTCCGGTGGTTGATTTGTTACAATTTAGACTCCGTTGATCAGTAGTTAAACTAAGCTTACCGTTAGCTTTTATAAAGAAGGCTGCAAGTGACATTCTATCAGCGATAGCGGGTACGAGACTAACAAGTGCTGTTGTTATGTCCGGTGGTTGATGCGTTACAATTTCAACCATCGTTGTTGCATTTAGAATTCTGTTTGGCGTGGATGTGATGTCACGCATGTTTTCCCCCAGCTTTTTCTTTTTTTGTTGTGTTTCTCTGTCTTAGCGTCATGTTTACCGCAAATAAACGTATTTTCTTTCTTTCTTCTTTGTCTCGAGCGTCTTTACCTACCTACTACTTCTTTTTCTTTACTACTACATCTTTAACTGCCTACACAATATGATAAATTAATTATCATATTGTGTAGGCGATTTTAATATACTTACATTCCGCACATTGTCCTCTAAGAATCCACCGAGAATCTCCTGCAGCTGACTGAAGGTGGGCCTACTCGTGGGCTTTTGGTCCCAACACTTCAACATCACGTTGTACAGACGGTCGTCCGCGTAATTTGGCTTGGCTAGACGCTTCCTGTAACGTCAATAAAAGAGTTGTTTAAGCAATTTATGAAATTAAGTACAACCCACGTCTTTCCGGCAAAGAATAAAAACTCCACTCATCGGTTCTAGTAAAAACTGTTACGACCATTTTATTCGTAATAAATTTTATTACAAATACCATGTATAATTGAACGTAACTTGGAATGATGACAGACATGTCACATCTTTTAATTTTTCGTAATAAACTTCTGCACATAAAAAAAACCCGTCTTCTTAGACTCAAATATAATTGAGCCTAAAAGACGGGCACAAACTGTTTGAACATGGAAACTGCAACGACATTTTTTTTATCATCACAATTGTAAGAAAAATCTTTACATACCCTTCAGATAGCCATTGCAACAGTGATGCTGGGGTGATGTTCGGGTAAGGCGTCTTGGCGAGGGAGAAGAGCTCCCACAGCACGATCCCAAACGACCACACGTCAGACTGCGTGGAGAATATGCGATCCGTCATGCACTCGATTGCTAGCCATTTCACGGGTAGAAGACACTGTAAATACGAAGAAATATATCATTAACAAAAAATCCGGCTGTAAAAACAACTTAAAATTCCAAACAAGTCACTTTTCAAGCAGTCTGATGCAGCTGGTGGTAGTTCTTTTAGTTCAATTACTGCTTTCATGCCAGCTACTGCAACAAACTGCTTCTAAAGTGACTTGTTTGAAACTTTTTAGTTGTTTTTTACAGTCGGGTTTTTTAAAATATTTTTTTTTTTCTATTTTTTAATGAGTTTTATTTTTGGAATTGTGTCCTCGAACACTTTATTTTGATACCCCACTACACTATAGTTCGTCGAATTTCATTTTTTCTTTTTAACAATATGACGTCTGGTTGTCGCCATATTGTATTTTGAGGACTGTCATGTCTTTAGTAGCACTCGCAAGACGAATCAATTGACGTAAGAATTTTATTATCAAAATCAGCCCACGCGTTTGATCTCTAAAGCACGACAAAGGAACAAACTGCAGGCTGATAAACACATTACCCTAGCGTCGCAAAGTCGGGTAAAAAGGCCCAAGAATTGTTGATAAGCAGTTGAAAAAAACGATGAATGACAATGAATAGACCGACAAAAAGAGAAAAATTGAGGTCGAAACTATGTACACGCCATTTTTTTTTTCGAATGGGTAATCTGCAAATGACTTTTCTAGATCACAAAACTAACAATACATAATAATGTATTGCGATTTAACAGCCCCGGAGAGATTTGGGTCAAGCGGTTGCCCTGTACGGTATTCAATAGTAAACCATCGCTACTCCCGATGGAATATGCAAACGTACCGGGGCGTACTGTTTGCCGGTAATGTCATTACATCGGAGTCAAACTAGTGACCTGAGGCAAAGCATCTCTAATAACTAGGCTCTAACTCTACTTGACCATAGCTGCTTTTATTCCTCACTGATGTTAAACAGAGTAAAATAATTCGGTATTGCACCCCCAGAAATTTGCAGGACTATAATAAGCCGTAAAGAAAGGGCGAAACAAGAGAGGGCGACAAGACAGAAGCGCACGACTCACTTTACCCAATGCACAATTACAGCTCAGTGCCCCAGAGACTAAAAAACCGCAAAAGTTTTATAGGATACGTGAGTCCATCTGATGGCAACTCCGCCTCAGAAAGATGCGACCTCTGGCGAAAGAAGTTCAGTCCACCTGATTATTTCATCAAGCCAACGGAGAGCCTTAAACTCGTGGCCAACCTGGAAAACTTTAAATAAACTCCGTACTCAGGTTGGCCGCAGTAAAGAAAACCTCCACAGGTTCTCGGATAGCTCCGATATTCGGTGTTTGTGCGGCGTTTCTTGGCAGACCATGGCCCACCTCTTATCTTGCTTCGCATGCCCTGTCACCTGTACATATGAGGACCTTATGATAGCATCAGCGAATGCAATTGCCTTCGCTGAATACTGGGCCAAACATAATATTTGCCATCGACACGCTAAGAAGAAGAACAGAGTAAAACACAACGGCAGTAGCCACTAGTAATGCAGAACAGGCTCTTAAACAATTATAGCTCAACTCTGCCATATTATTACCGTTTTATGTGGTTAAATCAAGAATTTCATGCAACATGGATGCTATGCTTGTATGTCTGTAACAATAGCTTTGGAGTAGATACAGTAAGCAATGTCATTTAAAAATAGTCAAAGTGAAAACATTGTTTAAAATGTTCGGTTTATTTTTGGTCTGCGAAAGTATGACCATGTCTCTCACCTTCGCAAGGAACTCAAGTGGCTCCCTATCCGTCTTCGCAGGAACACTAGGATTTTATGTCTCCTATTTAACATTCTACACAATCCGTCTTATCCCTCCTACCTGCGTGAGCGATTCACTTACGATCGCCCAAGTGACGCGCCGTGCAGATCTCACCTTAAATCCCTCCTTAAAACCCATCCTCATAAATCCAGCTACTATTCCTACTCTTTCTCTGTCCATGCGGTAAGGTTGTGGAACTCACTTCCGCCTAGCATCCGTGATTTAAAATCTATTGCTGTCTTTAAAAAGCGTCTAAAAGAGCACTACCATTCCTCTCTACTGTAGTAAATATTTATATATGTATGTGTATGTTGTGTATATATATATTATTAGGTATATATTTATGTGAATATATATTAATATTAACATTATATGTGTAGGTTTATTTAATTCCTTAGTTTAAGACTTCTCGTACTCTTTTTTTCTGTTTTTTACACACTATTGTCTACATTTCTTTTTCACTTCTCTTTTCGCGGGTCTGCTGGCAGAAATTTCTTTAGAAATAAGCAGTACCTTTGTGCTAATTTTTATTATGTTGTTTATCTATAGTTATCTTGTGTGTACATAAATTGTTAAATAAATAAATAAAATGTTTATCAAAAATAAATGTTTGTCTATATGTTCGTTCGTTATCCCACGTCAAAATTATAAGTTATGTTTCTAATAATATTTGTGGTGTTTCTTGTAAATGACTTTGAAAGTAAACACTGTATTGTGTATACTTTCAAAGTGACCTTCACGGATGTAAGGTTATTAAAGATAAATAGCTGAAAACTCACGTTTTCTTTCTTTTGATATTCATCGTTTTTGTAAATGCTTCTAGCGAGACCGAAGTCGCAAATCTTCACAATGTTGTCTTCGGCTAACAACACGTTTCTTGCTGCTAAATCTCCGTGTAGAACCTGGAATGTTCAATTTTTTTTTTCATTTAGTCTTCGTTCAGTAACCATAAGACAGTTTGAAGTTATTTTAGCTTTTTTTTTTGCACTAACTGAGCAGGTCCATCTTCAGCCTATGTTGAGTTCCTGACTGTCCCGATGCAGCTGAATATTTTACATAATTGGACTGTTTATTAATTTCCCACAATGATAAACCAAATATATCACAGAAAATTGAGAAAACAAAACCAGCACGACTCTGGAACGTCTTCAAATTGCTACAGAATCATCCATCCTGATTAGAAAAACTATAAAGAATATCTACATAGAGAAGATGATACCATTATATAATTAATTTTTATATATTGTTGTACACCTACCACAAAGTAATCTCTTTAACCTCAAAGAAAAAAAAAGAGGTTGACAGGTAGAGCATCTTGTTGCATTAAGTTTGCCTATGTACCACAATAGTACATGAAGTTTAAAAAAATAAATAAATAGAAGTATACTAACTTTCCTACTAGCAAGGTACTCCATGCCCCTCGCGATCTGGAAGGCCCACACGAGTAGGTCCCGAGAGGTCAGTGGCCGCGGATTGCGGCCATCGAAACTGTAGTCGCTCTCATAGTTTGTACGCCACTCCGGTTGCACGTAGCCTTCCGATACTATAAGCAAGTTTATAAAATAGAGTATTAATGTATTATACTGTATATAGCACACCTGAAAACATGACTTTAAATAGCAACACAGCATGTGCAAGGGTTGGCCATTTCTAAAAAGCGAATTAGGTATTTCCTACACTTCGTTGGTCTTAACTCGCTGAAATTTCTCCCAGTTCCTGCAAGGTTTATAAAGCCTGATGAGTACCTAAATCTGTTTAGATATCTCTCTTGAGTACTATTAATTAATAGAAACAACAACAATTAATAGTAAGTTGTGATTATTTAATAGAAACAACAACAACCAATGGAAGAGATTATCGCAAGATTTCTGAACCGATTAAATAAGGCTTTCAAAGACTGAGAGACGGTAAAAATTGGAAGACCTTTATATTTACATGATGAAAAACTCAGTTTTAAAAGCAAACTTTTAAAATGCTTACATTATTAAATTAAATAAAACTCATACTAAAAAGGTTGAGCCTACATACGTCAGTAGGCAACGATTCCAACCAAGCACGGGCTCAAAATAGAAACCGGGACAACCGCTTAGATAGATGCGGTTTATCAAAGTATTACGTAGGTACATAATGCACCTTTGATATATACATTTCCATATATGTCACGATGGAATTCTAATTATAGATAGGCGTGCATGTGAATGCTTTAGTTTATTATCCTCCTAAGCCATTCAATAAATAGAGGATTTCGTTTGCCTATAGTGCAGTACCTTTTCTCATTTCATTTATAGCGTTATGTTGATCGTATCCAAAAATTTATTTTAACATGGTTACCATAACTACCGCTGTTCTCGGATTCTATTTTCCCCTTCGAGTTTGACGAACTTGATTTATTTACTTAAGATACACAAGTAGAAATACGTCAAAGCACGTGCAGTTAGCATCATGAATATTATCCTCATATGCCGTCGATTACAATATTGGTTTAGAAGTCATATATACTTACGTAAATGTTTAACCCGCATAACATAAAGCAACCATTAAATAAAGTGTACGAAATCATTTAAGCGGTTTTAGTCCTAGAAAAGTTCGCAGTCTACTTTCACAACTTGCATCCGTCGAGTCGACCATAGAGAAGGGTTACTGCCCTTAGTCCGTAAATATCAAATAGGTTTGGTACTATTCGCTAGTCTAAATATTGGCAAATTGCCAATACAAGGAGCTGTTTAACGAGTGTAAAATACACTACTCCAAACAATGCTGTACAGTACACGTGAGGTGAAAGCGTAATTTCATAAAATATGACAAAAATTTTGTGCACAAAATAGACATCAAACAAAGTTACATAAAAGATAAGGTAAATGCAATTACTCACTATCACAATGATAAATCAGACACGATATAAAACTGTGCTTACATAGTAATTACGACAAAGCGGCTAAAACACAGTGCAAAATTAGTACATGTGCCCCAAAAGTTACCTTTTGCGAATTCCACTTGGTGATTGTGGTTTGCGTTTTCTGGTAAAGAGGTTAATATAATGAGAAGGACTATGTAAATATGAATTATTTTTAGTTTTGTTTAAGTTCCAAAATTCATAGTCAAGGAAAAAGTTTATTTCATGCCATAGAATAATTGAAAACAATACCATAATAATTATATTGCCAAAATGTTAGCAGTCACGATAGTTAACAAAAAGGGAGCCTAATAATATGGAGGAAATTTACTGAATTATCTTAGTAGCTTCCTGTACGTCTAAGCAGATTACGTTAAAAAAAGGACTAGTTCAATAGCTTTGAATGAATGCTTTTTGCTTCATCTAAAATTCAAAATCAATCAACACACCTACGCATTTCTTAGTTTTTATCCCGACATTCTTGTGTTATCAAAAATATGATCAAGCAATTTTTTTTTGTATATTAGTTGTCGTATGTCCTTGGCATTTTAATATAACAAAACGTAATTAAGTACCTTTTCTTGTGGATCGGTTGGTGTTGCCCGTGTTTACAAACGTGTGGTCGGTATCTTGTGTACTTGACGCGAAATAATCGGAGTGAGCACTGCAAACAAGAAAAATGGTTTTATGTGGATGTTTTTGTATCTCGAAGATAAGAAAAGTATGAAAAGAAAGTGGGTTTTCCGGCAGCAATACAATTAAAACATATACCTTATTCAATTATCTGCTGCTACTAGTGAGATTATGTTTGTACTATTTGAGAAACATTATTTTTACTTTTGTAAATTTAACTTACCCCGTACTGCCACTACTGCAAGAGAATCCTCTGTTGACTCTACCAAAATTTTTCTCCTTATTGTCAGTTAGTTGATCGATGAAGACTTCTCGGTGCCTCTGCATGTAATTGTGTATATTGCCGAACTTACAATATTCTACAATCACTATCAACTCCCCTGTAATCAAAATCAACCTCCAATTAGGAAAATTAGCACATCATTCGTGGCGAACACATATCCATTGATGATAACAACAGTCCTTTATAATACAAAACTGTAAGAAAAAAAGCAATAACGTTGATGGAACAAAATAAAAGTGACTCAGCAGAAGGCATTCAGAAGACCTTTACGTAAGGTTGGTTATATTATTTATTCTTCCTAATGATGTTAAAACAATATAGCTAAACAAATTCAAGTAGTATTTAGCAGGATTATAAATAACTTAATAGTTTGACACGCCCTTCCGCTCCACCCAGAGCGGGAGAAGTCATAGGATGATTTCCCAACACCAAAAAAAAAAATTTGTAAATAACCTCATTATTTTTTTTGTTTTCGTTTATGAGGATACTGCTGTTTCATCAATTAAAACTGTTTTTGGTTGTAATAGATTATAATTTCCAACTCGTTATATAGTTTAGACAAATATACTGACGGGACAGCATTGCTGCATTGTAAAGAAAGATCGTTGTCTAAAAATGTATAGTAATAACAAGTTCTTACGTTTCCCAACATTTTTCGTGCACGCTCCGAGCAGATTCACGATGTTTATGTGTTTCCCCAAGTGCACCATTATTTTTAGTTCGGAAGCCAACGCTTTGATATACATATTGTCTGCCGTTTTCTTTACCATTTTCACGGCCACCTCGGTTGTTTCTTCGGCGTTTATGATTCCACGTGCATCCGCCTTGTAAACGACACCGAATGCACCCGCACCTAGCTGTTTACCTACAACACAAATTAAAATATTTTTTCTTCTGTTACACTACGATAAAACAAGAAAAAGTATAACAATTTCCGATGGGATATTAAAGCTATTGGTTTTCTTTTTGTATAAAACACGGAAACTTCGATTGGCATCAGATTACATCCTTTTTTTCCGTTAATTTATTCTAACAGACTATCACGAAAGTTACAATATCCATAGCAGGAAATGATGTAAGGCCTAGGAAAATAAATAATTCAAAATGTAAATTTAGTAATTTGTAAAGTGTAAATTTACCAGCTGAAATTTTAACAATATTGGGAACACATACATATCATTATTTGCTTGTGTATTTCGAACACTGGAATTTTGATTGGTACACCTACCTAACTGACAGGAAAAAAACACGTTTAGCAGTTAGGTATGTTCTTACCTAGAATTAGTTTGTCTGCAGGAAATTCAAACTTCTCATCGTATGGCAACAATTCAGCTTGCTCATCGATTCCCAGATCTGGATTTAGAGATTTAGTAACGCCTTCTTTAAAGTACAGGAGGCCAGCTGCTGCAAGTTCTTTTCTGAATCTTTTTTCTTTGCGTACCTTCCAGGTCAGGTACAGCACCACAAGGATCAGAAAGAAGATGACCACCAAAATCACGCTTAAATATATAGCGTATGTTGCTTCTACTGAAAGAATGGATGGCTTAAAAGTATGCATAATAGTAAACCTAACCAAAACATATGCATGACATTATATTAAACAGTAGTACAACCGTGGGTAAATTTTTCCAATCGTTGACGGGGCAAAGACGCTCTGATTGCTTTTTGTTTAATATAATACACACATTGTTCTAATTGACAGTAATTATCAACATCAAGGAACACGGTTTTCTTTTTTTTTTTTTGGGGGGGTGGGAAATCATCCAATGAATTCTTCCGCTCTAGGGTGGAGCGGAAGGGCGTGTCAGACTCTTACTGACTAAAACCCACCCCTGTTTCTCCCTGCCCTGAATGCCCAGGGGCGAGGTAACTCTTTCGAATTTATCCTCAACCCCTGGGCAGA
The DNA here is from genome assembly GCA_951329385.1 of Polia nebulosa. NCBI lineage: Eukaryota > Metazoa > Arthropoda > Insecta > Lepidoptera > Noctuidae > Polia > Polia nebulosa. The sequence continues at coordinate 14,996,532 of OX589593.1, read as the reverse complement.
ACAGGTATTTAGGAAAAAAAAGTATAAAAATTATTCTAATAGGAAAACCGTCAATAAATAATTTGAGTGAATACCTTTGAGTGCAAGTGTATAAACCCGTGTCGTCGTCAGGATATCGTTGCTGGCCGTACATTCGTAGACGCCCTTGTTTTCGTCTACTAATTGCCTTATTACTATCGTTGAGTTGATCATAGTACGATTTATAATTTCTGTATAAATTTCTGCATTCGTGTCATTTCCCAATGGAACTTGATCCTGATCAAAATAAAATTAAACTTTTACTTCATTATTCGATGTTTTTCTAATTAAACTTTATATATGTATAATCATCATCAGCCTTTTAATGTCCCCACTGCTGGGGCACAGGTCTCCTCTCTTTGAGAGGGTGTGGGCCGTAATCCACCACGCGGGCCCAATGCAGATTAGTGAATGTCACATGTCTTCGAATTTTTGGTTCTAGGCCATGCCGGTTTCCTCACGATGTTTTCCTTCACCGTTTTGAGAGCAGTGGTGATGAAATAATTTACACAAAGTAAAGCGCCTGTCGGAGTTTGAACTCACGGCCTACAACTTGTAAGTCGCGGCCAATACCACTGCGCCACCACTGCTCATGTATGAATAATATGTATATTTAATAAATGGATGATTTGTTTATTTTGGAAATAGTTATCAAGAAAAAAACTTGTAAAACCAGACGTGCCAGTTACGTCTGGTTTTACAAGTACACTTATAAATTGTACTTTGAAGAGTAAAAAGGAACGAAGGACGATCAGAGCATCATTTATTAAACTGTATTTTAATAGTTTCTACTCGTCGTTTTAATTGAAATACTTAGTAACATGCAACTATTGTTTTTTTTTTGAACAAATGAACAAACTACAGCCACCATATTGGGTCTGTAAAAAAAAGTGTGACGTCATAGAACAAAAAAAAAACAACCGACTTCCATAAAAAAAATACACTAATGGTGTTTGTATTTTACTTCTTCGTTATTTGACACCGACTTCCGAAATTAAAGTTATTTATTAATTTTTAGTGTATTTTTTTTATGGAAGTCGGTTGTTTTTTTTTTTGTAAAAAAGTTTTTTATTTTTCACTTTTTAGCAGTTGTACCTCAGAACTAAAAACCCCAATATAATGGAACGCGGAATTTAAACATTTGGAGAACGCCAAAACGTCATCGAGGTACACGTATTTTCCGTTTTTGTTCAGTTTCTCAAAAAGCGCTGAAGCAATATCGATAAAATTTATATGGGACCACCTCGGGAGTATATTCTTTCAGATAAGGTCCACAACTGACGGAGAAATCGCGTAACATACAGACAAAAAAAAAAAAAAAGACGAATTGAGAACCTCCTCCTTTTTTGAAGTCGGTTAAAAATAAAAAAAATACTTTACTATGTGTAAAAATAGTAAAAAAATAGTAAACTAGTGTAATTAGTCTAAGATAATATTTTAGTTCGCAGTAGGAATTGCTAGTTCCCTATTGTAAAGCGAGTACATCCCACAGTGTAACTTTACCTTGTACCATTCTAGTTTGGGCGGCGGCACTCCCTCGGCTTGACAACTGAGCTGGACCGGTTGGAAAAGAACCACTTCTAGGATCTGATCCACAATTGGATCGTATATTACCGGCGCTTGAAGAGCTGTTAACAAATTTAATATACGAATAAATAACAGGTAAAATCTCGAGGTACCTAATTATGACGCAGAATTATATAAAAAGAAGGCAACTTACAAGCAACTGAAATGCTGATAGATTCAGTTTGATATGAACCGTTCAACCTTTTGCCGCGACAACTGTATGGCCCACTTTGATTCAAAGAGATGCTTGGAAACTTCAATTTGGCTATACGCGAAAACTCGTTATCCGTATTTTGCACTGCAGCTGTTGAAAATAAGGAAACTCATGAACCTAAATAATTATGTAAGTCGTCACGATTATTCTCTGTCTTCTTCGTAACGATTCTGATTCATTAAAAATATTATTGTGTTTCTAGGAACTTACCAGTTCCATTCAAGTCTTCACCGTCCAATCCCAACCAAGTTACACTATCAAAGTCATATTTGGATGCAATACAGGTTATAGATACGTCCTGGTTTTGGGAGAACCACGTGTCTTGCGCATTTTTAATACCGAAACCGTTGTTCATCTCGTAAACGAGAATTCTTCTCGTTTCTTCCTTTTCATCTAGCTCGTTGATTGCCTTACATGTAATGTTGCCAGACGCGTGAACTGGTATTTTCAATAACGCAATCTCTTTATACACTGATTCCTCTTTTATAGATGTGCTTGACTGAAAGGAAAAAGTATTTGAAGGATTTTTTTATTTTCACAATAATATTTACATATCTAATACAAATCTAATGCTTAGAAAATATGCAATTTGATAAACAAGAAGTAGAAGAACAAGCTCATCAATGCAATAAATATTTTGTAGTCTCTTTAAATGCATCTTCAACAGAGGAAACCCCATCCTTATCATCAAAGAAAGCGTTTTTCTAAAGCGTTAATAAGTTACCGTTGTCTGATCTGTGTCATGACCATTAGAGAATATCCAACTGATGACTGGTAGAGGATATCCGGTCACCACACATCTGAGTGTTGCCATTGTATTATCCAGGTATTTTTTATCGACCGCGGGTCCAAAGTCGATGATTGGTTTCGCTGTGGGACAGAGACAACATACATTGTAGGTTATGTAATTTATTTTAAAAAATTGAGTATTAAAAATGTATATTCATTACTGTGGAATAATCCTTCCTTAAACTATACTTTAAGCAGTGAACACATGAACCATATTTTTTATTTAAATTTAGTAGAGTAAAGGTAACCTACCTTTTAGCATAGTAGTAAAAAACGAATAATTAACTAAGGAAATCGAATAATCTAATATTAACAGCCTTATTTATAAAACTGTTTATAAAACCGTACATACTGATAAGTGGATTCTTAATTCAAGATTACAACGTTTCATCCATCACATTCAACTATTTATAGGACAAAACCTCCATCGAATGATACAAGATAGTCAGTACTCTGCCACTTACATTTATCTTTCTTCGGGGCAAAAAGAAAAATTAAGAAAGCAGGTTCTTTTTTTTATTTTATTTAAACTTATGACATGGTTATTCTATTTATAAATAACGCCGTAAGTTTCAAACAAGTAATTTTATTGTTATCCATATCTCACCTTTGACTCGCAGATCGTACGTATAATTTTTGGTCAAGTACCCGTTGGTGGCGACTATCGTATAGTTAGCTGAGTCGGTGACATCTAAGTCGGTAATGCTCAACTCTGGGTCATTGGCTGCATTTCGGCTTAATTCATATTTAGATTCGTTTCGAGGCAAAGGCAAATTTCCGCGAAAACTGGAACAAGTTGTCAAAGAAGTATCAAGCTGAATAACAATAACTTAGGTGGTACCTAATCTAAACTTATTCCAAAATATAATTATTATTATTTATTGCAATAAGTTTAAGTGAAACCCTGACTGATAGAACACCTGTATGTGTTTTATGAGCCAGTGAGTTCTTCCGTTTAGGTTACAGCAAAAGCAAAAAAAATGGCCAAGTGCGTGTTGGACTTCGCACATTTAGGGTTCCGTACCAAATGAGGAAATTGCAAAGAAAAAGTATATTGATATATAAATTTATCAATATATTGGTATCTGTTAGTAAAATATACGTAATAATAAACATTATCACCAAATTTCAAGTTCATAGATCAATGGGTTTTGTGACAGACGACGGACAGACAGATAGACGGACAGACGGACACGGACGTTCACATGAGTGAACGTAATAGGGCTCCGTTTGGACCCATCGGGTACGGAACCCTAAAAACAGAAAAATATTAAGATATTAATTAATAATAATATTATCTGTAAATATAAATTGAAAAATTTATTCCAAAAAATTATACACATCTATTATATACCTAATCAAACAATTAATCAATATTAAAAATAACAAAAAAATATAACTCAAAATAAGAAAATCAAAACCAAAATAGGATAAAATAAATTAAGGTAAAACGTATATTAAAATACCTCATCATCATCATCATCAGCCTTTTAATGTCCCTACTGCTGGGGCACAGGCCTCCTCTCTGTGAGAGGGTGTGGGCCACTATGCGGGCTCAATGCGGATTGGTGGATGTCACATGTCTTCGAATTTTTAGTTCTAGGACATGCCGTTTTAGGCGTGTTACACACGTGCCTCAAAGAGATGTCAGCCACCACTGACGGGGATCCTCATGGCCGATGCCTGCATGCCAAGGGTGGCAGATAAATTCGTAACAGAGTTACCGCTCCCCTGGGCACTCAGGCAAGGAAGGAACAGGGGTGAGTTTTATTCAGTAAAAGTTTGACACGCCCTCCCGCTCCACCCAGAGCAGGAGATTTCCCAGAGGATAATTTCGCAACCCCAGAAAAAAAGGACATGCCAGTTTCCTCACGAGTTTTTCCTTCACCGTTTTGAGAGTAGTGGTGATGAAATAACTTACACAAAGTAAAGCGCCCAGACACGCTGACCTAGTAGTACTTTTGAACTTACGACCTACATACAGACTTGTAAGTAGCGGCTATTACCACTGGGCCACCACTGCTCTCGATAAAAATACCTACTAAAATCTAATACAAAATCGTGTGATGAGTATGGTATGGGATGACTCCTGCTCCACAAGGACTTTAACACTGCATCATCTAACTGTCCTACAGTGGGATGGTGAAAATCTAGTTTTCTTGAAATTCATCAAGTACTTACTATTCATATGTAGCAGTTGGGTAACCGGATATCTCGGCGACCATTTTAACCTTTTTCGATTTAACCTCCATGGGATTCGTTTGATAAACTATTAGTTCGAGCTTGGGCTTTGCTAAAAATTAAACAAAAGATCGAAACATTATTGGGTGTGATAAGTATAGCGGTCAATTCAGCCTCAAAATAAAATAGTTTAAGTTAGACTGTGAAACGATTTCCTACAGAAAGAGTTGTCAGTGTAAAGATATATATTTATTTTAACAAATAGTTAGTAAAAAATAACTGTCACTTGATGTAATTTAAAAACAATTTGTACGTTAATTTACACAAATCAAGCGTGTCATCGTTTACTCGAACTAGGACCAAAATTCACAATTTTTTGTTAGGACTACCGCCTCCAGATGCTGGCTGCACGAATTCACGGTGATTCCGTGCTTTGTGGTCCCAGACTACACATCACTAACTCACCCACTCACTCACTCTGACTTGTCTTCTATGTAGGCATATAAAGTAAGAAACTGACTGGTTGACTGATCGATCAACACATAGCTGAAACCGCTGGATCTTTTTTTTTTTTGTTTTAGAAGCATGAAATATTTTACAAATATTCCTTAAATTACTTAAGTGTGCACTAAAAGGGATTTTTCGAAATTCATCCCCTAAGGCGTTATAGTAAGGATTGAAAGTTTGTATGAAACTTAGTCATTTCCCGCGGGCGAAGTCGCTGGCAGAAGCTAGTCAACTCATAAAACTACTACCTGTCTAACTTCCAGTACTTTATAATGAGACTTAATAATAATAAGACATTTATTTCAGACGTAGCCAATATACTGTTAGTAACACAAAAAACCTTATAAGCTATTGTTAGTACATACAACAAAAAAGACACAGAAATCACAAAGTGGCACCGCACAGGAATGCCAGTTTATGCCAAGCCCTGGACGCGACCACCCTCAGTGTGAAGTCTTATCCAGTGCCGCCACATCGGCGAGTCCCAGCGGTCCACGAACCCACTCAGAAGGCTGTTCGAGCAGGCCCGCATGCGCCTCATAAGGGACGCACAGCGCTTCCGCATGATAGCATGAAAACCATCCACGCTTTTCATCGCAAACATTGCTGAAGCGCTGCAGCGGCGCGGCAGCCCGAACAGCACCCTGAACGCGTTATTATATTGTATTCGCAGAGCACTGTATGTACGCTGCGTATACTTAGTCCACAGGCTGCGGGTGTAGAACGATTGACAGAAGGCCTTAAATAATGTCACTTTGACTTGCTCGGTACACCGTGCAAACCTGTGGGCCAGCATGTTACAGTGCACAGAATCTAGCCTTCTTCTTCATTTATGTTTTATAAACAGATAAAAATAATCACCTAAAAATTTCTTTTTAGCGGACACTTCGTTTGATCCACAATTATTACTGGTAATACACTTATAGTAACCACTGTGCTCTCTTGTAGCATTTCTCACAGTTATATTTTTGTATAAAATTCCACCAGTCTTCTCAATTGCGTCATATTCGTTGGAGATCTCTTCTATTGTTTCCTAGAAATCAACAAAATGCAAACATATTGAAACTATTTATATTTAGAGCTATTAAATCAAATAAAGCTCAGAAAAATAAAGTTTTTTTTTATTTCTATGTTGTCAATATGTATGCTATGCGAGACTGGCACGAGGATCTCGAATTCGTGTAGCGTAGACGGACTGACAGCCTCGAACGAGTACGCTATACGAATTCGCGCTCCGCTTGTGCTTAGTACTTGCTCGGTTCGCCTAGTGTAGACGCACCTTTATAAAATTCAAATAGCTTTCTTACCTTTACCACAGTCGGAGGATATTTCCAATTTACGGTGACAACAGTATCTATTTTATATTCTACAGTACAATTTAATGTAAACGTTTCTCCCTGCAAGTACTGTTCAGAAACCTTGATTATTTTTGGAATTGGCGGTGCCCTAACGTCTGAAAAGATACAAATTGTTATTATTCGGATATTCCATGTTCTTTGAAAATGTGATTGTGAGACTAACTTGCTGTGATATACGAATTGTTCGATTGAAGTTTATTTGTTGAGTAATTTACAACAATCGCGTTGAGAACTATAATGAATATATTTTGATAGATAGTAACATGCTTGCAAGATCCTTTTACTATCTACTTAACTTTATTGAATTATTATAGATCAGAAAACTACATAAATAATTTAAATAATACCAATAGGTATACTAGATACTGCTTTTATAAAATGAAAAACAAACTTCCATTGACGGTAGCTACTGAAAATAAAATCAAGCAACTCAACTAGCGAATGAGTAAAATTTTAAATAAATCTTTTTCTCGTTAATTTAATTAATTCATATCATAGGTTATGGTATTTACTCACTAAACACAAGCATCATTCTTTACATCCTCACGATGCTCTTTAAATATTATAAAAACCTAAAGTGCTTTTATCGTAAAAAAATCTCATGTCAGGCAAATAATGATTCACAGCAAAACATTGAATAAAAGAAATTAATAAATGAAATTTAAATCAACCCACCGTGAAAACATTAGAATATAAGTACACATAACATCAACTACGTAAATTAGAACAATACAGTGTTAGTATATTTATCAAACGTGTAACATGCATACAGGAGTTACGCAGAGCAACACACCAAAGAAGTGGAAATGATAGAAAGAGTAGTAAGCTTCAAGCTAGTAACACAAAACATCAAGTATTAAGGATCATCTAGTGGAACACTGAGTATTAAAGTTGTTGGTCCAGCAGTGAATGAAACCATCACACCACGCTACCTTGTTAGGTGACATCAAGAGTGTAGCACTACTTACTACGTATAAGTTTCATATCCGGTTGTTTTTTGTGTTCCCTTTTTGCTTCACATCTGTACGCAGACCTACTACACGTTCTCATTAAAAACCCAATCTTTGAGGAATACTTTATTATTTCTGGTGTCCTGTTACTCTGCGGCTATTGTGATATTGCCAAATAAATTCTTGTTAGTAAGTATAGATAATAATGGTTATGTTTTTCAATTTAAAATGAATTATGACTTAAAATATGCATTTGGTATTACTAAATCTAATGAAATTGAAAAACACAACTAGCCACATTCAGAAAAAGTAATTAATTTTGAATGTTGTCGTGTGAGTTATTCTCGCAATGAGCAAGGCAACGACACACCCTTTCTCGTGAATGTGGTATTAAATAAAGTATAATAAAAATGTTAAAACGCACACATCTGCTATTCACCTACGTTGGAAAACAACTGGCTTTTCTATCCGATTGTCTTGTCCCTTAGAAAATTCACAGATGATAGTGCGAATCATTGAATTCGATCCGAGAGGATCCGAGAGCGTGTCACTATCGATGACGAACCCGATTTTGGGACTATATAGCTGATATATTGGCTCTGCCATGTCCTGAATCTGAATATTAAGATTGTTATTATGAAATAATTTTATTTCAATCTATCATGCTTTAGTATTGGCTCTGTCTTTAGCAATAAGCATTAGTTATTTCAAGCTTAAGGTGTGAAAACGTTGAAATTTGTGAATTTTAATTAAACACTAACAGTAAAATGTATTACCTACAACAGTAGATGTTATATATAAGGTAGCCAAAAGAATTAACTTTGCTGTATTATGCCACAATGACAGCATATTGTGTTATTTAAGTTTTTAAAATTAATTACATGCAGATGCAGTAAGCGGTTGATGTAGCGCTAGCGCATATTTTTGATAATCTTATGGTTTTTTAAATTTTTACGTTAATTTTATTTGCATACCTAAATTATTCAAACGTTTTAGGTTTTATTGGTATACACGAAATTATGATATCGTTGACATTCAATTTATATAAAATACGTACCCACATCAGGTTAACTTCAACATCTGGTGTCGTTGGTCTACATTCAATTACAACCGTATTATTTTTTCTTGGAACAATGACTTCCCTCATGGGTGCAAACAAGCTATCCGAGCCTAAAAGTTTTATAATTCATAAAATACAGACACAGACGTTGAGAAAATCATTGAATGTCAGTATATAACCAATCTCACCATTGACGTAAATATAAATAAAAGATATATGCTCCGTGTCATTTGGTTCTTCAGTGAGGTTATTTAGTATGTCGGTACCGTTCACCGTGTCGTCGAAACAAGCGTAATAGCCAATTGAGAATTGGTCAACATTGTACAGCTCGAGGACTGTCTCGAACCAGTAGTCGCCGTTCAGCCGATCACTCGTATTTTTTGATTCTATATGAAATGGTCCGATTACTTCTTCGGGTACTTCTTGTTGCTTAATCTGTACTCCTGTTTTTCCTCTGCACTTAAGCGTATAGTTTTGCCCCTTCTGCAATATTATTTCTTTTTTACATGGACTAATAATCGGGCCATTCGATCGCAGATCATCTGAAAGCGACAATGGAAGCCAACTTTTAACGATTACTTCGAACTTATGTACTACATTATGTTTACAAATTACAAAATTATTTTGGTAGATATACAGTTTGATCAAAATCGTTAATTCTTTATGCGTTTAAGTGTGACCAATTAAATTATAAAGCATTTATTTTTATTTCAACTAATTTTTAAATTTTTTTGTAGGCCAAGGTACTTCCGATTAATGAATTTCTGATAAATTGCAAAACTTATGGTCAATTTATCATTGTCAATGAGGTATAACTCATCAATATAGATGCATAAGCATATATCGATGGCCTTACAAGGGTGAGTTTAGAATTTCAACGCGCTAATCGAAGGGTAATATATCATCATGTAGGTAGCTGAGTGACGACAGTGGAGCTGTAGCAACTTGACGAGCTTATCATCATACTAATGGCGTTTGTAACGTGAGCCAAAGCGCGGGGCGGCAGCGGCCACCCGCCACCTACTGCACACCTATCGAAAACACTATTAATTAGCAATGTTCGCGTCCAGGGCGTGACACAGGTGCGGTCAACATTCGGAAAATTAATCCTACCAGTAGGATAGCAAATGAACTACAACGTCATGTCCCTCGCTGATAACAATTGATCGTATTAAACCCTGGAAACAGCGACCAATTAAGTGATTAGGACCCCGCAGCTCTACTTATCAACAAATTAATGGTCATCTCATCACGCTAAGTGCAAGCGGCGACGACTTTTTCAGTTAACATGATATATCTGTTCGTGGGAAAACTTGCTTGCGTATGTACGTTCTGCCGTCCCGTTAAATCCCATGTGGGCGAGCCTGTTAGTAGACTAGAATCACATTAGTGCTGTTTCCATTGAATTCATGCCTACTACTTGTTATTCCCGGGGTACGAGTTAGCCGTATTCGTTTTATATATGTCTGCTACGGTAAATATGACCACTTTTTGTATAAAATCTTACAGCAGTTCAGAGTAAAATATAGATGGGTATTTGACTGATAATGAAAGAAAACGATTTTTTGAGTACTTGTGGTGTTGTGTTGTGGTGTGGTGTTGTGGTGTTTTTTAGGTACTCAACTCAAAAAATCGTTTTTGGTGTTCATTGTACCGAAGCATTTTCAATAAAACATGTAAATTTTAAAGCAGATTATTATAAGAGGAACAACCGATGATTTGATTTACAGCCGCAGTACCTAACTCACTACTCATAAAAAATGCGCACAACGCACATTGAGTGCACAATTTAAATGAATGAACACTCAATAATATTAGGATACCGCAGGGTAGTATACTTAGTCCAATTATATTTGAGACTTGAACTATGGACTTTGCCAGAAAATATGTTTATTGTATGTGTATGAGTTTAAATAACTGCACAGACCCTAGACTGTATTATGTTGTGTAAACGATACTTCGGCGCATAGGTGCAACATAAAGCAGTAAAATAAAAACGTATATTATCACACTGATTTGTACTGCAAAATATCTTTTATAAATAAATGATTAAATCAATAAACTGATGACAGCCTTCTTAACTAATGAATGATTATAAAAATCTGTTCTATATTGATCGTGGTGGCTTTGCACATCTCAGAAGCAAAGATTGTAATATTTTAACGTTGGTAATTTTATTACAACTTCAATTAGAGAAAAGTGTTCATCGATTAGGTGATTTTATTAATTGTAGTATTGATAAGATTATCTTAGGACTGAAAACACAAGGACCTGGGGCCTATTAACATAACCGAAAGGTGACAAGCTCTGACTGGTCACAAGCTGATTATTTTGTAATTTTCTTCATACATTTTTTGCTTTATGTGTCGCAAAAATGTGTCAATTATGCCATTTATTAACAAATAATGTCGCATTGTGTACTTATGCGCACTTTCATAAGAGAATACATATTTAGTTACGTTACTAAAAAATCTGGAACAGTGTCTACCTAATGCATTTTTAAGGATTATCGTTGTTCGAACCAACAAAACACAATCTGTTGCAACATAATAGGTAAGTAGGTACGTTAAGATACTTGAAGATATGGAAAACAACATCTTAAAATATGTCGTGGATCTTAGAATTGAACATTTCATGAAATAGTCGCCTCTCATGATACTGAATCAAATCGACCACATCATGATATGAGCTAACTAAGCTAAGCAAATGAACATTCTACCTTTCACGACATCTAAACGCACGATTGATTCATGACATACTCAAACATGAGTGATTATATCGTAAAATAGTTATGTTATCCACCGGCAGAGGTGCTGATATCGCATGGCGGCAGACAATTATTCTGTATTAAAAGCGAATAATAATGTTCAAATGGAGATAAAAGTGCAGTGAAACATCATCGATATGACACTAAACTACGCGATTTGACGTAACTATAACGGGCCTGCAGTCAATCAGCAGTTCGAAGGCAGCTACGGTACAGTTGTGCCAACTACATCCATTATTATTTTAACTGCAATTTGCTTTTTATTTGAATGCACACCATAGGTAAGACCCTAAGTTTTACTTTAATTATTACTTACTCGTAGAAGACAAGTTCCTCCTTTATTTAGATTTTTTATTGACTTATTTTCAAATGCATATCAAGAAACTTATCACCCGTTAATTTATTTACATCAATTAAGGTTTTTGATATCAAAATAATTGTTGTAAATTAAATATACTGATTGCACATCAAATTAACCAGAAAGTTTACTATTGCGACGTATATTGTCCAAGAGCAAGCGAAGCGAGCTCGGGGAACTTAGTGCACCCCGATACGGATAGGTTAGGCGCAAAGGGAATGACGGAGTCTACACTGAGCGGGCAAAGCGAGCGAACGCAGCCCCCGTCATCATCTTCGTGTTAGGTACCTTTAAACCCTGCAGACAGAAGTAGAGGTCAACCTAACTTACCTAAGACTGTCGTTAGCACGTTTCCGGCTGAACATTCAAAGACAAATTTTGGGATAAATATAATATTTCCAGTATCAACAACACTCCTTTTCAATTAATAGCGATGCGTCACGAACTCAAATTGTTACTAAAATAATATTATTTTGATGTAACTAGTTTGCTGTGCAATCAGTATTTTTAATTAGGATTGGGGTTTTTTTATAAAAAGGAAGATTTTTTTATTTACAGTTAACTATAAGCCTTTTTTAATGGACTTTTTTGTTAACATGGACCCCGTACATTAATGATATGGCCAAACATGGACATTTAACATCATACGTTGACCTTTAAAGGATTTGGTCAGTATTTCATGAAACTGTTACATTGAAATGGTCGGTCACATCATGAAGGGACCAATTCTAAGAACTGGCCACGATATGTAGGTACATAAAACCTATTGAAACAATGTTGATACCGAGTTCGTATCACCATGAAAATTATCGCCATAAGTTTATTAATAACTACAATCATTGGCCTGCAATTCAATTATAATAATATTAATTGTATAAATTAAATGAAAAATAATAAACGAACAACAGTGGACACATCCGGTAAAACTAACAGTCGGTAAAACAGTACAGTACAGAACTTACACAGGAAGCCTGTGTTAAGATATCAGAATGTGCATCCTGTCGCTAAAATTATTGTAAAACAAGATACTTCCTTCTGCTCTATAATGAGAAAAGTGTGTGGACCTGAATTTATGCTTGCATTGAACGTAAGGTAATGTAACATCAACACGATTGACGCAGTCGCAGACGCAGACGACACGATTGGCGCAGTGGTTGAGCGTTCGGCTGCTGCGCGGCGTGTCGCGGGTTCGATCCCCGCACGGAACAAATATTTGTATGACCTACAGATAGTTGTTTCGGGTCTGGGTGTCTTGTGTATGTGAGTATACATGTTTGTGAACGCACCTACGATACAGGAGTAAATCCTAGTGTAGGGCAACGATTTATAAAAAAAAAAAAAAAAACAAAAACTAATTCACAATAAGTAAAAAATACGAGTATACTTACTAAAAATTTAAAAATAACTTTAATTTCGGAAGTCGGTGTTGTATTTTATTTCTTCGTTATTTGACGCCAACTTTCAAAATCAAAGTTATTTTTTAAATTTTAATGTTTTTTTTTTGTAACTCGGTTGTTTGTTTTTTGTAAAAAAGTTTTTTATTTTACACTTTTTAGTTGTTATACCCCAGAACTCAAAACCCCAATAACATGGAACGGGAATTTAAACATACTTGTAATTGTAGGAAACCAAAACGTCATATAAGTACACATGTTTATCGTTTTTGTTCAGTTTTTCAAAAAGCACTGAAGAAATTTCTATAAAATTTATATAGGAACACCTCGGGAGAATACCTACGCTTTCGGATAAAAGAAGAGTTTTGAAAATCGGTCTATAACTGACAGAGAAATCAGTGGACATACATAAAAAAACATACATACAGTCGAACATAGAACCTCCTCCTTTTTCGAAGTCGGTTAAAAATAAGTAAAGTCTATTGATTGTAACCCTAACTTCCTGATTTTATTAAATGCGAAGGTAAGTTTGTTTGTTTATGTCCTTTTCACGCCTCTGTAATGGAATCTCAATATGCAAAACTTCATGATCCCGATGATCATTCAGTGGTTAGAACCGATCATCATGAAGTTTTGCATAGGTATATGTATTTACGTTGTCTTGTCAGAAGTACCGAAAAGGATATAGCCGATGTAGGGTACCTTAGATCCAAATAAAAGTACTGGGGGTCTACACCGAAGTGGTTTTACGAAGTATCGGCCGAATGTTCGGATATATTTGTGTGAAGTTTTAAAAGTGAATGTGACATAGGTACCTATAATTGTAGCGAATTGGCATTGCGTATGTTTTTGGTGGAAAAAGCTTTCAGAGAAGAGCTACAATTTTAGGTATGGCACATTACTTTAACACTTCACACAAATATGTCCAAACATTCGGCCAATACTTCGTAAAAACACTTCAGAGTAGACCTGTTCTCGAGGAAAAGAACAATAACTTTCGACGGTCACAATTGCTTTATGACGCTAGATAGCGCTAAGTGTCTTTCGAATCATTTTGCGGGGCAGGTCTAGTTCTTTATAAATGCTTATTAAAGGGTTACCTCTGGTAGTGCTAAACAGATTACGATTTTGTTTCACTTATAATAAACTACATTAGCTTTTTATCCCGGAAAAACGGTTACGGTTCATTCGGGATCGGATACGGAAGTGCAACTGCCGGAAAAATAGTTAGATATAAAAGGGGTAACGTTAAAGCCTTCATTATCCAGAATTCCTAAATTGGTTCACCTTTGTTTACTAATAATAACTTACATCGATAATATCTAGTCACGCGATTCGATTCAGAATTAGGTAAAGCAAAGTTCGTGTGGTATTACGATGCCTTTCAAAATATCGCTACTACATAATAGGTATTATGGTTACAACTAAAATGGAAAATTAATTTTAAGCAAAATCATTACAAATCAGAGTGCGACTTTAATTATAAGATACGTACGAGTATGTATCATAATGCAAACTATTTGTACCATTCAACAATAAACAGATTCATTTACAACAAATCAGCGTTATCAGTGTTTTTTTTATCTTCTACAGGTTCGCGCTTGACCACCAGCTCACCTTTTTTTTTATTGTTGATAGGCACGCGTTTTGTCGAAGATGGAGCACGCTTGCCTAGAAGTAACCTATTCACTCTTGACTTAAAGACTCCCAGGTTGTAGCTATCAGGAAACTCAGACTCCGGTAGGGAATTCCACTCCCTAGAAGTACGCACAATGAATGTGTTCTCAAAACGCTTTGTGCGTATGGATGGGATGTCCACCATGAACCGGTGGCACTTCGCCGTACGTCTTGTGGTCCGTTGATGAAACGGGCTTGGCGGAATCAAATTATGCAACTGCTTCGCACACTCCCCAAAATGTAATCGATAGAAAACTGACAGGCTAGCAACTCAAGACTTTGGAGCTTCGACTCAACGAGCCCATCATTGCCGATGATCCTCTTGGCTCGTTTCTCAATTGACTCAAGGGCATCACCTGATCATAAGCGATGATGTGGTCGACGATGAAGTACGCTTGAATAGAAGTAACCTATTTATTCTTCATTTAAATACCTCTGTGTTACAAACAAAAAAAACAACCGACTTCCAATAAAAAAATACAATAAAAATTAAAAAATAACTTTAATTTCGGAAGTCGGTGTTTGTATTTTATTTCTTCGATATTTGACACCGACTTCCGAAATTAAAGTTATTTTTAAATTTTTAGTGTATTTTTTTTTTTGGAAGTCGGTTGTTTTTTTTTTGTAAACAAGTTTTTATTTTTCGCTTTTTAGTTGTTATACCCCAGAACTAAAAACCCCAATAACATGGAACGTGGAATTTAAACATTTGGAGAACACCAAAACGTCATCGAAATATGCGTATTTTTCGTTTTTGTTCAGTTTCTCAAAAAGCGCTAAAGCTATTTCGTTAAAATTTATATGGGACTACCTCGGGAGTATATTCTTTCAGATAAAAAAGAAGAATTTTGAAAATCGGTCCACAACTGACGGAGAAATGCGCGGACATACATATGTTGTTATTATACATATATAATAACTGCTTCAGGATGCTCTTGGGACCGCCGCGCTTTTGTAGTGCGTCTGGTATGTTTGCATTTGCGCATACCGATGATTTTTACGCCATAATGCGCAAAAAAACAAATTCCGTCTTATCAAGAGCGCGGTCTAGTACTAACGGCATCCTAAGTATGTTGATGGATATGTACGACGCACCTTGGTTGTCGCACGCTGTGGAGGTGCTAGTCAGAAGACCCCACTGTTAACCTTACAATTTTCTTTTTGTTTTTGTTTCTGTGTTTTTTCTGTATGTTTACTAACAATAGTTTTTAAGAACTATGTTACTAACAATTGGGCCTAGTTGCCATAAATAAACAAAATATTATAATTATTATTATAATGTTATTCTAATTACTGATAGCTTCAAAGAAAGTGGCACTATGATCGTAGAAAAAGATATGACTCAGCGCGATAAAATCAGACAACTTTTCGTAGAACATTTACTACATATAAGATTCTCCGTATTTCGCAAAAAATATAATAAATCTCTTGAAGATCCCATCAGTACTAGGCCAGTAGATTATGAGTTCTTACTACCCATAGACACTGTTTATCATAAAATCAAATGATAATGTACATCGAAATCTGGGTTAAAAGTTATTGATGAATGATTTAGCTTGAGATGCTATTAATAAGCTACTTCATTTAAATTAAAACCTCACACACAAAACGTTTTGGGAACACATTCACTGTGCGTACAGGTTCCCTGAAGGAGTCTGTTTGATATATACAAGTTGAATATCTTAAGGTACTTAGTTTACTTCTAGGTAAGCGTGCTCCAACGTCCACCACATCATCACTTACCATCAGGTGAGATGGTGGTCAACCGCGAGCCTAGTAATGGTAAAAATACACCCTAAACCAATCATTTTCCTGTTCTCAAATTTTTAAGGCAGGGCCCATGATTTTCGGGGATTTCCCAGATAAAGACACCTAACGCTCCATTATTATTTTTTTATTAGCATTTGTCCATTGGTTGCCTATTTTGACTGTAAATTATGCGAGTAGAAGCGAAATGTCGCCAAAATAGACAATGGTATCTACGAACAACAAAGCCATTAATGCAAATATTTTAATTTATGATCCACACTACCAAATTTTAATGAGCCTATGGCTTTAGGGGCATACCTAAATATATTATGTATTATTCAAATGAACCATTATAGACAGTTTTGTATCGAGCATACTAAACATCTTGAGTTAGTACGACACAACATACTCGTATTATAATGTGCTACTAAACAAGTATGGAGCCAGATTACGCATTCCACCACGCTTCAACGATTAATTCATACACCATTTGGATGATGACTTAAGGTTCTTTCTGTTATTCTTAGAAAACTCTATTGCTTGCCAATGAAACGATAAAATCGAATCTTTATGTTATAACTAGCTAACCCAGCGAAGTTCGTACCGCCTCAGAATCAATAAAAAATCGGTTAAGTGAGAATTTAACTCGCACATGAAGGGTTCCGTACGAATTTTATTATTTTTGTTATAGCGGCAACAATACATAATCTGTGAAAATTTCAACTGTCTACCTATTACGAATCAAGAGATACAGCCCGCTGACAGACAGACGGATACCGGAGTCTTAGTAATAGGGTCCCGTTGGTTACCCTTTGGGTACGGAACCCTAAAAAGCCGTTTCATACAACGTGTTTGTGAAAAAAAAAAACATATTTTTTTTCTTCTTGATTTTTCCTATGTTTAATAGTTATTCTGCTATTCGGGTCGGAGACAAGTCAAACAAATTAAAGATCATTAAAATCGGTCCAGCTGTCCTTGAGTTATAAATGGTGTAACTAACCCGACTTTGTTTTATATATAAAGAATAGATTTTATACTATATACTTATTTAGTACCAATTTACCAAAGGCATATCTTGGAACTACAGTTTTCAGTAATAAATTTATAGATTTATTGTTTATTGAAGTAAAAAAATAGCATGTTTAGTTCTAGTGAAAAATACCCCTTGAATCCTGAATTAATAATTTGAAGTTAGACATTAATTTATCCTGCCAGGGTCGTGGGAATGTTTGAAAGAGTCCCCGCGACCCT
Source organism: Polia nebulosa (assembly GCA_951329385.1). Lineage (NCBI taxonomy): Eukaryota > Metazoa > Arthropoda > Insecta > Lepidoptera > Noctuidae > Polia > Polia nebulosa. Next base: position 14,978,693 of record OX589593.1, on the reverse strand, counting down.
GGAACGCAAAGGCAACTTAAAGGAACACGGGTGGGTTTTAGTCAGTAAGAGTCTGACATGCTCTCCCGCTCCACCCAGAGCTAGAGCGATGATATTGTACCCATAGATTTAAATTCGTGTATTAAGGAAGAAGAATGAAATGAAAGAAGTTATGTAACTTTTTTGGGTACAATAATGTTTATTTTATCTATTGGTTAGGTTATTTTTATTATAACCTAACAGATGAAAAAGGTACGTTCTTAAACACGAAATACTCAATGCAGAAACCATCCCAAACCCTTTAGGTACCTACGTCACTCACTAGTCCTTACAACTTTTATGGTTCCACAGCATTAGTGCAGATCACTATTATCTGCCTATCCTTTTGATGGGTGGACGCAATATTATAGATAAATAAATACTTACAATATCTATATAGTTAATTCATGTGTAAATACCATACCTAATGCTTTACATGCCTGAGTGGTCGACACGTCATTCGATATACCACCAGATATCTATGCTACAAATGTTGTTACGATTAAATGAAACCATGTGTGATACATATGGGCTAACAGGATTGTTTGTTCGGTACTGTATGCGACTGTAAACACATGCCTATTTAATTTTGCGGACTTTGCGTCACATGGCAGATCTAGTTAGCTTTAAAACTTAGACCAAACAAATAAACCTAAAGAATTTCGATCACGGTGCCCAATTTCAACGGAGATAAGCCAAGTACCGAAATCCCGAAATAAATTAATTACTATTATTATTATTTTATTATTATAGTGCACAAGCGAGTGCGCAATCACAGGTGCACTCTCTGTTCCTTCACTCTCATAGTCCGAAGGGTCGGCAATCCGACACGACCAGGACACACGAGGTCAGGCACAGAGCTAAAGGCTTTACGAGCTTCCCGAGGCACAGGGGTATCACACTCCGCGCTGCTATAGAGCAATTCCTAATTGAAAAACCCAATAGCAATTTTTTCTCGACCCAGAAGTCGAACCCAGGGACCTTGCGCTCAACACTCGCGTCTGTGACCACGGGACCAACGAGACAAACAAATAACACGTCACTAAAATGTGTATAAGCATTCGTTTTGCGAGATATTTCCTATGCGCAGTTATACGACTTTTAATGGTTTTTGATTGGATTGAACATCACGTCTAAACGACTTATCTTATTTCTTTGAAAAAAATAAATGTTACTCTAGAAAATTTCTGTCGTAATTTGATCTCAGAATATTTGAAATTATATTTTTATAACATAGTGTAATTAATTTGTAAACATACGTCTAACGCGGATAAAAAATTGAGAATCACGCAAAAACTATAAAGCGTATTTTTATGAAACCTTCACTATTTCGAAGATCATTTAATTATTTATAATTTAGTCTCAGTGTTTTATTTTAATACCTGTTCTTTTATGTGTAATAAATTAATAATGCGTCTAATTTCGGAAAGCGCTCCTTGATGGGCGAGTCCTATTACTGGGTGGACGTACAACGCGTTACGTGAGCTCAGCAAATCAAAACACGCAAGCTAACCACTCAAGGTCATTGGCAGCTAATAGCGCCTTATGAGCAGTGGGTAATATTGTGTTTTACAAAATAGTACCCACAATAAGTTATGTATGACGCCCCTACAATAGTAATAATAAATGGTTCCATTAGTATTCCTTGATAATAATAAGCTTGTTAAGTGTCAATTTACGACATCTTCAGAATTCGTCCATTGATTTGTGCAATAAAAATGTCGACAATCAATTTTATTAGCCATTAGCGAACGCAATTTTATCCACAGCCGACGGGGGATTGTTTATTTTACCTTCCCTGAGGTAGTTTTATTAAGAATTCTTACAATTGAGTAATGAACTAAAGTTGGTGTTAATGAATCATGTTAAACTTGTGTTTACCTGTAACACTGAACTACGCTTATATGCAGTCAGGAGACTGTACAAAGTATTGAAATAACTAAGTGAGCGTAATATTGTTATGTTAAATTACATTTTATTTTTTTCATGTACATACCTATAAGTTTTTTAGAAATTGTTATCACAAACTTCATACTACCCTATTCCATATAACGAAAAAAAAAATTGGTATTTCAGGAACGATTCCTCATTACGTATTATATGATATCTTTCTTTGTCTCTGTATAGACACAGCAAAGTAATCCCAGAATCTAAAAAATATATCCTGTGTGTTTACAAAGTTTTTATCATTTTTCCAGCTATTGCTAATTGTAATTAGTAATTATATCAAGTAGCGGCTTCCATCGCCACACATTTACTGGGTTATCTGCTCCCTACCCACACTGCCCTAATAATGTCAACTAGCACACCATTTTATTAATACAAATTGTAACACCTACGCTAAGTCTGCCATTACGACTAATGGGGATCTTTACGTCATAACACAAAGATCCCCATTACTCCTGAATACTATAAATTGTAAACACTACCAATATTTCACGCGAAATGCTTTTACTAGAAAAGGTACACTTCAAGTACATAGACGCTGCTGTGAGTCAGCCTTGGCTGAAATTATGCAGTTAGCCACGTCGTCATCTAAATTAGGTAATACTTACTTTAAACCATAAAACCGCGTAAAAATAACAGTGACGGGTTTACAATGACCACGTCGTTTCATTAATTTATTGGTCGGAAAATTTTCTTGTTGGGTTAATTTTATTGAATTATGACATGGGTAAACGCCTCGACCCTAGTAAATGAAAATTCGATATTCAAAGTAACGACATGGGGTTGCAATACAGTGAACCGTAGAAACGAATGTAGGTCCCAAGAAAGGTAAACTAAAATTGTATCTAAACTGAATGCAAGTTGTAATAAACAAAATGTTGATACCAAAAGCAAAAAAAAGGACAGTACTATTCAGTAGAATTGACATTTCCGGACCTCAATCGGGATAAGTTAACCAACGGTTGTAGGATGGGAGGCCTTAGTGATAAGGATATACAGAAACAGATAAAAAATGTTAATGTTATGGTGACAAATGATAGAAAAGTGTTGTTCATATTTTGTCAACGTTACCATCATCTTTGTCTTTAGAGTTTAATTTATTTTAACCTTCTTAATAAAAATCCCGAATTCATTCACTGACAGACAACATAAGCCTAAATTGTGTGATCGAGACTCTCGAAGTATGAAATTTTTGCTCAAAAGTTCTTTATGCTACGAACGAGAGCGATAAAGTAGGATTTTTGAAAAATCATCCCCTAAAAAATTGAAATGGGAGACGAAAGTGTATATGGAATTTCGTCAGTTTTGCCCAAGAAGCCATTGAGCACACAATTAGTTTGGTAAAATATTATTAATTGTTGAATTGCAGATGAAATGGCCAGACGGTCGTCTCACTTCAGACAAGAACAGTTTTGTTTTTATATTAACAATCTAAAACATGAAAACGGAGAGTGATATAGAGCAATCAGGAAAGATCTCTTATGAAAGAGAAGAAAAGAGAAGAGGTAATTGAAATCTATTAAATAAAGGTAATGTCCAAGTAAAGCTACAAATAGGAGATGATTCACTACTTGCAGTTTACGAATGGATGTGTCATCTTGGTTTACTATTTAACTAAACAAAACACTAAATAGCTGCACAGCAAATAAACTTGACTCAAGGGATGAGACAGTCACTTCAACATGTCCTAAATAAATGCGCGTGTGTGAGATTAGTCAGTATTTTGCTTGCAAAATATGACAGTCTAAAAAGAACTGCATGAAATTAAATAGAAAAGCTTTCCAAAATATTCTACAAACATCAACCCGAATCCGTTTGTAAAAATACTTTCGGTTTAAATAACTAGTAGAAATAATGTTTTATTCTGTTGATAATTTTAGAATCTGAAAACTTGATATACAGTGTGTATTTCCCATTATATATCAAGTTTTCAGATTCTAAAATTACCATATCTCGGAGATTGGAAGCTGTAAAGTATTTAGATAGAGAAACATTATGATAAAGAAACTAACTGCAATCTGAAGTAGACGTGTGATAAGAAGGGACACACGGTGATAAAACTATAACGATACTGGTTTTATTTGGTATGGAAGAAAATATTTAGTTATCCTTCGCTATAAAAAAGATCTAGGTAGACTATAACTCTATATCACAGAGGTGTTGTAGAGCGATACAGCTTAATAAATATCAAGAAACCCATAACAACGGTTCCGTAAAAATCAAAGCAATCAACCGTAAAATTAATTAAGAGGCAGATCTTACGTACATTGAGCAAGATAAATGTTCCCTGGAAACAGTAAATGACGACATTAATGACCACGCAGGCTGTGCAATAAAATGAATACTATATCACTTCCACGAGGTTGCTTTAATGGTGCTAGATAAAGAATACATGTACACAAATAGATGAAATGACAATATAATTAATTTCAAGATAACTGCAAACGTAATAACTAAATACTTCAAACACAATAGGGATATCCGAGGAGCAGAGAATGAAGATATCAGAAAAGGGGACAGTGACAAATGATGGCCTATACAACACCTAACGTATTATCACGACCCGACACCTCATAGAAAATCTCTTTCTCACTTATCTACTACAATAGGTATAGAGTTAGGTTCAGGCAATAAATAAACATCTTTCAATAAAAAAACGGTTTTCAAAAATTTAATAACTCTCAATATAACTAATGCTTAAAAATAAAAATGAATGGATGTGTTGCTACGCGCAAAACTAGAGAACGGCTGGACAATTTAGGATGTTTTTTTTTTTCTTTCAAGTCTCAGAAAAGATTCTTAAGAAGAGAAAAATGGCACGGAAAACCGTAAAAACCACATACTGTATGGCAATCTGAGATTAATATAGCTTTTGGCAGTAAAAAACCTGTCGGGTCAGCTTGTAACACAATATAGATTGATTGCAAGTTATCTGCACATCCATTACCTACACATTTTCATACCAAAGAAAATACCTGTTTCACAATAGAATTCAAATTCTGTTTGTCGTATCCTTGCTTTTACAATGTTATTTCCTTATTTTCTTTTTAACACAACGTTTTCCTTGTTGACAGCCTTAAGCTGGCGCTTCATTTAAGCTAAGCATATAATTAACATAATTTATGATAACCAAATGAAGTCGCCAAAATAATATTAACAACTCATCAATATGCAGACCGTAATTCACATTCAATATAATAGATAACCACCGTCATGTTTTACAACACCTTTATGAGACAGAAACCTATTCTTGATTACATAGGTAGGTACTTAGGTAGTCATAGATCACGGGTCTAATAAGGTACACCTACTAATCTAACTTTGTCCGTTTGGAATTCCAAACTGGTAATCTGTTTACTAAACAAAACCTCATTAGTGTTGTAGCTAAGACTAACTGATAATTACACCTTAATGCTTTCTTAAAATTACACTCATTGATAGTAATTACCACAAAATTCTTGTCCCCAACTGGGTCATGACATCATACAGGTATCGGCTCTTTCGTATAAGCAATAATCAAAGAGTGACGTTATCTTTATCAAAACAGTGCAAGAATAGAGTTCATAATTTGTAATAACTAGTACTATGCATCATTACACATTGGCTTGATAGCTATTATAGTCGAGACGACCTTGACGAATGTTTGAGGTCATTCGACAAAAATTACTGTTGGCTTATTGAAGCAATTCAGTATATTTCATAGCTCTGTCTTCTCACGTACTTCTGTTATTATTATATTCTTCTTATGTATTGATTTGATAACTCATTACGATGAATAAGGTGTTTTTGTCACATACTAATGTGTATTTATAACCCACCTACGCTTGCCTTGAGGTGAACCGGTTTCGTCAATCTTAGGATGGTCTTTGAGACAGGGCGTCAGTAGTCGAACAAAGTTGAAAATCAAGTACAAAAGTATATCTGCATTAAATCATTGATACATAATACCAAAAAAATATCTCTCACTGATGTTGAGTTTAATTTTACTTGTAATTTTCTGTTACCTTTACATAGTTATGTAATTAAATAATTTGTTTGGTGTCATATTAATTGCTTACGTATGACAGTTTGTTCCCGCGCGAATAACAAATACTCATTTAAGTGTGATTACTGGTTATGTTGTCACTCATATATTTAAACAAAGTTCTGTTTGGAGACTATCTTATCAAAAACGATGTGTAAAATGTGATGTTTTTATCGTTGTCATTGCTTTAAACATCTTTCTGAGTTTAGTAAATAAAAAATAAGTATGGGCCGATTTGACCAATGAAACTAATCGCGATTAGTTTAAACTAAACTCAGTTCATGCGTTTAATCGAGATTAGAGCTTCATTTTGCGTTTCACCGAAAACTGGGCGTCTAGAATTTAAACTAAGTTAAGCTTAAACTAGTTTAGTTTGTAGTGGTGAAACGCAAATTGAAGCTCTAATCTCGATTATACGCATAAACTCAGTTTAGTTTAACTAATCGCGATTAGTTTCATTGGTGAAATCGGCCCTAAGTACTTTCTTTCTACTAACAAACGGTGTAATCTAAACATCAATCAACTGAGTCTATGCCCCCCCCGTTTATAAAGCCTATTTACTAACAACATGATTCCAATATTTACAAGTCAGTATAATTTATATCAATGTGAGTTTTCTTTACTTACTTTAAAAGTATTGATAAGAATGTTTATTATGATTAATTGATTACCTATCAATTAAAAGTGCTCATTATTATTAATGTAACTTATTGGAAGAAGAACTATATCAAATTCAAGATAACAAAAGACTCGATCTATTTAGACTTCTATATAAGTCTATATTTGAAACGCGGATGACCTCTAATCGGACGACTGAATATAATTTAAAAAGTTATCGTCAAGTAATGAACAACTTCCCACGCAGACTTGAGGCAAATAAAACAATTGTGTGCGCAGCAAATAACGCTAGCAACGTCCAACTGGCAGTAAAAAATAGCACATCATACATATAGTCTACACTAGGCACATATTTATTTTAAAAGGTTTTATATCTTTTATATTTGTTAAACCACTAACTTTTAAGACACTAACTACTCTAACCCGTTATCATTAAACATTATCATTACATAAAACTACTAGATAATTTAGAAAACTGTAATTACTGCGAGGAATAAAGGCATTTTTATTTTACTAAGCTAACTTCAAAAGTTAGCTAATATTGTGTAGACAAACTTGTACAGATTGATATAATCATTAATGTGTTGTGTGTGTGTGTTTATAATTATTATTATTATGACATACAAATTTATTTTTATTTTGTACAAATGTTGTACATATATACGAGTATATTAAATTAAATGTAGACCTACAGGTGTGGTAGATACACGTATAGATATCGATATAAGTGATAAAACCGGCCTCGTCCCTTATCAATAATTTCTTTCGTTAATGAATAATGAGCTAGATACATCGATCACTAATATTTTTTTTTTTATTAGTGATCGATGGCTAGATACTCGTATGTTAAAATGTTCACCAACAAAATAACAGAGCTCGTATAGTATAGAATGTTCTATCTTCTATCTATCTGCACTACAATCATTTTAATGAATGTTTAATCCCGTGAATTTTTCCATTTATAACAAGAACTACTTAAGATGCAATATCAATGGCATGATTAACAACGTCTGTAGGTACCGACAATGAATGAGTCACTGCACACGTTTCTCGTAAAATGTTGTGAATTCATCCGAGACTCCATTGATGACTTGGGTACCCACTGAGTCACAACCAGTAAGCAAGGTTGCCCCTTATGGGACGAGATAATGCTACTAGTGACCTTATCAGGATAACCAAGCTACTACGGCGGGATAATGAAATCGATTGATAAATTTTTTCCTTCCTCCTTGGAAAACTAGTTGCCCAGGTAATTGGTTAAAAAAATTACGAACCTACTTACTATTTATCAGCGTAATGGGTTTTTTTAGTATGTATTGTTTTATTTAACAAGGAAAGAATGTCAGTCACAAAAACTTGACTTTTTGTTACAATGTCATATACCTATAAAAATGAATCGCCGAAATATATGTACGCGGATTATTTTTTATTTTTTTTTGTGGGTAAGAAATCATCCAATGACATTTCCCGCTCTAGGGTGGAGTGGAAGGGCGTATCAGACTCTTACTGACTTAAACCCACCCCTGTTCCTAACGCGCATAACTTCCGAACGACTGCACGAAAGATAATTCTTTTTTTGTTGTGTTTGTTTTTGTCAGGGCAAGGTTTGTATGAAAGAAAATTTTGAGAAATCAAAAATAAGTTGCACCCGTTTGAAGCCGGGGCGGGTCGCTACTAATACATATTATTTATGAATTGTAACATTTATATATTTTACATTTTTGTCACGGTGTTTTTACGAGGTGACCTTAAGAATCTTTAACTTAGGTTTACCTATATAAAAAAGTAAAATCTTTACCTACTTGTTAGCAGATTACAGCAATTTTAATAATGTTTTTTAAGGTTCTGTACCAAGGAACCCTTTACATAAACTTCTTTCACAGAATAATTTTAGATTTTTCTATGCAAATTTCGGAGATAAGGGAGGCGGAACGGTATTTTTTTTTACATATATCATAAGTCGAAAACTATGCTGTTAAAAAAAAATGTTTTTCGGGAATGTGCAAACAGTGCTCTTTCATAAGATACCCCACATGCCCTAGTAGCCCCACTTCGAATTTTTAAGACCCCTTTCAGTGCCTGTTGCAAAAAAAAAACATCTATCTTATTTGCAAAATAGTTGGGCAAACGTCATCTAAAACTATTCCAAATTTCAAGTTGATACCATTTGTAGTTCTTGAGATATCCAGCTGTGATATCTCAAGAACGAGTCGGACAGACAGACTGAGTCGTTTTTTCGACCATAGATATGCTTTCCTCATCGTTCAATTACCCTACTCTTTCTCAGAAAATATTCTTACGTAAACCTACTTTCAATTCATTAATTGAATTTCCTCCTATTTCATGAGAAATAGCGGTAACCCTAGTCTGGCACCCCTCTCAGACAAAGTCAAACGGTTATTTGCTGACAAATAAATACGGAACAGCGTCTGAGTCTGACTCAGCTTCATTACTGTTTTCTCTGTTTTTCTTTTACCTTGACCGTAAATAAAACTTAAGATAACAAGTTAACCGTATCGGGTCCTATAGTCGGCAGCTAAAGATGGTATTATCAAATAGTCTTTATAATATGTTGGTGTATCTATCTGTCCTCAATAATATATTGCTCATGTAGGAATGTCATATATTGTTGTTCGAAAAGAACCAATTAGGTAGGTGCATCTAAAAACTGCATTAAAATTAAATTATGTTTGTTTCCTTGCACACACTTAATACAATACCAAATAAAATTACTTGTCCCGAAATACAAAGTTTAGGTTTTTGTCCATGTAACGTTTTCTAATAAATTTGGTTAAATAGGTGTATTTTTGTAAATACTTTTACCTACCTACCTTAACCTAAACCAACTCCATCGTAGTCACCAAGTAAAGATTTTTGGATTTTCCACGTTGCAATAATTACGGATGTTGATATCATCGGCAGCTGATCGGCACTGGCTCCCCAGGTTTCTATATTAACCTCTTCCAGGTGCAGATCAATGTGGTTATTTATAACCCTAAGCAAACAGAGAACGATTTCACAAGCCAGATATATTCATACGGGAAAGATAACGCCCGCATAAAAATTCTAACGTATGCAATACCTACAAAGTCATCAAGGTATCAACATTTTCAACAGCCTTTTTTCCCTATCAAGGTAATATCCAAGCACAAACATAAGAATCATGAATGATTTATGAAGGTTCATTGGGGAAGCTCCTACGCTCTTGTTTTTGAAAAAAAAAACTGTCAAGATCGATTGGGAAAAAACATCTCACAAAGATCCCTAAACCATAATGAGGAACTAATTAACTCCACTGGCGCTATTAGTAACGTGGGCGTGGCCAGAAGTTATTTTCTACTAAGTTAACCATCGACTCTGAGCTGAGAGAAGAAAATCAGGATGATCAATGTCGAATCGACTTTTTTATGAAATATGCAAGCTGCTCTATGATTAAACTCCCTAATAGGTAATATATGCTAATAGGTAAAGGACCCGAGAATGGGCAACAGCATTCTCTGAGTATTATTTTTAAATCTTTATTTATTAACGAGGGTTTGATCACATAGTGAACATGTCACCCTCATAGGAAACTTCTCTGTGTATTTATTAAATAAAATCAACTGCGATCGCCAACCCGCCTGCAAAGTGTGGCGATTATGGCAACGCCCCCTCCTTTTTTTGGGGGAGGCCTAGGTCCAGCAGAAGACGTCTCTCTGCTGAAATGATGATAATGACGAATAGGTACTTTACCTATAGTGTCTTACGGAACAACTCCACAAAGGTTCAGGGATCACAGGATATTATGTTTTGAAGCAGTTATGATATTATTTTATATTGTTTCAATTAGAACCGATACAAAGATACTTGGCGAAGTGCCAAACTGTCTGCTGTATCAATAACTGCGTGGGCGCAAATTACAACAGCCCAATGTAGCAATCTGTATTCTACCGTGCACTATCCCAAATTGCACTGATTGGGTTTCTTCCAAACTTTAATCAGACGTGTTATGGTTCAAAATATGCGTACATTTTTTTATAGTCCTTTATGGTACTACAAAGGTTATAACAGGTCACCGCCTCGTGTGTTTTCATTCCGTATATCAACATGAACTTCAACCACTAATGATAAACACTATTATGAATAATTACGATGTTGATTCATTCGATTGAGCCAAATATTGTGTATGACAATATTGTCGTTTCGCTGCCCGTGAACTAGTTTCTTTTGGTCAGTTATAAATTAGCCTCGACGCGACGGTGTCAGGTTTCGAAAAACAGTTGAATTTGTGAAGCAATTATTACTTAGGAACCTACAGAAAAATATAATTATTAAGTACAAAAATTCTTAGGTACCTATATCCGATCGATGTAATTTGTAGGTATAGCAGAGTCGATGCCATAATGTAACCAAAACGTGTTAATACTTCGGATTAACTTTTAATGGAAATTAAACCAAGATTCCTTACATCAAAGCCATCGACCACTTATTGTTTTTTTAAAAATAACATCTTACATCACACGTCTTGCATTTTAATACGGACATTATTTAATATGGATATTTAAAATAAGTCTTGAATGAATTACCATATTTCGCCGTAGGTGTTCTTTTAAGATAGACAAGTATGTCTTGAATAATAAAAAATATGCTGTTAATCACCCAGACAGAAACGTCTTTATTCATTTTTCTTTCTGATATTTTATTACTAATTCTATTATTATTTCGTTTATTTATTTTTTTACATATAATTTACATTTTTAAATATTTTTAAAAGAAAACATAAAAAAAAACATTTAAAAATATAAAAAATAGTAGTCCGCCGGTATTGGGAGCAGGGTCCAAGCTACCGGTGGTTAGGGCTCCAGAGACAGGAACCTCCTCACAATGCGAGCCGTATCGAGGAGTACTGCCTTCTGTATCAGGCCCTTGATCCAACCGCGCAACGACAGCTTCGACAGGTGGTCGTCGAGGCTTTTGGCCATCAGGCCGTTGGCGGTAACGACTATCGGCACAATGACAGCCGAGTCCACATTCCACATATCGACAACCTCGTGTGCTAAGTCAAGATATTTGATTTGTTTGTCTTTCTCAGCTTTCACGAGGTTCTCGTCATGTGGAATGGTGACATCGATTATCATTGTGCGGCGCGCTAATCGGTCTATCACCACTATATCAGGCTTATTGGCAACAATAGTCCTGTCAGTGATGATAGACCGATCCCAGTACAACGTGACATGGTCATTTTCGAGAACTGGGTCGGGCGCATACTTGTAATACGGTACCTCAGAATCCACAAGTTTGTATTTTAAAGCAAGTTGCTGGTGAATAATCCTGGCTACTTGGTTATGCCTGTGCAAATACTCGCTGTTAGCAAGACGAGAACAACCAGAGATAATATGTCTGATGGACTCACCCGGACGGTGGCATGCCCGACACACGTCAACCGTCCCGTCCTTCATGATATGCCTCCGGTAGTTATTCGTCAAGATAACTTCGTCCATAATCGCACAGACAAAGCCTTCAGTTTCCCCGAAGAGGTCACTGAAACGTAGCCAGGCCACGGACGCCAAGAAATCTACATCAGGCCCATGAAGAGCCCGATAAAAGCGCCCGTGAAGCTCCTTGCCTTTCCATACCTCCTTGCGGTCATCAGTAGTGAGTATTACAGGTTTGCGCCAGTTCTCTTTAGCCATGGACAACGGGGTGAGTCCCTTGTCCACTGCGACCACATCGCGGTGCATACCCACGTCGGTTTCAAGAAAATATTCTCTGAGGCTGCACACCTCGCGGTTGTGGAGAGTTTTCGCATTTAAAAAACCTCGACCTCCACATTTCCGCGGGATGTACAGTCTCATCACCGATGATCGTGGGTGATGCATCCGGTTTGCGGTCAGCAGCGTACGGACCTTCCTATCCAGGGCGTCGAGTTCGGTCTGAGTCCATTTGAGTATGCCGAAAGAGTACATCAAAACCGGCATGACCCAACCGTTGAAGGCGCGCACCTTATTCCCGCCCGACAAAAGGCTGTTCAATACTTTTTTCAGGCGGCCAAAGAAGCGCTCCTTCAGCGATTGTTTCATGTCAGTAACGTTAATGCCTAACGCTTCCGACATACCCAAATATTTGTATGTTTCGGTCGAGGAGAGGGATCTAAGGTGTATGGAATCCGAGAGTTGAATCCCTTCGGATTCCATAATCCCCCCTCGCTTTACATGCATGACTGCACATTTGTCCACACCAAATTCCATCCTGATCGCGTTACTGAAAGTTTCAGTTACCTTCAGTAACTCCATCAGTCGCAAATTGTTGGGGGCAAAGAGTTTCAGGTCATCCATGTAAAGAAGGTGAGATATGGCCTGACCACCTCTTCTCAACCGATAGCCCAGCCCCGAATCCTCCAGCAATGTGCTTAGAGGATTCAGAGCTAAGCAGAACCAAAGAGGACTCAAACTGTCGCCCTGAAATATTCCCCGTTTAATCCATATAGGCTCATCGTTCCCCTGGATTGGTCGACATCCTGGATAGCGAAGGACCGTCTTCCATTGCCCCATACATGACCCAAGGAAGGTGCGCAGAGTTGCATCTATTTTGTACAACTCCAACACCCTCATGAGCCATGTATGTGGAACAGAGTCGTAGGCCTTCTTATAATCTATCCAGCATGTCGACAAATCCTTGTGGGATCGACGAACCTGCTGGCTTATGGCCATGTCTATGAGGAGTAGCTCCTTAGTACCGCGGGACCCGTTCCTACATCCATTCTGAGAGGCAGACATAATTAAATTACTCTCAATGTGATGATTAATTTTCGCTCTCAGGATGGATGTAAGAAGTTTATAGACCGTCGACAAACACGTTATCGGTCTATAATTCTTAGGTTCCGCGGTACCACCTGTTTTATGGAGCAGGTGGGTAACACCAGTTGTTAGGAACTCAGGCAGCAACCCAGACTCTAAGGATGACTGAAATTGAGATGCTAGAAGCGCGTGTGAGCTGCTATACCACTTTAGCCAGAAGTTTTGCAGTCCGTCCGGTCCTGGAGACTTCCAATTCGGTAACGGACGGACTGCTCTGGCTATATCTGTTGGGCTGATATTAACTTTCTCCATTTCTGGTATAGCTTCGCACACGCGCTCAACATCACGCATCCAGCCACCCTCAGTGTGACAGACGGGCACCGACCAAATGCTGCGCCAGAATGTACTCGTGGCGACATCATCCGGGCGGCAGCCGTCCGTCACATTTTGTTCAGGTCGCTCCCAAGCTCTATATACCCACCTCTCATCGCACTGGAACATGCGATTCTGCGAGTACCGGTCAACTCGCCGCTTATACCGCCGAATACGGTTTGCCCATGCACAAACTTTCTGCTTCAGGAAGTCGATGCGCTCCGTGACATGGGACATGTATTCTCGAGGGCTGATTTCAGTCCCCGAGAACGCCCGCTTCACAAAGCGCATCACACGTGGGCGTGTATTGCCCTTCCTGAAGCAGATTAGTTTGCCGATGAGTACCCTGGCCCCATCGATACGCCTCTCGATTCTGCATTGCCAGGCTGGTACAGCAGGCTTTGGTCGAATAGCTACGTCACTATTTGGGAACTTTACGTTAGCTAAACGACATGCCGCAACAGCCCCGCAATACAAGATTGAGTGCGTATCAACGAGGTTCTCGCTGCTATTAAAAATATTCTCAAGCAGCGAGTCCAAAGCACACACCAACGCCCTATTTTTTTTGTGCATGGGTAACCGTGGTAAACGGGGTCTAAGTTCGGTCGGAGTGGATCTATACTCGCGAAGCGCATCCTCCAGTGCGCTCCTCAGTCGATTGTTGCACTGGCTACTTACCGTGACAACCCTATCATCTGCCTCATCACTTATATTATTGAGCCGCGGTGGCATTGCATCAATAGCAGGCGCTTGTTCCACGGTCTGTATCGGAGTAGAGATGATAGGGTTGCTCAGTACCTCTGAGCGCAGCCTATCAAGTGCAGCATCGTCCAACCTGTGATTACGTTGGATGACTCGCACCTGATCCGACAATCGTTGTGCCGAGACGTCTACGGTTGGTTCTAGTTCCTGGAACAGAGATAGCATCCTGACACGGTACGCAGTGAGGTTAGTTCCCCCCTCTGTAGACCCATAGTATGCGCGCATGACGTTTTCATTAATGGACTGAGTCCATCTCATACGCTGCACACAACCACCGGCAGCGGGGACCCGGCTCGGGGCCGGTTGGCCCCTAAGTCCCAGGCTGTTCGGTGGCCGGCCTCTCCCCTGCCGACGTACAGGTGTTGGCGACGTCGGCGGGGAGAAATACTCGTCGCTCGAGCTCGACGCGGCTGCAGCCGCCGGTGACACTGGTGATCCGAGGTCCGGCGGCGGCAAGTATTATTATTATTATTAGTGTTATGTCTACGCTATCCAAAGTAGTTTTCAGTTAATCCAGAGCTGTCACAAACAGAATTTATAGCAGTCAACGCATGTTACGTCCGTGTAGTCAAACCAAACATTATTTTAAGGCCGAAAGTTAGCCCTGAACCAAACGCTTTTAAGCATTCCATTTAACTAGTAACCCTTTCATTTCTGCAATATTAACGCCTTTGTTGAACCATTAAAGGTATCCGATTTGTAGCCTCTTGTGTATGGTTTCAGTATTAGTGACCAGTTTAATATTAATAACATCAAGGCAGGTTTATTAACTGTGCGCGTCTTGTTAGCACTGCCGGCATGGCGGCATCCACCCGGCTCCATGAAGCGTCATAAGTACTCCCTTATTTTCTATACATACCCTTGCAAAGCTGACATCTATATACATCCAGCAGACCTCAGTTTGAACTATTCTAAGTCAGAAGCAAGCTTTAGTTACAAATTAGTGACCATAATTAAACAAATTCAAAATGCCAGTATTAGATACGCGGAAGTGACAAAGTGGCACGATGCTGTTAGATTGTTCGTATCTTAATTAGTCTTCTTTAGGTTTATGTCAGTGAGGCTGACACCTCGCAGCGCCTACTCCAACTTGTAGTTAGCCATAAAGTGTTAATACCCTTTGTGTTCATTAATTTATTTTAATTTTAGTACGATTACGTGAACTTAATGTGGTGACTATTGGAAATACTCAAGTTCTTTGCATGTTGTGAATAGAGAAATCAGAATAAATACAAAAAAAAAAGTGTTTTGTCTTGCAATACTAACTAAACAAAACTCAATAATTTCGAGATTACAATCCCATTAACAGGTACTTAGCGGAGACCACTAACCACAGTGGAATCCACAAGTTGGAGGAGGCACTGATCACCGAGATAAGGAAACAGTGCAAAAGAGTTAAATGTTTGTGGATTGAAAAGTTTCGTCATTCGTAGAAAATCATGCGTTACAATCTCCAGTTCGATTAAGTATGAAATGAGTAAACTCAGTAAGTTGTAAACGTGACCGGACCGCCACTGTTAATTGTGCATATTTGACATAATCTGCTAGTTAATCATTCAACGCCATTAACAGCTTTTTGAGTATCAGAAAGAAGATCCACTTGGTGTCAAAAGATAAAATGATCTAACCTGGAAGTGTTGTACAATTTGGCCATATCTCTGCATTCATACTCGATATCAAGTACATAACAGTGAGCACGGCAGTGTACCGGCGCAGACGTCCCCAGCTGTTCGTCATATTGCTCACGATTCAACACACTGTAACTTACAACAAACAGAAGCAATCAGTTTCTCCCATAATAGAGAACTACCTGATCCACAACATGGGATCTTAGAATTGTTCTATTTTTATGCTCTCGTATCTGGTTTGAACAGAAGTAAGAGCGCACATTCCACCGTTTAAGTCTGGAACACTATAGCTGCAAACACTTTAATTTTTAAAAACACTGAGTCATTTTGATTCTTAGCATAAGTACGCGTTGTAATTGTGCGCGTTATTGTATATTTCCATCATTATCACATGGTGAAAACTGAAACTTAGTGATCACTGTTGTTATGCAAACTTTCTAGACGAGGGCAGTGCATCGGAAGCACGATAAGGTTTGAACGAAAGTTACCAATTATTTTACGTGAAACGTAAAGTGCGGTATATGACGCGGCCGTTTCGCGCCATCTACTCCGGCGGAATGTCATACAAATCAGGCGCGGAGCTAGCGCGCTCGCGTGTAGCGAGCGAGCTCGACCTCGCGCCGAAAGATAGCACCATGAGCGAAGGAGACCCACATAGCCCGTGTGTGGCGTCTCCGTACATAACAAGTACGCCATAGAACACCAATAAAACTGATTAAGAATTCGCAGTAAATATAGTTTGAGACGTAAACATTAAAGTCTGGAATTCCTAATGAAAAGTGACAAGGCCTTAAGCAATAAAGACATGACCGATCATATTCTTGTTTGTAAATGATCAAACCGGCTCTGTTAATTACCAAACTGTAAAAGTAAACATGTTTGGTGGACAATGCCTATTGCTATAGAACCATGCGCCGCCTGCTACGAGCAATAACACATTTCCTTTAGTAGATTGTTACTAAAGCTAGTTGGATATAGTAGGTACACGCAATATTTTTCCTTTTAGATCGGTATGTAGCGTACATTATCATAAATTAAATTACTTGCTGAAGTACCTTCAGTATATGTAAATCAATCATTGAATTATTTTTAATTTAACCATTCCAGGCTATCAATACTTGCCTTACGTAGTCAACTAAAATAACTACATGAAAATAAGTGGCGGTTAACTAACTTTAACATTGTATGTTGATTAAAAGTGAAAACAAAGGTTTTTGTTAAAATAATATGTAAAGTGAATTCATTCGAAGTACTTAGTATACATGCAATTTCATGACAATATAGCACTTTATTCATAGACACTCAACATAATTTGAAATTTAAATACGCGTGCCGTAAACTTCCAGGCGATTCACCCCTTTACTCGGTTAGAACCTCGTAGGTACTGGGCCGAAACAATATTATTAATTATTCATAGTCCTTTAATAGCTGAAGCAATAATAGGTTCTTCAAAATACCCAGTATCTATGAATAAACAATGCATTATAGGTACATATGAATGGGTTAGCTAAACAAGATCATGAAAGGCAAACTGCACTTGAGATTAAGACCTTAAAACAGCGAAATATCTTTTTAAGTTTAAGTAGACTTCTTCCTACATTTCGATGTGTTGATAACGAAAATTTTTAACAATTGAAAAATTGTTATAGAAATACAGAATTTTGAAATTGTTCCACAATGTTTTTTTTTTTCTTATTAAAGTAGGTTTAGGAATTTAGATTGAAAGCTAGCATTTTTCTTGCTTGCATTTTTTTTTTTATTGATTTTTTTAGATTTTTTTTTTTTTTTTTGATCTTTGAGTTCTTAGAAAAACAATAACTTTTCATTTTAGCTACTTTCCTAATCACATAAGTGTGGAACAAGGAAAAATATTTCATCAGTATATAAAGGAAGTGGAGCGCAGGGATCCAGGAAAGTGGAATATAAGTTTGATGGCTGACTGCTGCGGGTTGATGAAGCGCGATGATCCAAACTGGACTCACAAAAGAAAATCGCACAGCAAAAATTTCACAACAACAATTATTACGGAGAAACGAAGATAAACATTTTTTTATTACCTACTAAACAGGCGGCCCTCTATGTAGAATTTAATAAAAAACTTTTTTGCAAAAAAAAAAAACATCCGACTACCAAAAACGAAAATGAAAAAAATGCTTTAATTTCGGCAGTCGGTGTTTATATTTTATTTCTTTGTTATTTGACACCTACTTCCGAAATTAAAGTTATTTTTAAATTTTTAGTGTATTTTCTTTTTTGGAAGTCGGTTGTTTTTTTTTTGTAAAAAGATTTTATTTTTCACTTTTTAGTTGTTATACCCCTGAACTAAAAACCCCAATAACATGGAACGTGGAATTTAAATATGCTCGTAATTGGAGAAAATCAAAACGTCACCTATGTAAACGTATTTTTCATTTTTGTTCAGTTACTCAAAAATCGCTGAAGCAATTTCGATAAAATTTATAGGGTAGGTCCCCAATAAATTTATATGGGACCACCTCGGGAGTATATTCTTTCGGATAAAAAAAGTTTTGAAAATCGGTCCACAACTGACAGAGAAATCGGAACATACATACAGTCGAACATAGAACCTCCTCCATTTTCGAAGTCGGTTAAAAATGTAAACCTTCGCATAAACAATCATCTAAATAAAAAAAAAATACTAACAGCTACTCACTAATTTTTTACTAATGATTTTTATTACCAATAAAAGAATTTATACGTGATTTCATATCCGTCAGGGCCCTCGAGTCTCCTTAAGGAAATGCGACAATAGGTTTTTAATTGTGTCTGCTAATGAGGGGCTTGACGGGTTAATAAATGTCTATTCTATTCTATTCTAAACTGATTTCAAATTCTTGTTATTCCACGAATATGAAATCAGTTTGTCGGTCCCAAAATCAGCACTGTGAAAAAAGAAAAAATAAATTTGTAGGGATGTACCTATAATTAAGTGCCTATCTCAGTTAATTAAATAAAATAGGCCTTATTAGTTTTCCTGTTCGTCATACTAGTTATACCTGTATGTAGTTTAAAATAGTTCAAAGATTACACTTAAAACAGAGCAACTAACAACGTTGAAAAGCAGGACAATAAATATAAAAACTATAATATGTACAATCTATAGACATGTCTACATAAAAGCAACAGCAGGAAAATAATTATAATTTATAAAAGTGTTGTTGCAACCTAATTAATTTACGAGGTCCCTAGAGAATGCTGAAACCCCGTGGTGTGTGAATTATAGACACAACGCAGGTGCTCCGTAAATTCACGTAAATACCCTAACCATTAAATGCATAAACTGTAAACATGCACACTGAAAATGTCTAGACAAGGTAGACACATTGTCACGCCCCCTTCCCTTAAATACTTGTATTCCCAATTTGATAGCCTTTCCCAAACTACGCACGTGGAATGCTTATACAATCAACAACACCATGTCCGTACATAACAACAATTTCACTTGTAACAGTGCCTTTATTGTGTAACAGCAAGGGCGGTATATGTAGATCAGTTGTTACTGACATGCGGTTGACCGTGCTACACGAGTAAATTGAATCATTACTTTACATTGTAGTATAATAACAATCATTGTGATGCCAGCACACACATATAGCTCCCAAGCTTCGGGGGCCCCTGGCATCAGTTGCTACATCAATCATTTTATTTTTCTCGTAATTAATGTAGATTCGTCTAATCTAAAGTTCTAACACAATATTATAAAGCCGACGAAAATAAAACGAAAACCAAAAGTACTGGTACGACACACTCTGTAACCTTTTCTTTTAATAAATTTATTCTTATTAATAGAATATGTATTTATTCTGTGATAAATAGTATTTTTTTAGCCCAAGGAGCAAGGAGGTAATCTCTCGTAAAACTGTTTCAATTCCGAATATTCTTTCATTGATAAAACATTACACAATTTTTGAGTAAAATACACGGTTCTTGTGCCATAGGCCACTGGAGTAAAGCCACCTAAAACGCACGGTTCTTATGCCATAGGCCACGGGAGTAAAGCCACCTAAAACGCACGGTTTTTGTGCCGAAGGCCACGGGAGTAAAGCCACCTAAAATTCACTGTTCTTGTGCCATAGGCCACGGGAGTAAAGCCACCTAAAACGCTTCAAACTATTGCATGATGAGTCAAGATACAGGCTCCAGTTACTTCAACCACCAACTACGACACAGAGGATTCCTAAGTAAGCCCTTTTTTCCTAGTACATTTCTGTGTCGACAATATTCTCCACATAAAAGTTATTTACGCGCCCAATGGTCCTTCGAAGCCACGTGTACCTACACACCATAATTTTGCTGATTCAGATTAAATGATTGATCATTTACGTCATAACACCGTTACCTAAAAATAACAAAATAATTTGAGGTTTTCTTCTCGTATAAAATCTCCTGGTTTTGATATTGACAATAGTTTGTTTCATTATTTTATTGCAATGCTTGATTTTCTTGTCGCCACAATCTATTGACTACTTATTTCTTATTTTAAGTGAAAGTTGCAGCATAATAATTATTATGAATCACAGTTGATCCGGTCTCACAGACCAGCCATGACGCCGGCACTTTTGAGAACTGTGACGTAGTAAGTATCTTGTCGTAAAAAATAAAGGATGACGTCAATTCTTTGAACTGTTTCACATACGATATTTCCGCTTAGTTTTATTCCAAATGTTTCCATACGTAGGGTATGGTGTACATATGTCCAGTAGACGTCGATTTATGTCGCAGTTACTTTGGGTACTTTTATTAAGATACTAGCTTCTACCAGCTGCTTCGATCGCGTTGAATTAGTACTTTCCCCGTTATAAATCTGTCTGTTCCAAACATCCAGATCGATTCAGCCGTTCTGGTGTGATTGAGTAAAAAACATTTATCCATCCATCCATCCATCCAAACTTTTGAATTTTATAATATTAGTAGGATACAAAATGTCCCGACCTACGTGAGCTTGTGTACCTAAGTATAATTAGGGACATGACCATATGCTACCTAATATATGTCGTGAGATTGTCAACCACAATAGTATTATTTTGAATATGTATTAAATATTTTTCCTGTTAAGCAGGTAAACTCATATATGATTTTTTCCAGTGAACTATATTGAACAAGTTATTAAAATTCCTGGGATTGTCTGTTTAAAATTCTAACGAGACCACGGGCTTGTTTTGTTCATTTTCTTAATTACTTTCCTTCTATAAGTTTTTACACTTTAATAGGGGAGACCGGGTACAAAACTAACATTTTTTACTTTCACGTAGGTTTCTGGCTAGCTAACATATTTTTGATAGAATGAATATAACCATATCTAAATAATACTTACCAACTTTGCATCTTCCTCATTATTTTCTGGATAACATGAATTACAGAGATTTAAAAAAAAGATGTCCGTTGTTTCTTTCGACCCCGAGGGCAGGGCCAAAGTAACATGAAAGGGGGTTTGTAATAAATATGAAATGCAATATCAAATCAACCTAATTTTATTAGAAAAACTATGTAATAAGAATCAAAAACTAATAATTGTACTTTTAACATTCAAATACAATCAATAGTTTTTGGTTTAAAAACTAATAATTGTACTTCTTCACAAAACTAGAATTCAGTTTTCTATTCAGACTCGCCATTAGGTAAGTTAGATTATCAAAAAATATGGGACACATATTTTTTTTTTGTCACGTTAACTAAAAATGAAGACGATACAGTGCGTTGAAATTTCGAATGACGTCACACCTGAGTTAAAATTGTACCACTTTTTACTGAAAAGTAACAACTCCTGAACTTGAAGATGCGCTTTATCTTGGTCATTTTTCATTAATTTTAAAAGCAAAAAATACGCGTCCAATATTCTTAGAAAATCTAACTCACGGACTAAGTAGAATTTTTTTTTACCAATCATCCCTATTTTGGGTCTCGTATTGTGCATTATCATGGACACATTCAGCATGAGTCCAATATTTACATTCGATACATTATGTAAACTGCTTGTTTTACCTATGTTGCTACTTAGTGCTATGTTACTTTTGCACCCAACCACGTTTTTGTCTATACGTGAGTGCCTATATAAAAATGGAAAGTGTTACACATAAATCAACAAAACACAGTATAATCAATCTAGTATAAAATTACCACGCAAATAGTCACTATTATATATCAATATTATATTTTAATATTACGTAAACACTAAGTGTCCATATGTCAAAAAAGTTACTTTTGGTTGGTTAAATCACATTTTGGCCTCTATAACAACCTTATGGCAGATTGCGCACGCGCCGACCGAATACAAAGGGGGGGGGGGGGGCATCGTGGGCTAGCAGAATCCCCTTACGGTTGCGGAGCGGCGTTTCGGCAATTGAATATAGCGTTTTTTACTTCCGACCCGCCGTTACTTTTGTACCCGGTCTCCCCTACTTACACGTGCGGTATCTTATCATAAGATTTATTTACTCACTATTCAAATGTTTTGCTAAGCTTAAAACTGCAATAATATCTTGTTATGATACGGATGCATATAACTATACAGTTCATTGAATATAATTTATCAATCGTCCTGAATCACCATTTGTTGGAAATGACGCTATCAGTTATTATGTTATGTACCTACTTACGTACCTAAGCAAAGTTAAATTGGAGATAAATTATAAACACTATGTTTTAAGTTCTTTGCTGGAATAATTGTTAATTATAGTTCCTTGTGTTGCTCGGAAGAACAGGCTAATACAAGGAAAATGATATCAAGGATTGAGTTTACGTAAATGGAATAAAATTAACAATCGAAACATTTTGAATTTAGGTACCCGAAAATACATCGGACAGAAATGAACAAACGGAAAGAAGAAAGTAGAGTAATTAAGTAGACCGTATCGTTCAGTCGATACGAACACAACTGAACTATTAATCTATTTGGCCTCACTGTACAGCTGCTACACCTTATCAATAATTAATTTAGGAAAACAATTAACGATTCTGAGACGTAATCAGTATTCTGCACTACCTACAAGTTTTTCGTCGACATCAATATGGATAACGTCTTTGTATTCTCTGCTAGTACATGAATACAAATGATTTGCGATTCGATCCAATGTGTGAGAATATTTGCAGTACTCCACCTTAATTTACGCTGAAGTGCTCCGGCACGCACAAACACTAGCCACGCCAATGTCGCATAGTAAAAACCTGCTTTTGGAGGTCACCTAACGAAAATTAGCTAGAAAACTAATAAAATATCAAGGATAAAGTCTAGTAGCTTACATGACACAAATACTTAGACTTATTGCTTCAGTTTTTGGATTTAGTTAGTGCAAGAAATTATTGAGTGAAATTTTCGATAATACGTAGTAAAATAGTTCTACATGACAATGTAGAACTATTTTACCACGTATTAAACGTTTTCCTTTTACCAAGAACAGGATTTTTACTTCAACGTTCTAGCCTGAGTCTGACTGAACTTTCAACACATTTCAATCTTTTTTGGAATCCTACACATTACTAGATTATTTTCCTGAAAAGGAAAACAAAAGCCATATCGGCTACTATCTCCCCACGCAATTTGTAGAAGGCAATCAGTGGAAATAGGTTACTATAGTGCACGTAACTGATCAACAGACCAACTATCATCGTTGGCAAAATGGCTGCCAATTTTTGAACAGAATGCAATACAAAAAAACTCTACATAGAAATCAAGGTACCTAAAACAGCATAATGTAGATGTAGTTGTTCAGTTATCGTTGTCAGATAGTGCAATCAGAAATAAATATACTTTGTAGAGTCCACATGATATGACATCTCGCAAAATGCTGCTATCTCCTCATTTGTGTTTACGCTCCGATAGTGATAACTGATAAAATTGTTGGGATTTGTAATTATTTTTAGTGTTCGCTCGTTACATGGTTATTGCACTCTCCGCTCGTACAGAATAGAAAGTACTTAGACCTACTTTTAACCACAAAACTTATGAACTCTGCAGCGATTTATAAAAATATCTCCATACCAATTCTCTTCAGTAGATAACCATAAAATTGCTGTATCTACTGGTCTACTGGACATAATAACATTTCAGCAAACATTTAGTAGACTCTTCACGTGACCAGAGGGCTGGCCTTTTTTTCGGCCAAAGAATCAGCATTGCCATTCAACGTAGTAATGCTGCCAACATTCTGGGCACTTTGCCCATTGACAGCGATGTGGACGAATTTGATGCCCAATGAGCTGACTCCTCCCTATTTTATGCCACCTGTACATATTTTTTATTTATTTTCTTTTAGCCTGATGTATATATAACATTTCTTGTATTAATCTCGGGTAGTTTTAGTTAATTGATTTTTCGGCGAGTAGTGGGTACCTCGTCGTCCGATCAGCACCAGGCCCGAGACTCGACGGCGCGTAGTGTTCCATGCGCGCCTCAAAGAGTTGTCAGCAAAACATGACGGGGCCCATCGTGGCCAATGCCTGCCCAGGGGTTGTGGAGAAATTCGAAACAGAGTTACCGCGCCCCTGGGCATTCAGGGCAGGGAAGGAACAGGGTTGGGTTTTAGACAATAAGAGTCTGATGCGCCTTCCCGCTCCACCCAGAGCGGGAGAAGTCATTGAATGACTTCTCAATCCTAACAAAAAAAAACAAAAAGAAGGGGGGTAGGGTGACTTGCACACTTGTAGCGCCATGGGGACCACATATCCTAAGGTGCTTGTGGAGTGGAGCTGTATTCCACGGCTATCGCAACAATCCCAGAGCCCAGAAGATGGTCATGTCCTTAGGGGCCTTACTGGAATACTTCCTTTCTCCGAGCACGTTTGCTCTTGCGAATCGGCACTCAAGCCAAATAAAGACAAGAGAGAGGTAAGAGATCTGTTCCCCGTCAGTGTTCACTCCAGCCAGCCAATAAAGTCAAGCCGGAGATGAGGGACAAGACTTCTCCCAGGAGATCAGGTCCATGGTCCCAACTGCCCAATAGATCGCAACAAAACTGCCCTGCGGGTTGTATCTCTCAAAGTCTGGCCCCTCACCCTAGGCATGTCGCGGCAAACAAACTCCACCGGCATGGACTAGTTATTATAAACGCTTTAGGAATACATTCAGTGTAAGTACAGGTAATGAGTGGAATAGTTGGTTTCTTGATAGCTACATCCTGAGGGTCTTAAAGTAAAGAGTGAATAAGTAGGTTACTTCTAGGCGAGCGTGCTGCATCGCTGACCACATCATCGCTTACCATTACGTGAGCTAGTGGTCAAGCGCAGCCTAGATATAATATTATGATAAACAAAAAACTCGCCAATTTCAAACCACTGAGTTCGATAATGTTTCGATACAAAGTAGGATTACACACTATTTTTCCATTATTAGATTGGGGTTAGGGCACGCATGGAATAACACAAAGCTTTCAAGTAATTCTTCCTTCGGGACCCATAACATTAATTGGTATCGGTGGCAATGACAATAAATATAATTGATAATCTCACTGATTAGGTAACCATCTGTGTTTCCCCAGATTAATCCTTGTTTGGAAATTGGTTTGCTATACAATCTGGGTCAACAATAGGTACTAACGTTTTATTTTGTAATAAACAATTATAGATACTAGTTATGTAAATCAACAAATATATTCGACTAGCAATATTTGCTACGTGTCAAAATATTTAAAAGCTACGCTGCCGGCCGCGACTTTGGTTCGTAGAACGTTAAATTTTACGTAAAAATTACTTACGAAACATCACACTAATTAAATCATATATGTACAACAGTGGCACCATCGGACATTAATTCCACAAATTGGTCTAAATGACAATTGCGGTGCGCGGGGACCTCGCGTCGGTCGCGTCGGTCCCCGACAAGCGCTGTCGACTTAGGGCCTTAGCAGACATGTTACTTTCAGAACAAGGTTCAGTGACTTTTCTGCTTCATCAATACTGCATCGCATTTTGGCGAATCGTAGACCTTTTCGTAGAAATCAATCTTTGATTGGCATCAGAATGCGTGCGGAGTCTAGTGTTGAATCGTTAAGACAAGGTCGAGGGGTCACTGATGCGAGCGTTTTGTTTATTTGTGGCTGAATACAGTCATGGCATCAAGCTTCCGACTAAATGGCATGTTGTTAAGTAGGTACCAGCAGTTTGTCTGCTAAGGCCTTTAACTGAGCCGTAACCTTGACCTGTCGCGTGCTAACTCAAATGCCGCCTGAAAACCTGGCGTTAACGTTTTTCAGTTAAATCCACACGTCACCGAAATGTACAAATATTATAATATTAATTGAACGCCACCTCCACACGTCACCGAAATGTACAAATATTATAATATTAATTGAACGCCACCTTGTGTTTTATGACAAGAACTCTTGATTTCGGTCAGACGGTCACATCTGTTTTGCCTAAAGTTAACATTGCATAACATATTCTAATAAGAAATGAGTGTGAATATCCTAACATAGTATCTTGCGTTTACCCATACAGTTTGTTCTTAGAAACCAAGCTTATCTAAAAAACATACTTCACTAACACGACGATCCAAGTTTTGATTGGTAGCAGAAAAACCTATGAACCGTGTCGTTTGGGGTGAGAGGCAGGAACAGCAAGTTAATCAGTACCATGACATTTGTCATTCCTAACTGCGGTTGATAGATTTTCCGCAGGAGTTGAGTGAATGTTGTGATGTTTTTTGTACACACAAGGAACGTCACTCGGCTCTTGATAAATTATATGTGCAAATTACTGCTACGTTATTGCGAGAAGCCATTCAAACACATAGAAAAAAGTGTCGCAGGAAGGGAGGTTATGTCATTGGATGAAATAAGTACCTACGTAGCGGGCCCTCGAGGGCGGAAACTTTTTAAAGCAAAATCGAAATGGTGTCAGGATAGTCTAGAGCAGTTTAAAATGGACATCCTTGCTTCCGACCACTCCTCTATATTAAAAGTTTTTGGAAACATACTAACAAAATGAACGTTAGGCCTAGAGTCCCGATATGTGTCAATGGTTCACAATGATATTGCCGAGGGGTTTAGAGAGCACTTTACTGTGCAGTCACCCTTAGGTCCCGCGTCTGATGAGGTGAGCGGTGGTGAGCCCGTTGTGTCGGGGCAGAATGTAAAGATACCTGCAAAAAGTGTGGCTAAAATTATTAGAACAATGCAGTGTGGAAAATCTCCTGGTTACGATGAGCTCGGTGTCGAGCATTATACTCGTAAATATGCTGGGGTTCATTTGCCGAGTACTGTCTCTGTTTTTCAGTCTGTGCTTATGTCACTCTTATCTACCGAAGCCGTTAATGCGGACCATAGTCGTTCCGATAATTAAAAATAAGACGGGTGATACGTTTGATCTTAGTAACTATGGAACAATCTCACTCGCTACAACAACAGCCAAGATACTTGACAGTCTGCTGAATAGTCGCCTCACTGCACAGGTTGAGTTGCACGACGCCAAGTTCGGGTTCAAAGCAGGAGTCTCAACAGAGAGCGCTATTCTGAGTCTGAACCGAACTCCGAACAGCATGTACCTACTACACAGTAAGGACGCGCGTATATACGAGTTTCCTCGACTTGTCAAAAGCATTCGATCTGGTTGCATTTATATGACCTACTGTAGGACAAGTTGGGGGACGCGGGTGTGTCAGCGGAGTATACCTCCCTTCTCAAATATTGGTACTCTAACCAAAAGAACCGGGTGAGGTGGGTGGGCGCTCTATCGGACAAGTACAGGCTGGCATGCGGAGTTAGACAAGGGAGTTTAAGCTCGCCTCTGCTATTTAACCTCTATATCAACCGGCTTACCGAGGGACTGAGCGCTACACATGTCGGCTGCCACATTGACGGAACTTGTGTCAACAATATGCTATGCAGACGATATGGTGCTTCTCAGTCTATCGATAGGAGGGGGATGTGTGTTCCCTCTATAGATCTCAATGGCATAGCACTAAAAGTTGTCGATAGTTTTAAGTACCTTGGCCACATTGTCACAAGCAACCTAAGGGATGACGCAGATATAGAGAGGGAGCGCATGGCGTTGTCTGTGAGTAACAAAATGCTTGCCCGCAGGTTTGCTCGCTGTACAGCGGATGTCAAGATAACCCTTTTTAGGGCATTCTGTCAGTCGTTTTATGCGAATGGCCTATGGGTGTCATACACGCGCCAAGCATGCAGCGTCCTTTGTGTCCAATTTAATCATGCTTTTAGGATGTTGTTGAGACTGCCATGGCGCTGTAGCGCTTCAGGAATGTTTGCGGAGGCTCGTACAGATGGTTTCCACGCCATTATGCGAAAAAACGGCAGCCTCCTTACTACATCACCTGCATGGTAGTGACAGCAGAATTCTAAAAATGATCGTTGGCAGAGCAGTGTCAGAGTCCCTTTCAGGCACACTGCGTGCAGACAGTCATAGGTCTGCATTAATAAATAATTAAGTAATTTGTGAAATCTCACAATACTAACCCTATTTACTAAGCACTATAATAGTAAATGATGACCATGTCATGTTGTACTGGGATCGGTCTATCATCACTGTCAGGGCTATTGTTGCCAAGGCGGAGACTGACAGCCGGATATAGTAGTGATAGACCGATTAGCGCGCCGCACAATGACAATCCACATGACGTGAACCTCGTCAAAGCTGAGAAAGAGAAACAAATCAAATATCTTGACTTAGCACACGAGGTTGTCGATATGTGGAATGTGGACTCGGCTGTCATTGTCAATCGGCAATCAGGGGTACGCAGTTGAAACTCTTCAAAAGCTACCTTACAAACAGCCGCCAGTGTGTTCGTGTTAGAAATTTTACCAGCACTGATCGCCTAGTCTCAGACGGGGCTCCACAGGGTAGCATATTAGGGCCAAGCTTATTTCTTATGTATATTAACGACCTTACTAACATAATACTTTCCCGGGGCGAAATCATCTCTTTTTCGGACGATACTGCTCTCATTTTTTCTGCTGATAACTGGAACGAGGTATTTGACGCCGCTCAATCTGGATTTGATACTGTAAGGAAATGGCAAAATACATTTGCTTTAGTATAAGATCAGACATGGGGATTAACCACGATCATGCCATTATTCGACATGAGTGTACGCCGCATGAATTTTGCTCTTGTACTAAATTAGAGCGGGTTGATTCTATCAAATACTTAGGCGTAACTCTTGATAAAAATCTTAACTTCAAGGAACACATAAGAATATTATCGGGACGGGTTCGGAAACTCACATTTATCTTTAAGAATTTACGACACATCGCTGATCCTCATATCTTGAAACGAATATACTTCGCTCTTTGCCAGTCACTCATAAATTATTGTATATCCGCTTGGGGAGGTGCTCCAAAAACTACACTCAAGTCTATTGAGGTTGCCCAACGTGCAATACTAAAGGTCAGCACCTTTAAACCGATACTGTTCTCTACTACCTCTCTTTTCCAGTTTTGTGGAGTACTAACTGTGAGACAATTATTCACATTGAAAATAATCATTATGCAGCACACTTGCACAAATTACGACCCCCAGATCTTAAATACACACAGAAATTATATGGTTTATACACAACACAAGTCTTACAGCACTAAATTTAGTACTAAATTCTTTAATTTCCTCGGTAACTTTATCTACAAGAAACTTAATAAAATTCTTAATATGTATCCGCTCAACACATGGCGTTGCAAGAAAAAAGTATCGGAATACCTACCTACAAGGTCTTACATATGAAGAGACCAAGCAACTGTGCCAGTCTTTTTTTTTTCGTGGGGTGGGAAATCATCCAATGACTTCTCCCGATCTGGGTGGAACGGGTGTCAGACTCTTATTGACTAAAACCCACCCCTGTTCCTTCCCTGCCTGAGTGCCCAGGGGTGCGGTAACTCATGTTGAGAATTTATCCGCTACCCCTAGGCATGCAGGCGCCGGCCACAATGGGCCCCGTCAGTAGTGGCTGACACTCATCTCTTTGTGGTGGCTCTAGCTCTAGGTGCCATCGACTCACGGGCCTGGTGCTGATCGAACGGCGAGCTACCCAAAAATCAAAATCAAAATCAAAATCAATCATTCAACCGGCGAGCTGGTCGCCGCCTCAAAGAACGCGCCCACACCGGTTCCCCGTAAAAGGCCATGGACCGCACGATCCCCGCGTAGAGCCTCCGGCAGGAGGCGTTTGGACCCCCCAGATTGGGCAGGAGCCGCTTCAAGGCAGCACTGGCCCGCTCCAGTCTGGGAGCCAAACGTCGGCAATGCTCGACGAAGTTCCACCGGCTGTCGAGCACGAGACCCAGGTACCTCATCGTCCCCTCGACGCCGATGTGAACCCCTCCTACCGTTATCCGGGAACCCGACAATGGCACGTTCCGAGGACCATAAAAAAAACATGGCCTAGGACTATGGCGGTTGGATCAAGGGCCTGATACAGAAGGCAGTACTCCTCGATACGGCTTGCATTGTGAGGAGGTTCCTGGAGCCCTAACCACCGGTAGTTTGAACCCTGCTCCCGCACCGGCGGACGACTATTTTTTATAATTTTTTTTTTTTTTTTTGTACGCTTTGTTAAAAATATTACCTGTGAAGCCCCGCGACTCACTGGTGAGTCGGACAAAAAAAAAATTAAAGAGAAAAAAAAAAAAAAAAAAACGGCTGTCAACCCGGGTTGTCGTCGGGGTTCAATTTGACAACCCGGATTTGGCCGCGGGGGTTGAGGGGAGTTATAATTGATATATGTATAAAGTAAATAAACGAAATAATAATAAATTGTTTATTGAGCTTTAGCATTGGTACAGTTAAAACACTTACGGGCAACATTCACAAAGATTAAATACAGTAAAAATAACAGTCGTGTCGGAAGTATTTATATTGAGTTCTGGAGCACTATTGTTAATTAAATAAAATAAAAAAGCCATATATTCCATATTTCAAGTTACATTACCAGCGTAGTTAGTAAGTTGCTAGTAGGTTTACTTAGATTATTGTTAGTATGATTAGTCTTCTTTGGTTAAAATATGGACCCCTTTATGGGTAAAAGCCTCCTCCAGTTTCTTCCATGCGGAGATCAATTGGCTAAACTTAAGCAAGGATCCTTGCGTAATCCCCGCTACCTGTACTATATCATCAGCCCACCTTCTTCTTGGTCTACCAATGTTTTTTTTCCCCATGGGCCTTTCCATCTTGTAGTCTCTATGGTCCACCTATTATCATTGTATCGTGAGATGTGTCCGGCCCACTTCCATTTTAGTGAAAAAGTAAAGCACTATTGTTACTAACACAAAAATACTAACTAAATTATGGATATCGTCTGAAATAAAATTTAGTTTAATTAATTTTTAATGAGCTAAATATATTTGCTGATTCATTTCATAATCACCGTCATCATTTCAGTAGAAAGACGTCCACTGCTGGACATAGGCCTACCCCAAGTGTATCATCTATGACCCCAAGTGTATATATATTATTGTGATCTATGCCCAAGTGTCACCATCATGCACTTGAGTATCTACAACATGTAACATATGTATGTATAGCATTATAGCTTTTTAAGGAACGGCCAGTACCTATACATAAAATTTTACATTGTTGTACTAGTGTGTGGAGTATTAAACACCTGTGTACACGTTGTATAATTATGTTAGTAGTTATTTAATAGCAGCAGTTAAACCCACGGCTGACGCAGTAAAATAATTACGATAAATTGGATGGATACTAGATCATAGGAGTATTTGCATACCGTGTAGTACGGTAATCATAGGTAACTGCTATTTACTATGACATCTATATAACCATGGAGTATTCAGTTATTTATTTTGTCTTTGTAGAGCAAATAGGTAAACAAGTCGTTATAACGGACCATTTAAAAAACCCAATTTGTCTAATATAAATGAAATGCGTTCCGTATGGTGTCGGACGTAAAAGAATAGCACCATCCCATCACTTCCCGTTGGTGTCGTAAGAGGCAACTAAGGGACTCACCGGCGAATGGGCAGCAGCATTCTTCGTGAATTATAAGAACTACACTGCGATCGCCAACCCGCCTGCCAAGCGTGGCGATTACGGCAAACCAATGAAACGTACACCAAAAAGATGGCCCCTAGTGCCCGGCAGCCTGCCTACCCTTGACTCCGGTAGCGGTCAAGGCCATGGCGAGGCAAGGGGTGCGAAGAATCTCCGGAGTGAATCCGGCTACCCCAACAAACACCGACGACTGGATCTGGCAACATTTAACTCAAAAACACTTCGGA
This sequence comes from Polia nebulosa, assembly GCA_951329385.1. Lineage (NCBI taxonomy): Eukaryota > Metazoa > Arthropoda > Insecta > Lepidoptera > Noctuidae > Polia > Polia nebulosa. The sequence continues at coordinate 14,946,349 of OX589593.1, read as the reverse complement.
CTGACGAAAAGATCACCGATCAACTTGAGAAAGAATTGAGCAGGTTGCGATGAAGTATTGTAGGATTATCTGAAGTCCGAAGAGAGGGGGAGGACTCGATAATCCTTGAATCCGGTAACCTGCTCTATTTCCGGGTATATATCGTCCACAGGTCCCTCGTTAACAATGTGGTGAAGATCGAGAGTGTGTCGACCAGGGTGGCGTACCTTATGCTCAGAATATCGTCAAGATATTCGTTAAAGGTCGTACAGGTTTACGCCCCGACCTCGACACACCCCGACGACGAAGTTGAGGCCATGTATGAGGATATATCCAGAGCCATGCATGGTTACAAAACTCACTTCACCGTGGTCATGGGGGACTTCAACGCGAAACTGGGCAAACGAGACGGTGACGAGCTGCGAGTGGGGCAATTTGGATTTGGACGTCGCAACCACCGGGGACACATACTTGCCAGTTTTATGGAGAAGGAGGGGCTCCTTCTTCAGAAAGCGTGACCACAGGAAGTGGACCTGGCAGAGCCCCGACAGTGTAACTAAAAATGAAATTGACTTCATCATGTCGACGAAGAAGCAGATATTCAATGATGTCTCGTGATCAACACGGTGAAAACTGGAAGTGATCACCGCATGGTAAGAGGCACATTGAATCTAAATATCAAGCTGGAAAGATTTCGACTGATGAAGTCTACGCTCCGTCCAGCACAGATCCAGATCCAAAACCGCGAAAGCTTTCACCTCGAACTTCAAAATCGTTTCGAGTGCCTAGTGAGCTCCGTGGACAAATACAATGATGGGTTCGTGGAAACTGTCCATACGGTCGGGTCTAAGTTCTTCAAGACTCGCCGTACCGATACGAACAGGAAGCTCTCTGATCCTACTCTCAAGCTCATGAAGGAGAGGCGGGAGATGATCCTGCAGTCTTCAGACGATGCGTGTACAGCTCAATAGACGGATCTCCAAGTCCTTAAAAAGCGACCTTCGCCGCTTTAATACCGAAAGGATTAAAGACATATTGCGTCTTTAACGGAATAAGGGCTCCAAGGTCTTTGCAAGAGATCTGTCTATTAGGCAAAGCCAACGAAACTGAAGACCGACGATGGCAGAACCATATCTGCCAAATCGGAGCTTCTGAGAGAGATCGAGACCAAAACCATTCAATTGATCTATTCGACTTACGAGTCTAAGAGAATTCAATAAAATATTTGACCTTTTATTACGGCAGCATAATATAAATGCACGACTAAGATTTTGCGATAAGCTTGATAGTGTGCGGTGTCGAACCTACACATGCTTATCGGGGACAAACATTAATTTGGTTTATTGTGGGGTGGCAGGGTCGCGGAGTACAGGGTGCGGGGAGCAAGTTGCGGGGTGCGGGGGTGCTATTACGTCAATCAGCCGCCTGTGTCGCGTGATTGTACCTACTTCATTAGCCCCGCACTTACTGGCTGTCCAGCAAACAGTGCATTAGAATTTTCTTCGCTTTCCCTCGTCAATAGGAAAATAAAATAGTAGGTAATGGGCTTGAAGAATGCTTACTTTTCTCATTGAATATAAGTAACTAACTAAAAGCTGGCTGCGTATTATGAGGGAAATGCCAGCATTGCTTCGTAAACATGCAGTTTGGTGGAACCGTAAATCCCAGTGGCAGTAGACACCTTTCCTTGACGTTTAAGGTTCTCCAAACTTCCCCAAGCGATGAACAGGTCTATATTAGACTCCATGAATATTTTATTTGTTATGCATATAGATATTTTTCCATACTGAGAGTTCTTCACTTACTTAAAGCTATGAATATTTTCAGTTAAGTACGCAATAATACTGAATATACTCGTACACTCGAATGTTACAGTTAAAATTCTTAATCGGACAAAAGTAATTTTGACCGCAAGCTCTTGACAATACCGACTTATTACTGAAATCACAGTCAAAACTAGGTATCCCCAATGGAGCTGGTTAAAAGATTTTTTTACAAAAATAATACAAACGACTTCCAAAAAAAAAAAAAAGAGGTGCGAAATTTTGGAAGTCAATGTTTCTGGTTTTGTTTTTTCGTTTTTTTGACACCCACTGCTTTTATCCACTTTTTAGGGTTCCGTACCCAAAGGGTAACCAACGGGACCCTATTACTAAGACTCCGCTGTCCGTCTGTCTGTCAGCGGGCTGTATCTCATGATCCGTAATAGGTAGACGATTGACATTTTTTTTTGTTGCCACTATAACAATAAATAATAAAAATAAATTAAAAATTAATTATTATTAATTAAAACTCCCCTACTAGAAACGTGTTTTTATTGACTTTTTATGCTCGATCTTTATAATGACGATAGGTAGGCAGTTAAAATTTTCACAGAATGTGTATTTCTGTTGCGTCCTTCATGCGCGAGTCCGACTAACACTTGCCGTCTTTTTTTTTTTTTTTGAAGGCTGTTCTATTTTTTGTAAAAAAGTTTTGTTTTTCACTTTTTGGTTGTGGTTGCACATTGAATTGCGTTAAAAATACATAGATAAACGACCGCTGTAATAGCGAGTAATTTGCTGTTAGTTATTGTAGAGTTCCACTGTCTATCTCCGAAAATCTTCATCAGATCCTAATGTATTATAAACTAAAACTTTCCTTGTAAAATGTGCATTTGTATAACAAAAACCCTATCCAAATCGGATCAGTAGTTTTCGAGAAAATCACGAACAAACAAGCATATATACTGTTTACTGTATTTTTTATACATACGGGTCGAATACAGAACCTCCTTTTTTGAAGTCGGTTAAAAATTAGTTTTAAATTTTGAATAACTGATTCCGTCAAAAGTAGTTTTGTCTGATTATCTATAGCAGTTAAAACTCTTAAAAAGTTAAGCAGGTCGATACAGGTAACAAAGTAAGTAATACACATGTGAAGTTTTTGACTAGGTATAAGGGAACTGCAAATATTTGAAATAAAATAATGAGTACGAAAAGAAAGATCACTTTTTACAAAAAAAAAAAATATATAGTTAAAAATATTTTATTGCTATTTTTTTGAATGTGCACCAGTACTTTTATATCTTCTTTGTATTGGCTGTATTATATAAATTTGTAAACGTTCATAATAAAGGAAATCTCAATACATACATACTTTTATTTACATTTTAACGAACCAAAAGTGAGTCCTCTAGAACATTAATATGTTAAAAAGTAGTTTAGACTAAGAGCGTCAGTCAAAAGCACTTTTAAGCAGCAGTCAAAATCACTATGGCCAAGTATTAATATTACCAATGATTTTCAGATGGAACTACTTTTGACTAACCTCTTTAGTCAAAACTGTCATTGCCTGTTTTTTTTTTCAATTAAAAGTACTTTTGACCGATTAAGAGTTTTGATTGTGACATATGCATTAAATTACGCATACATTGATTGTTTCAACGGGAAATAAACTTATCTGAGTAGGTACTACATAACCTACTTCTGTACTTTGCGCCTAATTACAGACGCAATGTCCTACAGACGCCCACTGAGTTACGTTTCCTGTTATTTCCTCAAAGGAAGCTTACTTAACGAACCATTTTATTATGTATTCCAATTAAAAATCGAACCAGCAACAATCAAGTTTTTAGCGTTTCCTGTTTTTTTAAGATTTGGAACAGGGATATGACTGGTACCCATTGTTTCGATAATTTAAGGCAAATAAACAAACAAGCACTGATAAAATAATTCTAATAATTACAAAATGTTATTGTTTTTTTTTATCAGACTTTAAAAAAAATATAGGTACCTACTCCTGAAAAACGTACTGGTATCCATGTATCCGGCCTTATGTGTCTACATTTTAGGTATCAGGCAATTATACGAGTAATAAGCCAAAAAAACAAACACACTGATAAAATAATTCTACTAATTTGAAAATGTTACTGTTGTATCTTCTATCAGACTATTCAAAAATGTTCTAAATTCTTTATTGTACACCACATCTTAACATAAAACATTCAATAAATAATAATTCATACACAAAGGCGAGCTTATTTCATCATTCGAGTTTACTCCCAGCAAACCCTTCGAGTGATCGAAAGAGATCACATTCGAGGGTAGGATCGTGTACAATATAAACATACCTACATATAAATAAGTCCTAATATCAGAATATTTTTATACTTACATAGTAAATAATATACTACATAATAAATACTAACTTATACACTAATATTGTGCCATTGAGAAAAGAACTGCCCTATAATTTTGTTTTGTAACGTCGTGTCTTGTAATTTTTTGAGAAGGGCTGTCACGTAGGGAGTGTGGGAAACAGTTCCAGAGAGAGACTCACTGCAGTTACAGAAAATGCTCCTGAAAAAACGAACCAGCGTGCACGTATCCGGCCTTTTGTGTCTCTATTTTAGACATCAGGAAATTTTAATGCCTAAGCCGGCTGGCGTTTCCAATAACTCTGAATCGAATTCCAGGATTTTGAATTACTCATTTCATTCACGTAGGAAAAGTTAATATTTTCAATATTAGTACCTATCAATTTATAAATAGTCTACTAAACAGTTATTTTTCATTCATGGTTAATATGTTACTGAGTGTTTTCGATGTTCCTGCATTTTCCCTATACAGAACAGAACAGAGAGGAAACAAAGAGGTACGAGCCAAGATGATCATCGGCGATGATAGGCTCGTTGAGTCGAAACTCCAAAGTCTAGAACATAGACGCCGAGTTGCTAGCCTGTCGGTTTTCTATCGGTTACATTTTGGGGAGTGTGCGACGGAATTGCATAATTTGATTTCGCCAAGCCCGTTTCATCAACGGACCACAAGACGTACGGCGAAGTGCCACCGGTTAATGGTGGACATCCCATCCATACGCACAAAGCGTTTTGAGAAAACATTCATTGTGCGTACAGCTAGGTAGAGGAATTCCCTACCGGAGTCTGTGTTTCCTGATAGCTACAACCTGGGAGTCTTTAAGTCAAGAGTGAATAGGTTACTTCTAGGCAAGCGTGTTCCATTTTCGACCACATCATTGCTTACCATCAGGTGAGATGGTGGTCAAACGCGTGCCTATCAACAATAAAAAAATTTATTAAACCTACCTACTACTTATTCTATAAGCTTGTGTTGTGACAACAACAATATTATAACAATTCGTTGATTCATAATAACAAAATAGCTCAAGACTTAAAATGAAGATATGAGAAGATAAAAGTATACTTAATAAACTAAAAACGGACAATAACAACTCCTACTACTATCAACCCCAACAATATTTGACAACATGCCTACGGCGGTTATCTATTTAGGTGATGGAAATATCCAATTGTTTTTATTGAACAAACCACTTATACTATTTCTACATACGCCTAGGTACGACTAAACAGTTAAAATTATAATTTACAGTTCAAACTTGTGTTTAAGTTTCGTCAGTGTTGTATTACTATTTATGAGGTGTTAAAACGGTGTCGAATAAATCGATTCAAGGAATTACGTCACTAGCGTAATTCTTTCTGTGACGTCAAAGGGTTGTTTAATAAAACGGTTTGTGTAAAATTTTCAATAGAAGTCAAGGTAACAATCGAGCCATTTTATTCTAAAGTAATGAAGATGTATTGCTATAATACGGGTGAATTAAGGCGTCTCTTTCTCCGTCTTTCTTTTTATTACTCAGCGATTGTATTATTTATCTTTCCCTTATATAATATCTTTTCTTAGATCTCTTTGATATTTTTATAACGAACACATTGATCTCTATCACTGTATTTAAATGAACAATTTTCATTATCTATTACTTTGAATGTTAAAAAAGAAATAAGAAAGAAACATTTATTGACAACACTAAACAATCATAACATCAACAACAACTCAAAAGACTCATTACAAGGTATCAGGGTTTTTTTTTTTTTTGGGGGGTGGGAAATCATCTCATGACTTCTTCCGCTCTAGGGTGGAGCGGAAGGGCGTGTCAGACTCTTACTGACTAAAACCCACCCCTGTTCCTCCCTGCCCTACGCGCCCGGGGGCGAGGTAACTCTTTCGAATTTATCCTCCACCCCCGGGCAAAGGTATCAGGGTAACAGATGATTTCTGTGTGGCAAATGGAGCAGGTTCAGAAAATGATGAGTGGTCGCGGCAATTTCTGTGAATTATAAGTACAAGTAGGGAATGGGAAGCAGTCACCTCCTTCTGCGAAGCAGTAATGCTCGCGAAGGAGGAGGAGGAACGCGTGAATGAGACTCAACAGAGACGCCCTCACGCCCCCAGCAGCCGCCGTAGGAGACGCCCTGGGTGTCGGGGGTCGCATGCCGATTTCCGGCCACCGTAGGCGCGGGCTTGCGGACGGCGAGTAGTGGGTAGCTCGCCGTCCGATGAGGACCAGGCCCGAGAGTCGACGGCGCGTAGTGTTCCAATCGCACCTCATAGAGATGTCAACAGTACCTGACGGGGCTCGTTAGGGCCGATGCCTGCCTGGGGTCGCGGATAAATTCGAAATAGAGTTACCGTGGCCCTTGGCACAGAGGCAACTAAAGGAACAAGGCTGGGTTTTAGTCAGTAAAAGTCTGACACGGCCTCCCGCTCCATCCAAAGCGGTAGAAGTCATTGGAGAATATCCCACGCTCCAAAAAAAAAGTATTTTACGTATATATATATATACAGGGTGTAACGGAAAGGTGTGGTCATATTATAAGAACCGGTTCTGCACATGGAAATAAAAAACTTTCTATAAGAAAAAATTGAAAATTTCCAAAAAAAAAATTGGACTTTCTGTACAAAGTTATCATCAGCTGATCAATATTTGTATGGAATGTAATTTTTGTTTTTTTAGAATTTCCTCAGTTTTTCTTGAAGAAAGTTGTTCATAATTATGGGCAGATGCAGTTCTTAAAATATGACCACACCTTTCCGTTACACCCTGTATATATATATATTGTAGTAAGTATATATTTATATATCTATATTTTAATATTAACATTGAGAGGTACAGGGAGGCCAAAGAAAAGATGGATGGATTATGTGAGGAGTGATATGAAAGAAAAGGGAGTTAGTGATAGCGTGACGGCTGACAGGACTGAATGGAAGAAAAAACGTGTTGTGCTGACCCCAAGTAACATGGGATAAGGGCAGGACGATGATGATAATTTTAATATTAACATTATATGCTTCTCATACACTTTTTTCTATTTCTTACACACTATTGTCTACATTTCTTTTTCACTTCTCTTTTCGCAGGTCTGCTGGTAGAAATAAGCGGTACCTTTGTACTAATTTAGATAATGTTCTTTATTAATACCTTGTTTCTGTGTGTACATGAATAAATAAATAAGAAAATAGGGCAATTGTTATTTATTTATTTCCATACAGTTATTATAGTCCAGCAATACACCTATAACTAATAATGACCATTAATTTTAGTAGTCTGGGAAGCCCACGTAGATAGTATGGTGGACGTTTACTCAAACGTTTTGTTTATGGCCACGTCCAAACATGTTAAAATAGGTGTTACATACAATGTTTGCTTTCTCAGACCTGTATATTTAACGCTGCTCTTTCCACGATGCGTCAATGAAACAAACAATGCCCGAGCATCAGTAGGTACATACTGGGATAAAATATGGATTTTTGCTTCAATTTAAATACAGTATCAGAAAAATCCCGTTTGTCGAAAATATATTTTATGGATGAATAGATCGAAAGCTCCTTCTAAAGTTATATGCGCGACATGCGCATTGACATTAATTTTTAAATCATGGTACATAAATAGTAAAAATCTTTCAACAACAAAAGGATATTCTACAATTGTTTAAAATTTAACTTTTTTTTTGCTTATTGTTGATAGGCACGCGTTTGACCACTATCTAACTGCATGTAAAAGTATAACGATAAGCCCACGCTATTTTTTTAATTTTCAGCTTCGTATTTTCCCTTTTCCACTGATCGATTAATCCGTCTAGATGCACTTGAATAATGTTTTTGGCATGTGTGTTACGGTTTTTTTTATAATAGCGGATAGATTATAGATTCTTGGGAATACTTGGGATCTGCTCCCAATCCTGTGGGTTTTTGAGTCATGATATATTTGGTAACCAAATAATAAAATCTCCCACTCGCTCACACGCACTCCAAAATCTTGAACGTTTATTCATTTTTATAAAAACTAGCTGCGCCCCGCGGTTTTACCCGCCTAGGCCGGAATAAAAGGTAGCCTATATGTTAATCCAGGCTATAAGCTACCTACATACTAAATTTCATCTAAATCGGTCTAGCCGTTTGAGCGTGAAGAAGTAACAAACATACACACTCACAAACTTTCACATTTTTTTTTAAAACATAAAAAAAAACATTTATAATATTAGTAGGATATCGTTCAGTTTCTTGAAAATAAGATCTTATTAAACTTTCTGATTGAAACAAATAATGAATTCATAAAAAGCTCCAACAACATTTTTTTACATTGTCCGCTCCTTGCGCGACACAAGGACAAAAACACTTGGTTGAGCCAGTGGGCATAAAAAATATGGTTGATAGCGAAAGGTCAAGGAAGGTTATTACCTGTTTTTTTTATTAAGTTAATCGTTCTAATTGTGATTCAAAATTCTCAACCTTGAAAAGTTGAAGGTCAGACCGTGCACGTCGCGTCGCAGTAAAAATTGTTCATTTGCGTTTAAAAAAAGGGGCCAAGTTCGTATCGGACTTCGCACATCACCTAGGGTACCGTACCAAATGAGGGAATTATAAAAGAAAAAATCGGATTCGGAACAAAATTTTGTGACAGACGATGGACAGACAGACAGACGGACATGTAATTGACAGTAATAGGGCTCCGTTTGGACTCTTCGGGTACGGAACCCCACAAAGAGTTCATGAGCGCCATGACTCGACATGTGACACACAACATACTACGTTCCCCTCTGACTGCAGGCCAAATTGCTACAGAGTTTGGTTTTTTGTTGGTGATGCTGCCTGACCTACGAAAGGTTCGAACTTAGGCAGTGACACCAGAGCTCTTAAACTGTGACGAACAGTAAGGAACCCGAATTAAAAAGCCCAAGACTGAAATTCACCAAACCACGCGGTCTTCACGGCCCTCTAAATCCCAGCTGTGGGAAAAGAATAAGCAGATTATGCTATGCTTATTGTTTGTCAAACAGCACTAAACTATACTGGTTAGCTAATTAACAAATATGTGCCTGCTTGAACGGTCACCTTCCATTTGAAGAAATTTTAAGGCGTGTGGGGTAACCAAATTTCAATGCAGGTGTCTTTTAAGAAGAAATGTAAGCTTCTGCTAAATAGTTTTATCCAAATACTCTTCTTCTTCTTAGCTTTGTTTGCCTGTTTAGTTAAACAAATGTAGGTAGGTAGGTACACTTCTTAAACTAAAGGTAGTTAAAGATAAATACGCCAAATATTTCTTGAACTTATTTCGCATCGCTCTATTTTTAACCGACTTTCGAAACAGGAGGAGGTTTTATGTTTTTTTTATGTATGTCCGCCTGTTTCTCCGTCACTTGTGGACCGATTATCAAAATTATTTTTTTATCCGAAAGAATATACTCCCGAGGTGGTCTCATATAAATTTTATCGAAATTGCTTCAGCGCTTTTTGAGAAACTGAACAAAAACGAAAACTTCGATGACGTTTTGATGTTCTCCAATTGTTTAAATTCCACGTTCCATGTTATTGGGGTTTTTAGTTCTAGGGTATTTTTTTTTTTTTTTTTTTGGGTGGTGGGAAATCATCCTATGACTTCTTCCGCTCTAGGGTGGAGCGGAAGGGTGTGTCAGACTCTTACTGACTAAACCCCACCCCTGTTCCTCCCTGCCTCGAGTGCCCGGGGGCGAGGTAACTCTTTCGAATTTATCCTCCACCCCCGGGCAGGCACCGGCCTTGGCAGGCCCCTACACTTTGCTGACAACTCTTTGAGGCGCGCGTGGAACACTACGCGCCGTCGACTCTCGGGCCTGGTGCTGATCGGGCGGCGAGTTACCCACTACTCGCCGTCCGCAGGCCCGGGGTTCTAGGGTATTACAACTAAAAAGTGAAAAATAAAAAACTTTATTACAAAAAAAACAACAGACTTCCAAAAAAAAAAATTCCTACACTAAAAATTAAAAAACGTGCTCAATCCTTGTCCACTTTCAAAACAATGGTCAAAAGTCACTACCTCTCTCTTTAATCGCTTTTACTAGGGTTCTATGCGTTTTGTTTCATAATTATTAATGTATATATTTATCTATAATGTATTTATTGTATATATTATTATAAATAATACACCTAAGACTACCTACAGTACTGTATTTCCATTTTTCTTTAAAATCCATCCAAAGGTTGTCTTGAAAAGATCGCTTTTAGCGATAAGGCCGCCCATTGTGTCACCCTATGTAATGTTTTCCTCATATTTTTATTGTAATCTATATGGTGTACATAATAAAGAGTATTCTATTCTAAAAAATAACTTTAATTTTCGGAAGTCGGTGTCAAATAACGAGAAGTAAAATACAAACACCGACTTCCGTAATTAAAGTTATTTTTTAATTTTTAGTGTAGGTATTTTTTTTTTTTTGGAAGTCGATAGTTTTTTTTTTAATAAATTTTTTTCCTGATTACCTGAAAACTGAAAAGTGTGATTGTAATTTTATTCTTGAATACTCCAGTAAGTTATTTTCTATTTCAAGCTTAGCCAATTTACAAAGAATTTGTCATAATAACGATGAATAGCGTAACGTTATTCATGAGCCATTCAATAGAACAGTGCATAGCTAATTTTAGATAGGTACCTAATGTGTAAATTATTAATCTTTCCCTATTATTGTTTGGTTGGTTTTTTTACAAACACTATCCACTAGCAGGGTCTCGTTTGAATATTTTTTGTGATAGTTCTAAATTTGTCATGTCAATTTTATCTATATAGGCGACATTGTGTCGCGCTGTTGTCAGTTGTTACTATTGTCAGGGAGCTGCGTGGGCGCAGTTCAGTTCACTGTCCACTTATCCAGCACTATATTCACAAAGCTTCCGTTTTGAAGCGAGTACGACCACCATGCATCCGTCACGTGTGAGTCAGATAAAAAAATAACTCTATACAATGTACCTAAATATTTTTGAGCGATAAAGTATGCAATGTAAAAAAAAATGTCGATATTGTTTACCGCTTGTTTAGTCAGTTATTCTAAGAAACATGTAACACAGCTTTGTTGCGATAGTCACATTTATATAAATGGTGCACTTGTATACCAACACACAAAGTTAGCAGTACCTAACTAAAGGTGGAATCTATCGCTTCACAGGTCATTCATCAGCGCCAATGTTTAGTTCAGCCGTTTGCAGCTAGTGATAAATTAAAGCGCTAGCAAGCAGGCATATTTCTGTCAAATTGTCATGTCCCACAAATATTTTACCTACTTGGAACAATGGAATCACATTTCAGGCCAAATAAAATCCATTGTTTGTAATAAAAACTTTATTAATAAAATGTTCATCGTATAACAATATTAGTTCTTAATGTTAGGTAATTGTCAAAAAACATTTTACTTATAATCAAACTTCATTAACGTTATAAAGTAATAAGAAATTGTAAATCAAGAGATATCGTTTTTCTATTATGTTCATAGGAAAACGAATCGGAAACATTGTAGGTAAATAAATTAATAAATAGCTTGCATTAAGAGTAGAACAAAGCATTCGTAATCGTAAAAAGATCAAGGCGACTTACAATGGTTAATCATTCAAAAATATTTAATATGTTATGTTGGTAGGATCAATTCTACAACTAAAAGGACCTTCATGTACCTAGGTCGCCAGTTAATTGACGCCAACGTCGCGTGACGTCACCACAGTGGCGGTGCGGGTCACAGCAGTGGACTCGTTGGCGGTTTTGGCCGCAGTTCCCACCTTCCTAATAGTAGTTGTGGTCATTGTCTTAGAAATACCACCATTGGCAAGTTTTTGGACATCAGTATTAGAAAGTACTTCTTCAGTAGCTGCCTGTTTCTTCTCATGAGCTAACGCATTCTTCACATTCCTTTCAATATTCTGTTCGAAACCTTCCCTTCTAATCACTTCGTTACTCCTGTCCTCAGTGCACTTCCCTCCCTTTTCTCCCCGTTCGGTGGTCCTGATGACTCCATTCTCAACAGGAATAACATCACTGTTATGGTAGTGCTCAGAATATCCGTTTCCGTCGGAAGTATCGATAGTGTAAGAACCACGACGTATCGGCTGCTCAGGAACCCACACGATGTCTTGTGTCAAAATCTCTCGGTGCTGGACTGGTTCGGGAGAGACTGTAGTACTTCTGACCTCACTCTCTTGTCTCACTTGAGTCACGTGCACGCCAGTGTTGTAGATTCCATTAGTCTCGTTTGATTCTACAATATTTTGTTGATGAACATTCCTGTTATCTTCAAGTTGATCCCTATTCTGTTTGATAACACTCCTCTGGACTTGAGTAACATCCCTGGTATTATCGGTAGGCCGTGTGGTTTTCCTCTCAGCCGGGCGCTGTGGCTCTAATGGTCGCAGCTGTCCTAATAAAGGTGAGTGCTTAATACCGAAGGTTATTTGTGGCGTTCTATTGATCTGCACCTGTAACCAACAATAAAAATTATTAAAACTATGCCTTGTCCTATGTTTTTACCGTAAAAATAAAAAACATTTTAGCTTAACACACTACTAAATGTATATCGTTGTACATAATCTTAGGCGTTCACAGAAACTGACAATACTGTAAATGACGAAAATGGAATTTTTGCTTACAGTTTATGTCGGGCTGGTAAAACTTTATTTTCTAGTAAATATTAATTTACCTTTTCGGGTGAGTAGGTGCCAGGCGCGGGCACTCGTGTGCGGTCGTCCACAGGCACCTTGTGTCGTCCCGACATCGTGTATACCGGAGTGTCCAAGACTGATGGGATGCGGTACGTATTCGGAGCTGGAAATTGTATTAAAAAAAATTAATTTATTGCAATAATTAACATTCGTATTGCCAGCATTCCAAGTCCTCTTGTTATCTTGATTAATCGCTTGACCTATTATTTTAACTCAATCGTTTTATTTGTTATACCCGCTGTAAAAAGTGGTTATTTTTTAAAATAAAAACAAATTATTTATTAGTTCATAATCCTCCATGCTTTGTTACCGTGATTAGTAACACCACAACTTCCTGCGAAACTATAACTCACCAGGGGTTTCAGCGAATTTATTTGTATGTATTTTGATACCAAAAGTATGCTGTGGAGAGTAAGTCAACATGAACTTGTAGCCCTTCTCAGGGTTGTAAGTCCCCGGAGCGGGCACCTTCATCCGCTCGTCTATTGGTTCCTTATGTCTACCCGAAATCGTATACAACGGAGTTTCGACGGGCGTTGGAATATTGTAGGAATTCGGAGCTAGAATATATATTTATGAAGAAATAAGCAATCGAATTGCGGAACAATTACATAGTCAATACAAAGAATGTACGAGTATATTTACCTGGAGTGTCAGCGGCTTTCACGGTGTCGGTTTTGATCCTGAACGTGTATTGAGGAGCGGAATGCAGCAATACTTTATCAGCCTTGTCTGGATTGTAGCTGTTCGGTGCGGGAACATCCTCCGGCTTGTGAGGGTTGGTCTTTATCCTGAACGAGTATCGAGGAGCGCTATCTAGCAAAATTCTATCAGCTTTCTCAGGATTGTACACATTAGGACCAGGTGTATCATTTATTTTATCTTCCTTGCCTCTTGGGGAAAAGGAGTGAGAAGGATAGTGGTGAGTGGTTACGTTATCAGCTTTTTCAGGATTGTAAGCGTTTGGACTAGGCGTATTAAATATTTCAGCCGCATTTATTTTCGGTCGGAAAGAATAAGACGGTGCATGTTCGTGTGTCATTCCATCACCTTTCTCTGGATTGTATGCGTTACAAGCGGGATAGTCGTTTATTTTAACGTCTTTGCCTCTATGGCCTAAGGAGTAGGCAGGAGAATGGTGATGGGTAACGTTATCGCCTTTTTCAGGATTATAAGCACTCGGACCTGGTGTATTAAATATTTTCGCTGCATCTATTTTCGGTCGGAAAGAATAAGACGGTGCATGTTCGTGTGTCATTCCATCACCTTTCTCTGGATTGTATGCATTACAAGCGGGATAGTCGTTTATTTTAACGTCTTTGCCTTTATGACCTAAGGAGTAGGCAGGAGAATGGTGATGGGTTACGTTATCGCCTTTTTCAGGATTATAAGCACTCGGACCAGGTGTATTAAATATTTTAGCCGCATCTATTTTTGGTCGGAACGAATAAGACGGCGCATGTTCGTGTGTCATTCCATCACCTTTCTCTGGATTGTATGCGTTACAAGCAGGATAGTCGTTAATTTTAACGTCTTTGCCTCTTGGGGCTAAGGAATAGACAGGAGAATGGTGATGGGTTACGTTATCGCCTTTTTCAGGATTATAAGCATTCGGACTAGGTGTGTTAAATATTTTAGCCGCATCTATTTTCGGCCGGAACGAATAAGACGGCGCATGTTCGTGAGTCATTCCGTCGCCTTTTTCCGGACTGTAAGCATTAGGAGCAGGATAGTTAGATGGTGTATCGGCTGGGCCTTTTGACCCAAAACTGTATTTAGGTGTGCCATCTAACATGTAGTCATATTTGCTGGGATCGTAAGAATTAGGACCAGGCGTATCTTCTGGTTTATGAAATGGATGTTTAATCCTAAACGAGTATGCTGGGGAACTCTCCAGCAAAACCTTATCACCTTTCTCTGGGTGGTATGCATTTGGACCTGGATAGTTTTCAATCTTTCCGGGCTGCCCTTTACCAGCCATCGTAAATTTTGGTGTTCCGTCTAAAATATGGGGATCGTATTTGTTAGGTGCAGGAGAATCAGAAATTTTTGCATCTGGACCTTTACCTGACATCGTAAACTTAGGGGTATTGTCAGGTAAATGAGGATCATAGCAATTCGGCCCAGGTGTATCAGATGGCTTCCCATCATGTCCTCTACCAGCTAAAGTGAATTTTGGAGCACCATCAGGTAAGTGAGGATCGTATGCATTAGGAGCTGGAACTTCAGACGTTTTCATTGCAGGATGCCTGCCAGCAATAGTAAATTTGGGTGTTCCGTCGATATAATGTGGATCGTAAACGCCGGGCCCAGGTGTGTCTGAAGGTTTGGCATCGTGACCTTTGCCGTACATGCTAAATTTAGGCGTGTTATCTAATAAGTGTGGGTCATAATTGTTCGGCGCTGGTGTATCACTTGGCTTATCGGTAGCAGTTTTCGGTCTGAAAGTGTACGAGGGTGATGACTCGTGAAGAAGTTTATCAGCCTTATCTAGACTGTAAGCATTGGGTGCTGGTACATAATCAGTTTTTGGTGTCGGACCCTTTCCTGCCATGCTGAATTTCGGAGAACTATGATACATTTGGACAGAGTTCTCTGGGGCATACACATTAGGTGCTGGTGTGTTATCAGTTTTCGTAACTTGATCTTTCATTCTAAATGTATAAGCTGGTGAGGACTCATGCAACATTTTATCAGCCTTATCCGGACAATATGCATTAGGAGCTGGAGTATTTTCAATTCTGTCACTGTGGCCTTTACCGCTCATAGTATATTTAGGGGTTCCGTCCAACATATGCATTGATTTTTCAGGAGCATAAACATTAGGAGCTGGTGATTCACTCCTCAAAACGGTTTGATCTTTGATCCTGAATGAATATGCTGGTGAGCTCTCATGAAGGACTTTGTCAGCCTTCTCGGGGCTGTAGCTATTCGGAGCTGGTGTTTGCTCAAACTTCTCGACTACTTCTTTCGACCGCATCGTATATGAGGGGGAACTTTCATGTAATATTTTATCAGCCTTTTGAGGGCTATAATAGTTTGGACCGGGAGTAACTTCATGCTTTTCAGCTGCACCTTTACCAGCCAAAGTATATTTGGGCCCCTGTTTAAGCGAATTTAAAGATTTTTCTGGTGAATACATATTTGGAGCAGGTGCATTTTCTTTTTTAATAATTTCGGTTTTTGTTCCAAATGAGAATGCGGGTGACTTTTCTCTAAGCATTCTATCTGCCTTTTCTGGGCTGTAAGCGTTGGGAGCAGGAACTTGTTCAGACTTTTCTAACTTCATTTTTCTTGAAAATGTGTTTCTTACAGTTTGGTTGCGCACTGTTCTAATACCCTGAAATTAGAGAAGTCATTATTAGTAAAATGGAAAGAAATAATTAAACATTATAAAACTGTACTAAAAACATCTATCTACATACACACTTAATTAAAATAAATAAGTACCTGGTTAATAGATGATCAGTAGAAGCAGCGACAACATGCAAATAATATTTATTAAATAATGATCCTTGGCCATCATGCCCATGTTTTATCGTCAGACAACACACAGATGTTGGATTTAGGTTATGATTAAAGCTTAGATTTCTGATAAAACATAATTTTATTGATAAAATGATTTTTAGAAGAATATTTTAATTAACAATTTTATATACATCACAAAATAAATAAACGCTACAACGATGAAAAGTTTTCAGCTCCCACAAAGCATAGCGGTGAATGATGAGGTGGATTGAGTAAATCTTGTTACAGACAGATGTCGGTTAGATGGCGGGGATCCCCTCTGGCGCGGGATGGAGGGTGGCCTGCCCCGCGTACTGCGAGTGCCGGATGCCGAACGTGTGTGCTGGCGCCCACGGCAGATTCACGCACACCTGCACCCACCCCAATGTTAGTACAAGTCATGATGTCAGTAGGGACAGAAAGTAGAGCATTTAAACAGGAGCCTTTATGCAAAGCTGGGTTATGGCTATATCGGCAAGCGATCAAGGAGTTTTTGGCACCATTTTGTCTCCAGTCTACATGCTCTTAGGTAAAAAAATGTATCGCTTGTTAAAAGCATTATTCAAAATCGATATTAGTAGGCGGAAGGCTAATGTTGTCGAATTTGATTGTTAGTTGCAAATGCGCGCCCACTAGCAATTCAACCCTTCTGTGCGGGCGTCATCGGCAGTGAAGTAAACTTCCGCGTGGAGAGAATTTAGGAAGCATTCAATTCTGACATTAATTTATGCACAACTTCACGAGCGCACTGACATCATCCGCCTCGCCTCGACTCAGACCATTTCACAAAGGTACATACAATGATTGATGTAAGCAATAAAAATAAAGACGGGACAACACCAAATACCTACTCGTTGGTCAGGCGATTATTTTTCATGACTAGGTATGTGTCATCCATTAAATCAGTTTAATACCATAACATCGAAGGATAATAATTATGAGTTCATATATGACATCATCGTGGATTTGTTATTGTACAACGAATTAATAACTGTAATTTTTGTACCTTTTCGGGGCAATATACTCCGGGTCCGGGCACGATGGCTGTCGCCGGCTTGGTCTCTCGTCTTGGCGCGATAGTGTATGCTGGAGGACGCTTTGTGAGTACTGCGGCAGCTTTGTCGGTGGTGTAGGTGCCGGGTCCCGGTAGTGGGATCTTGGACTCCAACGTCTTACCACGGCCGGTGATACTGAACGCAGGGGCTGCGCGTTTACCACCCTCCTTTGCTTCTCCAAGCACAGGGGGCATGGAATATGTATTCGGCGCTGGAAATGATACGATCAAAAGTTACTCGTATGATATGACCCAAGTAGGTAATTCTACTAATCAATACTGTAGGTTTGAACGCTTGCCATTAAAATGAACTAAAATTTAATTTACCATATAATATGGCGTGAATAATGCTAACATTACAAAGCAGAGTAATAAATCATAGTGTTACAAAACAATGTGTCACAAAACAACGAATGAACAAAAAATAAGAATGACATCAACGATGAAACGACGCAGTAACAAAAATGAATCTCGGGAAAGCTAGACTGGCGACCTTGATCATCAAGAGCCTCTTAATCACAATGATGACGTCACAAAAAAAACGGCCAAGTGCGTGTCGGGCTACGCGCATTGTAGGGTTCCGTAGCCGCCCGTTATAGCTTGCGGACTTAAGGTCATAGCATACATATCGAATCTGAAAAGGATCATCGAAACACGTTTTAAATAATAAATAAGTAACAACTTCCACTTAGTAATTATTTTCTAAGAATTTTGTATTTTGTACGAAATTTAACAAGTTTTATAAGTCGGGCGACTATTACTCTAAAAATAACAGAGCTAACTTAGCCATGATAGTTTTCCTTCAAAGTTCGTAAGGTATATGAACTACCATCACGATTTTTTCGGATTTTTCTAGCCAACAGTTGAGTGGGGGGGGGGGACTCAACAATATTACTTTAAAGTTTAATATTTCGCAAACATAATACTAGCTGACCCGACAGACATTGTCCTGTCTTAGCTATGAACTATCAAACGCGCGAAAATTTTCTGAAATTTACTAACTTTCGGTGCTACTTTCTTAATTTTTTCTTTCTTATGATGATTTCTTCTCCTGTCATGTGCAGGCATATCAAACACAACAAAAAAAGAATTAGCTAAATCGGTCCAACCATTCACGCGTGATGCCGTGACCAAGGAAATAGGGATTAATTTTTATCTAAATAGATGTATACGATTAAAAAATGAGACGGGGGGTAGGATGGTGAAAAATACTTTACGACCTATTCTCATACCTACCATTTGGTAGGAGAATAGGTCGAAAAGTATTTAAAAGTAAGTAAGTAAACCCGTTTTAGTCTAGCCGTTTCGGAGGAGTGCAACTACAAACACCGAGACAAGATATTTTTATAAATTAGATATCCATGCAAAATTGCAGCTCTCTAGACTAACAGTCTCTTAGTTCTGCCACGGACTGACAGTAGGACAGACCGAAACTCTAAGGGTTTCTTGTCCTTGTTACGACTACGAAACCCTAAAATCCAAAGATTAAAAGATCCGTAACAAAGAACGACAAACAATATAATCTAACAGTTTAGTGCAAATGGTGCAATTGGTGCAAGACGGGCAATCAGCATCTTCGTTTGTCACATCATCATACTTTCGAATTGACAACGATGCATTGTAAAAAAACTGAAAAGAAAAACCTAAGTAAGTGGTAGGTAAGCGTTTTCAGGTCGTTTTCCCTAATGATAATATTATAACATTCTTAAACTTACGCATAGTATGTTTACATCTAAGTGAATGCATGCTATTCTGACCAACAGCTACCAATAGCACAGTAAAACATGCTCAAAGCTACATGACATTGCATTAACTAAGTATGTCTTGTATCTTACGCAGTTTAAAGTTGAACTACATAACCAAAGGTCTCTAGAGAGCACTTACCAAAAACTGAAGTCAGCGTAGATCACAAATTAAATACATAAACGGAAAACATAAGGCAGGATAACAGCTGTAATGCAGCTCTACATGTAAGCTAACTTGCAAGCTATTCTGTCCAAGAGCTATGAATAACGTCATACAGCTTGATTCAAGTTGAACTACATAACCAAAGGCACATGCTACGATATGCCATGAAAAAAACCTGGCGTTCTGCCGCTGGGCTGAGGAGGGTTCACTCGCAGGCCGATGGAGAAAGCCGGAGCATGGTCGTAAACGGCCCGGACAGCCTTGATGGGCTCATAGTCGCACGGCGCCGGAGTCGCAGCGACGCGGGGCGGCGGCCAACGGCCGTGGAGCGACGCCGCCGGCGCACCGGACCGGCCTGCTTGTTCGGTCAAGCGGGAGATATTGTACGCTCAACCGCACGTCAGTGTTACTATACGAAAACCACCCTTACTGCTACGAAGGCGCTGTCGAGTTATTACCATGACGTGCGGTTGAGTGTATATAACTATTTTGTTGTCATAGTGTTAGGTAGATTGTTATGATATGATATAAAATACATAAATGTTCATTGTCCGTGAATACTTTTTATGTGTCTACGTGTCTTTGAAATTGTCACCTATAATATTTTATTAATGAGAAGATAACTGTACTTATACTTTAGGTTTAGATCTTTGCCTTTCAATCGAATTTTACAGACGCAAGGTCTTCCTAAGTTTATTCTTGAGTTAAGAGTTCCACGCACACAAACAGTTTTACGTATTCATACGTTGCCTACCATACTTAAATATTGGATGGAAAATATTTCTTTATTCAGTCTCACAGCAAGGTCACACCTTGCTGTGAGACTGAATAAAGAAATACACATTTATTCCAACACAGAAAATTCTAGTTTCAATCTACCTTTACCTTTCCTCTTACCGTTTTTCATAACTAACGTGCGTGCTTTTAATAAGCACGAAAACCCTATGCAGAATTTAATGAAGGTTTTACTGTTGCAGTATTTACAGCTTCATAAAATAATAAAAGCCGCGCAATAAACTCTTCGGCTGAGTTATGCGAGCGCAGTACGAAGTAAACTACCTACTTATAGTCAAAGCCTGTATTTAAAAACATTCAAGCCTTCATAACTATTCAGTTACATGGGTACGTATATTTATTTTAATTAATTCAATTGCATGGTTTGAACTTAATAGATATCGCATACCTACTTACCCACATATTCATTTTAATTGTCAAACCTAAAAGCGATCATTTCAATTTCATTGCTATTTTACATACTTGACGCCAAATTCTTATTTTAACTTGCTAATCGTAAGGTAATAAATCATACTTTCCGTACGACGACATAATTCATTGCTCTAAATAGGTACTAACTCAAACATTTTGTCATGTAAATTTCCGACCGTTCAAATGAAAATTAACTTTGGCCTTTACCTATTAAACCAAATAGGAAATATTAGCTGCGTAGCTTTTAAATGAGTACACATTACAAGTTTATTGCAGTAATAAAAGATAAATAAAATAATTTACCAAATAAATCCTCGCGTTCAAGTCGAAAACTGAAACACTGCACTCGATATCCCTCTAGCACTGATAGCCTAAACACAACTTGTTTGAACAAGCCCTAGGAAGTGTAGTGGCGAGTGGAGCGAGTTGGATGCGCGACTGAGCCCGTCTGGGGCCGACACTGTCAGGGTCCGACTGGGCACCTACACGGCTCTGACTCACAGCCTCACAGCCGATCACCTTCGCACATACGGACTTATTTGGAGACATCGACCAAATGCAGCAACAGGAGAAACTAGCGACTGTTCGATCATCCAATGCCACAGTAATTCTCCAATTAAGAACATAAACATTAACGACTAAGATATATCTACATAAATGACATATTCATTCTTGATTCGATAAATACTGTTTTTATTTTGTCTTACGATGTCAGTAATTTTGCTGCCAATCAGGCTTCATGTTAGCGAAATTTACTATCAACAAGTTTATTGGTACTAATTGGTGGAATCGTGCGCAATATCCACATGAACAGATAGGAACAGGAATTAAATTATACTACCTATAGATTTACCGCCTACGTAATGTTTTTTGTCAATGGCATTGTAAATCGCAAGTTGAATTCAATGACGACGAATATGTTGAATCAGGACGGCGCCCATATGGCTGTATCTACCAACTTTTTTTTTAACGAAAACTGCGATTAGGTTTTATACGTTTTGCAGCTCAAAAAAATGTTGACACTGGAAAAATATAAGAAAGGATATGCAGAAGGTAGGTAGACATAGATTCGAACACAATGAGGAAAATTAAAATAGTCACGTAACTACTTTAAATATTTTAAGTGCCTAAGTAAACAGGTGCATACCACTGCAGACGACATCACTTTATGTAAAGCACACTGCAGTCATGACCTACATACAGATTATTTGTCGCAGCGTGAATCACGATATAATAAATCCTAAAGGTGTTCTGGAAGAAATATTTATTTCAGTCAATCCACAAGACGATTTTAAAAAGCTAATTCTGTTGCATAGTGCTCATTTACTTCACCTTACTAACATCTTGTACTTACACGTGTAACAAACAAACTAGATTGTTAATTGTTAATGATCGAGTTAAGACAAATAGACTAAATACTGCGTATAATTCGTGGGCGGCAGACTGTATAATTGCCTATAGAAAGATAAACGGTGTTGCTCCAGAGCATAGGCAACCCAAGCAATTATCCAGTAAACGACAATTGCGGACGGCTACCCACGATTCTATTATACGAGCCAAGAACAAGTAAATTCGATTGTTCTATACTCTGCAGTCGTTGGCGGGATGTGCTCTACTGGTTACATGGTATATGCCAAGAGTGGGCGAGGCTAGCAATTTAAAATCAATATATTCACAATTAAGCGGTCAAACTTTGACCTAGACCTGCGCTCCGTGTGTCTGTCATCCTACTAAAATATAATAATAAGCGTGAATCAGCCTTATAATGTTCCCAGAGCCGGGTCTCAGGCCACCTCTCTAGGAGAGGGAATGGGCCGTAATCCACCACGCGGGCCCAGTGCGGGTTACTAACATAGGTAACTACTAAAGTTATATTACATGTGATAATAGTTTCGTTAAGTTATAATTATCATCCAAAACAATATCAGCGAGCTTTTATAGGCTCTGAAAACGAGCGCTTTGACGCCCAAATCATGTGACTGTCGTAGGCTGGCGATTTGGTAAGTAGTTTTGGCAAAATGTCCTCAGAACACGCAACTCATTTATGGGTTCGATGCCATCGATTCACTTAAACTGGCACAATTGTGTCAACAGATTTCTCTTTTGTGCTTTTGTGGAGAAAGAGGTTGAATTTATAAGGTACCTACTAGATGCGCCCCAAAGTTACAGTTGTAAGGAGATTTTGAAAGAAACTGTGCATTTCGGGAGATAAAAAGTAGCCTATGTCACTCTCCGGCCTAAAAAATATATCTATGCAAACAATAACGGTGATCTGACTCTTTATTGCAGCTTGATAAAAGGACAAACCAACTGACAGTCACATTAATCCATACTAATAATATAAATGTGAATGTAACTCTGTCTGTTACCTCTTCACGTCTTAACGGATTAACGGCAAATTTTAGGGGTTACTACGTATATCATACAATAGCAAAACGATAGAGATTTTTACGCAATATTTGCTCTTCAATTGCAAATCCGTTACCATAACATTTTTTTCGATAGTGCTGCCTCTACGAAACAATCAATGAACTAAATTTTTTTTATATCTCTTTAGTACAATGAATTATAATATGTTTTGGATGGAAGGTACACACAGACGACACATGACGTAGTTGTTTTTACACAATTTTTGGTAAAAACCTTCGAATTATGAAACTATAATTTGTACTTAGCAATCAGCGACTGATCAGCAATCGATTTTATAAATGTAGATAATACCGATTTTTATGACGTTAAGCCATTGATCGCGTGATGACTGCGCGGTTATTGCTGATCGCTATTTTAGACGTAATCAGCCTGCGGATTTGGTTGAAACTTGACACACGGATAGACCATGTCCTGGAATAGGCATAGGACACTTTTTATCCCGGCAGTATGTTTCCCTGGGATTCCTACTTTCATGCGGGCGAAGCCACTGGCAGGCTTCTGCGCTGGTGGCTGTGGTATCTTATATACTTGCCTGCCAGCGGCTTCGCGAATTATCCCACGGGAACGTATTTTCAGCACTAGAAATGTGCGATGCTTTTTCCTCCCTAAGTCCTAATCCAGACCATGCTCTATCCGTGCTTCTTTCATTCAAATCCTTTCAGCCCTTGAGGCGTGATTGATTGATAAACATAAAAACATACCACTTTCAAACTTATAATATTAGTCTGATAAATTGGATAGCTCACCTTTAGCTGTCATTCCTTCTGTGTTGTATGTGGCGGGTCCAGGGCCAGCTCTAGAAGTGGTGGAGCCTGGTGGATCAAGTTTGTGCCCGAAGGTGAAGGCTGGAGCCCGAGGTCTGCGAGATTCTTGCGGTGGTTTACCTGTGAAGGACACCAGCATTTAGAAACCACTAAAAATACCAGGTCATCTCACCTAGACTAATCTGTTCCTCTATTAATAAAATAAAATGAACTGATGCATCCTTCTATGATTCCTGTCTTTACTACTAAAATCAGGCAGTTCAGTTATCATTCTGGGCTACTTGAGTAGGTATAAAGAAATGCAACTAATCTAGTGAATTTGTAGATTTTGAGGCCACATAGCTATAGACCTTCACAAAAGATGCGTTACCTTTACCTTTAGTGAAGTTGTCAAACGCCCAGAGGTAAGACGTGTGGCATATGACTGTATTCAAAGCTGGTAAAGGATATTACACCTTCCTTTTTAAGTCAAAATGTTTGTTTTTTAAAATCAACATTTAAAAGAAGGCTTTTCTACTGTAAACATTTTGTAAGACAGGTTTGGTGTATGCGCAAACGTGTGTAACCGGTGCGGTGTTGGACTTAACAAATAGGTAGGTACCTACCTGTTACAGGAGATTTCTACATAATATATATATATGTAGATATATATGTACATGCATTGCTTGCGATATATGAAAGCGATGTCTTGTTTGGTGACTTTTTATACCCTTCTTTATGCACTAACTTCGTGTTTGTGATAACTTTTAAGACATTGATAAAGCGTACCAAAGCTGTAAGTGAGTAGGTACTCATACGCTCTCTCTTATCCAAATTTCACTAATCTATATAAATTACCAATAATAGATAATGAATGCTAGAATCAATGTTTTGTAAACATACTTAAATGATGGAAACAAAGTTTTGCAGACTACATGAAGTATAACATAATAGGTACTAACGAGTTGCTTGGTCAATGTCACACCATATTTTGTACCGCAGTCCACACGCACACGCACCAATGTTACAGCTCACCTTGGACAGGGTCAATGTTTTCGTACACAGCCCACGCTTTTACCTATAGCTATACTTATTCACTAATGTGACGATGAGTTTCATAGAAATGCTTATAAATCTGTTCCAGAGAAGCAATTATTGCTCAATATAAGTAGTTTTATGTGATTGTCAACACGTCTTATTGTCATGTCATGAAAGTGCGAAGCGAATACAATATGTGCTATGATTATGAACCAACTTAACGTAGGTACCTACTTACATTTATACGAAATCCAAGTCCTAAACACAATTTCCTTCGAACTAGTTAACTTACAAATAAAACTATAAATAAATGTGCGATGTTATTTGGCGAATAACATTATATGTAAGTATGATCTCACTTTGTGTATCAACAGAGCGACGAGCAAGGCCAGTGCTTGCGGTGCTAGCGCTAATCTCACAACTCAAAACACAACCTCTATTGGAGTGGGAAGGGTGACGTAAGCGCGAGCTCACGAGACGAACAATACCGGTCGAAATAACACGTCAAAAGAAATGACCATACCGACACTATGATGCACTATGTACATAGCCATGCAAACATATATATACAAACTATATTATATAAACACAATAAGTATTTCGCGCTATATTTTAAACAAACGCTGTTTTACATAAGAAAATACTGGTAATTCCAAAAAATATTAATTCGGATACATACTTGAAAAAAACGGCGTTGTTCTTGAAGAATAGTTTGCCTCATTATAATTTCATGTTTGTTTCGTCATATGAATCTGTTTATTAAATATTTTAAACTGCCGTCACTTCTTGAAATTAAGAAATACAAATAGCGAATGTTTTACAAAACGTGTTTAGCGGGAACTAAATCTATTCTAGACCGTGATTTAGGTAGGAACATTTGAAAGGTGTTTCCGTACAGAAAAACTACGCTACAAGTGTTCAATGCTATGACTACGAGACTAGCCATGCGTATTACGTAGGTATTCTTTTACCTATAAGAGTGGGCAGAGACACGACTGCAGGTCCAGGACTAGAGGCCTCTGCAGCGATGGGTCCTCGGCGCGTAGTGGGTTGCCACGGGTTCTGCCGAACGCCCATCGGTCCCTCGCAGGGAAACAAACTCCTCGATGTCGACGACGCAGTGCGCTCGGGTCTTGAAGATCGACTATACCTCTAAAATATCGTTCATCATTTTCATTACAACAGGGAAACGAAAAGCATCACAATACATAGTTAGGTAAAGTGTCTTGCTTCATAGAATTAAATTCTCTTCTTTTTCAATACATAGTGCCGTCGATTTTAATTAAAAGATTAGCTAAGTACCTAGTTGTTTAGGTCTTTTGGTCAATCGTCACACTTTTATAAAAAAAAGCTGTGACAGCAGCGGTTCTTTGATATTTTTTATCTCCGAAAGTATTTATTTCCTAAACTTGAAACTTCGTGCAATTGCTCAAGATGACAAGTACCTACTTTGCACAATAAAAATTGAAGAGTCAACTCAACTGTCCTTATTGTAAAGTTGAGCCAATACCTGTTCCATGGAATTTTAGATGGGCCCAGGACGGGCAAGGGTAGTTTAGACCCTTATGGACTAAAACCACAAGGTTGACCACTAAGAATGAACCCTAATGCCTCATGATTATTTTGCTAATACAAGTAAAATAAACGTTGCTTGCTTACTGAGTTCGGCCGGGGCATTACATTCACTATTGTCCTCATTTCTTATATAGAACTCCACGACAACACGGCAAAAATAATTAATTAAAATCTAAGTAGGTAAAAAATATAATTTTGATTTCTATAACATAATTCATATAAATAAATGTGTAAAATCTGATTTATTTCTATACAATCTTCACCCAATAAAATAATTAAATTATAAATGAAACAAATAGGGTTTGTCAAAATTTGACACAGCATTATTTTTCTTTTTGCATTTAGATACCTATTACTAATGAGGTTGCTTTACTGTGTCTTATATAATCAAATATAATTCTTTTATTTCTGATAGCACCAAACTTTAGTCTTGATTGTTATAACTTTGTTTGATGAGTTAGCCAATGTTTGAATGATGAATGAAAGGGAATGGCTATTTGAAAGTGATTAGTTTGATAGATAACTTCACTGCAGGTTCTTGAAATCGACTTCTAAATCTTTTCAAAATAACGGTAATTTTTGGATTTTATAAAATAAAACTTCGACTTCATGCATATTTTGAATTGTGCCCTATCAAAAGATCTTATTGTTATTATATATATATTATATAATATATTTTATTATTCTACTATACATTAGTTAAGATTATTATTTTACTTTATTCTTTAATGTTCGAGTAAGTGTATTTAATTTTCTAAGCTACTTAGAGCGCTTGCGCACTATATACGTCCGATACTTATCCGATACTCATGCGTGAAAATACGGTCCGACGTGGTAGTAGAACAATTTGTATGGTAGGTTACGCACTACCGATTCGAGTTCAGTCCGAGTTTTCTGTAAATATGTATTTTGACGGATAAGTATCGGACGTAGTGCCCAACCGCTCTTAGTTCATAAGATTCTCGGATGTGACACTTTTTACGCGTTTCGCCTCAGTAAATTGTAATATAAAAAATAAAGTCCTAAGTGGGTGTGTCAAAATTGAAAATTTAATGTGTTTCAAAACTAAATTATTGAATTAACACACGCACATTTGACTTTATTTTTTTATATTACAATTGGCGCCCGAACAGGGACGTGAACCTGATTAGTTTTTGTTTCTGCTCACGAGACGAGATAGTGTCATGCTTCTAATTCTTTCATCTATGCAACTACATATATTATCAGCAAACTTCATTTAATGAGGATTACCACATAAGGTCCTTTGTAATCTAGACAGGAACATACGGATACTTGAGTCTTTGAGAGGCTCAGAAGATAAGAGACTATTTTTTCTCTTACCTAGTGTAAATCCTAGTAGGATAGACCCTAATTTTATTACAATCTAGCTTCGTATAGATGTTATCGTTAGAATGCGGAATACGATAATATGCGCATTAACTAGGTACCTAATCTGCAAATTACCGGGTACGATCCGTTAGTGCGAAATTTTAATGAAAGTAGCAAATATCTGCCGTTATGTAATCTGCAGTTAACTAGTTAATGTAAGAACTAAAACAATTTTTTCCACTTTAACGGACCAGCCAGTTAATCTTCACTCTAACTGATTTACGCATATTAGCGGCAACATCCTCGCCTTCCGCCTGACGCAGGTCCTCACCGGACATGGTTGTTTCGGGAGGTTCCTGTGTCAGATGAGGCGGGAGGAAACGCCCGGGTGTCACCATTGTGCGGGTCGCCCAGAGTACACGGAGAGCATACGGTTGAGATCTGCCCCGCTTATGGGCGGAGCACCGCCGTGTCCTCGTGGGTTCGATCGGTGGCAGCGACCTCTCGCGGCCGGCTTTGGTCCAGGCCATGGTACGGGGCGAGAGGGAATGGGAAGCAGTCTCCTCCTTCTGCGAAGCAGTAATGCTCGCGAAGGAGGAGGCGGATCGGGTGAGGAAGACTCAACGGTGTCGCCCCCACGCTCCCAGCCGCGGCCGCCGCAGGAGACGCCCTGGGCGTCGGGAGTCACGAGACGATCTCCGGCTACGCCGTTCGTAGTCGCGGGCCTGCGGTCGGCGAGTAATGGGTAGCTCGCCGTCCGATCAGCACCAGGCCCGAGAGTCGACGGCCCGTAGTGCTCCACGCGCGCCTCAAAGAGATGTCAGCCTGGTGGCTGACGGGGCCCGTCATGACCGATGCATGCATGCCAAGGGGTCGCGGATAAATTCGTAACAGAGTTGCTCCTGGGCACTCAAGAAAGGAAGGAACGGGGTGGGTGTTTTAGTCAGTAAGACGAAGTCATAGTATGATTTAGCACACCAAAAAAATACCAACAATGTATCCAATAGCATTTTTCTTATTATCTATAAGATACTATTAATATTTCAGGATGTTTTAACAATTGTATAAAAAGAAAAAGTATTCAAGGAGTCTCACTCAAATTATAACTAACATAAATTCAAATGCTAAACTTGACCCTTGTCTCAAGAAATGCTTTAAACTTATAGTAGATGTATTAAACATAAGGAAGAGAAAGCAGGGAAATTGCCACAATCATAAAAAGATTAGAAAATCAATTGCAGGAAACAACCACACGGCAGTACCTAACAACAGTAAATTATCTATGTATAACATAAAAGTTTTTAAAGTCACTTTATAACACACCAACCCTGAAATGTCGGAGCAATTAAAGAGTCGTTATGAATCGTGGCGAAAATTACGTTTTATTATCATCACACTAAAATACTGATGACAAGCAACACCTACCAATTTGAGAGATTAAACAAATGTAGAAAAAAGTTTCGTCCCACATACTTGCATCTCTATATGTCTGTCGATTCGCAAAAATCTAGGTATCGTAGAAAGTTGTTACTCCTTTTACAGATTACGTGACATAACTTAGAATGTGTGTCGGTCCCATATCGTCTTAGGCTAACTTATTTACCAACCGGATCTTTAACTGTTGGTAATATATAATTGGCCTTTATAGTATTTACATTTTTCACAGTGTAACGTTATAATCCTAGCTGGAAAATAAAACTTCTCATCCAGCGAATAGTAGGATGCTAGTATTCGTTGTGAAAAGTATTTTTTTATGATGGTATCAAAACATCTTGTCTGTATTATAAAGAAGTTTTATAAGTTAGATCCCTGAAAAATCACGTCCAAATACATATGGAAAAAAGAACTAGTTCACCAACTTCTTTACTAGAATAGAAACACAAAGTTGACTAGTTTGGAAACGAAATAGTAATTCGTCTAGTAATTTTAAAGATAGATTTCTCTTGAATCCACATTATACACTATTCACTGTGGTTTTTAGCTGAGAAAAGACATAATTGGATACGTAGTTAAGTTTGTAACTAGAAACTAAGAAATGTTAAAGATTAGTTTTAACACACATTTGAGAATTAGGTACCAAGGTATTTTGCGGAGTCAGTCACCGTATCATACTATGATCCTGCTAGGAACCTATCAAGCACGTAAAGAAACAAGATACGGCCTACTATGCCCACTAGAACGTATAACAACGTATCATACCCGTGCGTAACGGTCATCATACGCGGCGAAACGGTGAGCAGTTTTGACCCCCGGGTGTTTCCACTGCGAGGATCGCCCAGAGGACACGGTGGAGCATACGGTGGAGGTTTGCCCCGCTTGGGCAGAGCACCGCCGTGTCCTCGTGGATGCGATAGGCGGCAGCGACCTCTCGCGCCGTGCCCTGGTTCAGGCCATGGTACGGAGCGAGAGGGAATGGGAAGGCGTCTCCTCCTTCTGCGAAGCAGTAATGCTCGCGAAGAGGGAGGCGGCATACGTTAGCGAGACTCAACAACAGCCGAGTCGCCCTAACGCCCTCAGCAGCAGCCGCCGCAGGAGACGCCAGGGGGTTCGAACGCCACGAGACGATCTCCGGCCACCGTAGACCCGGGCCTGCGGACGGCGAGTAGTAGGTAACTCGCCGTCCGATCAGCACCAGGCCCGAGAGTCGACGGCGCGTAGTGTTCCACGCGCGCCTTAAAGAGTTGTCAGCAAAGGACGGGGCCTGCCACGGCCAATGCCTACCCGGGGGTTGAGGATAAATTCGAAAGAGTTACCTCGCCCCTGGGCATGTAGGGCAGGGAGGAACAGGGGTGGGTTTTAGTCAGTAAGAGTCTGACACGCAATTCCGGAAGAAGTCATAAGATGATTTCCCACACCCAAAAAAAAAAAAAAAACGGTGAGCAGTTTCGCCGCGTATGATGACCAACTGATGATGACCACCGTGACCTGAGTATGTACAGACACATACCAACGTTTAATACAAAGAATATTTTTTGACTGAACATGATCGAATTCATGGTAGGTATGATCATAATATGTGCAGACTTTTTAATTCACTATGGTCCCTAGCATAGAATTGGCAATCGTCTATGGGTATGACTTTAAAGGATAGGTAATTAGGGTTTAACAAATCAAAAGGATTCAAAGCACCTTCCTATCCACGCCAACAGCTTCTTGATCTTTTGACCGTGGGTTGTCCTACGCTTTATTCACCGATTCATCAGCGTCTGTGGCTTTATTATTATTGGTAATTATACCGTTATCTACAGACTGACGTAATCTTTTTATTTTTAGTGGACAGCATTTTATTGTTAAAATATTTAAATTGCAGGACACAGTATAGATAACACTGTATTCAATATCTGCATTTTATCTTAAAATTCACGAAAGCGTTGTTTATCCAAAAACCGAAGTTGAAAGTTGTTATGCAATTATCTATAAGGCAAAAGATATCTTCAATGTCGCTTTATTGTTCACATAAGATAATGCAAATGAGGTAATAAATAATACTGTAGAATGTGTGATCTTCGGAGTTGCATTTAACAAACAAAGGGGATCATATGCATGATATCGCTAAATCAATTGCCATCATACAGTATGTTTATGGTAGAACTAGTTGGGACACTCATTGAACGCCTCCGTTCGTCGCCCACAATCCTAAAGCCTGAGTGACAGGTTTGTTAAGTACTGATTTATTTTGTTCCTACGTATCGCACACTAGGAACCAATATAATATACCTACCAACGTGTCGGTACACACCTACGTTTATAGTTAACTGTGGTGAGTACTCTTCATTAAACGTGTGGGTTCCATGCTTCTCTTATGTACAGAGCTTACGAACTCTTGTGGGCAATATTAAAATGAGAGCCCCAAATCGTTGACAAGTGACCGTTATTCTCTTATTTCAAAAACATAAGTAAATATTGAGCAAGTTTCAGTGGAGAAAATCAAGTCACTGTAAATATGTTTAATAAAAACAACCGACTTCCATAAAAAAATACACTAAAAATTAATAAATAACTTTAATTTCGGAAGTTGGTGTTTGTATTTTACTTCTTCGTTATTTGACACCGACTTCCGAAATTAAAGTTATTTATTAATTTTTAGTGTATTTCTTTTACGGAAGTCGGTTGTTTTTTTTTTGTAAAAAAGTTTTTTATTTTTCACTTTTTAGTTGTTGTACCTCAGAACTAAAAACCCCAATATAATGGAACGTGGAATTTAAACATTTGGAGAACACCAAAACGTCATCGAGGTACACGTATTTTCCGTTTTTGTTCAGTTTCTCAAAAACCGCTGAAGCAAGATCGATAAAATTTATATACCACCTCGGGAGTATATTCTTTCAGATAAAAAAAGAATTTTGGAAATTGTTCCACAACTGACGGAGAAATCGCGTAACATACACAAAAAAAAAAAAACATACAGACGAAATGAGAACCTCCTCCTTTTTTGAAGTCGGTTAAAAATAGAGGCTGTAGTTGGTTAACATACGTAACATATAGGAGTCGACTCATAAATTCTCAATTCTTTTTTTTTCTCTTTTTTGAAGACTTTCCCTAGTTGTTACTTTATTTTCCGAGAAATGAATTTTCTCGGCACTGGCCACGAAGGTATATGAATCAATCGTAGGTAATGGAATACCTACTTAATGGCGTAGGTAGTCGATAAGCCGGAAACTTTTTTTTGGGTTGGTGAGGAATCATCCAATGACTTCTCCTGCTCTGGGTGGAGCGGGAGGGCGTGACAGACTCTTACTGACTAAAACCCACCCCTGTTCCTTCCCTGCCTGAGTGCCAAGGGGTGCGGTAACTCATGTTGAGAATTTATCCGCTACCCCTAGGCATGCAGGCACCGGCCACTATGGGCCCCTTTAGTGGTGGCTGACAACATCTCTTTGAGGTGTGCGTGGAACACTACGCGCCGTCGACTCACGGGCCTGGTGCTGATCGGACGGCGAGAAATGGATGGCAGGCCCGGGTCTACGGTGGCCGGAGATCGTCTCGCGACGTCCTACGCCCAGTGGCTCTCCTGCGGTGGTAGCGGCCGGGGCCGTGAGGGCCACTCCGTTGAGCTTCCCTCACGCGTCCCGCCTCCGCCTTCGCAAGAATTACTGCTTCGCAGAAGGCGGTGACTGCTTCCCATTCCCTCTCGCTCCGTACCATGGCCTGAACCAGGAGCGGGCGCGAGAGGTCGCTGCCACCTATCGCATCCACGAGGACACGGCGGTGCTCCGCCCAAGCGGGGCAGACCTCCACCGTATGCTCCACCGTGTCCTCTGGGCGATCCGCGCAGTGATAACACCCGGGCGTTTGTTCCCGCCTTATCCGAAACAGGAACTCCCCGAAACAACCATGTCCCGTGAGAACCTGCGCCGTGACTCCTCTCCAGCCACTCCTCAAAGAGGGGCACTACCGCCACTATGGTGGCGTGCCCAGCGCGGCTTGTGGTTATAATCACAGCTACATTATTAATTTAATATGCTTTCCTACAGACCTATTATATCTACTTTCTTACTTTTTCCGTAACTCACTAATGAGAATATATTTTTTCATACCAACTTGGTTCATGTTTTTGTAATATTATAATTTTTAACAAATTATCTACTGTACCTACCTAAACCGTACCGTCTCTGTGGTTTGTGACAATTCTAAATGTAGAAAATATAGGCATCACAATAAACACAATATCTAAGTACCTAATATATTCCCACCATACATGCAAAAATAACAACTGTTGTGTGTACACCTAAATACATAAGTATACAGAACTCGTCACGGGTTGAAAGAAAGGCTAATTCAGTGCCAGGTCGTACGAGTCACTGTCGTCGTGAAAAATGAATAAAATCGTATTTGGGCCATCCGCTGCGTCCTGAAGCCTCGCGAATATTCAAACTTTTACATGAATTCTTTTTCTGCCATACATAGCTTTGCCTTTATTTATTATACTTTATTTTTGTACGATTTTTTCAGCCGTTGCGTGATAGGCTGGTAGGTAAGTACTTTCTTTTTTAATAAAATATAATGGAAGACGCTTCAAGGCTGGCCTTGTAGAACAAACCACAAATATTTATTTGTTTTCAAAAAAACAATTATTCATGCTCTACCTAAACTTTGTTGTTATTAATATTAGGTAGGTACCTACCCAGAGATGCTAAGTTAATAACTTGGTATTAATTAATTTGACATTGAATGTAAACTATACGGTTGTCTAGCTTAGTTATCCAATAACAGCCTTTTATCAGAACAAGTGTTGTCTCAATTGAGCTCATTTGCCGATAACCTGTCCGGTCCGGTAGTGCTGGCTGGGGCCGAGCGGCGTCATGGCGTCATCGACCATTTCGTCCGCGACGAGCGCATGCATTTCATTACTACATCATCAGGAAACATTTTGCTGAGGTCGAAATGTTAAGGTCGGTTACAATCAAGCCTAAGATGGTAAACACGCTCATTTCGTGTGCCAAAGCCGACAACAACAAAGTCTCTCAGGAATCAATAGACCAATATGTTATGAGCTAGAACCTAATATTTTTTGTGACACACGAAGGGGCTGCTATCACGTTCCATTCTCAGATCGTCGATAATACGTGGTAATTGATTGACAAACAAATAAGTAACAATACTCGTCAACTGATTGACATGTGTATGCAAATACTTGTAGTGGTCACCATCGGAACGAGTAGCAATCATGTTGACGTCTGTAACATAAGGACTACAAAGATAACTATATGTCCTGACTAGGTACAGGTAGTCTGTAATCCTAGAATGTTTGTAACACTACCGTATCGGTAATCTACGAGTATAGAACTTACGTACGTATCTTTACCGTCACAGCTCTCGTGTAAACCTGTATAATTTAGCTACCTACTATGATTGTATAATATGCCCATTTAATGTACCTACACTACAAATAACACTATTACTTGCTTTACCAATACTTTCCGACACACGACTAAAGTGTCCCATCTTACAAAATACTTGAAATATTTTTTTACATCTGAAAAATAAACCTAAACGCACGCATGACACATAGCATAAATATGTATGTATGTATTTAGGTAAATATTACTTCAACAATATTCATTATTTACAAAAGAAGACTCTAAAATGTTTTGCACACCGTACAGCCTTGTATCACAATAGGAAGATTATTCCATTAGAACTCACTGTCAATTGAGTTAAGTGTGTGGAGATTGAGTTAACGTTCGTTTTATTGTAAACATTTTTCTGGAAAATTACCTAAATTGTTATGTTAAGAATTCGAGTAGGTATGGATCGAGTCATATGGGAAAACTGTTGTTTTTTAGAAAAAAGGTATATGTATAAAGGTATAGATAGGGTTTCTAGGCACTAAAATACTGCTGCAACCTGCTGAATAACCTGAACATTAATTTTACGTCCCAATAACTTAATCTTATGGTGCCACAATCAAAATGCCTGCTTTAGCTAGCCTAATAGATGTACCACGTATCTATCTATACCTCTAGACATATATTACCTTAAATACCTAAAATATGAAAATACTTACCTACTTGAATTTGTGCATGTTGACTTTATTAGTCATAATCCGTAGGACGAAGATGCCGCGTTTATGTACGCACTCAGCCTTTTTAATATCGCTGAAGGGTTTTCCCGCAAACTACCTTTCGTTTCAGGTATCTCCATAATAGCTACTAAGTATGTAGGTATTTCATATTGTATAATAGTGGCCTATCCTCAGTAATAGGATATCCGGGATGTAGGCGACGTGTGATGTAAGTAGGTATAGGGTCAATAAAAAATATTTTCCATATTTTCAAAATTGTTTTAGCCACCCTAGCTTGAAAAATGAGAAAACAACAAGGTTTGTGTACTTAGCTATATTATATCTGTCTGATGAACTGGTTTCCGCAATCAGTCCATGGGGAATCATTGTGTGAGTTAAGATGTATTCAGATATCATTCGAAATAAATTATAACGCAGAAGGTATCTACATAATAGCATTAAATAGAAAAGTATCGTAGATAGTACTTAAATAAATGTGTGATGATGATTTTATTAAAATAATGCTTCAGCAGGGTTATTGAAATATTCGGTTAGTCCTAATCATCATAAAATGTGCTTATCTTATCTGCGACATTTAACATCTAAAGAAAGAAAACATGTTTATTCGGCAACACAGATACCTACCTTCGTACAATGTAGGAACAAATATTTATGTATAAACTTAAAATTAAAACAGTAGGTATCATTGTGTGCTACCATCTCTATGATCTACACCTATGGCCTCTCTGCCAATCAATAAATTAATAAATAAAATAGGAGTTGACTCACCTGCTCACTGCTCTGATTTCAACAACAGTGCTCGTTCAGCGAGAATCTAAGTAGGCGACACTGGCTCGGAAAACTCTAAATTTAGTCGTTTGGAATTCCTAAATTCTAAGCTTAGTTTATTTATTTACGTTAGACATCTGTTAACAGTCGCGAATTTTCGATCAGCCGGGGCTGTCGTCGTATAACGCGGCGGTCGCTCGTCGCGGTGCACTGCGGTCGAATGTGACCGACACCGACTGTTTAGTTATCGCCGTAAGCCGTTTGATGAATGTCTCCGCTGGATTAGCTGCCAGGCGCAATACCCGCGAGTGTGGGCGCTTCCCGCCAAAACCGGTTGCCTTGGTTACCAGACGCCATCATGGCGACCAATACACGCATGCGCATTATCGCCACCAATGCCTGAGGTTTTTTGAGGTTATGGAAATTAACCCCAATAAAGACAGCAATAAACTATTATTAGATTTACAAAACCTGACCTACAGTAGGTAATAGGTAACTTGTTTTATCGACTATGTACACGTGCCAATTTTATTAAAGGTCTACAGTACTACTTATCTAATTTAGGTAACGTTGTATTTTAGGTCTCCCCTTAGGCCCCGCGGACAAACCCGGGTTGTAAAATTGAACCCCGACAACAACCCGGGTTGACAGCCGATTATTTTTTTTCACTTAAGTAAATAATTTTTTTTTTTTTTGGTTAAACTCACCGGTAACTTTCCGGGGCTCAGAGGCGAAATATAACTCATTTCTCACTATATCCATTCTCGTTACTCCACAGTCCACACATCCATCTCGGCTTCCCACCCCCACCCGCCGAAAAAAAATAAATAAAACATCCACACACATTCTCATCTCTTGAAATCTTTAACTTGAGGGGCATCCGTCGGTCGCAAGTTGTTCCAGAAGTTGTTCCAGTGACCTATCGCCATTTCATCCATCCTGAGTTGATCCTGTGCGTTACGTCTCGGTCTATATCGCCATCCCCCTGAACAAGCGACCCGAGGTACCGAAAGACGTCGGTGCAGATCGGTAGGTATAGGCGTTCCGGTGAGAGCTACAGGCATAGGACTGGAGACCGCCGAAATCGCAGAACAGGTATTCTGTTTTGGTTCTGGTCAATTTCGACCAACACTCTCCAGTCTTTGCCACCACGTCTCCAATCTGCTCTGGACCTCTATCTAAGCCGCTTTCGGCAACCAACACAATGTCATCAGCAAACAGCATACACCAGGCCTCTTCCTGGATGTACGACGTCCATTATCATTAGGAAGAGGTAAGGGCTGAGGGTCGACCCCTGAAACCAACTGCTACACTGATGCTGTCAGTGGTGCCCACTGCAGACCGGACTTGGGTACTGCATCGACTGTACATCGCTCGGATCAACTGCAAATACTTCCCAGGCACACTTTTCTTCCTAAGGGCCCACCACAAAATCTCTCGAGGCACGTATATTGTGTAGCAACTATATTTTTTTCTTTCGGCTTCGCACGGTTGTGTGCATGTAGCCAGTCTCTAGTTTAGAAAGTATTTTGTTTTGATACAGAATACAGTCACTTTGATTTTCATTAGAATGATGTGATGTTTATTACCTACTATTGATAGGCACGCGTTTGACCACTATCTCACCTAATGGTAAGCGATGATTTGGTCGAAGTTGGAGCACGCTTGCCTAGAAGTAACCTATTGACTCATGACATAAGACTCCCAGGTTGTATAATAGCTTTCAGGAAACACAGACTCTGGCAGGGAATTCCACTCCTTAGCCGTACGCACAATGAATGTCTTCCCAAAACGTTTTGTACGTTTCTGTAGTATTTGGCAGAAGGTTAAAGTAGGTATCGAGTCAGCTTTCTCGTCCAGCTTCGCCGAGGTAGTCAATATGTCCGTGATTACCGCCGGACCACCAACGCAGATCGCTTCCATATTTGGTTAATAATTAGTACTCAATTAGTTCTAATTAGTACTCGAACAACAGAATTGGTACCTTAGTAGTTTTCGAGAAAATCGACTTTGAAGGTGGTCCGGTAGTCACACTCCGTTCAGCAGGATCACCATGAGCGCCGAAAAAGGGGGCATGCTACAGCTATTCTAAGTATTCAAATAATTAGCACCCTTATATGTGATTCATTTCGTAAAAAAATCAGAACTGAAACATTTGTATTGTTACGTCGACCGTATTACACTGGAACGTTCGAGAATATGGTCGAAGTTTCTAGAAGTTTCCACTACGTTTGAGAACATTCCATTGTGGTACTGTGTAGAAGTTCATAGATGTTTTTAGAATATTCCGCGATAGGATAGTTCGACAATGTTCTGGAAACTTCTATGACTATAAATAGGCCGGACGGGCGGCGAGTGAGTCAGTCTGTTTTCGACTACGGATGCGAATACAAGCGATTACGAAGAGAATAGTGATTATTAGCGAAATAGTGTTTGTGTAAATAAGTTGTTGAGTTATTAAGGATAATTGGTTAATTAATAGGTGTAA
This sequence comes from Polia nebulosa, assembly GCA_951329385.1. Classification (NCBI taxonomy): domain Eukaryota; kingdom Metazoa; phylum Arthropoda; class Insecta; order Lepidoptera; family Noctuidae; genus Polia; species Polia nebulosa. The sequence continues at coordinate 14,907,984 of OX589593.1, read as the reverse complement.
AATAATTTATCCCATACCCAGCTCGTAACAAACTGGTGTCAGAAGTGAGGGATAATTATTTTACCAAAGGACGACACGGACGGTATTCGTACAAGGAGTCAACGGCAGCAAGACATGGATCAGAGGTAGTTTGGAGATTCCCCGGGCAGGCCTATCGGTTGGAAGAGAAGCTTCAACAAGATAAAGAGGAGCAGGCCCACCGCCAAGAAGAACAGGCCCGTCGTTTAGAAGTTTGCCGCCATTCGACGGAACATCTTCATGGTTAGCCTACAAAATTCAATTTGAGGCCGTTATGAAGGCGAATGGGTGGACCAAAGAGCTATGACCGCGCTCACCTTAGGCCTCCGAGACCAGGCCCTAACCATACTTGAGGCTCTTGGCAAGAATGTGACCTAAGAGCAGCTGCTGGAAGCGTTAGAGTCCAGATACGGTGACGCGCACTTAGAGCACGTATTTCGCGCTAAGTTAAGGGATCGCGTTCAACGTAGTGCCAAGAACCTACAGCAGTGGGCCTTGGAAGTTGAAAAGTTGGTTCAAAAAGCATACCAGTCCGCCCCCGTACTCATCAATGGCTATCTGGTACAGGCGTTCGTCGACGGAATACGTGACTTGGAAGTTAGAGCCGCTGTAAGACTTGGGCATCATGAGACACTGAAGGACGCCTTGGCCCATGCCTTGGAAGTAGAGGCAGTGAGGCAAGACCATCGAACACACCGTATCAGGGAGGTTGTGGCACCACCTGTACGCGATCGTCCGCAAGGGGGGCCCTAGATGTTACACTTGTGGAGAAAGGGGTCATCTTTGGTCAAGCTGTCCAAAGCGAGGCACACTGAGAGAAGATCAATCCCAGCAAGGAAGGGCGACTGATGTGACTGCCCAGCAACAGCAGGGAAACGAGTAAACGATTTTGATCTCACAGGCCCATGACGGAAACAGCCTGATCATCAAAGGCGAAGTCAACGGAAAACCTTGCAACGCACACAGAACCTCGCAGCGTCAGCGCTGGATACTGGAGCTTCTCACACGGTCGTCAATTCTTACCTAGCAAGTCGGTTCCTTGGGGACTTCTTCGTTAACCACGACCGCATACAATTATTGACAGCTACCGGTCAGCACATAATCGTCCGCGGCAAGAGGGAGGTGAAGTTAAATTAGGTAACAAAATCTATCGGCATAATATCATCGTGGCCGACATAGTGGACGATTGTATCCTGGGATTAGACTTCATGCGGAAACATCGTTGTGAGATCGACGTTGATCAAGGAGTATTGAAGTGTGGTACAGAGGAAATCTTCATGGAAGGTGTACCATCAGGAAAAGTGTTCCGCTTGAAATTTGACGTGTCAACACTTTTGGAAAACTGCGATTTAACGGAAGTAGAAATGGATAAGGTTAAGAAGATGTTACTTCAGTACGCCGACTCTTTCTCTACAAATGATGCTGACATAGGAAGAACGGGGACTGGTTCAGCATAAAATTAATACTGGCATCGAGTTACCAATCCGTCAACAACCAAGAAGATTGCCGGTTGCACGTGAAAAGGAGATGGAAATGATGATTGAGGGTATGGTGAAGGATGGTGTTATAGAGCCTTCATCGAGTCCATGGTGTTCTCCTGTGGTCCTGGTGAAGAAAAAGGACGGCAACATACGCTTTTTAGTGGACAATCGACGATTAAACGACGTCACGAAAAAGGACAGTTACCCACACTGCCTAGGATTGACGACACATTGGATACACTGACTAGAATGAGGTGGTTTACCACGCTAGACCTGAAAAGCGGCTACTGGCAAGTGGAAATAGACCCTAAAGATAAGGAAGAAACTGCATTTTCAACAGGAAGGGGCTATGGCAGTTTAAAGGTATGCCATTCGGATTGTGCAATGCTCCTGCGACGTTTGAAAGGCTAATGGAGCAAGTACTTGCCGTATTGATCAGAGACGCATGTCTTGTCTATTTAGACGACATTATCGTGGGCTGTACATTTGAAGATCACCTTCAAAATCTCAATCGAGTGCTATCAAAAATCTGGACGGCAAATCTTAAGTTTGCAAGTCAACAATTCATGGCTCAAAGCTCACGAATTTATAATAAAATAAATAAAAGTATTCACATCTATAGACTCACAACCCATGAAATTAAAAGTAAATTAAAAAATGGCTTTTACCTCTAACTTACGACGAGACAGAAAATATATTAACAATACATTCATAAGCTTAATCTCCTTTGAATTAATGCTAAGCACTCATCCTTACTCACACATTTACACTCCTCACACACACCTTACTCATAGTTCACCTTTCAGACACCCAATTACAAACACTCACTTCACTTGCTGTTGACTTCACTAATATGTAATGTGTATAATTATGTAACTGAAAGTCACGGTTGTATTTTATCATATAAAATGGAAGCCGAAAAATGTCCGACTCCTAAGTTACAGATCTACGTACTTAGTTTAGGGGCCGGATATCTGCCAATAATGTTCGACTCGATTGTACAACCTATTGTCTGCATGTGTAATGTACCTACTTGTTTCCTTTTTTGTACAAATAAACATATTATTTCGTTTATTTATCTTTTTAACATATTAAATACATTTTTAAATATTTCTTAAAAAAGAATATATAAAAAACATTTAAAAATATAAAAAATAGTAGCCCACCGGTATCGGGAACAGGGTCCAAGCTACCGGCGGTCAGGGCTCCAGAGAGAGGAACCGCCTAACAATGCGAGCTGTGGGCGATACAATAAAGACCGACCTCGATTTTAGGTTCAAAAGATTTATTTTTTGAAAATTACAGTGGTAAAAAGTAAAAAACACAGGTAAATTGTGATCGCGACAAAAATATTATGTCGGTTCGTTCCTTTCGTCGTGCAAAGCGAAGTTAAGTTAGTCGCGTTCCGCCGCCGTAAAGCCCGCAGCGAGCGATGTTCTTAGGGTGCGTTCGTAATGACGTCACATTTTAAAGAAGAGCTGCGTTCAGGCGTAGACACGAGCCGTGTCCAGAAGTACTGCTTTCTGAATCAAGCCCTTGATCCAGCCGCCTAACGAGAGCCTCCTAAGGTTTTTTTTTTTTTTTGGGGGGTGGGAAATCATCCTATGACTTCTTCCGCTCTAGGGTGGAGCGGAAGGGTGTGTCAGACTCTTACTGACTAAAACCCACCCCTGTTCCTCCCTGCCTCGAGTGCCCGGGGGCGAGGTAACTCTTTCGAATTTATCCTCCACCCCCGGGCAGAGCCTCCTGAGGTGTTGATCGAGGCTCGTGGCTATTAAGCCATTGGCTGACACGACTATCGGTACAATGATCGCTGAGTCCACATCCCACATGTCGACAACCTCGCGAGCCAAGTCAATATACTTGATTTGTTTATCTTTCTCGGCTTTCACGAGGTTCTCGTCATGTGGGACGGTAATGTCAACAATCATTGCACGCCTCTCGATTCGGTCCACCACCACTATATCAGGCTTATTGGCTACAATAGTCCTGTCAGTGATGATGGACCGATCCCAGTACAATGAGATATGACCATTATCGAGAACTGGGTCGGGCGCATATCTGTAGTACGGCACTTCCGATTCCACAAGAGAGTACTTCAGAGCAAGTTGCTGATGGATAATCCTGGCTACAAGGTTGTGCCTATGCAAGTATTCACCGTTAGCTAGACGAGAACAACCAGAGATTATGTGGCGGATTGATTCTCCCGGACGATGACATGCCCGACATATGTCAACCGTGCCGTCCTTCACAATAAATCTCCGGTAGTTTTTCGTCATGATAACTTCGTCCATAATTGCACAGACAAAACCTTCGGTTTCCCCAAAGAGGTCACCGACACGCAGCCAGGCTACGGACGCTAGTTGGTCTACATCGGGCCCTTGTAGGGCCCGGAAAAAGCGTCCGTGAAGTTCCTTACTCTGCCATACTTCTCTGCGATCGTTAGTGTCAAGCACTAGAGGTTTGCGCCAGTTCTCGTTAGCCAAGGAGAGTGGAGTAAGGCCCTTGTCCACCGCCACTACATCTCGATGCATACCCACGTCAGCAGCTAGAAAATATTCCCTTAGACTGCATACTCTCGGTTGTGGAGGGTTTTAGCATTTAAAAAGCCTCGGCCTCCACACTTCCGCGGGATATACAGTCTCATCACTGAAGAACGTGAGTGATGCATTCGAAATGCAGTCAGCAGTGTACGGACACGCCTATCCAGGGCGTCAAGTTCTGTTTGAGTCCATTTGAGTACGCCGAAAGAGTACATCAATACCGGCATGACCCAACCGTTGAAGGCGCGCACCTTGTTTCCGCCCGATAGAAGACTATTAAATACCTTCTTCAGGCGGCCAAAGAAGCGCTCCTTCAACGATTGCTTCATGTCAGTAACATTGATACCTAACGCTTCCGACATACCCAAATACTTATAGGTTTCGGTTGGAGAGAGGGATCTCAGGTTTATGGAATCCGAGAGTTGAGTTCCCACGGATTCCACAATCTCCCCTCGCTTTACATGCATGACTGCACATTTGTCCACACCAAACTCCATCCTGATGGCACTACTGAAGGTTTCAGTTACCTTCAGTAGCTCCATCAGTTGCAGATTGTTGGGGGCAAAAAGTTTCAAGTCATCCATGTAAAGCAGGTGAGATATAACCTGACCACCTCTCTTCAACCGGTAACCTAGTCCTGAATTCTCCAGCAGTGTGCTTAGAGGATTCAAGGCTAGGCAAAACCAAAGCGGACTCAAACTATCACCCTGGAATATACCCCGCTCGATCCTTATCGGTTCGCTATTCCTCTGGATTTGTCGACATCCTGGATAGCGAAGGACCGTCCTCCATTGCCCCATACATACGCTGACATCAGTCCCTGAAAACGCCCGTCTCACAAAGCGCATCACTCTTGGGCGAGTGTTGCCCTCCCTGAAGCAGATTAGTTTGCCTATGAGTGCTCTGGCCCCACCAATACGACGCTCGATCCTGCACTGCCAAGCCGGCACGGCTGGCTTCGGTCGTGTAGCTCTGTCATTAGGAAATTTGACGTGAGCTACACGACATGCCGCTACAGCCGCGCAGTACAGTATCGAGTGCGTATCGGTGAGGTCTTCGCAGTCATCAAAGTAATCTGACAACTGCGAATCCAGAGCAGCCACCAGCGCCCTATTCTTATTATGCATGGGCAAACGAGGTAAGCGTGGCCTAAGATCGAGCGGCATGCTGCGATATTCCCGAATAGCACACTCCAAAGCACTCCTCAATTCATCATTGCAGTGGGTACTTACGTTTGTAACCATGTCATTACACTCCTCGTCAGCGTGGTTGGGAGCATGGTTGGACGGTGGTACCACAACTGGTACCACAGTCTGCGACGGAGGGGCAATAACATGGCTACCCATTTCAGTTCGGAGGCGATCAAGTAGGCATCCAACATATGATTACGCAGGATGACCCGTACCTGATCCGACAGTCGTTGGGCCGAAACGTTGACGGCTGGCTCAAGCACCTGGAACAAAGAGAGCATCCGAACACGGTACGCGGTCAGGTTGTTACCTCCCTCTGTAGCCCCATAGTATGAGCGCATGACGTTTTCATTGATGGATTGCGTCCATCGCATGCGCTGCACACTTCCGCCGGGAGCTGGGACCCTATCAGAGGCCGGTGGGCCTCGAGGTCCTAAGCTGGCCGGAAAAAAATTCTCTGCATATTTTATCAATTACATCAACAAACTATCATATTTTAAACGTCCAAAAATGCATAAAATACCAGACAAAAACTGCAATAATACCTACAATATATAAATAATCAAAAAACAATAGTGAAAATGACAAGATAAAGTTAACAATGACAATGTTGTTATTATTATGTCGTTTATTAATTTTCTATACATATATAAATTATAATTTTAAATATTTCTTACAAATCATATAAAAAAGAAAAAAAAAACATTTAAAATTATAAAAAATAGTAGTCCGCCGGTGTCGGGAGCAGGGTCCAAGCTACCGGTGGTTAGGGCTCCAGAGACAGGAACCTCCTCACAATGCGAGCCGTATCGAGGAGTACTGCCTTCTGTATCAGGCCCTTGATCCAACCGTGCAACGACAGCTTCGACAGGTGGTCGTCGAGGCTTTTGGCTATCAGGCCGTTGGCGGTAACGACTATCGGCACAATGACAGCCGAGTCCACATTCCACATATCGACAACCTCGTGTGCTAAATCAAGATATTTCATTTGTTTCTCTTTCTCAGCTTTCACGAGGTTCTCGTCATGTGGGATAGTGACATCGATTATCATTGTGCGGCGCGCTAATCGGTCTATCACCACTATATCAGGCTTATTTGCTACAATAGTCCTGTCAGTGATGATAGACCGATCCCAGTACAACGTGACATGGTCATTTTCGAGAACTGGGTCGGGCACATATTTGTAATACGGCACCTCAGAATCCACAAGTTTGTATTTCAAAGCAAGTTGCTGGTGAATAATCCTGGCCACTTGGTTATGCCTGTGCAAATACTCGCTGTTAGCAAGACGAGAACAACCAGAGATAATAATTATGTCTGATGGACTCACCCGGACGATGGCATGCCCGACACACGTCAACCGTCCCATCCTTCATAATATGTCTCCGGTAGTTATTCGTCAAGATAACTTCGTCCATAATCGCACAGACAAAACCTTCAGTTTCCCCGAAGAGGTCGCTGAAACGTAGCCAGGCCACGGACGCCAAGAAATCTACATCAGGCCCATGAAGAGCCCGATAAAAGCGCCCGTGAAGCTCTTTGCTTTTCCATATCTCCTTGCGGTCATCAGCAGTGAGTACCACAGGTTTGCGCCAGTTCTCTTTTGCCATGGACAACGGGGTGAGTCCCTTGTCCACTGAGACCACATCTCGGTGCATACCCACGTCGGTTTCTAGAAAATATTCTCTTAGACTGCACACCTCGCGGTTGTGGAGAGTCTTAGCGTTTAAAAAGCCTCGACCTCCACACTTCCGCGGGATGTACAGTCTCATCACCGATGAACGTGGGTGATGCATCCGGTTTGCGGTCAGCAGCGTACGGACCCTCCTATCCAGGGTGTCGAGTTCGGTCTGAGTCCATTTGAGTATGCCGAAAGAGTACATCAAAACCGGCATGACCCAACCGTTGAAGGCGCGCACCTTATTCCCGCCCGATAAAAGGCTGTTTAAAACCTTTTTCAGGCGGCCAAAGAAGCGCTCCTTCAGCGATTGTTTCATGTCAGTAACATTAATGCCTAACGCTTCCGACATACCCAAATATTTGTATGTTTCGGTCGAGGAGAGGGATCTAAGGTGTATGAAATCCGAGAGTTGGATCCCTTCGGATTCCATAATCTCCCCTCGCTTTACATGCATGACTGCACATTTGTCCACACCAAATTCCATCCTGATCGCGCTACTGAAAGTTTCAGTTACCTTCAGTAACTCCATCAGTCGCAAATTGTTGGGGGCAAAGAGTTTCAGGTCATCCATGTAAAGAAGGTGAGATATGGCTTGACCACCTCTTCTCAACCGATAGCCCAGCCCCGAGTCCTCCAGCAATGTGCTTAGAGGATTCAGGGCCAAGCAGAACCAAAGAGGACTCAAACTGTCACCCTGAAATATTCCACGTTTAATCCATATAGGTTCATCACTCCCCTGGATTGGTCGACATCCTGGATAGCGAAGGACTGTCTTCCATTGCCCCATACATGACCCAAGGAAGGTGCGCAGAGTTGCATCTATTTTGTACAACTCCAACACCCTCATGAGCCATGTATGTGGAACAGAGTCGTAGGCCTTCTTATAATCTATCCAGCATGTCGACAAATCCTTGTGGGATCGACGAACCTGCTGGCTTATGGCCATGTCTATGAGGAGTAGCTCCTTAGTACCACGGGACCTGTTCCTACATCCATTCTGAGAGGCAGACATAATTGAATTAATGTCAATGTGCAGATTAATTTTCGCTCTCAGGATGGATGTAAGAAGTTTATAGACCGTCGACAAACACGTTATCGGTCTATAATTCTTAGGTTCCGCGGGACTACCAGTTTTATGGAGCAGGTGGGTAACACCAGTTGTTAGGAACTCAGGCAGCGACCCAGACTCTAAGGATGACTGGAACTGAGATGCTAGAAGCGCGTGTGAGCTGCTATACCACTTTAGCCAGAAGTTATGCAGCCCGTCCGGTCCTGGAGACTTCCAATTCGGTAACGGACGGACTGCTCTGGCTACATCTAATGGGCTGATGTCTATTTTCTCCATTTCTGGTATAGCTTCGCACACACGCTCGAGATCACGCATCCAGCCACCCTCAGTGTGACAGACGGGCACCGACCAAATGCTGCGCCCGAATGTACTCGTGGCAACATCACCCGGGCGGCACCCGTCCGTCACATTTTGTTCAGGTCGCTCCCAAGCTCTATATACCCACCTCTCATCGCTCTGGAACATGCGATTCTGCGAGTACCGGTCAACTCGCCGCTTATACCGCCGAATACGGTTTGCCCATGCACAAACTTTCTGCTTCAGGAAGTCGATGCGCTCTGTGACTCGGGACATGTATTCTCGAGGGTTGATTTCAGTCCCCGAGAACGCCCGCCTCACAAAGCGCATCACACGTGGACGTGTATTGCCCTCCCTGAAGCAGATTAATTTGCCGATGAGTACCCTGGCCCCATCGATACGCCTCTCGATCCTGCATTGCCAGGCTGGTACAGCAGGCTTTGGCCGAATATCTCCGTCGCTAATCGGAAACTTCACGTTGGCCAAACGACATGCCGCAACAGCCCCGCAATACAAGATTGAGTGCGTATCAACGAGGTTCTCGCTGCTTTCAAAGATGTTTTTAAGCAGCGAGTCCAAAGCACACACCAACGCCCTATTTTTTTTGTGCATGGGTAAACGTGGTAAACGGGGTCTAAGTTCGGTCGGAGTGAACCTATACTCGCGAAGGGCATCCTCCAGTGCGCTCCTCAGTCGATCGTTGCACTGGCTACTTACCGTAACAACCCTATCATCTGCCTCATCATTTATATGATTGGGACGCGGTGGAATTGCGCCACTAGCGGGTGCTTGTACCGCTGTCTGTGTCGGGGTTGAGATGATAAGGTTGCTCAGTACCTCTGAGCGCAGCCTATCAAGTACAGCATCGTCCAACCTGCGGTTACGTTGGATGACCCGCACCTGATCCGACAATCGTTGCGCCTTGACGTCGACGGTTGGTTCTAGTTCCTGGAACAGAGACAGCATCCTGACACGGTACGCAGTGAGGTTAGTTCCCCCCTCTGTAGACCCATAATATGCGCGCATGACGTTCTCGTTCATGGACTGAGTCCATTTCATGCGCTGCACACAACCACCGGCAGCGGGGACCCGGCTCGGGGTCGGTTGGCCCCTAAGTCCCAGGCTGTTCGGTGGCCGGCCTCTCCCCTGCCGACGTACAGGTGTTGGCGACGTCGGCGGGGAGAAATACTCGTCGCTCGAGCTCGACGCGGCTGCAGCCGCCGGTGACACTGGTGATCCGAGGACCGGCGGCGGCGAGGCGGAGCTGAGCAGCGAGTCCGGGGGTGGAAGGCGTGCGCTACGGGCAGCTGCTCCGGTCAACATTTATTATTATTATTATTAAGTTAAGTCCTAAAAAGTGCTCATTTTTCAGACAACAAGTGAACTTTTTAGGCACATAGTTTCGGAGGTAGGTGTTCAGACAGATCCAGAAAAAATCGTCGCCGAAAATCGTGACCAGTTCCGAAAGACAAGACGCAGGTCAGAGCATTTCTGGGTTTGTGCTCTTACTATCGACGGTTTGTCAAGAATTTTGCCGACATTGCAAAACCTCTACACAAACTCACTGAGGAGAAGCAACAATTCTGTTGGGACGAGAATTGTGACATCGCATTTCAGGAATTAAAGAAACGTCTGTGAAATACACCTATTCTGGGTTATCCTGACACTGAAAATGACTTCATAGTTGACACAGACGCAAGTAATACTGGAATCGGAGGCGTGTTGTCTCAACGGAAAGAAAACCAGGAAGTTGTTATAGCTTACTACAGAAAATCTTTATCCAAACCAGAAAGAAATTACTGTGTCACGAGACGGGAGCTACTCGCAGTAGTTAGGACATTGCAACACTTCAGTAAATATTTGCTGAGACGGAAATTCCAATTGCGAACTGACCATGCTGCATTAAAGTGGCAATTGCAGTTCAAGAATCCAGAGGGGCAAGTGGCAAGATGGATTGAACTACTACAAGAGTTTGACGTCGTAACTGAACATCGTAGTGGAAAAACTCACGGTAACGCAGATGCACTGTCTAGAAGACCTTACCCTGAAGACTGTAAGCACTGTACCAAGCAAGAGACTAAGGAAGTAGTTCCCGTGAGAATGCTAAGAATGGATCTCAGCAATGAATGGAAGGAAACCCTACAGCTTGCTCAGCAAAATGACACGGACCTCAAACCGATCTTTGAGTGGATTAAAGCTGGTGCTCCGAAGCCCAAGTGGAGTGATGTTGCGGCGTTGAGTTCCATCACGAAGAGTTATTGGGCACAATGGAACAGCTTGGTTATCCAGGATGAAGTCTTGTGCTCTAAGTGGGAAAACGGTCGAAGAGACAACTGTCATCTACAAATTGTTGTCCCCAAAGCCAGAGTACCAGATGTTTTACGGCTCTACCATGATAGATGTTCAGGAAAACATATGGGGGTAAAAAGAACTCTACTGAAGATACGAGAGCGATTTTACTGGATTCACTGTCGAGAGGATGTTGAGGACTGGTGTCGCAAATGTACCAGTTGTGCGGCTGTGAAAGGTCCCCAGACAGGCAGCAGAGGTGCTTTAAAAGTATACAACGTGGGAGCCCCCTGGCAACGGATAGCACTAGACGTTGCAGGACCATTTTCGGAAAGTGAAAACGGAAAAAAGTACTTCATGGTTGTCATGGATTACTTTAGCTTGCTACTATTATAGTTATCTGTGGATTACTTCACAAAGTGGCCAGAAGTCTTCGCCATTCCTAACCGAGTAGCTACAACAGTCGCAGATTAATTGGTTCTGGAAGTCTTCTGTCGTTTTGGAGTACCCTTGGAAATTCACAGTGACCAAGGAAGGAATTTTAAATCGCAAGTATTCCAGGAGACTTGTCGAATGATGGGTACTCACAAGATCAGAACCACTTCTTATCATCCACAATCTGATGGAATGGTAGAACGCTTTAACCAAACATTGGAGAGATATCTGGCAAAAGTTGTGGAAAGCAGGCAAAGGGATTGGGACAAGCACATACAGCCATTTCTTCTGTCCCACCGTAGTGCAGTTCACGAAAGTACGACTGTGACACCAGCCTTCGCGAACTTTGGAAGAGAATTACGGTTGCCTGCCGATTTAATCACCTGTAGCGACATCTATGACGCCGCACACGAACTAAAAATAGCAAGAATTCTACATCGCGCAAACAGAGTTCTCCGCGCGATTTGAACATATACAACAGTCCGAAATCAACCATTGGGCAGTTGCCCGGACCAGACACAACACCCGTCTGGTCGGAGGATCCTCCCTTTTCAACGGAGGTTTGCGGGACTCACCAGTTTGGAGGTACGTGGAACAGGGTGTAAAGTTGGATGGAGTCAATAAACATAGAAGATAAGTACATAAACATTTTGAAAAACTTATATGTGGAAAGCACAAGTAGAATAAAACTGGACAGAATGGGCACAAAAATTAATATAAACAGAGGCGTGAGACAGGGCGACCCGCTCTCACCAAAGCTATTCATAGCTGTACTGCAACACCTAATGGAAAACTTACAATGGTCAACGAAGAGATTAAACATAAACGGAGAATACCTAAGCCATCTCCGTTTTGCCGACGACATAATTCTGCTCTCTGAGAGCTCCGCACAACTGAACAACATGATTAGCGATCTTCATGGAGCTAGCATCAAGGTCGGCCTAGAAATGAATCTTGACAAAACGAAAATAATGACTAATCACCACATAGCGACCATCTTTGTAAACAACACCCCTCTAGAGTTTGTAGAAAGCTACGTTTACTTGGGCAAACAGATTTCTTTTAGAAAATCTAGAAACATGGAGGAAATAGATCGTAGAATATCAATAACCTGGAAGAAATACTGGGCACACAAAGAAATATTCAAATCAAAACTCACACCGTCAATAAAGAAAATAGTTATGGATTCAGTGATTCTACCATGTCTTACCTACGGCTCTCAAACTTGGACTTTCGGCCTAAAAACCATGAACAAAATACAAACAACACAAAGAAGAATGGAAAGAAGCTTATTAGGTATAAAATTAAGAGACAAGATTGAAAATAAGCACATTCGCAACAAAACCAAACTAACCGATGCTTTAACATTCTCATTGAAAATGAAATGGAGATGGGCGGGACACGTAGCCCGCTACAACGACGACAGGTGGACCATTAGAATTGTGAAATGGCAAGGCCCTACGGGTACGGGTACGGTTAGAGGCCGCCCATGCGCTAGATGGACAGATGAACTGGTAAAAGTAGCAGGAGAAAATTGGTTATCCATGGCTAGACACAAAGAAGGATGGAAGTCCTTGGAGGAGGCTTTTACCCGAAGGGGGTCCATATAAGCCACGTCAAATAAAAACAAACATAATTAATTAATCTAATCATGCATATTGCAATTGTAATTATTTATTAAGAATTTTATTTATTTATCCTTTTTATAAATCAGCATGTATTGTAATGTAAGTAGGCTAATGGAATTCAATAAAGCTTTATTATTATTCCGTTTATTCATTTTTTAAACATATTAATTACATTTTTAAATATTTAAATATAAAGGATAAAAAAAAAAAACATTTAAAAATATAAAAAATAGTATCCCACCGGTATCGGGAATAGGGTCCAAGCTACCGGCGGTCAGGGCTCCAGAGAGAGGAACCGCCTGACAATGCGAGCCGTGTCCAGAAGTACTGCTTTCTGAATCAAGCCCTTGATCCAGCCGCCTAACGAGAGCCTCCTGAGGTGTTGGTCGAGGCTCGTGGCTATTAAGCCATTGGCTGACACGACTATCGGTACAATGATCGCTGAGTCCACATCCCACATGTCGACAACCTCGCGAGCCAAGTCAATATACTTGATTTGTTTATCTTTCTCGGCTTTCACGAGGTTCTCGTCATGTGGGACGGTAATATCAACAATCATTGCACGCCTCTCGATTCGGTCCACCACCACTATATCAGGCTTATTGGCTACAATAGTCCTGTCAGTGATGATGGACCGATCCCAGTACAATGAGATATGACCATTATCGAGAACTGGGTCGGGCGCATATCTGTAGTACGGCACTTCCGATTCCACAAGAAAGTACTTCAGAGCAAGTTGCTGATGGATAATCCTGGCTACAAGGTTGTGCCTGTGCAAGTACTCACCGTTAGCTAGACGAGAACAACCAGAGATTATGTGGCGGATTGATTCTCCCGGACGATGACATGCCCGACATATGTCAACCGTGCCGTCCTTCACAATAAATCTCCGGTAGTTATTCGTCATGATAACTTCGTCCATAATTGCACAGACAAAACCTTCGGTTTCCCCAAAGAGGTCACCGACACGCAACCAGGTTACGGACGCTAGTTGGTCTACATCGGACCCATGTAGGGCCCGGAAAAAGCGTCCGTGAAGTTCCTTACTCTGCCATACTTCCCTGCGACCGTTAGTGTCAAGCACTAGAGGTTTGCGCCAGTTCTCGTTAGCCAAGGAGAGTGGGGTAAGGCCCTTGTCCACCGCCACTACATCTCGATGCATACCCACGTCAGCAGCTAGGAAATATTCCCTCAGACTGCATACCTCGCGGTTGTGTAGGGTCTTAGCATTTAAAAAGCCTCGGCCTCCACACTTCCGCGGAATATACAGTCTCATCACTGACGAACGTGGGTGATGCATTCGGTATGCAGTTAGTAGTGTACGGACCCGCCTATCCAGGGTGTCAAGTTCTGTTTGAGTCCATTTGAGTACGCCGAAAGAGTACATCAATACTGGCATGACCCAACCGTTGAAGGCGCGCACCTTGTTTCCGCCCGATAGAAGGCTATTAAATACCTTCTTCAGGCGGCCAAAAAAGCGCTCCCTCAACGATTGCTTCATGTCAGCAACATTAATACCTAACGCTTCCGACATACCCAAATATTTATAGGTTTCGGTTGGAGAGAGGGATCTCAGGTTTATGGAATCCGAGAGTTGTGTTCCCACGGATTCCACAATCTCCCCTCGCTTTACATGCATGACTGCACATTTGTCCACACCAAACTCCATCCTGATGGCACTACTGAAGGTTTCAGTTACCTTCAGTAGCTCCATCAGTTGCAGATTGTTGGGGGCAAAAAGTTTCAGGTCATCCATGTAAAGGAGGTGAGATATTACCTGACCACCTCTCTTCAACCGATAGCCTAGCCCTGAAGCCTCCAGCAGTGTGCTTAGAGGGTTCAAGGCTAGGCAAAACCAAAGCGGACTCAAACTGTCACCCTGGAATATACCCCGCTCGATCCTTACCGGTTCGCTATTCCTCTGGATATTTCGACATCCTGGATAGCGAAGGACCGTCCTCCATTGCCTCATACACGACATCAAGAAGGTGCGTAGCATTGCATCAACTTTATACAATTCTAGCACCCTCATGAGCCATGTATGAGGAACTGAGTCATAGGCCTTCTTATAGTCTATCCAACATGTCGACAGATCCTTTCGGGAACGCCGAACCTGCTGGCTAATGGTCATATCTATGAGGAGAAGCTCCTTAGTACCACGGGACCCATTCCTACATCCATTTTGAGAGGCAGACATGATACAGTTACTATCAATATGTGTGTTAATCTTAGCTCTCAAAATGGATGTCAGAACCTTATAGACCGTCGGTAAGCACGTGATCGGTCTATAATTTTTAGGTTCCGCAGTACTACCTGTTTTATGGAGCAGGTGGGTTATTCCAGTTGTAAGGAACTCGGGTAGCGAACCAGACTCCAAGGCTGCCTGGTATTGAGATGCCAAGCGAGCGTGCGACCTTTGTCGCCACTTTATCCAAAAATTGTGCAGCCCGTCCGGCCCTGGAGATTTCCAATTAGGCAACGGACGGACTGCACGGGCTACATCTTGGGGGCTGATAGTGATTGCCCCCATTTCTGTTATTGGATCGCACGCTCGCTCGATCTCCCGAGTCCAGTCGCCTTCGGTGTGACTGACAGGCACCGACCAGATGTTGCGCCAGAATGAACTCATGGCGTCATCATCCGGCAGACACGTGTCAGTCACACCTTGTTCCGGTCGCTCCCAAGTCCTATATACCCACCTTTCATTACTCCGGAATGTGCGATTCTGGGTGTATCGCTCCACCCGCCGCTTATACCTACGGATGCGGTTTGCCCATGCATACACCTTCTGCTTCAGGAAGTCGATGCGCTCTGTGACACGGGACATATAGTCTCGGGAGCTGACTTCAGTCCCCGAAAAAGCCCGTCTCACAAAGCGCATCACTCTTGGGCGAGTGTTGCCCTCCCTGAAGCAGATTAGTTTGCCGATGAGTGCTCTGGCCCCACCAATACGACACTCGATCCTGCGCTGCCAAGCCGGCACGGCTGGTTTTGGTCGTGTAGCTCTGTCATTAGGGAATTTGACGTGGGCTACACGACATGCCGCTACAGCCGCGCAGTACATTATCGAGTGTGTGTCGGTGAGGTCTTCGCAGTTATCAAAATAATTTAATAACTGCGAATCCAGAGCAGCCACCAGCGCCTTATTCCTATTATGCATGGGCAAACGAGGCAAGCGTGGCCTAAGTTCGGGTGGCATGTTGCGATATTCCCGAATAGCACACTCCAAAGCACTCCTCAATTCGTCATTGCAATGGGTACTTACGTTTGTAACCATGTCACAACACTCCTCGTCAGCATGGCTAGGAGCATGGTTAGACGGTGGTACCAACACTGGTACCACAGTCTGCGACGGAGGGGCAATGACATGGCTACCCATTTCAGTTCGGAGGCGATCAAGTACAGTATCATCCAACATATGATTACGCTGGATGACCCGCACCTGATCCGACAGTCGTTGGGCCGAAACGTTGACGGCTGGCTCAAGCACCTGAAACAAAGAGAGCATCCGAACACGGTAAACGGTCAGGTTGTTACCTCCCTCTGTAGCCCCATAGTATGAGCGCATGACATTCTCGTTGATGGCTTGTGTCCATCGCATGCGCTTCACACTTCCGCCGGGAGCTGGGACCCTATCAGAGGCCGGTGGGCCTCGAGGTCCGAAGCTGCTCGGCGGCCGGCGTCCTCCCCGTCGACGCGCTGGTGGTGGTGTCGTCGGCGGCGAGAAGAACTCGTCGCTGGAGCTCGACGCAACTGCCGCGGCCGGTGTCACAGCGCTCACGGAGAGGCTGGATTCCGGCGGCAGCGAGGCGGAGCTGAGCGACGAGGCCGGAGGTGGTGGGCGTGCTTTTTGTGCTGCGGCTCTCGTCAACATTTTTCTTTTCTCACTGGTCTATTCGTCGTCATTATTAACTTTTACTTCTCATTTTCACTATTGTTTTTTCTTATTTATATGTTGTAGGTACTATAGTAGTTTTTGTACGGTCTTGCATGCATTTTTGGATGTTTAAAATATGATAATTTGTTGATGAAATTAATAAAATTTGCAGAGAAAATTTTTTCTGTCAGTGCAGTTGACAGTCGAGCCTTAAAGCCTTTCTTAAGCCTTATTATTATTATTATTATTATAATGTCACTTGGGTAACATTTATGTATCTTAACGTTCGTTCGGAAACATGCTAACTTTATTTTTTTCGTTTTGTTTGGCCTATTGGCTTTTTATCGTTGTTAAAAGTAACGAAACGTAATGTAACCGGCGAGTGCATCGAGATTTGAGTACGGTACTTTAATTAGTTTTAGTTTATTTTTGAGTAGATTAGTTATCTTATAAAGTCATAATTTATTTATCTATAATAATTATATTTTATATTATATGTCAGATGAAATTATTGATGACAGCTTCATTACATGCTCATCCTCTTCTGCGTCGATCGAGGATCGGAGTTTTGCCAGCGCTTTTAGCGATGACAGATCTCTGAATCTTCGAGACCACCTTTCTTCTACTTTTTCAAACTGTCGCAAATTCTTCAATGCTGTGCACATAAATGCTCAAAGCGTTCCTGCTCACTACTCTGATCTGCTAACGTCTTTCGATTCAGCAGTGTGATTCTGTAAGAGCACATTCGAAACTTCGAGTCTGAATCCGCTGTGAGTTTCTTGATTGGCATTCTAAAAACTCGGTTGATAACTCGACTCTACACTAGCGCTGCCCTTGCGAGTGTGTCAGCGAGTTGAACTAAATTCACAGGGAGATTTTGACAGATCAAGTATGGGATGACGTAAGAAGTGGTATTCAGTAAGGTAATTCCGCCGTCACTTCGACGCTCCCTTCGATCTCGATCCCGATTCAAAGTGTCAATTTATAAGTATCTATTTTACGAGTGAAAATATAAGAAATCCTGTAAAAATAGTGTTAAAATAATATTTATATGTCACAGTGTTAATATTTAGTACAATAACTATTTAATTTTGTAAAGTGAATACGAATGGCAAGAATGTTTTTGTTTAAATATTTATTAGAAGAGGCTCATACTTTGGATAAACTAGAAAAGCGTCGCCAATCTATCCAAATTCGAAGTTTATCTTTATTAACCCGAGATGACGACTATGTGAGCGTGTATAGATTGTCAAAGGAACTAATTAACCAACTAGAGTATGAGTTACTGCCTCTGATAAAGCCCACAAAACGTCGAGGCAAAGGACTTTCAACTCGTATAAAAGTAAGTGCCTTTTGTTAGTATTTACACAGTTTATAGCTGATAGATTTGTAACCAAGCACACCAACATAATTTATCGCATAACTCATGAAAACAGTTCATAATAAGGAGTATTCCCTTTATGTTGTTTCCCTATTTTGTTTTGACTAGATCTAGATTACTTAATTTTTTTATTGTTTCACAGATATTATGCACCTTGTCATTCTTGGCTGTTATCAGAAAATAATAAAAGAAAATCTAAGGACATATTTATCACAACCATCAGCATCTCGTTGCATAAATGAAGTAGTGGAAGCTCTTAGTAATCCGGCAATAGTAAAAAAATATATAAGGTTCCCTAAAAATATACAAGAAAGACAAATATTAAAAGAAAGGTTAGTAGGTACCTATAATTAAAGTGACTTCTTTGATTTTTATATTTTTGTGATAGTTAATAATGTTAGTGGTTACTTTAAATTGAAGGTTCTACAAAAAGTTTGGCTTTCCAGCAGCTCATGGATGTGTCGATGGCACTCTGGTGGCATTGAAAAAACCGGTTACCATGCAAGAAATGTGCAATTGGTAAAATGGATTTCAATGTTGTAATCTATTACTATTAGGTATTCAATTAGTCTACTTATTATTTCTTTTTGCTATTCACTTAATATGTTTTTTAAGATAACAGATGCAAATCTAAATATTTTAAATGTGGATTCAACATATGGTGGAGCTACTCATGATAGCTTCATTTTTAACTATGGTGGTATAAAAGCCCACGAGGCATTAACAAATGCTGGTGAAGAAGTAGTTACTTTGTTATTTATAAAAACTACATAATTATTTGATACTTATTAATTTTTTTCAGGTGATTCAGGATATGGCTACCTTATGACGCCAATTAGTGGTGCTGAAGATAATTCCCCAGAAGCTTTCTACAATGACCGTCACTTAACTGCTCGCAATTCAGTAGAGAAAACATTGGTCTCCTAAAAGGACGATTTAGGTGCTTGTTAGTACACAGAGTGCTCAATTATCATCCAGACATAGTTGCAAAAATAGTTATTGCATGTTGTGTTTAGCACAACATGTGCAATCGCGCAGGCATTCACAATTTCAGAAGAAGAGAGACTAGAAGAGCTCCAAACAATTGTTGAAGTTCAAAGGAGACAATTGTATTCCTGGAAACTAAAAATTGCATAACTTTTTGTTTATTTACGTTTTTTATTTTTGCAACAATTTGAACAACAAATTAAGACCGATATTTTGATGTATCATTCGCCTATCTGCATTATTTAGTTTCTGTGTAATTAATTACAGGCGATGACTAGGTAGGTACGGCAAGTGGCGGTTCTAGCGGCCAACTATTAATGATCATAGTGTCTTAGTTTTTTTTTTGCAACAAATTCAGGAATGGAGGTATATATAGTAACAAATTACCACTAATTCCTGGCAAACTTTCATCAAATTTTATGAGTTGGCCTCGCGGTTGAAATTGACATTGCGTACTGTGCACCGTTTTTAAGTCTTATTTCGCCATTTCTCTCTTGGAGAGCCCTCCCAATATGAGAAATGGTTGTAGATTCAATGAATTTCTATTTTTGGCACATCGGGAAATGTATAAAATCAAAACTAATAATCAATGGACAAAATAATACATTCAATAAAACTGCTTTGATATCCGTTTTAGTGTTTTATTTATTATATACTAGCTGTACCCGGGATGTGTTGCAATGCCACGTAAAGTAAGTATACAGAAACTACCAGTACCACAACAGCTACCTTTTAAAAGTTATTCTGCTATTCGGGGCGGAGACAAATTCAACAAATCAAAAACCATGAAAATCGGTCCAGCAGTTCTTGAGTTATATGTGTTGTAACAAATCCGACTTTGTTTTATATATATATATATATACACATTAAGTATATTAACTTAAATTAATACACCCTATCTCTATTCTTAGCCTCTGACAATGCTTGCATCCCTTTCCCCACTGCAGCCACAGCTTCAGCTAAAATACTATCTCTCTCTGCACTCCTTTCCAGAAAGGACTGCAGGATTTGTGCATTTAGTCGTTGTATCTCCAGCTGGTGTTCTTCCACCCTCAGGAATCTCTCAGGAGTGGTGGAGAATTCCGTTCGCCGTTGAGTTGGTGGAGGAGCAGCAACTGTCCTAGACGTGTGACGTGATGCTGAAAAAAGAACACCGATGACTATGATGCGTAAATAAAAAAATCTTAAATAGCGGCTTTTCGTTATCATTCGTTTGAAAAATGATGTTTTGATAGTTATTTTTATTTTGTATTTACACACGCAACCAGCACCTCGACTAGCACGAGCCATATTTGTCCTGGGGCGGTGAGAGAGGGAAGCAATTGGCGTTGCTAAAAAGATAAATATTTACATAAAATTACATGAAGGTTCTTTAATCTCAATTTTTTTTCTAAATCAAATACTTATATAAAAGTACAAATGAACTCAGATATATATACTTATGAACTGAGTTCATCATACCCGGGCCTGCGGACGGCGGGTAATGGGTAGCTCGCCGTCCGATCAGCACCAGGCCCGAGAGTCGACGGCGCGTAGTGTTCCACGAGCGCCTCAAAGAGTTGTCAGCAATAATGACGGGGCTCGTCATGGCCGATGCTTGCCCAGGGGTTGTGGATAAATTCGAAACAGAGTTACCGCGCCCCTGGGTATTCATGGCAGGGAAGCAACAGGGGTGGGTTTTAGTCAGTAAGAGTCTGACACGCCCTCCTGCTCCACCCTAGAGCGAGAGATGTTATTGGATGATTTCCCAACCACAAAAAAAAAACAGTTCATCATCGAGCATGAGCAAAACCACATAATATTGGGTTCCCACCTATGAAATTGGCTTTTTTATCTAACAAATAGAGAACCTCGTCACTTCTAAGAATTAAAATATTCATCAATTGCTTGATATTATATATCGAATAATGACCGTCATAGGCGCAGTGGTTGAGCGTTCGGCTGCTGCGCTGCGTGTCGCGGGTTCGATTCCCGCACGGAACAAATATTTGTATGACCTGCTGATATTTGTTCCGGGTCTAGGTGTCTTGTGTATGTGAGTATATATGTTTGTGAACGCACCCACGATACAGGAGTAATACCTAGTGTTAGCAAAGTTTAAAAAAAAAAAAGAACTGCCAATAGCAAAAACAACCTTAATACTTATAGTTATAAAAACAAAAAAATAATACCTTAAAAATTACTCTTCTTTTTGTTAGCAAATTTGTTTTAAGTTAGCCAAAACTTATTTTTTTTGCTTAATCTAAGTGGCATACATTATCATAGTTTTTAAACATTATTGCATAAAAGTTTTAAAACATTAGTGTTCATAATTGTTAAAAAATATAGAAAATGTTAGTATGAAAAATGCAACCTCTTTAAAATTCTCCGTGCAAACGCTGGTTTCATAGATTGGGAACCTAATAGTAGTTAAAGTTGTTTAACATTATTGGTCACTTCCATGACAAAGCAGCAGTTCGACGACAAATCACTGGGGAGGCTACTTGGGTGGCACCGCGGAGCGAAGGAGAAGGTGTGGGTGTGTGTGAAAGTGTTATTGGTGAAGAGGACAGGCTAGGATGATATATATGGGGATCTGGAGGAGTGTGTTCTATGATAGAACACATTTATCTGTTTATATTTACTTAGATAGAACTTCTATCTAAGTAAATATAAACAGATAAATGCTAGATATCATTCATTAATCACATAAAATTATGAATTAAATTTAAATATCATACATTGTCACTATCAGCATCTTGTATTTGTTGCACTTCATGTGATGGAGATGGAGTATCATTTTCCTGAAACAGGTAATAATAATAATTAATGAATTTGCCAAATAATTCAAATAAAAATACACTTTATATTATACTAGCTGCGCCCCGCGGTTTTACCCGCCTAGACCGGAATAAAAGGTAGCCTATATGTTAATCTGGGCTATAAGCTATCTACATACCAAATTTCATCCAAATCGGTCCAGCCGTTTGAGCGTGAAGAAGTAACAAACATACATACTCACAAACTTTCACATTTATAATATTAGTAGGATGTATTTTCAACAGACAGATTGCACAATTCTTGGCCACTACCAGCCAGGCAGGATTGATGCAAAAAAGCTAGTACCTATTGCATTTCTAAATTTCTTACCGGATATGCCTGTATGCCTAAATGTGCATCTCCTGATGAAAAACTTTCACCACCACACAAAGCAACAACACTTTCTTCCAAGCTCTGATAGCTCCACCACATCCTCCACCCCACCACCAGTCTTACGCCTAGCAGCAGAACTCACTGCTACTTTTCTTTTTATGGCACTTTTTTGTCAGTCCAATACTACAATCAGACAATTTATAATTAAATAAATTATAATACAATTCTGTTCTAAACATGTATTTTTGAAAGTATATTAAAAAAAACTCCATTTTCTTATTATTAATAGTCATTGATTGAGTAAAATTAACAATAAGATAAAATTTATGAAACCCAGGAACACTATTTAAACCAAGATTCGTCACACATTTTAAGTGGTTTGCTTTGAGGAATGTTAAGTGGTTCTAACTAACATGCAGTAAAAATAAGCGATGCTTACCTTGGTCCACTGTTTTGTGCCACCTATACTATTTAGGCGCACGGCTAGTTCCTCCCACTGGCGTCGACTTCGCTCTCTGGCATTTTGAGTTCTCAAGAAACCTTTCGCCATGCCAGGGTGTCTTTCCATAAACTCTACCAGAGTTTCAACCTGAGCCGACGATGGGTGAGAGGAACGTGTCTCATTTAGACTGGAACGTTATTGTTGGATTAGAAAACAAAACTAACTTTTTTAACTTATATCATTTTTAAACTACACAACCACAAATATAAACTTACTTCATTCACAATTATTTTCGGCACTGAACGATCAAATCAAACAAACAACGCAAGCGCAACGCATTATCAAAACAAAATATCGTCTGTCTGACACTCTGACACTGACATTTCTTTTTTTTTTCGTAATGGAAGCTTAGATATTCATGAGACGAATTTAAAGTTTTCTGTTTTTTTACTTATTAGCTACCTCAAATTCCTTAAACAAAGAAATTTTAATTTAAACATCATATTAGCTAAAATTCTGTGCCAAAAACTCAACAATTGTGTCAAAAAAATAAAACCGATAAAAGTAGATTAACATTTTGTTGAGTGTGGCAATCACTAGTATAATATTGGTCGCTTCAGAGCTCACTTCACTTCGCTTTCGACTAGGTGATGCTTACAGAATGCAAACTCAAGGTCATTTTGAATCGTAAGCGAAGTGAGAGTGAATATCGAAGTGAGACGCGAGTTGTTGTTTGAATTTTACAGAATCGACATACAGATCTAGTTCACGCTGTTCTTGTATCCGAAACTTTTCTCAAGCCTTCACTTCCTTCCACGCAGTATTCTCTACCTGAATACAAGATTGTGCGCAATGACAGAACAGGCAAGGGATGTGGAGGGGTTGCCATTTATCTTCGTGGTGATATCACCTACAAGGTGATTGACCAGTCTCCGAGTGTGTACTCAAAGTTTGCTGAACATCTATTTGTTGAAATAGACTTTCAGCACACAAAGTTACTTTTAGGTGTCTATTATAGTCCCTCTCTTCAAATTGATTACTTTTCCTCTTTCGAAGCCAAATTAGAAAATCTTTCCCCTCTATATGAGTATACGCTAATCCTCGGAGACTTTAATACATGTTTGCTCAAGGGAGACTCGCGCAGCCGTAAACTCCAATCACTTGTCTCTTCTGTCAATATGCACATACTTCCGCTAAATGCTACTCACAGGGCTCCTCACTCCACTCCTTCTCTTTTAGATCTCATTCTGGTTTCTGACCCTAACAAAGTAGCTACACATGGACAGCTTCCTGCTCCTTTCTCCTACCATGACCTCATTTACCTATCCTATAGGATTCGACCTCCTAAACGCAAGGCTAAATTTCTCTTTCTTCGTAGTTATAAAAACGTTGATTTGGAGCGTTTGAGGACTGATGCTGGTGGGATTGACTGGTCTTCTGTATTCACCTGTGGTGATATGGACACCATGGTGTCAATCTTCAACAGAAATGTGTTGAAATTGTATGAGGTACATGCTCCTCTTAAAAAGGTAAAAGTCAAGCATCTTCCTGCGCCATGGCTATCCCCAGAAATAAAAAACCAGATGGCGAAGCGTGACAAGGCCAAGCGTTTATATAGGAAGCGGCCCACCGAAGAAAACTGGGAACTCTACAAGAAGATGCGGAATCGCTGCAGTCGTTTGTGTAGGAATGCGAAAAGGAGCCACATACACAACTCTATTGAAAATTTCAACCCATCACAAGTATGGCAATTTTTGAGGACTCTTGGTATTGCAAAGCCTCTAACAAGGGTTCTGATAAGATGGACCTCAATGCACTTAATGCACACTTTTGTAAGTCACCAATCATACTTGACAACCAAGTTAAATCTTCCACTCTCAATGATCTCTTAAATCTTCCTTTGCCAGCAAATACTTCTTTCTCTTTCCACCCAATTACTGAACTAGATATTAAGAAATGTATCCAATCCATCTCTACAAAAGCGGTAGGTGACGACGGCCTTCAACTCCAAATGTTTCTTCCTATTTTGAGTGAAATACTTACTGTCATCACCCATATTGTAAATTTTTCTCTACAAAAACGCCTTTCCTTCAGCTTGGAAGAAGGCTCATGTCCTACCGCTTCCTAAAGTTTCAAATCCTTCCTCAACATCCCAGTTCCGTCCAATATCCATTCTCCTAATTCTTTCTAAAGTCCTTGAGAGTATTGTTCAGAAGCAATTGTCGAATTATCTATCCTCTAATAGCCTGCTGAGTCCTTACCAATCTGGTTTTAGACCTGGCCATAGCACTGTGACAACTTTAGTCAAAACTTCTGACGACATAAGACTGGCTATGGAAAATAAATGTCTCACTATATTGGTTTTACTGGACTTCAGCAGCGCTTTTAACTCGGTTGACTTTGACATTCTCTTGGGAATCCTTTCCTCACATAATATCTCTGCACCAGTAATTGAGTGGTTTAACTCATATCTTCGGGGCCGCTCGCAGTCTGTTCGATCCGATGAAGATTCCTCTGATTGGTGTGATCTGGCTGCGGGTGTTCCTCAGGGTGGCGTCCTCTCTCCTCTTCTCTTCTCAGTTTTTATAAACGCATCTCTATGCAGACGACTTGCAGTTATATCGTCATTTTAAAATAGATGAACTTGGTGGGGCTGTGGCTGCCATCAATGATGACCTTGAAAATATCAACAAGTGGGCAAAATCCTTTGGACTCTTACTAAACCCAACTAAATCTCAAGCGCAAACACATGCTCAACCTATTAGATCACCAGTCGCTCCCACCAGTAGTGTACGATTCAGTGCCCATATTATACTCCAAAAGCGCTAAAAACCTGGGCGTCCACATGGACTCTAAACTCTCTTGGGAGGTACATATTGCTGATATGAGTAGGAGGGTCTTCTACTCCTTTCAGTCTCTTAAACGTCTCCAAAAATTCTTACCATTTCGCACTGGTTTCTCTTGCTCAATCTCTCCTACTACCGCTCATAGACTATGCGGATGTCTGTTTCCTAGATGCTACGGAGGTACTTTTAAACAAACTTGAACGACTGCAAAATTTGTGCATCCGCTTTATTTTTGGCCTCCGCAAATACGACCATGTGTCGGAGTTTCGGACCAGATTAGGGTAGCTGCCAATTCGGCGTCGGCGAGATACCCATATCCTATCCCTTCTTTATACTATTCTGCACAATCCTATTTCTCCTCAATACCTTCGTGAACGCTTTGAGTACCTCGTTCCGAGAGGGGTAAACTCTGTCGCACCACCTCCTCTCTTCTCCTTCGTACTCCGCGTCACACTTCCAGCCGCTATAATGGCTCCTTTTCAGTGACTGCAGTGCGTCTCTGGAACTCTCTTCCACACTCCCTACGCGACAGCCCTTCTCTGAATGTCTTTAAGAGGAAAATAAAAGAGTACTTCCTTTCTCAATGACATATTATTAGGGTATATATTGGTGTATATTTGTATATATTAGTATATAGTATTTTGTACGTATTTTATATAGGGCTTATTTCTATAAGTTTATATTGTACACAATCTTACCCTCGAATGTAACCTCACTCTATCACTCAAAGGTTTGCTGGGAGAAAACTCAACTTTGAGTTAAGCTCGCCTTTGTACATGAACTGTGTAATGACTTTATTTTATGTTAAGATTTGAGAAGTTTCCGGAAGTTTCCACTACGTTCGAGAACATTCCATGGTTCCGTGGTACTGTGTAGAAGTTCATAGATGTTTCTAGAATATTTCACTATAAGATAGTTAAACTTCTGGAAACTTCTATGACTATATAAATAGACCGGACGGGCGGCGAGTGAGTCAGACTGTTTTCGACTACGAATGCGAATACAAGCGATTACGCAGAGAATAGTGATTATTAGCGAAATAGTGTTTGTGTAAATAAGTTGTTGAGTTAATAAAGGATATTTGGTTAATTAATAGGTGTAAAATAATTTATCCCATACCCAGCTCGTAAGAGTATTTACCGAGAAATCAACGGTGATTACTTTCGCGCGCTCGTTCAGCAGGACCACGACTTACAATGTTGATTCCAAGTTTGAGGAGCTTGTCGCTTTCCTCAAACCTACTTAGAAAATTAGTACCCTGCAAGATAAAATTAGTACACAAAATTCAAAATTACTACTCCAGTAGTTTACAAGATATACTATGCCATTGGTGGGGTGGCGGTAGACATGGTGTTAAATATTCATTTCAAGATTTCCCTATTAAAAACTCCGTGATTTTTTCCCAATTTTATACAAAATTTAGTACTCATCAAGAAGTTATAGTGACCGAAAATTCAGATTCCTCAATGTTGTATTTTAAGAGAAATTAGCTTTCATTACTTTTCCATATTAAATCTCCGCGTATAACCTGACCAAATTAAGTTGTCAATGGTATTGAACTGTTAAGTAGATGTAAACTCGTGTGCACATAAATATTTATGTATGTCGGAATCGTAACAAACAATTCAATGGTGCCGATTCTCTTATTCAATAACTAAACTAAACTTAGAGAATCGCTGTCTTTTACTAAAAAGCAGTGCGAGAAAAGGACGGCTATAACTATGAACTATGTTAGAGATGTCAAACTAGTTTACCCCTTGCGCTTCACCGTGTTTTTAATCGACATGTTTTTACGTGTATCCTTTGTACGGAAATATTAGTTCAACTAAATTTGACAGCTCTAATTTACGTCCGTCTCTTTCTTGTTTTATTAGAAAGAAATAGACAGGAATAGCCTAAATTAAGTTTAGTTCGTGCAAAACAGAATCCGCACCATTATCTATATTACTATTCCATTGACCACCTTCAAAGTGGATTTGCTCGAAAACTGCTAAGGTAGGGTTGAGGATAAATTCGAAGGAGTTACCTCTGTCCCTGGGCATTCAGGGCAGGGAAGGAACAGGGGTGGGTTTTAGTCAATAAGAGTCTGATACGCCTTCCCGCGCCACCCTAGAGCGGGAGATGTCATTAGATGATTTCCCTCCTCACGAAAAAAAAAGGCACCAATTCTGTTGTTCGAGTAGGTACTTATTAGTACCAATTGACTAATTATTTTACCTAATATGGAAGCGATTGGCGTTGGTGGTCCGGCGGTAGTCACGGACATCAATACTACACTAGTCCGGAAGGTACCGTTGCAAATACAAGAATAGTAAGTAAGCGGGCTGATGTTGAAGTGGACAGTTGATCCTATACAATTCTAAATGACTAGTAAGTGAACCGATCGTCAGCTGTTCAAGTAGCAGTGGGTGTGGGTGTGGCAAGTTGCGAAAAGTGGCAAAAAAAACTAAATTATTAAATTAAAGTAATAGTACGTCGGCTGAAACTTTTTACGTATTTTACGTAAGTAAATAATCATACTGAGTTGCATCGTGAAATTTTATAGAATTTTAAACATTTATAGAAAATAATAAAACGGAAGAATAATTTAATAAGAATAAAAATTATAATATCAGAACACACAGTATTTTTACACACTTTCACAACGCTGGCGATAAGAAGATAACTACAATATCCACAATCCAAAAATAGACACAGTTCAATAATTTATTTCTGAGATTCAAATATAATATTAATAAACAATTCAAATGTCTGTCAACTCTTCCATGCGTATAGAATAGGGCACGTCGTGCAAGGAAGTCCAATTGACGGTGTTGGAGCGCGCGACCACGTCACCCACGAGCTGGTCGCGGAAGTCCTGCCAGCGTCGCGTGGACACGAAGTCTTGGAATAACTGCTTTTTTGTTGGTATCTGTAACAATTATTTTAGTATTTTATAGTGCCAAGTTGGGTTTTTCTCAGTTGCTCCAGCCTTTAGTCTAGATTTGTGACCGGTTGATAGCAATAGGCTCAGATGGGGCTTTGCCATACCTAACTGTCAAAGTGTGGGCGTTCCGACTATACTTCTTCCAACCTTTTCGGTGAATAATCGGTGAGGCGTGATGCTATGTTCTATATCGGGTGTAAAAAGACAGTTTCCTACCCATTATTTGAATCATTTTTCTCCACTAGATCATACCTGGTTCCATTGCATCCACTGGTTCTGGTTATATTGAAGGTCAAAGTCGCATTTTTTTATACACTTTTAAGAAAATGAATTCAAAGTGTTATTTGTAAACTTTTTTCCAAACAAACATTAGGTACCTGAAATTTTAGATTTTTTTTTTTCGATATTTGCAGTTATAAAAACGCAATGAACATCAAACGTATCCGACAAGTACCTACGTGGCATAGAAGAAGTGGAGTTCCTGGGTTCGCGGTTCATTGCGTGCAATATAAAATAGTTTTTCTTTTCATACATAAAAATAAAAGTCGTTTCCCAGCAATAACTTCAGCGCAAAACTACTTTGTTAGATGTGCAGTACGCGGGCGACGGCTATGTGATGAGTCTTTTTACACCCTGTATTTAATATCGATTAAGATGCACGATGTTAAATGGTCATCGCTGCCTATAGACCTCACTTGTAGCAATGTAGTTGTATTGTGAATGTTTTAAATTATATTTAATATAGTAATTATTATTAGTTACATTGAAAATTTTAAATATTTAAATGTTAAAATTAGTGTAAAAATTGTAATTTGTAGATACCTAACCTAATTTTAGTCAATAATAGATAGTAGAACTATAGGACACTCAATACTATACCTTCTTTTCAAGAAAATGTTCTATACGTGACCAGATATTGGCGGTGTTTCGCTGCAACAGCCACATTTTCGGCATCAGCATGCAGTCGACTGGCGTCAACGCAACAATTCGACGGTCTCGCATATTCTCGCCGAAACCAAACGTTGAGCCGGGGTTATATCGAACCACCTGTTCATACATCATAATTTAGTTTTACTTCGAGTCCATATCATTCAGACTAAGGGCGGGTTTCTGAATTGAGTATTTTGAGTTAGGAATAAATAAAGGTCCTGTAAAGTCAAACTTTGAGCGGTTTTCTGGCTAGAGTTTGAGAAATAATCAACTTCAATGCTTAAAGGTATATTCCGAACTCTAAATTGCACGCAGCAATGCTGCCTGCCGCGCTGATTCCAAGTAGGCGTGGGCAAAGTGTATCATTTTTGCGATTGGAACATTTGCATCTGGATCACTGAAATGATCCGAATCACTGATATGTTTCATTTGGATCATTTGGATCATCGGCTCAAATGATATAAAATACAGAATGAAACAAATGATATGAAATACAGAGCGTTTACTACTGAGTCAGAATTATATGTAAACAATGCCGAATGTTGAATTGTATTTTTTTTAAGTGTACAAAATGTACTAAGGAAGAATTAAGATTATAAATAAAATCGATCTTCCTTCATACTGTAACCAGGCTTAGGACTGGCGGCTATTCGATAATTTATGGCCAGCTGGTTAATACGCTTATTAGTGCAAACATTAAAAATAAGCAAATAACAATCATATAGTATTTGATATGTAAGCTCCATAATGGTAATTTTTACGTGCATGGATAACAACAACGAAAAACTGTGAAAGTATGAGTGATACACATGTCATTTGGTATCTCTTTCTGACTTGTATAGATTGTATTATGTCACCCGCTCACTCGCGAGTCGCGGTACAGTAGTAAAGTAAATCAGTGTGTCTCAGTCTCCCTCTCTCGCTCACTTTTCAGCGCCGCGTCGCGTGGAAAGAGCACTGAGCAAAGTAATGATTCAGATCCAAATGATGCGTTTGAAACGTAGTTACTGAACCAATCTTTTGAATCACTTCAAAGATTCGGATCAGTGAGTCGGTTCCGTAAAGAGTTACACACCTCTAATTCCAAGCAAGGCGGCAGTGCTGCGCTGTTCGTGGTGTTGTGCTGTTGTGTATTTATTCAGTTGCTTTGATTTGATAAGATGTCGATTGAGCACCAGCTTTTATTTATATTGTTGGAAGAGGATAAAGATGACGATGATGAATTAAATTATTACGATAATTAGTATGACTGCTTTCGTAAAGGGCTGGATATAAGTCACCCAGTTAATTAATTGTTAATCTTTTTAATCAGAGATATTCATCTTTTTGTTGCCAATTTTGTCTTGTCAACATTAGAGAATATATGGGGACCAGTAGTACTATCCTGTATGATTCCGATCTCGGCAGCACGCAGCTGTGCTGCTGAGATCGAATCATACCAGAAATCGAGATTAAGGGCGGGTTTCTTTTCTGAATTGAATATTTTGAGTTAAGTTGTTTTAGTGACCATTTTATTAAAAAGGGCCCTAAAAATTATGGATTGCGATCAAATTGGAACTTTGTCACGGATGACATAGTGTTTTGTTTCAAAATTTGATAATTACCGATTGTTGAAATAAGCATTTGAAGTTGAACATTTCTTAAATACTAGCCCAAAAACCGGCCTAAAGTTTGGGCATTAAGAGGGAACAGGGGCTGCGATTCTCCATACATACGTAAGTATTTCCCTTTTTTCTTCCTGCATAATGCCTCTAGTGCAATTTTTTTTTTATAAAGTCAAGGTCTGTAGACACGTCCCTTTCAATTCCTTTTTTTTTAACAACTAATAAGTAAAGAAAATATCACCCTCCAAAAATTACAAAAAAAGGCCCATTTTACCGCCGTGATTAGAGGACTACCAGACAAAATTTTTAATATAAACATTTAAAAGGAACCTATAATAGACATACTCTTTCTTAAAATTTTTGTGTCAAAAATAATTGAATCGGCTCAGTTTTCGAGGAGAAAAAAGGGGAATACGAAACGTCGATCTCGTCAAAAATTTTGTGATAAAATCGACCTGAGCTGCAGCTGTCCCTATCGCACTCTACGGGGGCAGGGTTGTACCGGCACCTCGTGGAGGGCGTGGTGAGCGCTGTTTTCCCTTCGCGTGGGGAACATTTATTTATTTAGTACACATACAATTATTTTTACAGGTAAACCCAATGTAATAAAAGTAGTCCTATAATGATAATTGACCAGTCCTCAGCCGTGGCTCAGGGTACCGGCACAAGTTACTTAGAAGACAATACACTAATTGTCACTCTCTGGAATTCCGTCAAAGAGCAGGAAAAAATATCCAAACGCTGAGAGATACTATTTATAATAGTAACCGCCCGACACATAGATGCAAACTTTAATACGTTTGTACGGGCTACCGGAGTTTTAAACAGACTATCCCTCGGTGCCAACCGTAGCTTACTGTTTGGAACGAGCAATCCCAACGATTCCAAAATTTGCGGATTGTTAAGCATCCCACGAAAAACCATAAATACAAATTTCGCCAGAGCAAGATTACGCCTTACTTCCAACTTATAGTACCCAACCATCCCTATTACAAAGAGAGTTGGGTACATAAGTGGGTAAAACGGGTAGACGCCAAATTGCCTCATGTATAGGTACCGTGTAAACTTGTTCTGCATCTTCTCCACCATCTGAGAATATTTAGTTTCATAAGGATTCCAGATGATAGCACTAGTTTCCAAGTTGCTTCGGACCAACGCGTTATAAAGTGATTTCACTGCTGCCATGTTAGTGAAGTCACTGGTTTCTCGCATGACAAACCCAAGATTTTTGAAGGCCTTTTTACACACATGCACGACATGAGCTCGAAATGACAGATCCTCAGAAGAGGTGACCCCAAGATCTCGCACCGACCCCACCCGCGGTATCACGTGACCGCTGATACTATATTCGTGACGTCGGGGTACCACGGCCCGCGTGTATGACATTATATTACATTTTGTCACATTGAAGTGCAACTTGTTCTCTACACTCCACGCTACCGGGTGGTAGCGTTTCAGCGTGACATCGATCGGGTGATCGATGTCACGCTGAAGCTTGTCACAGTGCGCCTCGTTGGTTATCCGCATAAACAATTTCAGATCGTCAGTGAATAGGCAGCCAGCATTTGACCATTATAATAAATTCCAAGGGTCCTAAATTCGACCCCTGACTTATCCCCGTAAGGGTGGAAACGGGTCTAAAGTGTAGCCTGCGTATTCAACCATTTGCCTGCGGTTGCCCAAGTAACTGGAAAAGAACTTTAGAAGGGCTGAGGTGAAACCAGCCCTCGCAAATTTACTTAAAAGAATATCATTATCCACACTATCGAATGCCTTCCTGAAGTCAAAGTAAGCAACGTCCAGTTGGGCACCAGCCTAAGAGTCCAGTACTGTGGCGGCCTGGTTTACGAAACACAATAAATTCGAATTCATGCTGCGGCCCGCGCGAAAACCATGCTGCGCGTCGTTGAGCTGTGCGGCTACTTGCGAGTGGATAGATGAACACAACACAGACTCGAAGACTTTATCAAATGGTGATAGTACTGCTACTGGTTTATATCCACTGACGTCTGAGCTTGGGGCACCTGTCGGTACCGGAGTAACCCTAGTCAACTTCCAGCCGTCCGGATACGAGCATTCACGCAAGAAGCTATTGAACAGATGCATGAGCGGCCGAGCTAGTACATTCCTACAATCCCTAACAATGAAGGGGGGGTACCCCATCTGGCCCAATCGAACGCTTGGTCTTGAGGCGCGCGAGCGCGGCACTCACCTCGCCGAGAAACAGCTGCCCCACGTGAACGCGAGCACCGCGCTCGGGCGCCGTCTGCCCAGCGGCAGCCGCATCCAACCGCGGCGCCACCGCCCCATAGACCGAATGGAAGTATTCAGCGAACGCCTGAGCGCACTCATGCTCTGGCATCGGCCCACCATTCCCAGCTATTTTCACTTTATTACGTTTCGAACGCTTGCTCCCAATGAAACCCCAAAAAGACCTCGGTTCTCTTACGAATTCCTGCTCAATACGGTTCTGATAATCTCGGTACGCGGCACTTATCATAACTTTGGCAACAGAACGAAAGAAAGAAAAATTAATATAGTCGCTGTCTGACCTAGTCTTCTTAAAAGATTTGTGCCAAAAAGCCTTCTGTTTAATATGACTAATTATGTCAGCAGTGAACCACTCTGGGTAACGATAACGAGAACAACCACCCTTGGAGCTCTTTCTTGGAGTGCTATCATCTAAAATCCCGTAAAATATGTCATAAAAAATCCTATATGCTTCGTCGGCATTACTCGTTTCATACAGGGTGCTCCAGTCTACCCCTGCAAGTGCTAAATATAGAGAATGGAAATCCGCCTTGCTATAATTCCATCGCGGTAGGGAGGTAGAAGCCTGCGGTCTCGGGCCGCCAGGGCTAGCCGTGACTCGCGCACGACTTATTCGCAGTGGCGGATGCTGTGGGTCTATACATGATAAACACTCCCGACGTTCCTCATTTACGACAATATCGGCTTCAGGCAAAGTAGTAAGGACCAAGTCGAGAGTACGATTGTTACAATTCCGAATGTTATTACATTGGCGGAACCCACAGAAGGTGACCAAGTATTCATAATAACATTGTACGTCTTGGTTTGTTGAATACATATTAAAATCAGCTACTAAAACAACTTTCTCATAGCTAACACATAACTGCTCCAGTAAATGGAACTTATACATATATTCCCTTTCTATAGTTTTTGGCGGAATGTACGCCACACAACACAAAAAGATAAAAAAAAATTTTGTCTAAATGCCGTCGTACATACGATTTCGAACGGATGGTGGTTCAAGCTAGCGTTATCAGGTAACTGTACTCTGCGCAACTCGAGAGAACCGCGCGGGGTGGTGGCCAGCATGACCCCTCCGTGTTTACGACCATCCGCACAACATACTCCCCCGGCTATGGCTCCTCCTCCTGCGGTGCCCGATGCGAACCAAGTCGACGACGACGATGCTTAAGAGGTGACCGAGGTAGAGCTGAGAGTGGCAGCGTGGGCTGAATGCCAAAAGCACCGCCCCAGGACCCGACGGCTTTCATGGGAAAGCTTGGATTCTGGCCTTAGAGGCTCTCGGGCCTCGACTGAGAGGGCTTCTAAGCGCATGTATGGAGAGGGGCCAGTTTCCGTTTACGGGGAAGATGGTCCTCATCAAGAAGACGGGGCACCCTGCGGACTCTCTCTCTCTCTTCCGCGTGACGCAGGTCCTCACCGGACACGGCTGTTTCGGGAGGTTCCTGTGTCAGATAAGGCGGGAGGAAAGGCCCGGGTGTCACCACTGTGCGGATCGCCCAGAGGATACGGTGGAGTTCTGCTCCGCTTGGGCGGAGCACCGCCGTGTCCTCGTGGAGGCGATCGGCGGGAGCGATCTCTCGCGCCCGGCCCTGGTCTAGGCCATGGTACGGGGCGAGAGGGAATGGGAAGCAGTCTTCTCCTATTGCGAAGCAGTAATGCTCGCGAAAGAGGAGGCGGAACGGGTGAGGTATACGCCCTGGGCGTCGGGGGTAGCGAGACGATCTCCGACCACTGTAGACGCTAGCCTGCGGACGGCGAGTAATGGGTAGCTCACCGTCCGATCAGCACCAGGCCCGAGAGTCGACGCCACGTAGTGTTCCACGCTCGCCTCAAAGAGATGTCAGCAAATCAGGACGGGGCCCGTCATGGCCGATGCATGCATGCCAAGGGGTCGCGGATAAATTTGAAACAGAGTTACCGCGCCCCTGGGCACTCAGGCAAGGAAGGAACAGGGGTGGGTTTTAGTCAGTAAAAGTCTGACACGCCCTCCCGCTCCACTCAGAGCGGGACAAGTCATTGGATAATTTCCCAACCCACAAAAAAAAGCGTTGAGGCAGCACGACGGCAATAGTTTCTTCAAATACCTATTTTTCAAATTCCTCGCAGGACCTGTTGCCTCTTTATACGTTCTTAATTACACAATGCTCAAGTCGATACTTGAGTTAGTGGCAATGGATAGAAATTATCTCGGATCATACATTCAAGTAAAGATAATTTACTGATCAGTTAGTGGAAATCATAAGGAAAACCGGCCAAGTGCGAGTCGGACTCAAAAAAGCCAAAAAAAAAAACTTTTTAGTAGGGGAGCCCCCTTTAATTTTTTATTTATTTTTATTATTAGTTGTTAAAGCGGCAACAGAAATACACATTCTGTGAAAATTTCAACTATCTACCTGTTACGGATCATGAGATACAGCCTGCTGACAGACAGACGGACGGACGGACAGACAGCGCAGGCTTAGTAATAGGGTCCCATTGGTTACCCTTCGGGTACGGAACCCTAGAAAGAACTACAACATCTATAACTAAGACTGACTAATCAAACGTTACGTGAATGAATTGGAACGGACGGATAGGTGCGACTCCACATTTTTTTCAAGATTTAGTAAACAATTTGAAAGATGACATTAGAAACTAGCATACCTACCGCAAGTGGTAGGACCGTGCACATTTTCGGGATACAAACAGCCTTAGTTTAAATACCGATTCAACGGATTCAAAATCTCCTAACATTTTTAATTAAGAACCCGCTAATCAGTGTTTAAGCTAATCACATGCTTATTTTTTGTGTAACTTTCTATCAGTAAAATAATTTTCCTAACCGGATCAATACTTTCAGAGATTTCCATTTACAAACAGACTAACAAACCGCAAACCTCTATAGAGTAGTAGAAGATAAAAGACGTTTAAGAAAAAGACAAACCTGCATATAGTAAGTCCGATATTCAGGGTGTGGTGAGCAGACGATACTTTCTCTGTAATTTTAAAAATATGTACTTACTAATGGATATACTACCAATAAATAAATTAATAATTTTTTTTAATCTATTACACAATTATGCAAGCACCTCATAGCCTCCCTGTGTTCAGAAGGATGTAGCAACACTTGCCCCTGTTCTAGCGACCCCTCTACTGGTGCAACTTCACCTTCAGGGGCTTCCTCTATGGTTTCAGGCGCTGACGTGGCTGTACTTGCAAGTGTCGCTGAACCCATCACCTCAGAAACCATCGCATCTGGCATTATTTTAATACTTTCCTTTTTAGCGCTGCAAGCAGATTTGCGTTTAGACGCCTCTGAAACTCTCAATACACTTTCTAAGCGTCTAGAACCTGATCGGCTCGACGACATTTCGTTCTCAAGAGACGAGTCCAATGCCATTTTATCTTTATAAGCAAAAAAGTATTTCGTATCGAGATCCTGCTCACTTTCTTCTTTAGGGACCTTAAATAAAATTAACCACTTAGTAACCAATATACAGGGTGTAAAAAGACACATCACAAAGCCGTTAACTACGCATTCTGTACGTCTAACAAAGTAGCTGTGGGCAAAAATTATTGCTGGGAAGCGACTTTCATTTTTAGGTAAAAAAAAACTAATTTATAATGCGCGCAGTTCGCACGCCGCACGCGAGCCGCTCGCGCGTACTGTACAAGCCTTGCGTGAGTTGCGCTGAAGAGGCGCACCAAACAATTGCGGTAACTGCACGCGCGCAGCGCACGAGCGGCTCGCGAGCGGCGCATTCGTCAGATCTGGACACTCCCTAACGCGAACCCAGGGAAGTGGAATTCACTGCGCGGATCGCCCAGAGGACACGGTGGAGCATACGGTGGAGGTCTGCCCCGCTTGGGCGGAGCACCGCCGTGTCCTCGTGGATGCGATAGGTGGCGGCGACCTCACGCGCCCGGCCCTGGTTCAGGCCATGGTACGGAGCGAGAGGGAATGGGAGGCTGTCTCCGCCTTGCCTGCGAAGCAGTAATGCTCGTGAAGACGGAGGCGGGACGCGTGAGGGAAGCTCAACTGAGTGGCCCTCACGGCCCCGGCCGCTACCACCGCAGGAGAGGTACTGGGCGTACCTACTGGGCGTAGGACGTTGCGAGACGAATTCCGGCCACCGTAGACTCGGGCCTGTGGACGGCAGCAGTGGGTAGCTCGCCGTCCGATCAGCACCAGGCCCGTGTGTCGACGGCGCGTAGTGTTCCACGCGCGCCTCAAAGAGATGTTGTCAGCCACCACTGACGGGGCCCATCGTGGCCGGTGCCTGCATGCCTAGGGGTAGCGGATAAATTCTGAAAATGAGTTACCGCACCCCTGGGCACTCAGGCAGGGGAGGAACAGGGGTGAGTTTTAGTCAGTAAGAGTCTGACACGCCCTCCCGCTCCACCCAGAGCGGGAGAAGTTATTAGATGATTTCACACCCCCGCAAAAAAAAAAAAAAGGGAAGTGGAATTAAACCCCGTCCCTTCGCTCTAAGCCACGTAGGTAGGTACTTGTCGGATACGTGTCGTTTGATATTCATTGCGTTTTGTAACTTCAAATGCGTAATTTCGAAACGAAAATTCAGGTAATGTTTGTTTGAAAAAAAAGTAGTAATAACACTTTTTTTTTTGGGGTGGGAAATCATCAAATGACTTCTCCCGCTTTGGGTGGAGCGCGAGGGCGTGTCAGACTCTTAACTGACTAAAACTCACCCCTGTTCCTTCCCTGCCTGAGTGCCCAGGGGTGCGGTAACTCATTTTCAGAATTTATCCGCTACCCCTAGGCATGCAGGCACCGGCCACGATGGGCCCCGTCAGTGGTGGCTGACAACATCTCTTTGAGGCGCGCGTGGAACACTACGCGCCGTCGACTCACGGGCCTGCAGCTGATCGGACGGCGAGCTACCCACTGTTCGCCGTCCACAGGCCTGGGTCTACGGTGGCCGGAGATCGTCTCCAGAACCAGTGGATTCCCAGGCCATTCTAGCGGAAAAAAAAGATCCAAATAATGTGTACAATATGTGGTTTTCGGCGTCGGAAACTATCTTTTTATTTAGGACAAGCATAGGATACGTTACACGTACCCTATGCTTGTCCTAAGAACCATGCCTGGCTTTGAGTAGGTACATAATTTTTAAAAAAGACAGTTTAAAATAAACATACAAAAGGATCGTATAGTGAGTAAGAAGTGTGTCCGCAGTGACTTTTGACAACGACTTGAAGGGTCTCTATCATCTGGCATTGGCCTGACAGGATGAAGTAAACATAGTTCGCTATGCCGCAACCGTCTCCCAAAATTATCTCATTCGCTTGGTACGTTTTCATTTTAGCGACGATACATCCCTCACGTCGAGCCACCTGTAGAAGAAGAAAAACTTTTTTAGATAAAATACAACAGACTTCCAAAAAAGAAAATACACTTAAAACTTAAAAGTAACTTTAATTTCGGAAGTCGGTGTTTATATTCTATTTCTTCGTTAATTGACACCGACTGCCGAAATCAAAGTTATTTTTTAATTGCCGACGTTGTTTACGCTGTACATTAACGACGTAGTAAATCTCTCTCTTAGAAACGCTACAGTGATATCCTACGCTGACGACGACGGTCATCGTTTTCCACGACACGTCATGGGACCGAGTGTGAAGCCTTGATATAGCACCTACACACACACACCCACACCCCCTCACATACACACACTTGCACACTCAAACACACCACTGCACAAGCCTGATGTTAACCATTGATATTTTATTTTCACCTCTTATCTTTTGTTTATGATACGAGTAAATGTGTTTACCTAACATCCTCAAACTGTAATGTAACCTATAACTTTGTATACTTCGCTCTCCCGGGCCACAAGATACAAGCGAGCGACGCTTAGTTTGTGGTTCACCAAAACTGTCTCATTGTATTGTTACTTTTGATGAATAAACTTTTCTCGGCTTTCACGAGGTTCCCATCATGTGGGACGGTAATGTTAACAATCATTGCACGCCTCTCGATTCGGTCTACCACCACTATATCAGGCTTATTAGCCATAATAGTCCTGAATTTTATTATTATTATTAATTTTAAGTGTATTATCTTTTTTGGAAGTCGATTGTATTTTTTGTAAAAAAGTTTTTTATTTTTCACTTTTTAATTGTTATACCTCAGAACTAAAACTCAAAGGGGTATCGTATTACCCAGTTACTGGGTTGTGGAGGTCAGATAGGCAGTCGCTCCATGTAAAATGTTGGTAATCAGCTGCATCCGGTTAGACTGGAAGCCGACCCCAAGATAGTTGGGAAAAGGCTAGGTAGAACAGACACCTCAGAACTAAAACTAAATATTAAAGTTACGTCCGAATTGATAACCCCAATAACATGGAACATGGAATTTGAACATAATCGTAATTGGAGGAGACCAAAACGTCATCTACGTATACACATTTCTTGTTTTTGTTGATTTTTTTTAAAAAGCGCTAAAGCAGTTTCAATAAAATTTATATGGGTGGTCCCATATAAATTTCCCCTCTGGAGTATATACTCTTTCGGATAAAAATTTTGAAAATCGGTCCAGAACTGACAGAGAAATCGGTGGTATGTTTTTTTATGTGTATTTTTCATACACATAAAAAAAAACATACATACAGTCGAACATTGAACCTCCTCCTTTTTGTTTAGTCGGTTAAAAATATGAATTTAACTACATTCCAGAAATCATTGAAATAATTTTGATAACTTTGTTTGTAAAAAACAAAGCTTTTATTTATTTCTGGTTTCGGTTGAACCTTGCGGAGGAGACACGAACTGGTTTAGTACATATTTTGCAAAAATATCACTAATTACATTACACCTCTGCCTAACCCTTCATCTATGAATCCACGCGATATTTTATGTCATTATAATTCCTTTTATTTTATACAGGGTGTAAGGTACATGAACGCACATACGTGTTCCAGTAATTCAGTACATGATTCTGGACCAGGGGTGGGGTCCAGAATTTAGAATTTTTTGTCGGCTTTTTCGTAATTTTTGAAAAAAAAATCCTCAATGAAATTTTTAATTAAAAAATAATTCGTTCGCCTTTTTCGCAAAAAAAACGCAATGTAAATAAAATTACAAGAAGCTCCCTGCTCAGCTGATTTCCTAAGTTCACCGGAGGTCATCGCGGGCTCAGTAGGTACGCACGCAACATCGGCGAAAGACCGCCGACGTTCCTTTGTCGGCATTTGCCGACTTTAGATTTTAGATTCATAGACGACGTTAGATTCATAGGTCTGTGTGAGCAAATGCTCATACAGACCTATGAAAACAGACGCGACACGTTAGGCATTTAAGTGTCTACAAAAATTGATATCCCATTGACTACTTTTATTTGAACTTATTTTGAGGGGAGGTTATTTTTATAAACCTTCATCGAAATAAGTAAAATGGATCTAAAAAAAATGTGTTACAGTTTACTGATAACGACATAATTCTTAGATACATTTTTGTAATCAACAAAGTTAAGTAATACAATACAACAACGTTACTTACTCATTTCGTTAAAACCACATTCCTACATTTCGTATACCTACATCAAAATAATTACTGAGTGAGTAGGTAGTAGGTACAACTTAATGCGATTGTACAGTCTATCAATTTCATTGATCTATGCGGTCTATGAGCGTCGGCATATTCAAAAGCGTACCTACG
Organism: Polia nebulosa; assembly: GCA_951329385.1. Lineage (NCBI taxonomy): Eukaryota > Metazoa > Arthropoda > Insecta > Lepidoptera > Noctuidae > Polia > Polia nebulosa. The sequence continues at coordinate 14,867,298 of OX589593.1, read as the reverse complement.
CTAATAAATAAAATTTTATTTCTTTAGCATTTCGCCAACGACGAATTTTTGTCAGTTCCGTGTTTACGTTCATCGCAAACGGATGTTCAGTTGGTCGCGAATTTAGGTTGTTATCGTAAAGTTATCAAAAACATAAATTATTTTCTGTTTGTTAGTGTATGTGTGTTTTTTGTTTTGCTTTTTGAGTGATTTTGAAACTTTGAAACAACACCTCAGTGCCCAGGAAAATGCTCATGAATGAAGCACGTAGGCGCCTCCCTCGTAAGAAATTAACGAACTTTAAGGTGAGTTGGTTCATTAGTTAAGTACACGGTTGCTAACGGCGTCCCCAACAGAGGTGTTCGTGGTTGGCGAGCGGCAGAGCTGTACCTAAGAAATTTCAAAAAACAAAATCACACATCAAATCAGCAGGCGCTTTATACCTACATTCCTGGAGCGCAATGTAGGTACTTACAAGCTTCTTTATTATTATCTATCCTAATCTTTATCTAACCTTATCTTCAGTATTCTTGAGGGATTAAAAATGTATGTGATATCAATGTTGTCGTCATTAGAATAAACAGTTAAAGGTGCCACGGAACATTATACGCATTTGTCGTTTTAAACGTTTTACGCACGTATGCACTTATGTCTATTAAGTATCTGATCTAGTTGTTTATCACATCGATCGGAAACATCGACGTAAATGTATTTTTTTCACAAAGTAGAAAGTGTATTTAGGTACAAGCGCGTAGCGGCGCGACCACCTGTGTCTGTGTATAAGACGTAGTAGGTTATAGGTAACTACAGACTACCACGTACTATGCTCTCGCGCGCACCTACATTCATTGCGAAGCGTTGAGATCGCATTGTTCACAATACATTGCGTGCTTGAAAATGTCAATTTCTGTAGTCGATCATTACCGAGATTAATGAATATCATAATTTTGTTACTGACATTACGTGTAACCTTTTCGCGAAGTTTCTTGTTCCTTACAGCCTGTATACTTAAATATTATTAAGGTTTTTAAATATTAACTTATAAAACACTTAAAAGTATAAAAAATAGTAGTCCACTGGTATCAGGAATAGGGTTCAAGCTACCGGCGGTCAGGGCTCCTAGGAGAGGAATCTCCTAACAATAAGCGCTGTGTCCAATAACTGCTTTCTGCACGTGTAGCATGACCACCATAGAAACGGGTTTTGTCGACGGAAGACTACACAAAATGACAGATTGTAGAAAGATTTCTACCGTCCTAAGAATGGCAATGTTAAAACAGAAGAGAAAAATGTTTCTATTATTCCGTCGACCAAAATCTACAACGTAAAGCATGACGACCAATTTTTCTCTACGTTTGACACTTGGGGGTAGAAACATTTCTTTTCAACAAGCCGCACTCCACACCAAATAATAATTATGGTAATGTGGTACTACGACAGTTTTCGTTTTATTGCATATTCGATGTTTAGAGCATTTATTACATGTAATTGAACGTGTAATGGCTTCCATAGAATACAACAAACAAACAGCAGACACACTCCGAAAAGTTAGTTCGAGTGGTTCGTTCAAAAGGTTTTAGAACTTGCCGTTGCTATGGAAATAATGAATATGTCTTTATCTTCACAGAAACCCGAGTCTACCGGGTCGCCCCGTGCTCGGGCAGAAGAGATGTCGAGTTGGATAGAAAGAACTTTGTCTATTCTTGGTAGAATAGAGATAGAATTGGTCAAGTTACGCCTGCTGAGCCCTTGATCCAACTGACCATCGAAAGCCTCCTTAGATCTTGGTCGAGGCTCTTGGCTATTAAGCCATTGGCAATCAAAACTATGGGCACAATAACCACTGTATCCACATCCCACATGTCAACATCCTCGCGAGCCAGATCAAGACACTTTGTAAGCTAATCTTTCTCAACATTCTTGTTTATTATTATGTCATTTATAATTTACTTACCTCGTCAAGTGCATCAAAGTAGGTGAACGCAGACATAGAACGTCGCACCTCGTCCCATTGCTTCTGCACAGACGCTTGGAGAACATTTTTAAAGTCCTTCTTCATCAATGCCAGAGCTTCGCAGTGGCCTAGTGGCAATATACAATAACTTAGATGGCTGTCTCACACAACGCAGACTGAGGTCTGGTAACGTCGAAACGAAACTTTGTTTGTTACTAAGATACACAGTTTGTTCAATAACATAATAAATAGGGACCCGTTTCGACACTCCTTCATTCAAAGGATTTTAAACTTCGATAGTTATGAACACACATTATCATTTCCGGCAGGTACATTTTATAACTACTGAAATGGTAAAATACCTATTTATAACATATTAACGTTGCAATATTCAAATTAAAATAACTATTCGTTATCTTAACGCAGATACCTCGGGCACAGATAATATAATACTAGCGTACAGATGCCTCATCCCATACAAAGAAACTTTACCGGTTTTCGTCTGGCACAAGTAACCTTTGTTCTTCGTACGGGCCCGTCCTCTACACCTCGCTAGATGGAGTTAGCAGCGACGGCTTGCAAGCTGAATGAATTTACTTAAAGTCTTACCAATATTTTCTCACACATTAAGGAATTATTTTATAGTATTGTTGGCACTTCATAGCAGTTTTACTGTATCAAAATGTGTCACTATTCAAATTTTAAAAAGGCGAATAGATAAACTTTAAACAGCGCCATCTATTGATGAGGGCAGTTTATTAAATAAGAAAATACAGTTTTTAACATATTTATTTAAAAAAAAAAATATATTACTTCAATAAGAAATCGATGCATCGCCATCTATTGAGATTTATTTGAACTAAATTTTCTTTGTTCGAGATGAGACCCCGTGCTTCGAGTATAGGTTTTCACATGGAGTCTCAGTCTACGTAGTGTCTACGTAGCATCTATTATGTGTCATGCTAGCAGATCGACAATTACCGTATGGGGTAGGTTTAGGTATAAATATCTTTCGGTCGACGTAATACTTAGAATTCAATCGACTTTATTGTACCTACTTAGGTATGATATTTCTTACAAAGGAGCGTTTTAAAGGACCGTACCAGGTGGCGTTCTGTAGATCTTACCTACCCAATGAGAAAATTGCGTGAGTTTATTATGTATTTTTACTAGGTACCGCCTGCGTGAAATGAGTCCTTAAATTATAACCTTTGTGTTTATACAGGATATAAGCTATCCTGGTACCAAATATCATACAAATCGGTTCAGCAGTTGAACGTGAAGGAGTAACAAACATACACACACACCATTACATACATACAAACTTTCGCCGTTATAATATTAGTGAACTCTAATTCTGTTAAGCAGTGTTATTTACGAGAAACAATAAAAAACATTTTGTTTTTTGAAGGGCTCGTGGCTACAGTAAATAACAGCCGTACGGGTCAATCCATCAGGTAAAGCTACGGTTGCCGGGGTTGGTCCGTGGATGAGTGACCATCTTTACATACCGAGACTCCGTGCCTCAGAAAGCACGTTAAGCCGTTGGTCCCGGCTGTCACACGTGGTTCTTTGACAGTCGTTACGGGTCGTCAAAGCCCAAAAGTCTGATAACCACCACAAAGGGGTATCGTATTACCCAGTAAATGGGTTGTGAAGGTCAAATAGGCAGTCGCTCCATGTAAAATACTGGTATTCAGCTGCATCCGGTTTAACTAGAAGCCGACCCTTTTTTACCATTTTTTATTTAATTTTTTTGATGTAAGTATGTATGTATATTTCTTACCAACTGTAGTACAAGTAGCCGTCCTAGGGATATTATGCAACAAGGACACCTCTCCGAACATGTCGCCCGGGTGCATGACGCCGATGTCCACAGACACGTACTGCTGCAGCAACTCGTCGAAGATCATCTGGCTGACCATGACGTCACCAGTCACTATGAAATACAGTGCATGCGCCTCGTGGTGCTGGCGGACTATCACGGTATTGGGACCGTAGTACTTGAAGTACGTTACCGCTGCCAACTTCTTTTTTACATGCTGCGTAAGAGATTAAGTTTTTGTTATATCTAATATTGGATCTCTAGCATGTCGTCAGAAATGCAAGTGGTCAAATACGCATTTCGCCAGAAAACGCATGTTGACAGAAACGCATCTCCTCTGATTAGAACCACGTCAAAGACGCAGCTCGACAAACACCAACTTGACAGATGCGCGTTTCGACAGATACGCAACTCGACAGTCAATTAATAAATAGGATTTAAACGCTTGTAGTCATATACATCATTCTCTTGCCCTTATCCCAATTCATTTCGGGTCGGCGCAGCATGTTTTCTTCCATACTCCTCTATTACTCATCTCACCAGACACCTTTCTTGACATATCATCCTTTACACAGTCCAGCCCAGTAGAGGAAGACCAAAGAAATTTGGTCTCCCTCTACTCTTACATCCATCCACATTCAAACTCAAAACTTAACTCACGATATTATCACCGGGATGAAGAATGACCTGCTCAACCTTGTAACCTATTGAAATTTTGAAATGTGGGTACTTGGACATTACATTTAAAAAAAAAACGGCATATGTCTGATATGTATCTATTTGGTTGTTTCGGTCAAAGTCAAAGTCAACACGTTTATTGCGAACTAAGTATACAATGTTGGTGTTTTTTTTTTTGTTTTTTGTTTTGGGGGGTGGGCAATCATCCAATGACTTCTTCCGCTCTAGGGTGGAGCGGAAGGGCGTGTCAGACTCTTACTGACTAAAACCCACCCCTGTTCCTCCCTGCCCTGAATGCCCAGGGGCGAGGTAACTCTTTCGAATTTATCCTCAACCTCCGGGCAATACAATATTGGTGTTACGTTATGTTAGTACCTACAGACTTAGCAGCCTTTTACAAGCATTGCAATTAACATTCGCCTGCCCTTATCAACCTAAATTAGTATGCATTAAACATTATTACTATTACATAAATATTTTCTTCTAAATTATTAGTAAAATTAAATTCAGAAATTATAATTATATCGAAATTAAATGTCAATAATAATGAATTTAATACGTCCGTAGCCTGGCTATGTTGCCCGAGAGTCGACGGCGCGTAGTGTTCCACGCGCGCCTCAAAGAGTTGTCAGCAATTAGGACGGGGCCCGTCATGGCCGATGCCTGCCCGGGGGTTGAGGATAAACTCGAAACATGAGTTACCTCTCCCCTGGGCACTAAGGGCAGGAAGGAACAGGGGTGGGTTTTAGTCAGTAAGAGTCTGACACGCCCTCCCGCTCCACCCAGAGCGGGAGAAGTCATTGGATGATTTCCCAACCCACAAAAAAAAAAAAAGCCTGGCTATGTTCTGGGGACTTCTTTGGTGAAACCGAAGGTTTAGTCTGTGCAATTATGGATGAAGTTATGATGACGAATAATTACCGCAGATTTATTGTGAAGGACGGTATGAGACATAATGTCGGGCATGCCACCGTCCAGGCGAATCAATCCGTCACATTATAACCGGGTGTTCTCGTCTAGCTAACGGAGAGTATTTGGATAGACATTTAGAGGCATGCGGAACAGAGTGTAAAGTCCCACAACCTCCATTGAAAAGGGAGGATCCTCCGACCAGACGGGTGTTGTGTCTGGTCCGGGCAACTGCCCGATGGTTGATTTCGGACTGTTGTATATGTTCAAATCGCGCGGAGAACTCTGCTTGCGCGATGTAGGCTTTTGTTATTTTAGTTCGTGTGCGGCGTCATAGATGTCGCTACATCACTCCCCTCCGGAGATCGGAGATCGATGGTTCTTGATGAGTCGTCCATACATCTTGTGATGCTTGTCGGGCCAGTGGAAGGTTGGTTCCAGTGAGTCGGAACCGGAAGAGCCGCATAGTTCACGGTGAGTCGGAACTGTCTGCGGTGATGAACCAGTGAGTCGGGGTGTTGCGGTCCCAGTAAGTCGGGATGATGCCCCAGTGAGTCGGGGTGATGATGTCCCAGTGAGTCGGGATGATGCCCCAGTGAGTCGGGGTGATGATGTCCGAGTGAGTCGGGATGATGCTGCAGGCTCCAGTGAGTCGGAGTAATGCTGCGGGCTCCAGTGGGTCGGAGCGGTGCTGTGTGATGTAGTGGCTTGACTGCTGGCGTTGACCAGGAGAGGTTCTTCGACCGGCCGAAGGTGCTGTTCGCTGCGCCAAGATCGCTGATGAGGTTGAAGTTGATGAAAGAGGGTGAGGATGCTGACCAGGAATGCGCGTCCGCTGCATGCTGATGGTCAGGATACCATTAGAAGCCGTTGGTACTGGCTGGCTGTATGACTCGTTGCTCAAGAGATTGAAGGAAGCGATGATGATGACGTCACGCTGAAGTAGCTGCACGAAGGCTGCGCTGACGTTCATGCTCGAGGGTCACCAGTTTGGAGGTGATGACGTCATGACGAAGGCTGCGCTCACGTTCATAGTCGAGGGTCACCAGTGTGGAGGTATGCGGCAACTGCCCAATGGTTGATTTCGGACTGTTGTATATGTTCAAATCGCGCGGAGAACTCTGCTTGCGCGATGTAGGCTTTTGTTATTTTAGTTCGTGTGCGGCGTCATAGATGTCGCTACAGACACAACCTTGTAGCCAGGATTTACTTATCTATCAGCAAATTGCTCTAAAATACAGCCTTGTGGAATCGGAACTGCCGTACTATAGAGGTATGTGCCCGACCCAGTCCTCAAAAATGGCAATATATCACATTGTACTCGGATCAATCCATCATCACTGACAGGATTATTGTATCAAATAAACCTGATAAAGTGGTGGTGGTGGTGGTGGATCGATAAGAGCGGCGCGCAATGTTTGTTGACATAACGGTCCCGCATGAGAAACAATCACGCAGGTGAACAATTTGCGTGAATGTTAACAAACGCCAGTGTTTATTCGAAAAGCGAGAAAGTCATACTTCAATCCACGCCACCTCACTCGCTGACCACAGCGTGCCACAGCCGTAGAACTGCTGCAAATCCGACTACACGTAATCTTGTCTGCCCTACCCTTTTTTTCCAATGACATCTCATGCTCTGGGTGGAGCGGCAGGGCGTGTCACTCTTACTGACTAAAATACACCCCTGTTCCTTCCCTGCCCTGAGTGCCCAGGGGCGCGGTAACTGTTTCGAATTTATCCACAACCCCTGGGCAGGCATCGGCCGTGACGGGCCCCGTCATGGTTTGCTGACAACTCTCGCGTGGAACATTGCGCGCCGTCGACTCTCGGGCCTGGTGCTGATCGGATGGCGAGCTGCCCACTACTTGCCGTCCGCAGAGTGTAATTTAAGCTCGCGTAGGCGCGGAAGGGCGAGGCGGCCCGCGTGCTGAGGAGATTAGATTAAAACCATCTGCGACGATAAGCTCGCATGGGACCGATGATAAGATGACTCGACTAAATCTCGATCATTCATTCATTATTTATAACGGTCATTCACCAGCTACCTTGGTTGATGTTAACAGGCACCAGAGTATTATATATAACATACACTGCACTTCGGACATTCACAGTAACATAAATAAATTATACTCAAAATGTCACTTGTGCATAGAGTAGGTGATACCTATTAGGTTTAAAAAAAGGTGATAGAAAGTACATTATGTAATTTCCCATGCTTAAGATCATAAAAATAATTGACATTGTTACTTTTTATGATTATATAATTTTACCTAAGTATTTATACTTGATTAAAAGCAAAAGTAAATAAAAAAACTAAATCATATATTGTTTAAATTAATATGCAGTGTATTGGTAACTGATATTGTTTATTAAAAAATACTTACTCTTTTATTTGACTAATTTTTTTTTTTGAAACCATCCGGTTTCAAATATCTGACGAAATGCGTATCTGTCATGTTGTGTGTCTGCCGAACTGCGTGTCTGTCGAGTTCCGTTTTTGACAAGTTGCGCGTCTATCCTGAGAGACAACGAAATGCGTATTTGACCACTTGCATTTCTGACGACATGCTAGTGATCCCTAATATTTATCCCCTTTATTCAAAATACGTGAGCGTTTTTCGGCCATCTGTCAAAGAGTTAATTAACAAACAAGTTGGTATTCTTAGCGTGTCGGTGGAAAATTTAGTTTTTAAATATAATTTTTGGCCTAGTGTTCAGTTACGCAACAAAATTCGCTGACGCAACCATAAAATCCTCGCATACATTCATACAGGCGACAAGGCATGCGACGCAAGATGAGAGGTGAGCCGTCCATCGGTGTTTAAAACCATATTGGTTTACTTATTTCAGCTACTCGTGTTAGAAGCCATTTTAACGGACGTTTAGATAAAATGCATAAAACCTAGTTCTTACATTAGGATATCTCTTGAAACATTTCAGACCGCCAATGATACGGAATATATATTTTTTCTCTTGGTCAGTCCTTTCCGAATTGGGTTTATTCAGCAGTGCTTTATCCTGAAAAAGTGATCACAGCATAAGTTATAATTTTACAGTAGGTACTTAACTACTTGTCATCATTTAGGTACTTACCTAAACGATAACATTTTTTTTTTGTGTCCAAAAAATTAAAATTAATTTACTTTTTAGTTTCGTCTGAATTTCCTGATTAAGTTTTGATTAAAACGTTACTAAAATTTATTCGTAATACATCTGTACTAATATTATAAAGAGGTAAAGTTTGTGAGTTTGTGAGGTTGTAGGGGTAATCTCTGGATCTACTGAACCGATTTTGAAAATTCTTTAAGCTTTATTGAAAGCCACGTTATTTGTGAGTGTCATAGGCTATATATATTTTTTGAAATCCACGCGGATGATGTCGCGGGTGAAGTGCTAGTTAAGAATAAAGATGTGATGAATAATGTACTCGTACATATATAGCTCAAATTTTATCAAAATATCATCTTACAGTGATGGTCAACAATCGCTTTTTCTTCGCCTTCCCGCGCACAGCCTGAGCGACTCGTCTCTTTACGTCCTCAACTCCTTCGTAGTGATCTGCTGCTTCTATCATCCAGTAAGTGTTGGCCATCACCATGCGTCCTAATGCTCGGAACCGGCATTTGGCGCGGAACTTACGACGCTGTAGCTCTTCAGGATCCTAAAATAAACAAAATTTAAACAATGCACCTGCCATATCTCTACACCACCTTTGGTTGGGTGGCAGACAATGCCGAAGGCATTAGGTTCGCCTTTGTACCTTTGTGCGTAACTATAAAGATAATAAAGGTAGAAAGATTTAGTTGAACATAAAAAGCGCTTTGGACTCTCGACCCTCGGCTCTCAGCTTCCTCATATGTGATAGAATAAATCTACACATGCTAATATTGTTACGAGCTGGGTATGGGATAAATTATTTTACTATTAATTAACCAAATATCCTTTATTAACTCAACAACTTTTTTTACACAAACACTAATTCGCTAATAATCACTATTCTCTTCGTAATCGCTTGTATTCGCTTCCTTTCGCATCCGTAGTCGAAAACCGACTGACCCACTCGCCGCCCGTCCGGCCTATTTATACAGCCATAGAAGTTTCCAGAACATTGTCGAACTAACTAACATTGGCTCCGTGTATAAAAATATTTAAAAATAGTATAACCAAGTATTTAACGTTGAAAGTGGTGTTAAAGTGACAATATCGCTTGGAATTGGCTGTCCTATCGTTATCTGGACTCCAACTTGTCTCGTTTGAAGAGAATTCTATGAAATGCTTCAAAGACCCAGGACCAGTGAAAGTGCAAAACAAACAGTTTAGAAGTGCATTATATAAATATCACACTGGTGTTTAAACTAACTTTAAGAAACAAAGTGTACTTAAACCGAAGAAGAACAATAAGTACCAAAACTACAAACAACGATGAATGAGAATACAAATTTTAACTAAAAAGTTTTTTTTTTTTTCAATCAAGATTTAAAAAGGTGTACATACCTACATCAGGATAGCACCTCCCGGCGGATAGCAGCGACACTAAAGACTGTAATGCTCTCTAGCGGTGAGTGGGATAACTAGTAGACATTCAAGATATCGATCTGTCAAATTACTTCCACACGATACCAACGGATGGAACTTTCATAAAATATCTACTAACTTAGAAAAAAAAAAAACAAAGTGTAACTAAACCAGAGAATAACAGCACCATTAGCTTCAAACAACGATGAGTGAATAACAATTTTGACTAAAAGTAATAAGAAAGTAACCGTTTTTTGTTTCCATCAAGATTTAAAGAAGTGTACTTCATGACAGCACCTCCCTGCGGACTGCTATGACACCAAAGATTCTGTAAGGCCCTCTAGCGGCGAGTAGAATAACTATTGGACATTCAAGATATTGATCTGTCATATAACTTCCACACAATACCAACAGAGGGAGCTTGCATAAAAGATTTTCGACGGGACAAGAAAAATTTCGGAAATCGGTGTTCCTGTTTTGTGTCTTCGTTTTTTGACACCGACTTCCGAAATTAAAGTTATTTTGCACTTTTTTTGGAAGTCGGTTCTATTTTTTTGTAAAAAAGTTTTTTATTTTTCACTTTTTAGTTGTGGCTCCCCATTAAACTGTGTTAATAATTCATAGACATACGATAGCAGCAATCGCGGTTGATTTGCTGTCAATTTTTGAAGAGTTCCGTTGTCTGTCTCCGAAACCCATCATTAGATCTTTTTGAAATTTAAATGGGACCATGTCGGAATAAACCCCTTTCGATCAAAAAAAGAATTTTGCAAATCGGTCAATATATGACGGAGTTAGGCCCGAACATAGATTAAAAAAAAAAAAAAAAAAAAATACAAACATCCGAATTGATAACCTCCTCCTTTTTCGAAGTCGGTTAAAAATAAATAATTTGCTTACCATTTATATATGAATAGTGTTTTTTTTTTTAAATGGAAGAAGAAAATGTAACAATTCGTCGACATAAAACTACTGCAAATAACTCACTAGATATTTCTTTCGAGTCAACAGACTCTGAAGTGACTAGAAGATATAGTTTACCGGACTTGTCAACTGAATACATTAGTGACATAGAAGATTTAAAAGGACAAATAATCCATCTTAGAAGCGAATTAGAAAGTGCACACACAGAAATAGAAAAACTAAACATGGATAACATGGCGCTAAAAATTGCTATGAATAAAGAAAGGAACAAATCTAAAAAGTTACGAGAAATATGCTCAGAAACAAAAATTAAAGGAATAAATATTAACAGGAGTGAAAGCAAAAGAAAGAAAAGAATCTCAAGAAACCTAGATCAATCTTTTTATGAGGCAAGTAACAATAGTTGCACAGATCTTGGGCTCAATGAAACTAGTGAAACGATAATAGATGGCACCACTAGCAACATATCAACACAACGTAGACTACCGGATAGCAGTGACTCTCCTACTTGCAAGGAACTTGAAGAGGAAAACCAGCAAATATATGGCGTTACCAGTACCTTACTAGCACCACCTTTATCTGTGCGTCAGCAGCGCAGAATTTGTCTAATAAGTAGTAATAAAACAAATAAGGTATTAGCTATAGCACAGAGTACATTCCCAAATCATAATACACTGGACAGCAAATAAACCGAGCCACCCGCTACCTAGGCACTCTAATTCGATTTTCTCAAAAACTAAAAAACCTACAATTATCAAAGTTGTACCTACAGAAAGTGCGTTTCATGGTGATTAAAATGAAAGGAAACTCATTGGGTTTAATCAATATTTCAGTGTTTATTAAGGATTTTACAAAGAAGAGTCGTTTTCCAGTCGTGACAATCGTTAGTAATGATAAAGTGAAAAAAAAAAATTAAAGCCAAAAACAAAGATAAAATCAAAAAAAAAGTTTTTGATCAATATTCCGTATTCCCTCCCCTTGCTCGGATAACTGCCAGCATCCTTGTATTCATCGACCTTACTAGCCTGACGATAAAATCTTGAGGAATTGTATTCCACTCCTCTTCAATTGCGATTCGCAGCTCTGGAAGCCTTGTTGGAGCAGGTACCCGGGCTCGAAACCGACGTTTCAGCTCATCCCATAAGTGTTCTATCGGATTCAAGTCCGGGCTTCGAGCTGGCCAGTCCATCGTACGAATGCTGACGTCGCGTAGATACTGGGTCACCACATGAGCAACATGAGGTTGTGCATTATCATGCATCAATTGCATATCCTGTCCGATATATCCTGCGTAAGGTACCACATGGTCTGAGAGGATTTCAGTAATGTAGCGATGAGAAGTCAGTCCACGTGTACGGCCCGTCGGTTCGATGAAAACTAACACTGTATGTGCTGTTAACGAGATGCCGCCCCAGACCATTACAGATCCTCCTCCATAAGCAACAGTTTCCTCGATGCAACACTGAGAATAACGTTTTCCAGGGCGACGATATACTCTCTGACGTCGATCACTTCCATGTAGACTCACCCTGGTCTCATCAGTGAAGAGTACATTACTCCACTGCTCTAATGTCCAATCCCTATGCTCTCGAGCAAATTCAAGTCGTGCTCGACGGTGTGCTACCGTTAATGCTGGGCCTGTTGCAGCTCTTTTTGGGGTCAGGTTCCGTTCAGCAAGTCTCCTTCTGACGGTATCTGAACTTATGACCACTTGGCGTTCGTCACGCAGACTTTATTGGACTTGAACTGCGTTGAGGTGGCGATTTCGCAGAACAGTAAGGTGGATATAACGATCATCTGCTGCTGATGTAGCCCTAGGTCTGCCCGTACCTGGACGGCGATCGAATGCTCCAGTCTCTAGGTATCGTCTGTAAACTCGTTGCACCGAAGATCTGCTGATTCGAAGCCTTCGAGCGACTTCACGTTGCGCAATGCCTGCTTGAAGTAATGCTACAGCTTGAGCTGCTTCCTGAGGTGTTGTATCCATTACTAACCGAAAAAAGTAGCAAAAACATACGCGTCTGAGCAAACGATGGACAAAAACTAAAGAAATGATAAGAAATATCCGACTACCCTCATTGTAGAGAAAAAGAACGCTAATTTCAAACTCTGGTGAAAACAGAGCAAATCGTTAGCATTGTGTTTGTTGCTTGATTACAATGTGAGTTGACGGTACTTTCGAATTAATTTGTAGTCATTTTAATCACCATGAAACGCACTTTTTGTAGGTACAACTTTGATAGTTGTAAGTTTTATACTTTTTGAGAAAATCGAATCAGAGTTCCTAGGTAGCGGGTGGCTCGGTTTATTTGCTGACCAGTGTATTTGTCATTACAAATCAACAAATTGTGGAATTATACAGTTAATAAATAATCTGGAAAAAGAATTGTTAAATTACACTAAGAATGACTATTGTTTGATCTTTATAGGCGAGAGAGATTTTAGAAAAACTGACAATTAAAATAAATTAATTATAAGTATACGAAATATGTTAATGACAATAACACACACTAACATTTTGCTTTGTTTACCAACCTATAAATTTGATGGATGTTGTTCTATGTTTAACTCCAGAATAGAGACATTTAGTAATTTGTTATACTATGACATTGATCACGAATATGCGTTGATATTTGATTCGAATTTAAATCTGACATACGATGAGACAATGTTTTAAGCAACGTGGAGTTCTCAACAACTATGGTATGAAGAATATTTTTGACAATATGATGTGCTATCTTAGCATTTATAAAGACCCTTGCCCTATAAATATTGAGGATTCAAATTCAGAAAACTGTACTAATTTGAGAAAGGAACAGTTTTTTCGTTCCTAGCACAGAGAGTATCAAGAGAGAACATAATAGTAAGATTGAAAGTTCTAACCACAACATACGACTACTGCATCAAAATATTGCAGGATTAGTGAATAAACTTTCTATGATTGAAAAATGTTTAATTAACTGAGTTTAAGGACAGTCATAAGGAGGTAGACATATTATGTTTTTCAGAAACATTTATTAGTAATAATAATGAATCAAATGTATGCATTAACGACTTCAAACTTGCAACTTCATACTCACGAAATAACGAAAAGAGGGGTGGGGTATGTATTTTAATTAAACAGTTCATAGAATACAAAATAATTCAATTATGTAAAGAAATGTCAGTAGATAACGTATTCGAGTGTTGTGGCATAGAAATACCACTTTATAACTGTATTATTGTATGTGTTTATAGGACACCCAAAGCGAACATTGCAATATTTTTTTAAAAACTTAAGTCGCTATTGCATAAACTTAGTGACAGAATAAACAAAAAAAATATACTGGTCGGGGATCTAAACATAAATACCCTTGCTACTAAAAAAACTAAAAAAAATACCACTACACTAAACGAGATACTTTTAAACTGCAACTTGACTTTGAAGATAAATACTCCGACTCGACATGCTTCTTGCATAGACCACATTATCACTAATATACCAGACTCGTCAGGTGAAATATGTGAATTACATCTATCAGATCATAATACAGCTCAGATATTGACATTCACATCAAAAATATCACCTAAGAAGCTTGCTCCATCGCATTACTTTATGTACAAGAGAAATTACAGCAAAGAGTACATTGGAAAATTTAGAGAATGCCTCTTGAGCCTGAAATGGCAAGATGTTTATGAAGAAATGGATCCTGATACAGCTTTTAATAACTTCCATGAAACTTTTTGCCTATTATATAAATTAAATTTCCCTTTGCAAAGAATAAAAGTAAACTATCTAACACCTCCTTTAAGATGGATAACTAAAGGTATAAAAAAATCTTGCCTCTTTAAAAGATATCGAAATATCATGAAAATAAATCTATGGAAAATAAATTGGTTTATAATAAATACGCTGAAACATTAAAAAGGTGTATTAACTTGTCCAAAAAGCATTCTTCTAGCAAATTCATTTTGAAAGCAAAAAACAAATGTAATGCAACATGGAAATTAATTAAGAACAAACCTAAATGTAAAAATTCACAATATATAGAGGTCATTAAACTAAATGGCGTTATGCTTCCGCTATTTCTTCAGGTTTTTCTATAAAAACCTGAATAAATAGCGGAAGTTTGTAATAATCACTTCATTGATACTACAAATATAGAGATAACCAATAGCAAAAATAATATCACAAAGAAAACGGGCAATGGAAGTAATAGTTTATATCTCGAACCTTGCTCGCCCAACGAAATTAATAAAATAATTGGGTCACTAAATAACACCAACGCAGTGGGATATGATGACATTTCTACCCACATAATAAAATCATATGCCGATATACTGTCTCCTATTATAGCTCATCTGGTTAATTTAAGTTTCTGTGAAGAAAAATACCCTAACAAACTAAAGTTCTCAGTTGTAAAACCACTTTATAAAAAAAAATAATAAACATGATTTAAACAATTATCGGCCAGTGACCTTAATACCTATAATTTCAAAAATATACGAAAAAGCAATGTATAATCGAATGGTCTCATTTATATCCAAATATAATATTATAAGTACTGAGCAAAATGGTTTTCAAAGAGGAAAGTCAACTGCACTAGCTTGTTATCAACTAATAAAATCAATTACTGAGACTATAGATAAGAAGTTACCGGTCACTGCAATATTTTTCGACATGAGCAAAGCATTTGATTTTGTAAAACATGATATACTGTTAGATAAATGCGAAAGTTACGGAATAAGAGGGAAAGAAAAATTGGCGTAAAGCGTTAAATTGGCTAAAAGATTACCTAACTGATAGACAACAACGGGTAGAGATCTTAGGCGTTAATAAAGACAGAGAAGTGATAAGGTATAAATCTAAATACAGGACCAAAAAATATGGCGTGCCTCAAGGTAGTGTTTTGGGGATTTTTATCATTATTATTGTCACAAAAATTTGCATGCCGAATTTAGTAGGCGGAATATGAAGAACTATTGTGTGAGTGTTATAAAATCTGTAAAATACCATATTTCAAGCAAATAAATGAAATCTAAATCTATCCTACAGTGGAATATTCTAGAAACATCTATGAACTTCTACACAGTACCACAATGGAATGTTCTCGAACGTAGTGGAACCTTCTGGAAACTTCGACCACATTCTCGAACGTTCCAGTGTAATACGGTCGACGTAACAATATTTAAGGCATAAAAGCTGCAATCAAAGTTCCCAGTCTTAATTTAGCTGTGACAAAAACTTCGTTAATATGAGTCGTCTTCCTCATTCAATACAGATACAAAAAATACATTCGACTTCCATAAAAAAATGCAAAATAACTTTAATTTCGGAAGTCTTTGTTTCTAGTTTTGATTCTTCGTATTTGACACCGGCTTCGAAATTAAAGTTATTTTGCATTTTTTTGGTGTTTTTTATAAGTAGAAGTCAAATGTACTTTTTTGCAATAAAGTTTTTTATGTTTTTTTGTGTGTACATAAACACTTATAATACAATATTAGCGTACAGATGCCTTTTTTTTGTGGGGTGTGGAGCGGGAGGGCGTGTCAGACTCTTACTGACTAAAACCCACCCCTGTTCCTTCCCTGCCTGAGCGCCCAGGGGTGCAGTAACTCATTTTCAGAATTTATCCGCTACCCCTAGGCATGCAGGCACCGGCCACGATGGGCCCCGTCAGTGGTGGCTGACTACAGCTCTTTGAGGCGCGCGTGGAACACTACGCGCCGTCGACTCACGGGCCTGGTGATGATCGGACGGTGAGCTACCTACTGCTCGCCGTCCGCAGGCCCGGGTCTACGGTGGCCAGAAATCGTCTCGCGACGTCCTACACCTAGTACGCCCAGTACCTCTCCTGCGGTGGTAGCGGCCGGGGCCGCGAGGGCAACTCCGATTAGCTTCCCTCACGCGTCCCGCCTCCGCCTTCACGAGCATTACTGCTTCGCAGAAGGCGGAGATTGCCTCCGATTCCCTCTCGCTCCGTACCATGGCCTGAACCAGGACCGGGCGCGAGAGGTCGCCGCCACCTAAAGCATCCACGAGGACACGGCGGTGTTCTGCCCAAGCGGGGCAGACCTCCACCGTATGCTCCACTGTGTCCTCTGGGCGATCCGCGCAGTGGTAACAACCGGGCGTTTCCTCCCGCATGATCTGATGCAGGAACCTCCCGAAACAACCGTGTCCGGTGAGGACCTGCGTCAGGTGGAAGGTAAGGACGCCGTGACGCCTCTCCAGCCACTCCTCAAAGAGGGGGACTACCGCCGCAATGGTGGCGTGCCCAGCGCTGGGTTGCGACAGCCGCTGTCTCCCTGTCGCCATAAGATCCTGCCGGAGCTGCGTCCGCCGAGCCGCGAGGTGTCGCGGCAGCAGAGTTTCGCCCCGGCGTTTGGCCTCCTCGCGCCACTCCCAGAGCAGCGCGAGGACCCTGGCCTCTAGATCCCATAGCGACAGTCCGGCAAGGAGGCTCGCCGCCTTACAGGAGACCGTGCGGTATCTGCGGATGAGCCGAATGGCCATAACCCTTCGGGACGCGTTCAACCGGCGAGCTGGTCGCTTCTTCAGGGAACACGCCCACACCGGTGCTCCGTAAAGGGCCATGGACCGCACGATCCCAGCGTAGAGCCTCCGGCAGGAGGCGTTTGGACCCCCCAGATTGGGCAGAAGCCGCTTCAGAGCAGCACTGGGAGCCGCTCCAATCTGGGAGACAAACGTCGGAAATGCTCGACGAAGTTCCACCGGCTGTCGAGGACGAGTCCCAGGTACTTCATCGTCCCCTCGACGCCGATGTGAACCCCTCCTACCGTTATCTGGGAAGCCGACGGTGGCGCATTCCGAGGACCATGAAAACACATGGCCTCGGACTTGTGCAATGCCACCTCGAGTCCCAGTCGCCGGATCCTCTCAACGACTGTCGCAACACCGCGTGACATCAAGTTGGCCGCCGCCTGGTACGACCTCCCCTGCGCCAGGACCAGCGTGTCGTCAGCGTAGCAAACTACGCTGACGCCGCTAGGGAGGTCGGCGCGCAGCACCCAGTCGTACACGATGTTCCACAGAGGTGGCCCCAGGACCGATCCCTGCGGAACACCGCACGACATCTCTCGCCGGTTCCATTCTCCCTGGTGACCGGGGTAGATGACGGCTCTGTCCGTCAAGTAAGCCTCGACTACGCGACGGAGGTAGGGCGGCACCCGGTGATACCGGCGTGCCTCCACTATGCAACTCCAGAGCAGGGTGTTGAAGGCATTGGCGATGTCCAGAGACACCGTCAAGACGACCCTACCCCGGCCCACTGCATCCCCCGTCGTGAGGGCTCGTACGCGCATGATTGCGTCCACCGTGGAGCACCCCCTGCGGAAGCCATACTGGCTCTCCGCCAGATCCGGCCCCACCCGCACCAACTGCCCGACGAGGCGTTCTGCAATTACTCTTTCAAAGAGCTTGCCCACCTCGTCGAGCAGCACAATGGGCCAGTAAGCAGACGGAGAGTCCGCGGGGCGCCCTGGCTTCTTGATCAGGACCAGTTTCCCTGTCTTCCAACGAAGCGGAAACTGGCCCCTCTCCATACATGCGCTAAGGAGCCCTCTCAGTCGAGGCCCGAGAGCCTCTTGCAAGGCCAGGATCCAGACTTTCCCATGAAAGCCATCGGGTCCTGGGGCGGTGCTTTTGGCATTCAGCCTACGCACCGCCGCCCTCAGCTCTACCTCGGTCACCTCGGGAGCATCGTCGCCGTCGGGTTGCTCCGCGTCAGGCACCGCAGGAGGCGGAGCCATAAGCGGGGGAGTGTGCCCCTCGCGAAGGGAACAGAGCGCTCACCACGCCCTCCACGAGCTCAGGCCGGAGACTCTGCGTCAGCGGAGTCGCCCATGGGCGGAGTTTATCCCGCACCACTCCACTCTATATGGGCGCCCCCACGGATCTCTGTTCCTGCTGAGTCCCCAGCGACTCCTCGCGGGCCAATTTCTTGGCCCGCCTGATCTCAGCTCGGAGAGCGGTCCTCGCCGCTCTGTACCCCTCATACAGCTCCGCCTCGATGGCTTCCGCATCCGGCGGGCGATTACGGAGCCTGCGGTGCCTAGTGTACCGGCGTCGCACGGCAATACACGCTTGGCGTAAAGCCGTAAGCGCCGGCGACCACCAGTACACCTGGCGCCGAGCACAAGGCTGGACCCGGGGCATTGCCACGTTACAAATCTCGGACATGGCCTCCTGGAACCACTCTGCCTCATCGTTAATGTCGGCAGGCCTGTCCGGTGATGTCACCCAGGCCTGCACGATCGAGGCTTCCAGGAGTAGCTCCCGGTCCAGCTGCTTCAGCGACCAACGCGGACCACTCGGGGTCTGTCGGACCGGCACGGTCGAGGCCTGGGCGGAGACGTCGAACCGGATATACCGGTGATCGGAATACGTCGGATGCCTAATCTCATACAAACAATCGTGACTGGCCTAACTAGGGATTTAGGTACGGCCGGCAGTAGGATATATTTTTCCGCTTTCGGACACGGTCGCACACCTCGCTGTCGCTAGATGGTGTTAGCGGCGACGGCTTGCAAGTTAAATGAATTTACTTAAGGTGAATGCTCCAGGGTAGCCCGCGAAATTCAAATTTTCTTACGTTTTTTGGAATTTGCAGGTCAGTGTCAGGTTGTATCTTGGTCAACATCTGATTTGCGGCCGTGGCAAGTATGTATTTATAGAATTATAATCATTCAAATCATAAATACATCTCTCTCATTTGGAATCAATTTTAACTGAGGAAGTTGTATTGATGATTTTAATTATTATACCAATACTAGGCCAATACACCAGCTTCCACCTTAAAGCCCCACCATCATGGAATTGGTGTACAATAAAGAAAATATTCTTTCTATCTATTGCCATATCTCTTGTTACAAAGTCTTCAAACAATACACTATTGAAATCTTAGGTTGAAAATTTTAGAGACAAGATTAGTGTCGCGCTTGATTTGATCCATTAAATATGTAAATTTTTTACCATTTCTTTTTCTTTTGCTCGCGGAGCCATGATTTTTATATTCTTGTAAATAAATTCACGAAAACAACAGTAAACAAACCTAAATAATGTTATTATTGTGTGGATTCTATTAAATGACAATGTAAAGTCGGTTGTCAATGTCACAAGGATTTATTCGCTTGACATGACTTTCATTTTTCTAAAAACCCATTTTAAAACCTATTTCGAGGGTGACCTCCAAGCACGTGTTAGTGCCGCCATAGACGGACTGCATGAAGCAGTCAGTGCCGACAGCTTGAAGTGGTCGCTGTTGGGCAATCTGCAGTTTCAATACAAAATTGACGATCGCCATACACGGAGCGCTCAAGCAGTTCATTTGTTTTCTTAGCTAAAAATGTACTGACTGCTCTAAGCAGTCCGACTATGGAGGCCCTGACCGCAACACGATTGCTCTGGTGCAGTTGGTCTCGACTGCTCTAAGCAATCCGTCCAAGGACGGCCTACTTGTGTAGTCAGGAATAATTTTCTGTAGTTTAAAAAAAGTAAAAAACACACTTTAATGTTCGTGTTCTTCTCAGCAAACCCTTTCATTTGATACCCATATCATGGGAATGCATTCAAAATAACTCGTCGGTCAACTTTGGGAGTCCGCCATATTGGATTTAGAATGACGTCACTTAGCTAACCATGTATTAGCATCCAAACCAAACATGTATGCACAATTTCAGTGTAATCAGAAACCGGGAAGAGGGTCTTTGTTGTACTAATACTGGTTTTATACTGCTTTTATATGTTCAAAATTCTTCTAATTCTATATAACCATTTATTTATTTATTTATTTATTTAATCATTTATGTACACACAGAGACACAGTAACAATAAACATAATTATAAATATAGTACAAAGGAACTGCTTATTTCTTAAGAAATTTCTACCAGCAGACCTGCGATAGGAGAAGTGAGAAAGAAATGTAGACAAAAGTGTGTAAGAAACAGAAAAAAAGAATACAAGATGTCCTATACTAAGGTATCAAATAAACCTACACATATATTGTAAATATATATATATATATACTTACATAAATATATACCTAAACCTGTAAATAGATACATGACATACAAATATATAAAAAAATATTATAATAGAGAGGAAAGGTAGTGCTCTTTAACACGATTTTTGAAGAGAGAAATTGACTTCAAGTCTCGAATGCTAGGCGGAAGCGAGTTCCACAATCTTACTGCATGGACAGAGAAAGAGTAGGAATAGTAACTGGATTTATGAGGATGGGTTTTGAGGAGGGATCTAAGGTGAGATCTGCACGGCGCGTCACCAGGGCGAGCGTAAGAAATTCGCTCACGCAGGTAGGAGGGATAAGACGGGTTGTGTAGAATGTTGAAAAGGAGACAAAGAATCCGAGTGTTCCTGCGAAGTCGGATTGGGAGCCACTTGAGCTCCTTGCGAAGGTGAGAGACATGGTCATACTTACGCAGACCAAAAATAAACCGAATACCTAAGTTTTGCAGACGCTCAAGCTTGCTTAGTAGCTCCTCAGTAGCATCCAGGTAGCAGGCATCGGCATAGTCTATAATCGGCTGAATAAGAGTTTGGGCTAAAGAGATTTTTGTTTTTAAAGGCAATAGACCCTGAAGGCATTTAAGCGAATGGAAAGAATAGTTTACCTTTCGACTGACCTCATTGACCTGCGCACGCCACGACAGATTGGAGTCAATAATAACACCCAGATCTTTGGCAGTATCGGAATATTCAATGAGAACACCATCGAGATATAAAGGTGACAGGGACGAGACAACAGCCGCAGTACGCACAAACCTGCTGCCTATGATCATGGCCTGAGATTTATTAGGGTTGATCTGTAAGCCAAATGACTTGGCCCAGGCGCTGATACAAGCCAGGTCATGATTCACAACGGCGATAGCAGCATCCGCATCGGCTACAGTAAAATGTCGATAAAGCTGCAAGTCATCTGCGTAAAGATGGAAACTGGAAGAGATGACTCTTGTAACAAAGTTAATAAAAATGGAAAATAGAAGAGGAGAGAGAACGCTACCCTGAGGAACACCCTCAGTGAGGCTACACCAATGAGAGAAGGATTCTTCAAGGCGGACACACTGAGAGCGTCCCCGAAGATACGAATTGAACCAGTCTAACGCAGAAGAAGAGAAATTAATAGCTTTAAGGATTCCTAGTAAGATGTCGAAGTCTACTGAGTTGAAGGCACTGCTAAAGTCAAGTAACACAAGGACAGTAAGGGACTTATTCTCCATAGCCCAGCGGATATCGTCAGTCACTTTTAAAAGCGCAGTAACCGTACTGTGACCTGCGCGAAAACCGGATTGGAAGGGAGATATTATCGAGTTCGACGCCAAGAAAGAAGATAGTTGTCTATGAACTATGTGCTCAAAAACTTTAGAGAGAAATGGAAGAATAGAAATAGGTCTAAAGTGAGTTAATAAAGAAGGATTGTTAGTTTTAGGCAGCGGTATAATGTGCGCCTGTTTCCAGACTGACGGAAAGGAGCAAGAGGTAAATGAGTGATTGAATATATGAGTGAGAATAGGCAGTAATGAGGGAAGGATGAGAGTTATCATTCTGGAACACAACTTATCATTACCAACTGCAGAAGAAGTAATAGCGAGAACAGATTTCTTAACGTCAACCTCAGTAACATCTTTAAGGTTAAAATGAGAACAATGAAGCAAAGGCAAACTAGCAAGACTCTCTAATGTCGCAGCTTTGACACAAGGATCAAGAGAAAAGGGAAGGTGAGAGAAATGCTTATTTAGATCGTTAAGGTTCACATCCTTACACTGGGTGGTAGATGATTTGCCTATTCCAACAGACTTAAGAAATATCCAAATATCGGAGGAACTGCGGTTATCGACTTGTTCGTGGAAATAGCGTCTCTTAGCATCTTGACACAGACGCCTGCAGCGATTACGTAGCGATTTATAATAATTGAGATTCAGCTCTGAGGGTCTGCGCTTATATCTCCTCTTAGCTTTATCCCTGTAGGCCATAAGTTCTTTAATTGCCTGTGTTATCCATGGAGCAGGGTTATATTTTACCTTGACACGTCGAATAGGGGCGTGTTGGTCATACAAGTCGAGAACAGTCGAGTTAAAGGAATTCACCTTGCCATCGATGTCATTGATCTCAACCAGCCGAGACCAGTCCACATCCTCGGCATCACGCTGCAACGCCTCCAGGTCCATGCCCTTATAATTACGGAGATACAGGAACTGAGACTTACGCTTGGGAACACGGATACGGTACGACAGGTAAATAAGGTCGTGGTAAGAAAAGTTGGCAGTGAGTTGACCATGATAAGAGACATTACTAGGCGAAGAAACAATCATAAGATCTAGTAAAGAGGGTGTACAGTTAGGGGAATAGTGAGTTGCAGAAAGTGGCAAGACTTGAAGATTAAAAGAAGATAGGAGCGAAAGGAGTTTATGAGAGCGAGTGTCATTTTTGATCAGGCAAGTGTTAAAATCGCCCATCAAAATAACGTGTTCATACAAAGGGCAAAGATTACTGAGAGTGCAGTCAAGAGAATCAAAGTAGTCAATGTGAAGGTTAGGGCTGTACAGCACTGCAAGCAAGACTTTTGTGTGATGTACAGAAATTTCAAGAAACAAGTATTCAGCCGACTCAGAGTACAGAGAAGGAGATGAGCTGACTACCTTGTAGGGTAGGTCAGCGCGTAAGTACATAGCTACACCTCCTCCACCTTTACCAGTCCTATCGTTGCGGATCAAGACGAAGCCAGGAAGTGTAAATTGCGTAGAGAGAAGAGAAGGCTTCAGATAAGATTCCGAGATCAATAGGGCATCAAGGTGGGCACTGCTAAAGGATGCCAGAAGATCAGAATAGTGACCAGGAACACTCTGGGCATTTATGTGCGCTATATGCAGATTTTTAGGATCAGTAGAGAAAAGAGATGAGAGTTTACTATGTAAAGTGAGCGGAAAGGAAGAGTCACTGTCCGCACTAGCAAAACTATCAGAAGAAGAGCAAGAGAAAAAGCTGTCGTTAAAGTCAGCTACATTGTTCATATTAAACAAATAATAATATTATATATTAATATATAAATAATGTAATAATATACAATAATAACTTAACTAAAATGCAAAACGCTAAAATAGATTTTCTTTCAATAAGAAAAGAAAACCACCCCACCTCGCTGGTATATTGACAGAAATCTCACAATAATAGATGTAGCTTTAAACAAGAAACGCAAAAGAGATATAAAAATTGCGTAAAACGAAAACAAAACGAGAACAACGATTCACACATCTTAACGCACATAATTATAATAAAACGCAACACGATCACGGCCACCATACACATGGAGCGGTGACACCGTCATCTGACAGATGACAAGTTTGTCAACGTCACCATCTGACAGATGACAACTGTCACATTCATACAGATAGTGGGACACCGGCATAAGGTTAATAAATTAAAATAAAAATAATATTAAGAACTACCGGCCCAACAATTGATATGGTGAAAGCGATCGTGCGAAGCGGCCAAATTTAGAAGGACTAAAGTAAATGGACCGACAATAACAACAACAATGATTGCACTACTTGCGCAGACGCGTCTTCCTCAAGTTCCTAGCAGGCGTACCCGAAGATGCGACCGCAGGAGCTCCAGGTTCTTCAGATTGTGCAGAATCGCCGGCGTCGACTGAGCAGCACGGGAATTTGGCAATAAGATCGAGAAGTTCGCCTGTCGTTTCTATTTTCTTACGGGATTTGTCTGGGCAAATGACAACAATCCTGCCTTCCGTAGACCAGCAGTTTGACATGCCGAAATGCTTACGAGCTGCTGCAAACACACGGTGCCTTACTTGTGTCAGAAACTCGGAGATTGTAGTCCCGGTACCCTTGAGAGTTTTCTTGCTTTCCCAAACAAGTTGTCGGTTCTCCATTTTGAAGAAGCGTACCAGTATGGGACGGGCCTTCTGCTGTGAAAATCCGAGTCTATGACAGACATGGATGACATTCTTGTCCCTGCTCAGGTCTGTCAATTTCATTTGGTTAGATAATATATTGTAGACCACATCGCTTAACTTCTCATTATCCTTCTCCGGAACACCATGGAACAACAGGACCTTTCTTCGCATGATAGTTTCATGCCTGTCGAACCCAGCAGCGAGCAACTCAATCTGAATCTTTAATTTGGAGAGTGCTTGACAGACAAAATTCTTAAACTCTGAGAACTCACATGCGATTGATGAAATGTCAGCTGAAGCTGAAACGGTGCCAGTAGCTTTTTGCAATTTGGCTTCATACTCTTGCATGCGGGAGCCAAACAACTTCTCCAGGTCCTCTAGGCTGGCAGCAAGCTTCGTGTCCATATTCAGTGTAGTGATGTGTAATAAACTGATCAGGTTGCAGGTGTGTACAAGTGCTACTGTCTTGATAGTAATAGATAGCGGGTGTGGGGCGATTTAATACAAAATGAACTGGTTTAATACATTAAATATAGGTATAAAATAATATTAAGACTTAATTTAACTAAGAGCACTCAAAACGAATTGTTAATACTTTGTCTACCCTCAATCAAATTTTCCAGTAAGGTAACCATGTTACCTTACTTCAAATATAAACAAACTAGAATAAACACGTCTTTTCTTATTTCACTAAATACAAAATTACAACAAGACGTTTAAGCACGAGGACAGCTCAAGTATTTGTTTATTCAAGAACAGTAATGCGTGTGTAGTTGTTTTGTAATATTTTTGAAATGATATTTGTGTGATTTTTGGGTACGAAACCAAATAGTTTCCCATGTACTCTTCTGAGATGGCGAACCCAAATGGAGACACAAATGAACGAGGTATGCGTAGTTCCTCTATTCCAACGTTTACACTACACAATAAAGAACGGTACAGTACGTGGAAATTTAAAGTGCGTAACTACCTTATGCATGAGGAGTGAGAAGCGATCAATGGCTACCGAACAGGAATGAACTTTTCGAAAGTCATAAAGACGACGAGCGATCAGAAGGCACTAACAAAAATTTGCCTTACCCTTGAAGCTTCTGCAATTACGCATGTTCGAAGTGCTACGACAGCAGCTGAAGCATGGAAAGCATTACAAAATGTATATGAGGAGGCATGGGTCGGCGTTTACATCTAGAAAGGCAGATAAACAGATTGAGACTTGAAGACTATGATAATAATATTGAGTCGTATACTCGTATTAATGCTGTTATTGCCACTGCCCAAAATTTGGTGGATATAGACAAAGTAATTGATGATGGCTTCATTGCTGCTATTCTACTGGGAGGTCTAATGTCGAGATATGACCCACTGATTATGACCCTCGAAAATTGTAATGTTAACGTTACTACCGAACTGGTAAAGTCGAAATTACTGAACGAAATGTCCAAGGAAAGCTCGATAAAACTGGAGACAGCTATGAGGTCAAAGGTTGATGCCTCCTCGGTTGAGTCAAAGACAAAGAAAATTGTGTGTTATGGTTGCGGAGGACCTGGTCACAAGAGACCAAACTGTCCTTTAAAGAAAAAGATCAGGAAAAAGGAAGAATCCCACTGATAAGGACACGACCTTTTTGTCTGCTTTAGGAGCACCAAATGATTATGATATGGACAAATGGCAAGTTGATTCAGGCGCTACCAAACTAACAAATATGACTTCAAGACGAGATTGGTTTGTAGACTTAAAGCCTATTGATATCAAGGTAACGGTTGCAAATTGGACTAAGATTGACGCTGAAGGTATCGGTAAATTATCTATAAATACTAAAAAACACCGTCGGCACAATCAGTGATGTGATTTATGTACCTAACTTGCAAACAAATCTTCTATCTGTGAAAATAGCAGTAGAAAAAGGGTTTACTGTAACGTTTCATAAGTCCGGTTGTAATTTATTTAATTCAACGACCTTCTCCTTTACAGCTGATGCGGTTCTGTATAGATCGCTCTGTGGTGGATTTTACACACTTGATTGTGCGGTAAATACTCCTATGACGTGCACTCTGATTCTATCTTTAAGTATCAGGTATGGCATAAGCGTTTGTGAGGTAAGGTATGAATCTGCTGAAAAATAGTCATAAGGTTATTGATTAAAAGGATGTGGATTAAAATTCATGTGTTGCTTGTGTTCAAGCGAAACAAGCGTTTGGGCGCATTATGTCCTATTCGCAAAATGTCCAACTGTCCAATGCTCGGTTGGTCCAGTTCGCAAATGGTCCAGTTCGCAATTGGTCCAGTTCGCAATTGGTCTAGTTCGCAATTGGTCCAGTTCGCACTTAGTCCAATTCGCGATTGGTCCAGTTCGCAATTAGGGGGCGTACTTGATTACGAGAGGGTTTTTGACACGACCCCACGTGTGATTGGGTGAGATTCAGCTCAAAGTAAAAATGCATATAATTTATGATCAACTCTTTTATTAGAAAAAATTACAATTATGTATTCAGTATTTGGGCCTAATCATAATATAGCTATTAATTAAGAACAAAAAAATCACGTAATGTAGTAATGTCAGTCTAAAGGAGTCTACACACCAAACCCGCCGACCCGCCGACACAGCCCGGCGGCTTGGTGTCGGCGACCCAAACCCGCCAACCCGCCAACATGTGTCATGGGGCTGTGTCGGTGAGTTAGTCGGCGGCAAGAAATCAGTACAACTTTTTTAGTTAGTGATTGCAGTGTGTACGAACGTGACGTGTTGTTTTTCTCGAATATTGCAGCCTACAATAAACATGGATACTGATGCTGATCTAATAATAGCAGCATGTGGAATAATTTTAGCTGGGTCCCAAAAAACACAAGCACGTCACTATCGCTGGAGTGTCGGCGGGCAACTGAGCGTGCGAATACGCAAGTCGCCGGCCATGCCGCCGACTTGCACGCGCGGGTACGAGTCGCCGACATGATTCTTGAAGCAAAATCGCCGACACCAAGCCGCCGGGCTGTGTCGGCGGGTCGGCGGATTTGGTGTGTAGACTCCTTTATAGGAGTCTACACACCAAACCCGCCAACCCGCCAACATGTGTCATGGGGCTGTGTCGGTGAGTTAGTCGGCGGCAAGAAATCAGTACAACTTTTTTAGTTAGTGATTGCAGTGTGTACGAACGTGACGTGTTGTTTTTCTCGAATATTGCAGCCTACAGGAGTCTACACACCAAACCCGCCGACCCGCCGACACAGCCCGGCGGCTTGGTGTCGGCGACTTTGCTTCAAGAATCATGTCGGCGACTCGTACCCGCGCGTGCAAGTCGGCGGCATGGCCGGCGACTTGCGTATTCGCACGCTCAGTTGCCCGCCGACACTCCAGCGATAGTGACGTGCTTGTGTTTTTTGGGACCCAGCTAAAATTATTCCACATGCTGCTATTATTAGATCAGCATCAGTATCCATGTTTATTGTAGGCTGCAATATTCGAGAAAAACAACACGTCACGTTCGTACACACTGCAATCACTAACTAAAAAAGTTGTACTGATTTCTTGCCGCCGACTAACTCACCGACACAGCCCCATGACACATGTTGGCGGGTTGGCGGGTTTGGGTCGCCGACACCAAGCCTGTAGGCTGTGTCGGCGGGTCGGCGGGTTTGGTGTGTAGACTCCTTACAATAAACATGGATACTGATGCTGATCTAATAATAGCAGCATGTGGAATAATTTTAGCTGGGTCCACAAAAACACAAGCACGTCACTATCGCTGGAGTGTCGGCGGGCAACTGAGCGTGCGAATACGCAAGTCGCCGGCCATGCCGCCGACTTGCACGCGCGGGTACGAGTCGCCGACATGATTCTTGAAGCAAAGTCGCCGACACCAAGCCGCCGGGCTGTGTCGGCGGGTCGGCGGGTTTGGTGTGTAGACTCCTTTAGTATTTTTTAAATGGAATCAACATAATTATGGGTACCTAGTACCTCTCTAGAAATAATGATATATTTTAACATCAACGCTTAAACAATGTAAGATGAAGAAATATAATCTTTGTGAAAAAGCTTTTAAGACTAAGTTTACCATTTTGCAGTTCGATCAAATATTTTTTTATATTTTTTGTACTTTTCATCAAATGTGAAGTCTTTTAATCTTCTTTTGTTTCCCACCGTTTTCATTATAGAATCCTGAAGGCGTTTATCACAATATTTGGCTTCTTTCCGGAGTTTATCAAGAAAATGATACAAATTTGGATTTTTCAAAATACGTCCGTTGATGCGTCGGAGCCACCCTTCCAGAGCATTCGTTGTATGATGTCTTTGATTTGCACAGCTGAGAATGGTTGGTGGTAATTGCGAATACCATTGTTTCTCAAAATATTGACGGAACTGCCTCATTTCTTTGCAAGTCGAAAATTTATCGCCATGCAGCAGAAATCAGATTCGCAGGTATTAGGGGGATCATCGCGATCATTCTTGAAATATTTTATCCATCTCTAGTACTGATCAAATTCTTTTTTTTTTTTAATCTCCAAATAGCATCATTAAAATGATGATAACATCCACTGATTGAGACTGACGGGAAAACGGACGAAATCGCATTTATTTAAGCGATTTCGTAATCGCATTTGAATATTTTATTATTATGATAAGTTTTTGTTTTATGAGGGTAAATAATCGCCTATAAGTCTTTTCTGTTTTATTAGGCAGGAGTGCAAATATTACAGAGACGACGTTTGTGGATTTGCTATCTGCATTACAATCAATATGCAAAACATACATTTGTATAAAATGGCTTGGGACACACTCTAAATGTATTATTAGCGTAGAATGAACTCGTTTTCTTCACAAATTTTTGGGCCGTTTTTGTTGAAAAAATAAAAATCTTCTCTTGTTCTCTATCTTCACAAATTAGGAAGTCTCTTGCTAAAGCCTCTGGGATAGTGACAGTGCGTGTATCGCTATGACTAAGTAAATCAGTATTTAAATATTTTCGTCGGGCCCTGTATAGTGTATCTTTTATTGATTGAAATTGAGGTACCTCATCATTATCTTCAGTTTGCTTTGTTCTAGCGTAAATATTTCCCGTAACGGACCTAAATTATCACATAATGCCTTTTCCAGATCTGCTTTTCCCTTTAAAACTTCATTTGAAGTTGTGCTTGCTACACAAACATGGCACGATTCACGTAAAATCACCTTTTTTTCTTGGTGCAGTGTGATTGAGGCTGAACATATTTTACGATTAATGCACCGCCACAGTGTACTATTATTAGCATTTATCCAATTTAGAATATACCGGTGGCCATTATTGTGAATCAAAGTCAACTTTCCTCTCTGATTTTCAATAAATTCAATCTCGCGGTTCATTGTGAGTTTCTTCCACACTAGACACTTCTAGGTGTTCAAGTAAATATGCAGATGTGGTTCTCAGAAGATGCCAACCGCTCCTCGCGAGCTCTATACATATAAGGGTCGGGCGACTGGACGCCAACGTTCTCCTCCCCGTCTCTCGCTCGAGCCAGCACGTGCCGCTGAGCCAGTAGATCCCCCAATGAATGGAAACTTGATCCAGACTTCCTTTCTGCCTCCCCCCCCCAGTGACGCCCTAAGCCGAGGCCCGTACCCCACAGGGAGTGCCCTTAGCGTTGTCACTTAGTTTGTAAGTTTTAAAATAAGTCCTGGCTGGAGGCTTTAATTTATTACACTGGCAATTCCGGTTGAGCAGACGACAGCCTCAGAGGCTGCCCTGCGAGATGTCCCTCAAAAAAAAAAAAAGACGCCAACGTTTACTCTCCAGACAGACACGGCACGTATAACATCATTGGTACCCGAATATATACATTTGTCAAATATGTCGATTCTGTAATAAACGCAGTTTTGTTTTATTTTACTTTTAAATTACCAAGAAGTTTTGTATATGTACGAGTATAAAGCTTGTGGTATATGTGAAAAAAAACTTTCTGTTTTAACATGCATTGCTGTAATGTATAATCTAACAAAATATTTTTATTTATTTTCTCTAATAAATAAATAAATAGTTATTTAATTAAATTGTTATACTTAAATAGTAAAAGTTCCGAAAAAAGAAAGAAATCTTAAACCTTGGATAACTCCAGGTCTATTACGTTGCATTCGTAATCGTGGTAAACTACATATGTAAAAAAGCTCGTAACTAACCTAATAATGATATTTTTGCAGATCACATATAGACACTATCGGAATTTTTGCAATTGCCTTCTTCTTAAAACAGCGCATGAAAAACTTTAATTGGATAAA
Organism: Polia nebulosa; assembly: GCA_951329385.1. NCBI lineage: Eukaryota > Metazoa > Arthropoda > Insecta > Lepidoptera > Noctuidae > Polia > Polia nebulosa. Next base: position 14,836,332 of record OX589593.1, on the reverse strand, counting down.
GCAAAACATAATCCTAAAACGTTGTGGAATAAAATTAAAGAGATTACTAATACTAAAAAAATTACAACACCCCCTCTAGAACTCCTAAAAATCCTTGAAAAACAAATACCAATATTTGATACGGAACCCTTAATATGCGAATGCCGACAAGCACTTGTCCAGTTTTTTTTAATGCCTTGAATTGTCATACTGCGATGCGGTTCAGCACAATAATCTCTGTATAAGAAAGAGATTTTAGAGAATTAATGTACTTTAAAAGGATATCTATAGTCTATACCTAATTAACGACTGTAATTTGAATTGGTCAGTTTGCGAACTGGACCATTTGCTAATTGGACAATTTGCGATTTGGACAATTTGCGAATTGGACAATTTGCGAATTGGACAAATTGCGAATTGGACGTTGTGAGAATTGGACATTTTGAGCCCACTGGACATTTTGCGAATTGGACATAATGCGCCCAAACGGAAACAAGCACGAAAACCGTTTAAAACGACTGCTTCTAAAAGAGCAACTTCAATATTAGAACTGATCCACTCTGACTTTTGTGGACCAATGACAGTTAGCTCCTTTCAGGGTAATAAATACTTTTTACTTTTTATAGATGATTTTTCGAGAACTATCTTTGTATATTTTATTTCTTCGAAGACAGATGTGAAGGATAAATTTTGTCATGTCCAGTCTATGGTTGAAAACTACACTACTATACAAACTTGGGGCTCAAATTAAAACAATAAAAACGGATAATGGGAAGGAATTCGTCAATAGTGAATTTTCAAGTTACCTTAGATCTTGTGGTATTCAACATCAAACTGCGGTACCACATAGCCCTCAGCAGAATGGTGTTGCCGAGCTCACTAATCACTCTATTATAGAAAAGGCACGCTCTCTTATGGCTGAAAGCGATCTGACGTTTTTTGAGAAGATGCTATTTTTTTTTTTTGGGACAAACCCGCCACACTATTCCCAAACCACTGCAACTTCTGCAAGCCAGAATCAACAGTGGCGACCACCAGAAAAAACGCCGAGGCAATGAAGCTCGACGAGTCCCAGAGAAACGATTAAACTGTCTTGGGTCCCGCAACGAAATTAATCAGAAAAGACAGCGGAGGAGTAAGAAAAACATAATTTCCACTTCCCTCCTAATCAAGCGGGAGACAGAACAAAACTAGGCCATTAGGCACAAATGGGGTTTTTACAACTGGGATAAGCCCAGTTGCCAAGCACCACTGGTGAGAAGATGCTACTCGAACGGCTGTGTACCTTAAGGATAGATGTCCACACCATGCCTTAAATAATAAAACTCCCTACGAGTTGTGGAATTGTTGCAAACCAGACCTCTCAGCTCTTATACATATACCTTCTCGTCACCGTTATAAATTGGATCTTAAAGCTGTAGAAGCTATATTTGTAGGCTATACAGAAAATCCTAATAGTTTATAGAAATTCATCTTGCCCTAGAACTTTACTAAAGTCTAGAGACGTTACATTTTTTGATGATTGTTTTTCTATTTTAAATAATATAAATGGCAATAATAATAATATGACTTCTATTGAACCTTTAGTACTTTCTAATATTCTGCCTATACAGGTAGAAACCGGTACAGTTCAAGTCTTTTGAACATGTTTTCCAGTGGTCACTGATGAACCAGCTCCAGGCCACACTGTTGTCACTGAAGATCAGACTGCTGAAACGGAACAATTGGTTGAAGCAATTGAGGAAGCAGTAGTTTCTACTAGTCAAACTGATGGACAACGTAAAAATCCATCCAGAGACCGGAAATCTCCTAATTACTTCTCATACCAAGTTTCTAGTAATGCATCAGATGAGCCTAGAACTTATAATGAGGCGACATTGGCTGATGATTTTGAGAAGTGGCAGATGGCAATGACAGAATTCAGTGATGAAGTTGAAGACATGGAAATTGGTTGACAGAGAAAACAAGTTTTTTTTTTATTTTATTAATTTATTCATTTACAAATTTATATATATTTTGTTTACAGTTATATTTGGCTTACAGTCAATTTTCAATTTTCAAATATCTTTATTTAACATAAGATCAACAAAATGCACTTACCTAAGATACATTAACACATATAAAACTGGAAACACTTTATGAGGCTAGCGATTCACCTTTTAAAGTCTACAAGAGATTGTTTTCATTGATCTGATTACAACATAAAACTCGCAATAACATAGAAAAACAATCAAGTTAACGCAAATTATTTAGTCATTTATAATTTTGCTTTTTACATGTGGGTAACTGATCGCACGGTGTACTGTACCAGTTAGTAGTAGCCGTGCGACCAGCCAAAGATCAGCGGACAGAGCCTCCCTGCCACCCGCGCTCCCGTGCTACTATGGCCGGAGCCGGGGCGTCTGTTGGTGGGAATAAGACATAGTGATGCGGTAGGCGGTAAGTGCCGTATATATCGATATATGGTAATTTATCTAACGTTGATGAACATAGATTTGAAATTAAGGGGTTAGTTGTATTCATTTTGTTCTTATTATAAAATCTTGATGATATTTTTATTATGTAATTGAAGAGTAGAGGAAGTTTAATTTGTTTATGTAATTTTTTTAAGTTTGTTTTAAATTTAGTTTTATAAGAGATTTTTAAAGCTTTATTTTGTATAACTTGCAGCAGTTGATGATTAGAGAGACACGTGCTACTCCAAACAGGACAGGCGTACGTTATACACGGGCGGATTAGTGTAGTATAGATCCTTAATTTAGTGCTGCTACTTAATTTGGATTTTCGATTTAGTATAGGGTTTAAGGCGCCAAGTGCTTGGGCGCCCTTCACACGTAAATTAGAAATATGTTTGGACCAATTAAGTTGACTATCCATATTTATTCCAAGATAACGCACACAAGTTTTCCACGGTACCGTATGACCTGCAATTTTTAAAGTTCTTATAGGGGAGTGCCTAGCACGAGAGAAAAGTATTGCTTCCGTCTTACCCTCATTTATTTTGAATTTCCATTTCTTGAAATAGTCAAGAAGTAAGTCGATAGAGTATTGTAGGCGACCTATGATCAAATCCGTATCATCCGAAGAGGTATACGAAGCAGTATCGTCAGCAAAACAAGCCAATTTTGTTCGAGGTTGGATAGGGATATCATTTAGGAATAGGAGAAATAAATAGGGCCCAACAATCGAGCCTTGCGGAACGCCAGCCAGGATGTTTTGGGGTAATGAAGTGGATTCCCCGATGTAAACCTGGAATTTTCGATCCGCAAGGTATAATTGAATAAGTTTAATGAGAGGCATGGGCACCCCCAGAGTGAGTAACTTGTGTAACAGGCCTTCGTGCCAGACGGTATCAAAAGCTTTTTCGATATCCAGCAGGAACATACCGGTGGATTGCCTGAGATTTAAGTGATGGGATATGTGTTCAGTCACCCTGGCTAGCTGTTGAGTAGTCGAGTGAGTGGCACGAAACCCAACCTGCTCCTGGATCAGAAACTGCTCAGTGGCACCTAATAGCCTAGTATAGATTACAGACTCAAAAAGTTTGCCAACAGAGGGTAACAGGCTTATCGGACGGTAATTTACAGGTAAGGTACTATTTTTCCCGGGTTTCTTAAGTGGTATTATTTTAGCTTTTTTCCAGATGTTCGGAAAATAGCCTAGACTAAAACAACCATTGAAAATTTTAGTAACGTAAACTATCGCTTTCTGTGGCAAGTTCTTCAAGAGTATGTTGTGGATACCGTCATGACTAGCAGATTTTCGGGTTTTAAGCTTTGTCAGTCTTTTACGAATCTCAAATGGCTTTACAGGCTTTATAAAATCGGAAGTGAAGTTATAATTATTTATTACTGACATGGAATTTGATACCTCTTCGGTCGCAAGCCCAGTTTGTAGTAAGGCTCATATTGGCGCTAAACGCATTTGCTAAGGCGTTACATTGCTCAGTCGTGCTAGCTGTTAGTGACCCATCTGACATTTTAAGGGGGGTATACTAGAAGATCTAGGCTTGAGGGATTTAGTCAGTCGCCAGATATCTTGGCTGTGGTTGTCAACCTTAGCCAGTTTAGAATTCCATACGTTGTCGAGATAATGTGCTTTGGCTTACAGTAAATGTCGAGGAACCTCCATTTAGGCATAGAAAATGCCTGTATTTAAAGGTTCCGCTAAGTTATACCATGTAAATGGGTAATTACAAATTGAAGAAAGATCTAGCAGTAAGTACAATGCAAGATTAGTAGCTAAGGGATATTTTGAGACATTCGCTCCTGTCGTGCGGCACTCCTCCTTGCGTACTTTACTGGCTCTCGCAGCCGAATAGGGTTTGAAGATGCGTCACATGGACATAGACACTGCATTTTTTAATGGAGATCTGCAAGAGAAGGTCTACATGGAGCAACCTCAAGGTTTTAAAGTAAAAGGTATGGAGAACAAAGTATGCTAACAAAAGTTCTTGTATGGACTTAAACAAGCTCCACGTGCCTAGAATATAAAGTTAGATGAACCTTTATCATCTTTTGGTTTTGTGAAAACTCCATCTGAACCATGCGTATACACCAAACTTTTTGGAAATGAGTTGGTTATCGTTGCCGTCTTTGTCGATGAAATTGTGTTTTACAGTAATGACAAGACTTTTGACATCGTCAAAAATGACTTGCAAAAATACTTTTCGTTTGGGCTACCTAAGCTGTTATCTTGGCTTAGATATCACCAGTGAAAAGGATGAAATAAGAGTTCATCAGAAAAATTATATAAATAATCTTTTACGAAAGTTTGGAATGGAGAATTGTAAAACTTATTATAGGCTCTGGAGCCTATACGGAGTAGCAGATAAAGGTTTTAACATTGTTCAGAATAAAACAGTTACATATAGAGCTGCGTTCAACATGTGTACCTATATTTTTGGCAGTGACATAGAGAAAAATAAAAACAAAAAACAGTAATAAAAATCAGCCAGTTTTTTGATTGCACTATGAGAACTAGTAGGTTTCAACACCTCCCCGTAATCAAACCACTCTGTAAGTATATGAGCCTAACGAAGAAAAAAAAAAACTCAGAAAACCAACCAAGCCCTAAGCTAGACCTAAGGAAGTCAAGACACTTGTAGTGTCTCAGTTTAGGTAACGGTTTAGTGAGTATGTCTGCGGTTTGGTGAGTTGATGAGATGAACTTGACATCGACTTGATTTGTGAAGATGCACTCGCGAACGAAGTGATGTCGAATGTCGATATGCTTGGTGCGAGAGTGATGTGTGTTGTTTTTGGTGAGTGAGATAGCACTTTGATTGTCACACATGGTGGTTATGGGTGATGAGAATCGAAAGATGTCACTAATGAGAGACGGACGTAGATAGCCTCCTTTCAGGCTTCACCAAGGGCCATATATTCTACTTCGGTTGTGGACTGAGCTACCATTCTCTGTTTCCGTGATTCCCACGACACTGATGAACCGCTCATCTGGAACACATACCCCGTATAGGAGCGTCGGTCTACCATATTACTTGCGTAATCGGCCTCAGCATATCCAATTCCATCACCGGTGTTGCTATATGTTAGCTTCTTGTTCTTCGTGGCCTTGAGATACCGGAGAACACGCTTGGCAGCTCTCCAGTGTACCTCCCCGTAATGTAAGTTGAATTGACTCAGAGCAGAAACAGCATGCGAGCTGTCTGGTCTGGTACCAATAGCAATGTACGGGACATGGGGGCCTCTCCCAGTACTTGCATCGGTTCAAGTGTAGGGAGAGTCCCGCATGCGTCTGTGACCCCGAAAAAACGGAAACGATATTCCACGTACTGCTGGACTGCCCGGTACACGATAGGAAAAGGTATGATCTACAGCAAAAAAATTGACCTACAACTCAAAAAAGAAAACCTAGAGACTCTACTAAGAGATAAACTCGCTCGTCAAACTTTTCTTGATTATAGTATAAAAATAATATCAATGGTAAATAATAGAAATAAAGACATTTAAGCATTTACTACAAAATATATTTTGAAAATATGTCACCGTAGTAAAGGCAAGGCTAAATAGTATAAAATAAGTAAATAAAGTTAGAGCATTAGAATGTACTCGTATAAGGTTTTTAAAAATAAGCACTTTCATGTAAACAATAGAAATAAGAAATAGAAAGTAAGTAGATTAAGAGTTAATGTAGAATAAGAAAGTAGGCACAACTAGAGTTGTACAAAAAATGTAATACGGTTGACTAGGCAGATAGAGCTAGCCACAAGGATTGTCCAAAATGTTTAAAGAGACACCTTGTACAAAAAAATGGAAATATCAGACTGGCAGAATAGGCACAAGCGGTTCTAGAATGTAAAGAAGGACCGCCTGTAAAGAAAATGTACGAATGACGGTAGAGTAGCAAATAATTACAGTAGAAGCCCGTCAGGGTAACGATTTTTTTTTTAATTATATAGGCGTAGTTCTAAGAGAGTAGACTACCAAATTCTGTGAAATTTAATAAAGTCACAGGGATAAGTTTAATAAAAAATTATAATATAGCAATGTACATTAATGAACCAATGAGCTGCTGGTATGGTAGTTCAGGTTTTTCATCCTCGGGATCTGATAATACAAGTTTCGTTCCAGTCTCCATAGGAGGGGGGTTACGGAAATGGCATTTGTCATTCCAAATTTAGTTATCACTTGTTCAATATATTTTGTTTGGTCCAGTGATAGTGTGTTACCTCGTAGCTCTTATTCCCAAGCAGTCTTTGAGGGGGCCTAAACCTTTAATTATGAAGGACTTCTTAAGTCGATCCTTAAAATCTTCTTTCATCTTATCATTACTGAAGATGAAAAAATCATCAACAAATACAGCTACGATCAGCATCTTTTCATCTTCATGCTTATAGTAGATGCAGTGTTCCTTCTCTGAACGTTTGAATGAGTTTGTCCATAGCTTCACAAACTTTTTTATTTCATTGGCGTGGAGCTTGTTTAAGTCCGTAAAGTGACTTCTAACATTTGAGAATCCTTCAGGCTGCTCCATAAAAATTTCTTCCTCTAGGTCGCCATTCAGGAATGCCGTCTCGACGTCTAGATGGTCGATATCCAAATTAAGTTAAGCGGCAAAGGCTAAGAAAAGGCGAATTGACGACAGTCTTGCTACCGGCGAAAAAGTTTCACCGTAGCCAACGCCATGAACTTGCGTGAATCCCTTGGCTACAAGTCTTGTCTATATTTTACAATGTTCCCATTAGTATCTCTTTTGACTTCATACACCCACTTGCACTTAATAACTTTCCTTATTACAGGTCTATTTACAACTATCCATGTTTCATGCTTGAGCAAGGAATCATGTTCAGACTGCATAGCATTGAGCCACTCTTGACTATGACTGTCTTCCAGAGCTTGCTTGTAGGTCTGCGGCTCGCAGTGAACGCTGGTCAGATTCGCATAGTCTGAATCTGAGTACCGATTTGGACGACAACGATCTCGAAGCACTTCGGGCAGCACTGTCTTCGACAACGTCAGATGGAAGTATTAGGGATACTTCCATCTGACGTTGTCGAAGACAGTCAAGAATTAATTGGTTGCCTCATGTTCCAGAGTGTTAATACTCGTACATCGCATACGTGACTAACTTTACCTGAGTTTTTTTAATACTCGGTACAACAAGACTCACCGATTAGCCGCGAAGAGTCTTACAATATCTAAAAGGCACACTAGATTACTCGATTTGTTATAAATAAAAAACTTTTTTACAAAAAAATAGAACCCACTTAAATATATACAGGCTGTAAGGAACAAGATACCGCAAACTTCGCGAAAAGGTTACACCTAATGTCAGTAACAAAATTATGATAGTCATTAATCTCGGTAATGATCGATTACAGAAATTGACATTATCAAGCACGCATTGTATTGTGAATTTGTGAACAATGCGATCTCAATGCTTCGCAATGAATGTGGGCGCGCGCGTAGTACGTGGTAGTACGTAGTTACCTACCACGTCTTATACACACAGACACATCTGTGTCTGTGTGTATAAGCATTGCGGCGCGACCACGGCGCGACCACTGGGTCGCACCGCTACGCGCTTGTCCCCAAAATACACTTTCTACTTTGTGGTAAAAATACATTTACGTCGATGTTTCCGATCGATGTGATAAACAACTAGATCAGATACTTAATAGACATAAGCGCATACGTGCGTTAAACGTTAAAAACGACAAATGTGTATAATGTTCCGTGGCACCTTTAACTGTTTATTCTAATGACGACAACATTGATATCACATACATTTTTAATCCCTCAAGAATACTGAAGATAAAGTTAGACAAAGATTAGGATAGATAATAATAAAGAAGCTTGTAAGGACCTACATTGCGCTCCAGGAACGTAGGTATAAAGCGCCTGCTACACGGTCGCCAATCGCGTCCCTACAGAAGTGACCTTGGTGATTTTGAATTTTGAAATTTCGACGAAACATAACATATACATATATACCAGATATCACTTTATTAGAGAAAAGATCAGTGATAACTCGGTTAACTTGAAATATACCAAATTGTGGAGGTATGCGGAACAGGGTGTAAAGTCCCGCAAACCTCCATTGAAAAGGGAGGATCCTCCAACCAGACGGGTGTTGTGTCTGGTCCGGGCAACTGCGCGATTGTTGATTTCGGGCTGTTGTATATGTTCAAATCGCGCGGAGAACTCTGCTTGCGCGATGTAGGAATTTTGCTGTTATAGTTCGTATGTAGCGTCATAGATGTCGCTACAAAATCAAGTGATATGCCCGCTGACATCTTAACAAACCGGGTTGCGAAAGGTTTGCCGTGACACATGGTCATATGTGTACTAGGCTGAGGTTTAGTGTAAATATTATTTTTACACGTTTACTTCCCTCCGTAGTAACTGGACAGATTAGCAACTGGACAGAACATGTACAGTCCATGACATAATTAAAGTGGATAAGTTGGGAATATGGACGTTATGAAAAAATGGTCAAGGTAATAAAGTGGACGACTTGCTCTAGAGGGTAAGGGCTGACTCTTTTCAAGCTTCCATTAGGCCCATCACTCACGGTTTTTTTTATATTTGATCGGAAATTGATATAGACCATTAAATACTAATAAAGTAAATTCTGTACTAACATAATAATATATTGGAGGATTATTCGCTGTGTAGGAACCGTAGTGTTGTGAAAAGGAAATATAAATGCCATCTATCTGCGTAATGCAAACTTTTTGATAACAATAAAATCTATGATTAATAGCTTTGACATTGACAGTCATCAATATCATACGATCAGCACCAGGCCCGAGAGTCGACGGCGCATAGTGTTCCACGCGCGCCTCAAAGAATTGTCAGCAATCATGACGGGGCCCGTCATGGCCGATGCCTGCCCTTGGGTTGTGGATAAATTAGAAACAGAGTTACCGCGCCCCTGGGCACTCAGGGCAGGGAAGAAACAGGGGTGGGTTTTAGTCAGTAGATTCCGACACGCCCTCCCGCTCCACCCAGAGCGGGAAATGTCATTGGATGATTTCCCAACCCCAAAAAAAAAAAACAATATAATACATCATTTTATTTTATAGCTTTGGACGTTTAATTAATAAAATAGTAAATATATTATTTAATATAATCTATTATAATCGGTGGTTTATTTAATATAATAGGTGAAATGGATATTGCTGATCCGAGTCGGACAAAATCAAAGCTAGTCTTTGTAGATGGACAAAAAAAAGAGGGAAGGATCCGCTACATGGGACTGTTCTGTTACATGCTGGACATCGGTATAATTAAAAGAAAATATATATTATCGGACTGCGTTAACGAAAAAAGATGCATACAGAACGCCTTTTTTTTTGGTGCTGGGAAATCGTCCAATGATATCTCCCGCTCTGGGTGGAGCGGGAGGACGTGTCAGGCTCTTACTGACTAAAACCCACCCCTGTCCATTCCCTGCCTTGAGTGCCCAGGGGCGCGGTAACTCTGTTTCGAATTTATCCACAACCCCTGGGCAGGCATCGGCCATGACGGGCCCTGTCATGATTTGCTGACAACTCTTTGAGGCGCGCGTGGAACCCTACGTGCCGTCGACTCTCGGGCCTGGTGCTGATCGGACGGCGAGCTATCCACTACTCGCAGTCCGCCGGATGTGCTTAGAACGCCTACGGTCGTTAAAATTATCTCAATATTAGGTTTCTCCCGTAATCAAAGGATCCAAATTGAAGATTTGGTTTAGTAGTACCTACTTAAAACCAATTCTCAATACAACACATTGTAAGACAGGCCTTATTCTAATGTCGTGCCTTTGTGTTATATAATAGACTTTCCTTAAATAAACACTTTTTAAATTTATACCTATGTTCCATAGTTAATAATCTTATTTTCTCACGACTGTACTCTGTCCAGTCGCTAATCTGTCCAGCTCCGAAACTGTCCATTTACTACGGAGCGGTTTACTTACTTAGATTACTTACTTAGGTACTTACTTAGATTACTTACATTTTCCTACTACATTTTTATTTTATTGGTAGGTATATTTTGAGTCCATTTTTGATGTCATTTAGTTGTGAGAATTTTGATTAAGGGGGTGTGTTGTAATAATACTGGTTTTATATTGCTCATAAATATTCAAAATTCTTCTAATTCTATGTAACCAGGTTACCTTACTTCAAATATAAACAAACTAGAATAAACACGTCTTTTCTTATTTTACTATAATATACAAAATTACAATAAAATTTAACTTCTAAGACTTGTTTACATAGTTAAAAGTGAAGCAAATAATGTGTTAAAAAAGTCGATTCACACCTTCATGTTCATGTAAATTAAAATAACATTTGTAAGATTTCACTAAAATATCAGAAACTAAGTTAGACCACAGATAATACTCGTATAATACTAGCAAACAGATGCCTTTGTATGGGATGCCCATACAAAGAAACGGTAAGTACCGCCGCTATTACGGGTTTTCGACTTGCACAAGCAACATTTGTTCTTCGTTCGGGCCCGTCCTCTACACGTCGCGTCGCTAGATGGTGTTAGCAGCGACGGCTTGCAAGTTGAATGAATTTGCATAAAGTCTTACCAATATTTTCTCACACATTGAGGAATTACTTTATAGTATTTTTGGCACTTCATAACAGTTTTACTGTTTCAAAATGTGTCACTATACAAATTTTAAAAAAGCGAATGGATAAAATCTAAAACTTCAAACAGCGCCATCTATTGGTACAAGAAATATATATGCCTAAGGATTTGTTCCAATAAACATCTAAATTTGAAGAATTAGGAACTAATTATTTCACAATTGTATGGGTAGTTTATTAAATAAGAAAATACAGTTTTTACTATATATTTTTTTCAAAATTAATATGTTACTTACACTTCATGAAATCGATGCAAATTACGTCATCTATTGAAATTTATTTGAATTAAATTTTCTTTGTTCGAGATAAGATCCCGTGGTTAGACTAAATTTTGTCTTTTAAAAAACCAAAAAATAGACACCCAGATTATTAATAAAACAACTGAATATCATAATGTATTGTACGTGTTTGTTATTATTATTTTTGTCCACACTAGCCCTGAACCAATACTAAACTCACTGGACTGCTTATGTTAATGTTCTAAATTAGCGGTTTTATAACATTTCATGGGAAAAAGGTTTGGCAGATTAATTATTGTGGTTTATAAGTTCAGCAATGCCAAAATGAAAATATTTCTGCGTAAAGGTATAAATAAATAAATAAGACATACCTGTATGATATTGGTTTGATACAGATGGCCATATCCAAAATTGGTTCTGTCATCTAAGACTAGTCTTGAGATTAGAAATTCTGCAAATTAAAGTGAATGGTATCTAAGTTCAAAAATACTAAAAAATAAATTCTGAGAATCATAGAATTATGGAAGATGTACCTGGATTTGAATTAGTTTGAAGATCCAATGGAATTTTAACCATCTGACAAACCTATAAATAACAAAGTAGTATTTAAGGAGTCTGCCCACTACACCGCACCGTATCATGATCATGATGACCATGCTAGGAACATATAAGGCGAAAAATGCTCTATAAAATTGTATTGAAAATTATGAGACTATAAGCCATTCCATCAATCACCAACCAACACCATCCATGTCTCGTATGCATGCAACCGCGTGCAAATTGAAATGATGTCATACAAAAGAACATTGCCGCATAATTTCTAGTAAAAGCCTACCCGGCGTTCCTGTCCTCGGTCCACAGCACTGAAAAATTAACCAAAAGAATTTTGACTCCATCACTGGTTAACTGTGAAGTGCCGTGCTTGACCGATGCAATGAACGCTTGGAAAATGGCTTGCTCGGACACGGCGTTGCCCGAGAACCCATTCTTCCAGAGACAGTGGGACGGACCGCTCTGTAGATTGGTACGGAATAATCTCTTAAATACGTCAGCCAATACTGCTGAGCGTGCCCGCCTGCTGGCTGAGGGTGAATGGGAGTCGGGCCTCTGGCTGCAATCACCACCGTAACCCAACATAGGTACCATGCTGAGTGACACCACCTTCCCGGTCGCTACATGTCTGCGTCTGGGTGCTCCTTGCGGAGTTCCACATCGCTGCCAATGTGGTAAAGCAGTCGACCACCTCGGATACAATGGCCAATCCTGAAGTAGGAGCGCAGGTCATGGCACGGCACGCCAGCATTAATGGCATCATCCGTCCGGCTCTTGTCAGCCGTTTTAGAACCTCATGGCCTGGCACGTGACGATGGAAAGAGGCCAGACGGGATTGACCATAATGCCTTGGAAGATGGGTAGGCCTTTGGTGTAGGATGCAACATGTGTCGACACCCTTGCGCCATCTCATCTTCTTACCACGGCGGGCTGTTACAGGTGCAGAAAACCTCAAACGGCGCAAATATAACAACCCTATTGGGACTTATGTTTGAGCCGTTTGAGGTTGAAACACTAGGGCCATGGGGTCAGAGTGCTCATCGAGTTTTCTGTGACATCAGCAAACATTGAGTCGACTCTTCACATGACCAGAGGGCTGGCCTTTTTTTCGGCCAAAGAATAAAAAAAAAATAGGAAAAGTGCCCAGAACACTGGCAGCATTGCCAGGTTGAATGGCAATGCTGCCAACGTTCTGGGCACTTTTCCCATTGACAGCGTTGTGGACGTATTTTTCGATGCCCAATGAGCTGTACATATTTTATTTATTTTCTTTTAGCCTGTTTATCCCATTAACTTATTTATTAGTTTAGTTATGTATAATATGTATATTGTAATCACATAAAAATTAATTATAAAGAACATTAAAATATTTCTTTGTCATTAACTAGGAGTAGGTCTCTGGATAAGACAAAAGGATTTTTTTTTGTGGGGTGGGAAATCATCCAATGACATCTCCCGCTCTGGATGGAGCGGGAGGGTGTGTCAGACTCTTACTGACTAAAACCCGCCCCTGTTCCTTCCCTTTCTGAGTGCCCAGGGGAGCGGTAACTCTATTAAGAATTTATCCGCTACCCCTAGGCATGCAGGCACCGGTCACGAAAAGGATGATACTTAAATGATATGCAGATGCTACAATCTATACACAGGTATAATACGCTGTTAATACATTCTAGTGGGCTTAGTAGTCTGTGTCATGTTTCTTTCCATACTTGATATATTCCTAGCATTGTATGCTATGATGTATCATACAATGCTAGGAATATGTAGTGGTCAGAATCCTTTAAGGTTTAAAGTTCAACAATACCTAAATGAAAATATTTTTGAGAACCATAGAATTATGGAAAGTGTACATGTAAGACATTGATTTTAATCAGATGACAGGTCTTAAATAGGTTCAAAGACTTGTGTTGAGGCTTCATGATCTAGCAATTACGTCACCCATTAAATTTTTATTTATGGTTGACAGATCAGTAACTAATGAAGTGAATGTACCTGTTAATTGAAGTGGTTGAAGAATCAAACATTGGCTCTGGTTTTATTGACACTTCTGGGGAGATTTTGTGGTATATCAAACCTGGAAATTGAAAAAAATCATATTGTTTGAAAGACAACAAGTGTTAGTATGTGTCTGTGAGTTTTGGCCTTTTCTTAAGTATTTTATGGTGTACAAAGTAAAATATGTAAATTATATTGTACCATTAAGATATAGTGTTGGTACAGCTACAGCACTTAGAACGTTTACTAGCATACGTAACATTAGCTGCAAAATGAATATCACAAATTGTTCTGTGTTTGTAAGAAGATTTGTTGTTCTGTGCTGTTCCCAAATTCCCTCCAACTATTTCGTTTGGGCGCATTATGTCCAATTCGCAAAATGTCCAGTGGGCTCAAAATGTCCAATTCTCACAACGTCCAATTCGCAAATTGTCCAATTCGCAAATTGTCCAAATCGCAAATTGTCCAATTAGCAAATGGTCCAGTTCGCAAACTGACCAATTCAAATTACAGTCGTTAATTAGGTATAGACTATAGATATCCTTTTAAAGTACATTAATTCTCTAAAATCTCTTTCTTATACAGAGATTATTGTGCTGAACCGCATCGCAGTATGACCATTCAAGGCATTAAAAAAAACTGGACAAGTGCTTGTCGGCATTCGCATATTAAGGGTTCCGTATCAAATATTGGTATTTGTTATTCAAGGATTTTTAGGAGTTCTAGAGGGGGTGTTGTAATTTTTTTAGTATTAGTAATCTCTTTAATTTTATTCCACAACGTTTTAGGATTATGTTTTGCTTTATCCAATTAAAGTTTTTCATGCGCTGTTTTAAGAAGAAGGCAATTGCAAAAATTCCGATAGTGTCTATATGTGATCTGCAAAAATATCATTATTAGGTTAGTTACGAGCTTTTTTACATATGTAGTTTACCACGATTACGAATGCAACGTAATAGACCTGGAGTTATCCAAGGTTTAAGATTTCTTTCTTTTTTCGGAACTTTTACTATTTAAGTATAACAATTTAATTAAATAACTATTTATTTATTTATTAGAGAAAATAAATAAAAATATTTTGTTAGATTATACATTACAGCAATGCATGTTAAAACAGAAAGTTTTTTTTCACATATACCACAAGCTTTATACTCGTACATATACAAAACTTCTTGGTAATTTAAAAGTAAAATAAAACAAAACTGCGTTTATTACAGAATCGACATATTTGACAAATGTATATATTCGGGTACCAATGATGTTATACGTGCCGTGTCTGTCTGGAGAGTAAACGTTGGCGTCTTTTTTTTTTTTGAGGGACATCTCGCAGGGCAGCCTCTGAGGCTGTCGTCTGCTCAACCGGAATTGCCAGTGTAATAAATTAAAGCCTCCAGCCAGGACTTATTTTAAAACTTACAAACTAAGTGACAACGCTAAGGGCACTCCCTGTGGGGTACGGGCCTCGGCTTAGGGCGTCACTGGGGGGGGGGAGGCAGAAAGGAAGTCTGGATCAAGTTTCCATTCATTGGGGGATCTACTGGCTCAGCGGCACGTGCTGGCTCGAGCGAGAGACGGGGAGGAGAACGTTGGCGTCCAGTCGCCCGACCCTTATATGTATAGAGCTCGCGAGGAGCGGTTGGCATCTTCTGAGAACCACATCTGCATATTTACTTGAACACCTAGAAGTGTCTAGTGTGGAAGAAACTCACAATGAACCGCGAGATTGAATTTATTGAAAATCAGAGAGGAAAGTTGACTTTGATTCACAATAATGGCCACCGGTATATTCTAAATTGGATAAATGCTAATAATAGTACACTGTGGCGGTGCATTAATCGTAAAATATGTTCAGCCTCAATCACACTGCACCAAGAAAAAAAGGTGATTTTACGTGAATCGTGCCATGTTTGTGTAGCAAGCACAACTTCAAATGAAGTTTTAAAGGGAAAAGCAGATCTGGAAAAGGCATTATGTGATAATTTAGGTCCGTTACGGGAAATATTTACGCTAGAACAAAGCAAACTGAAGATAATGATGAGGTACCTCAATTTCAATCAATAAAAGATACACTATACAGGGCCCGACGAAAATATTTAAATACTGATTTACTTAGTCATAGCGATACACGCACTGTCACTATCCCAGAGGCTTTAGCAAGAGACTTCCTAATTTGTGAAGATAGAGAACAAGAGAAGATTTTTATTTTTTCAACAAAAACGGCCCAAAAATTTGTGAAGAAAACGAGTTCATTCTACGCTAATAATACATTTAGAGTGTGTCCCAAGCCATTTTATCAAATGTATGTTTTGCATATTGATTGTAATGCAGATAGCAAATCCACAAACGTCGTCTCTGTAATATTTGCACTCCTGCCTAATAAAACAGAAAAGACTTATAGGCGATTATTTACCCTCATAAAACAAAAACTTATCATAATAATAAAATATTCAAATGCGATTACGAAATCGCTTAAATAAATGCGATTTCGTCCGTTTTCCCGTCAGTCTCAATCAGTGGATGTTATCATCATTTTAATGATGCTATTTGGAGATTAAAAAAAAAAAAGAATTTGATCAGTACTAGAGATGGATAAAATATTTCAAGAATGATCGCGATGATCCCCCTAATACCTGCGAATCTGATTTCTGCTGCATGGCGATAAATTTTCGACTTGCAAAGAAATGAGGCAGTTCCGTCAATATTTTGAGAAACAATGGTATCCGCAATTACCACCAACCATTCTCAGCTGTGCAAATCAAAGACATCATACAACGAATGCTCTGGAAGGGTGGCTCCGACGCATCAACGGACGTATTTTGAAAAATCCAAATTTGTATCATTTTCTTGATAAACTCCGGAAAGAAGCCAAATATTGTGATAAACGCCTTCAGGATTCTATAATGAAAACGGTGGGAAACAAAAGAAGATTAAAAGACTTCACATTTGATGAAAAGTACAAAAAATATAAAAAAATATTTGATCGAACTGCAAAATGGTAAACTTAGTCTTAAAAGCTTTTTCACAAAGATTATATTTCTTCATCTTACATTGTTTAAGCGTTGATGTTAAAATATATCATTATTTCTAGAGAGGTACTAGGTACCCATAATTATGTTGATTCCATTTAAAAAATACTAAAGGAGTCTACACACCAAACCCGCCGACCCGCCGACACAGCCCGGCGGCTTGGTGTCGGCGACTTTGCTTCAAGAATCATGTCGGCGACTCGTACCCGCGCGTGCAAGTCGGTGGCATGGCCGGCGACTTGCGTATTCGCACGCTCAGTTGCCCGCCGACACTCCAGCGATAGTGACGTGCTTGTGTTTTTTGGGACCCAGCTAAAATTATTCCACATGCTGCTATTATTAGATCAGCATCAGTATCCATGTTTATTGTAGGCTGCAATATTCGAGAAAAACAACACGTCACGTTCGTACACACTGCAATCACTAACTAAAAAAGTTGTACTGATTTCTTGCCGCCGACTAACTCACCGACACAGCCCCATGACACATGTTGGCGGGTTGGCGGGTTTGGGTCGCCGACACCAAGCCGCCGGGCTGTGTCGGCGGGTCGGCGGGTTTGGTGTGTAGACTCCTTTAGACTGACATTACTACATTACGTGATTTTTTTGTTCTTAATTAATAGCTATATTATGATTAGGCCCAAATACTGAATACATAATTGTAATTTTTTCTAATAAAAGAGTTGATCATAAATTATATGCATTTTTACTTTGAGCTGAATCTCACCCAATCACACGTGGGGTCGTGTCAAAAACCCTCTCGTAATCAAGTACGCCCCCTAATTGCGAACTGGACCAATCGCGAATTGGACTAAGTGCGAACTGGACCAATTGCGAACTAGACCAATTGCGAACTGGACCATTTGCGAACTGGACCAACCGAGCATTGGACAGTTGGACATTTTGCGAATTGGACATAATGCGCCCAAACGAACTATTTAAACCCACTTCTTATATGTGTCAGGATTCTTTGGAAAACAATGCTGTGGAATATCTGTAAAATAAAAAAAAATAACTATCAACAGGGATCTTCAAAAATTATAAAAGAAAATGTTTTACTTTCATTTTCTGGTTAAACAAAAGCATTTTTTGAAAGAATTAAATCTTTTTTCAATTGTATCTTGATCTGTCTTTATATCTCCAAGGCATAGAATGGGAATGGGAATTCTATTCTATCTTCTAAGTTAATTAAGGAAATTTACTGAGCCAAACCTAGTTAAGAAAGAACCCATTATTTTGAAATGTCTGTCCCTGTAGCCTGCAAAATTCAAATTTTCTCACGTTTTTTGCAATTTGTAGTGTCAGGTTGTATGTTGGTCAAAATATGATTTGCGATGGTAGCAAGTATGTATATACAGAATCATAATCATTAAAATCTATATATTTAAATTCAAAGTCCTTACTGACTGAAACATCAAAACTGCACAGCCTACACCGCTGCTTCTAGAGACAAGAAATTAGGTGTGTTTTTTAGGAAGAGTAGGTATCCACTAAGAAACGGTTTTTTGAAATTCAACCCTTAACGGGGTAAAAGTTTATAACGGGGGGAAGTACTAATTCCACACTAGCAAAACCGCTGACAGAAGCTAGTCATCAGCACAAATCTCTCAGTTAAAATTGATGTTAAATGTATGATTTCATGAAATACTCATTCCATACATCAATATGAACTCAGAAGGCTGTATGATGATTTTAATGATTACAGTTCTACATATATGTACTAATGAAGACAGAAGTGCATGGAGAGTTCCAAACCAAAATCGTTTGTACAGGGTTTCATCGCCTTAATAATACGTCTTGAACGACATAGATGGCGCTAGTATAGTAGTTGGATTGGAAAATATACATCTCTCGTTAAAGAACATTATCTTGTTTTTTGCTAGTTACAATATTACTTAATTTTAACACAAATTCTCCTACGACATTACAAACCTTATAAAGCAAAGCTCGTAATAACTAGGATTCGAACTCGGTGGCATAAAATTTACCGATACCATAGCCACTGGACTATTGCGTCATTACGCAATGAGTTGAAATTATCCTACTCTTTATTATATCGAAGTTGTTTAGCGACTTTAACCTGTATCATAAATCTCAAAAGAATTGAGGGTAGTTTAATATTGACTGTATAAAAATTAAATCTTTTTATTCAATCATAAAGTTCTTTACTATCTTTGAGTGAGTTCAGTTACGATTGCATTTAACAGTTTTTTAATATTTATTTTACCATGAGTTCGCGTTCTAATATTGATATGGCTACGAGGGCCCAAATAATAGCATTGCATAATCAAGGCCTAAATTATTCTGAAATTTCGAGAGAAACTGGCTTAAACGTAAGTAATGTTTTAAAATCACTGTTCGTTATTTATTTTATTATCCATGGTTATCGATACACGAAAATAATAAATAATATATTTCCCTTATAGGTAAAGACTGTCACTTTATGGATAAAGCGGTTTCAAGAAGAGGGTTCGTTGGAACACCGCAGTAGATCTGGCAGAAGACGCCATATTGACTCAGACCAGCGTCAACTTATGGTGCAAGGTTATGAGGAAAATGGCTTTACACCAACAAGATATTACGCAGAGTTGTTTGATACATCTTTGCGGACGGTGTATCGTGCTCTTCATAGTGAAGGTCTGCATTATCGTCGACATGCTATTAAGCCATTGCTAACCGAAGCTAATAAAAGAGCACGATTGGAGTTCGCTTTGAAATACAGACATTTCGACTGGAGCAACGTTATCTTCAGTGATGAAAAGACTTTCAAGTCTAGCCAGCACGGGCGAGTTAGGTTGTGGCGTAGGAATAATACGCGTTATGATAGTGATCACGTTGTGCCTAACTCTGAATCCGGTCGTATAACAGTGAACATTTGGGGATGGATGACAGCTACAGGACCAGGAGAACTTACTGTAATACCCAGTCGTGCAAACAGTGTTAACTACTTAGATGTGCTGAATGACGTCATGTTGCCCACTGTGCGGAATGTTTTTCCTGTAGAAGACATACCAGTAATAACGTTCGTGCAGGACAATTGTCCTATACACCGTTCCATAATTGTGCAAGAATGGTTTAGCCAGCAATCGGACATACGAATTATTCCTTGGCCTGCGAGATCGCCAGATTTAAACCCCATTGAAAATTTATGGGGCGTTATGGTTCAAAAGTGGGGCAATAGGAACGAAAGGACTAAGGAAGCACTGAGTACTCACTGCATGGAGGTATGGGATTCTATACGGGGTCACAATTTATGTGAAAAATTAATAGACTCCATGGGTTCGCGGTTGCAAGCTGTAATCGATCAAAATGGCGGATACACGAAATATTAAAGAATATAAAGTGTTGACTATTGAATTGAGTAATAATGATTGAGTAAAAATGAAAAGACCGGGGTAGCTATAATTTATATGATAAATTACAGTAATCAAACTTGGTGTAAGTTGGATAAATTTATACATTACTTTATAACAACAAAATGTTATTACACTAATGATTTTGATTTCTTATATAATATAAGAAATTAAAATAAAAACAATATAAATACTCGTATAGATTCCTTTCCAACATAATAAATTATTTATTTATAAACAACTCGGTCCCAAAATGACAGCTATAACCCGGTCTTACAATTTTTATTGATTTTAGGTTTAGCTTCAATTTCTTCCTCCTTCTGGAACGAATACTTAAGCTATGAACCTTAGTCATAACATAATGCACAAATCAATCATTATAGTCAATACCACTAAACATAATTATGCAAAACGTAAAATTTTTATAATTTATGAGTAGGTAAAATATTCACAGACCTAAGGTTGCATATATAGTGAAAGTTATTATAACATAATGTAAATAAAACTAAATAATAGAAGAATAGCACAACACAGTTTTGATTTAGAATACTTATAATATCTATTATACAGTTTTACTTTGTTAAGGTCTTCTATTTTGTGATAGAGTTATTCAGTTATAAATTTTACTTGTATTTCTCCTTAACAAGTGAATTAAATCATTGTTAATTGGATGTAAAACTGCTAGGTTAGGTTATACATTCTATAAGAAAGAAAGACATAAATTGTATTCTTCTTTCAGAATTAAATGTCTTAAACTATAATCAATAAAAAAGTTTCATTTCTTATCCTTTACGAGAATTAAACTTAGTAAATCTTAAGCTGTAAGAAAAATATATCTAAATCTTCTTACATAAATGTTTTTTACTAACAATACTAATACTTACCACCAATTATGAAAGTAATTTATATAATATATATTTATATAATGTTATATACAGTAGTATATGTATACTTGTATATTATCCCTATATTCATTTATACATCTTATACCTCATATTTTTTATATTATTTATAACAAAAAATAAAATAAAAACGTTTAAAAATACAAAAAATAGAATTTAAAAAAAGTCGACAGAGAGCTGGGTTGGGAACCGGTGCCCTGTTGAACGATCTATGTTATTCTGCCATGCTTATCCACCTGAGCTACTGATTATTTATTCTGGAACGTGAAAATAAGAGCTACTTTGTGAATGTAGGGATTTTTATTATTTATGATCGACGCCATCTGTAGTCGAATTAACCGATATACCAATTGGCTTATTTAGTTTGGTTTAGATGGCGCTGTATTAAGTACTCGGAAATAAGAAAATATAGTAATTTTTGTTTATTTGAATATAAATATATTATTATTACTTAGTAATTATTTTAGGTATTGAAAACCTTATTATCTGCCTCTGCATAATAAGGTTTATAAGCTTTGCAGTGTTATTTTCATGATTGAACAGCGCCATCTAGTCGTCTCATGAAAGTCATGATACGTAATGCAAAACCTCACAGTCAAAAGTCGACCTTAGGCTCTCCATGCACCTTTGTCATCAATAGTACTTGCTTAAACATGGTTACTATTACCACAACCCCAATGCCTTCAAACTTAATTTTGGTTTTCACTTTTTATGTTTATATGATATCACTTGCTGAGAAAAAATTGTTGTTTAATTTAGTAAGACAGTGTAGTAGACATCATTATTGTGTACTTACCGGGATTAAACTGACATCTTATCGCGCAACGTTTAGGCATGATTTCTTAGATACTTATAACAAGAAGCACTTGATGCGCAAAAACCAAAAAAGCAAGGTAAAGGCTCAACCCAAATAAGATCAGCGGATTCTTATCGAATGGTTACAGTCTCACCGGTTAGGTTACAGACACTTGACTAGATGGTATGGAACTGGCACATTAAATCCACGAACTTAAATCAAAAGTAAAGTAAAAAATGTAACTTTAAATCTCTAAAAATCAGACAAGAAAAAGAAGTGAAGACAAACACCAACAAAAGCAACAAAACAAAAACAATAACAATTAACAAATGTCATTCTCATTTGTCAATTTTTTTTTTTTTTGCTTACCCCGAAGTGAAGGAATCTTTTGCCCATATTGCCTAGTCTTACGTAGTGTACTGTTATTTTTTTCCATTATACAGGGTGTAACGGAAAGGTGTGGTCATATTTTAGGAGCCGGTTCTGCCCATGGAAGTGAACAACTTTCTCTGAGAAAAAATAGAAAATTCCCAAAAAAAAAATTGTACTTTCCATACAAAGTTATCATCAGCTGATCAATATTTGTATGGGGAGTAAAAAAATTTTTTTAGAATTTCCTCGGATTTTCTTGAAGAAAGTTGTTCATATCAATGGGCAGATGCAGTTCTTAAAATATGACCACACCTTTCCGTTACACCCTGTATAATGCAGATGCTACACATTCTTATGTTTATTGCAGTATTTGGCAACAAATGTGTCGAGTCAGCCTTCTTGGCAAACTTCGCTGAGGTAGTCAATACTATACTACAATAAAATTCTCAGCACCAATTTACCGACATCGCGCCTGTTTCAATGATTCCACATATTATCCATTTGCGTTGACACTTGAGGCACAATACTACACCAAGTTTACATCACAATATCCACTAGGAATCAATAAACGAACAATAAAAAACAGCCAATGAACTTCACCCGACAAAATCCCGCCAAAAATCCTCTCATTTGTCAAATCAAAATGACAATTGTTTTTTCCTTTTTTCCTAGTGGAATAGGGTAAGGTCAGAGACTAGGCTGCATAGTCATCAGTTAGTTCGAATTGTTTTCCTCACTTTTGCAGATGTAACACATTCTAATGTTTTAGAAGTAGGTACAATTGTATTTGGCAGCAAATGTAACGAGTCATCCATCTCGCCAAGTTTTGTTGAGGCAGTCAATACTACAATAAATTCTCAGCTTCTTATTTCCGCGATCGCGCCTGTTTCAATGATTCCACATATTGTGCAGTTGAAACACAAAACTACACCAATTTCACATCACAATATCCATTAGGAATCAATTTATTCGAAAAAAATCCGCCAAAAACTCCTCAGTCACATTTTAATTCTGTGTTACTATCTACTCAGTCGTCGGTTTCTATGTTTTTCTGGCTTGCAATCATGGATGGACTTCAATCATTGAGAGCACACGCACACAGAAAAACCATATAGGCTGTCATTATTAGAGTTGATAAATATCAAACGCCAATATGTCCACCACGGACAAAAAAATACTTTTTTACGTCAACGTTTTTAGAAAAAAAAAACAAATATTTCAATGTTTTACAAATTCTAATATGTCCACTTATTTACTACAAAAACATTGGACAAAAATTCCGTTTCTTTTCAAAATCTAGTAAGTCCCCAAAGACATTCATAACAAAATCCAATACGTCCAAACGGCCCAATCAAATCAAGCGACTGGTTAAGATGGCGGTCATTAGTGTTTTGGTTACAGATTGTTTTTGATACGGCTCCGCAATTAATATTCATTTCAAATAGTTAAATAGTGTTAGAATGGACTCGCAAGTGAAAAATGTTGAACCTGATAAAGCTAGGAAAAGGTCAAATATAAAATCGCAGCAGAAGAAAGCAGAAAAAAAACGGAAATTGTAAGTTTGACTTTCTTTACCTAGGCTGAGCTTGCTCTAGTATGTATAGGGTTGCCACCGCATTCACTACGATTTCTCACGTAATTCGAATTCCGGGATTTTTTTATAGAATTCTAAGATTCTATACTTAAAATATACTTTTCTATTCCAATTAAAATAAATTAGATTAATAGTTTTATTTTTGTCAGTCTAGTTGTAAATACCTACAGAAAATATCGAAAGCTAATAAATCGAAGACGATAAAGGTTATGAAGCTTGTTAAGTTTTTTATGGATTAGTATGGATTTAGTAGAGGCAATGACACTTGAATGGTTTTTTTTTCAGATATTCAGCACCGGGTTTACCCAAAAAGCCTACATGTAAACATAACTCAAAGACTATGAAATGTTTGTCACTTTCAAGTAAGGATCTCTTTTACTTTCATCAAAGAATTTATGAAAATGACTCAAAAATTGAACAAGACAATTTTATACTTAAATACATTGCTGTCACAAAAGTGAAACGTTATCGGCCAAGAAAAGGGATTAAAAATCCTAGAAGTTTTGTTGTAAAGTTTCATATACCACATTCTAAAACTAAGGAATTTGTCCCTGTTTGTAAAAAAACTTTCTTGCTGGCTTCCCGATTAAATGATAAATGATAAATGATGTTTATTCAGTAAATAGGTTACAAGGAACACTTTTACACGTCAATGTTTTTTTGTCAGTTTAAGCTAGATGAGGCCGGTGTTTCCTAGCTGACTACCCTGAGAAGAAACACCGAAACAAACTCAGAGGTCAAAGTCTCTTTTAGTGTTCAAATCCATACAATGTGGACTGGTTAGATCCTATGAGAACCATGTACGTTTATGTCTGGGATGAGCTTTATGAAGAAAGCAACACACGAATTCGAGTGGACCTGTCCAGACAGTGCAAGCATTTGTCAGTCATCGCGAAGCTCAACTCAGAACTCTGAGGTGCTCAACGAACCGACGAACAATACCAAAGTAAGGACATTTGAGTAGGCCGCAAAAAATACTCAAACTGCCAGACAATCATAAAATCTACATGAATATAACGACATACATAGTTCTCGCATTCACATTATTCTATATGAGGACCATGCAGCTTAGTGTCTGTAGTGGTCTTTTGAAGAAAGAACCAAACATATTTGAGTGGACCTGTCCAGTCAGTGCAAGCATTTGTCAATAGTCGAATAGCTCAACTTAAAAACCACTAAGGAGCTCAATGACATGACGAACAATACCAAAGAAAAGACATTTGGGTAGGCCGCAAAAGTACTCAAACTGTCAGACAACGTTGAAAATTACTGTAAAAAGGAGGAGAAAATAATAATAATAACCCACATAGTCCTCACATTTACAATAATTAAGTAATCAAAAAAAAAAAAATATGATACTTTACAAAGTAAATATTTGTGTCAAACAAAATAGTAATCATAATATGTCAATCAAAAAATAAAAATAAATATAATACTTAACAAAGTATTCAAGTCAAAAAAAATAATAATAATAATAAAATGTCAATAAAAAAATAAAATAAAAAATATAATGCAATACTATACAAGTATTCATGTCAAAAACGAATATTAAAAAAAATATATATATAAAAAATTTTTCATCAGTAAGTAGTACATATGAAAACAATGGCTCATGTATATCATTGAAGCAGCTCAATCCCACGCCTTTTTGTCCTCAAGAAAGTCATTAATTGTGTAAAAAGCTTTCTGGCATAGCTTACGTTTAATAAATGATTTAAATTTATTTATGCTTAGTTCTTGAATTTGGCTAGGAAGTTTATTATAGAAACGTATACATTGACATCTAAACGAACCACCTATTTTTTTCTTGAGCCTGGTTTTTGGTACAATAAATTTGTGTTTGTTCCTAGTATTTATGCTATGGATATCACTGTATCTTTTAAACAGATTAATATTTTTATGTGCATACATGAGATTCTCATAAATATATTGAGAGGGAACAGTCATAATATTAATCTCTTTAAATTTGTCTCTGAGGGAGTGTCTGGGACTTAATTTATAAATTGCACGAATAGCCCTTTTCTGTAAAACAAAAATTGTCTGAATATCGGCGGCATTTCCCCACAACAGAATGCCATTAAAGTCATCCAGAGTTGAAGGAGTAGCGAAAAGACATTACGAAACTGGTGATTTAGCTAAGGAAAGAAGAGGAGGCAACAGAAAGCAATTTGCGTTTGCCTCAAGGGCAGAAGCCGTAGAAAAATTTATTAAAAGTTTCACACCTTTAGAAAGCCATTATTGTAGACAACAGATTAAAGTGCGGCAATATCTTCACCCAGATTTAAACATTAAAAAAATGTATAAAATGTACGATGATCAGTCTTTGCCAGGATTTAGTGTTAAGGAAGGCTTTTTCAGAAAAATATTTAACACGAGATTCAATATAGGATTTGGTAGTCCGAGGACAGATGTATGTTCTGTCTGTCTCCAACTGATAGAAAAAATTAAAGTTGAGTCGTCACCAGCGAAGAAACAGGAACTTATGACACAACACAGAATACACAAATTGCGTGCTAAACAATTTTATAAAATGTTACAAGAGGAAGTCCCTGGTCTTCTAATAATTTCGTTTGATTGTGAAAAAAATCTTCCACTCCCAAAAATACCGGACCAATCAACATACTACTCAAGGCAATTGTATTTATACAATTTTACCGTTGTTATTGGCACTTCACATGCATCCATGACGTCCAATAATATCCATGCTTATGTTTGGACTGAAGATGAAGCGGCTAAAGGTTCCAATGAGATCTGTTCCGCTTTGTATCACTGTATGAATACAATAGATATGACTGGAGTGAACAAAATAAGATTGATTTCAGACGGCTGTGGCGGCCAAAACAAAAATTCTATAATTATATGTATGGTGATGAAATGGCTTCTAGAAACGACCGCTAATATCAAACAAATTGAAATGGTATTTCCCGTGACTGGACACTCTTTCTTGCCCGCCGACAGGGTTTTCGCATTAAATGAAAAACTTATAAAGAAAAGGGAGAACATTATTAAGCCAAGTGATTATGAAAACATTATTAGAGAACATGCAAATATTCACAGATTGGCGACGGAAATACCTGTCTTCGACTGGAAAGACAAAACCAAAGAATTTCTTAAAGGAACTCAAAGTTGGCATTTTCAAATCAGCAAATGCAAAAGAATTTTATTCAACAAAATAAATCGTAATTCAGTTCATGTTCGCGGTGAAGTTTCCTATCGAAATGACATTTGCAACAATAAATCGGTGACAAAACGCGGAAAGAGATTAAGTGAGCTAAGTTTTATTCCAATACCAGCTGGAGTTACCGTCAAAGCAGCAAAATTGATTGATGTCAACAATCTTTTAACAAAACACTATGGAGACGAATGGCAGGATCTTGAAGATCTATCTTATTATAAAAATATTCTTACCACGAGCGACAATAGTGCAATAAATAATGATTCCGAAATTGAAAGTGTAATAGATCCCGGAGATATAGAAAACGAGGAAATTACTGACTTTGTTTAACTAATAATAATTTACTAATTGACTACTGTTAAGTCTGATTTATGAAAAACCGACTGATTTATGATTAAAATTTATGACTGATTAAAATTTTCGTAATACATTTTTTTATAATCTGATATTCAGAGTAATTTTTCACACCATAGTAGGCAACACCTGGTGCCACCCCTAGGTTCTAGCGCAAAGATGGCGTCATTCTATAATATTTCTGATCAAATTCAAATATGTCCTACAATGCTTTTTTTTCAAAGTAGTTTACGTCCATTAGTTTAGTTCAAAACCCAATATGTCCAAACCAGTTTTAACGAATGTGGCAAGATTTGATTTGATTCGTTATATTTATATATTTCCGGGAATAGTCATTGTCAAACAAAGGTAAAATAAACCGTAAATTCTAAGAAATAACGTAGTCAGCACCTGCAAATGAAAATACTATAATATCTCCTTTTCACTTACTATGGACATATTGGCGTTTGATATTTATCAACTCTTACCAGCACAATCTGATTATCTGACTCCAAACTCGTTAGGATAATAGTGTTCTGTGCTCCAAACTAATCAGTAATCAGACCAGCGCTGACAGTGTCAGCAATTGTAAGAGTAGTAGCACTTGGCGGCTGATGAATCGTTTTGTTTTTAGTAAAAAGTGTCAGTAAAAGAAATTATTTTAATTTGTTTTTCCAATAATAATAGTTTTCCGTGTGTATAAATTATTTCATTATTACTTTAATATCAACAGTTTTTAAGTGTGGCTACACCAACGCTTCCGTATTGTGTCGAACGTAAAAGAATAGCACCCATCACTTCTCGTGGGTGTCGTAAGAGGCGACTAAGGGACTCACCAGAGAATGGGCAGCAGCATTCTCTGTGCATTGTGCAACAGCTACACTGCGATCGCCAACCCACCTGCCAAGTGTGGCGATTATGGCAAACCCCTCCCAAAATGAGACGCACAACAAAGAAATGGCCCCTAGTGCCCGGCAGCCTGCCTACCCTTGATTCTGGTAGAGGTCAAGGTCACGGCGAGGCAAGGGGTTCTAAGAATCTCCGAAGTGGATCCGGCTACCCCAAAAATAACCGATGACTGGACCTGGCAACAGTCAATACCAGAACACTCCGGAATGAAGAGAGGATCACTGAACTTGAGGAGGAATGAGCAGGTTGCGATGGAGTATTATGAGATTATCGGAAGTCCGAAGAGAGGGGAAGGAGACGATAATTCTCAGAAACGGTAACCTGCTCTATTTCCGAGAGGGTGACCAGCAGTCCTAGGCAGGTGTCGGGTTTATCGTCCACAAGTTGTGAACAATGTGGTGAGTAAAATACTTTCGTAAAATATTACACTACGGAGACGTCTAGTTTTTGAGAAAAAAATTCCGAAAGTTTCAGAAAATTCTACATAATTTTCTTAATAAAATTGACATTTTGCCACAGATAATGTACAAATTTCATTCCTAGGGCGTTTCGTTTTACGTTTAGACAAATCGACAATAGCTTTTAATGGTTTTTAGTGTAAGTATTGTGAGTTTTTACCTTTACTTCATTTTTAAATATCTGCTACCGTCATGAACTCAATTATGAAGCAAATATTTATAATAAAATTAAATTTTAAAAAGTTGTACTATTTTTTTTTTACTATAGAGATCGTGAGTAACGAAACGTAATCGAATGTAATTATAATTACCGCGAAAAAAACGTTTGACAGTTGTTACTTGTCGTATGTTTTCACAGTCGAGAGCGTCTATCGTACTCCTGTTTGTAACTATAATAATAATATTTATTTGTTCAAGACTTATACCTATTTACAATGAACTTAAAAATTAGGCTTATTGGCAAAATACAAAACATGTGCAACTGGGCTTAAACTAGGAGGATTCCTGTGCTATAAGCACCAGTTACTTCCGTCACCACCGTGATCGAGCTGCCATTACAAATATGGCTCGGTGTAAAGGTAAGTACCTATTACGTATTACTAGATTACATATAATATTACAAATTATATTAGATTACAATCATGCGTGAGTGTGCTTAAGTGTAGAAACATATGTGTGTGTGTGCGAGCGTATGATTGTGGTTTGTGGTGTGGTGTGTTTATGTGGTTGTGTTGTGTCGAGTGTTTGTGTGTGTATATTTTGCGTGTGTCATTGGGCCTGAGTGGGTCTATTCCATTGTATTTTATTTTGTACTTTTTAGTATGTTTTCAGTGTTTTCATAATTTAGAGAGAGAAGGAAGTCATCTATGGTAAGTTTCAGTTTTTTTATCGGTAAGTTATATAACTGTGTGTTTTACTGATTTTGTTATAGAGGTATGGACCCATGTAGCACGGTTGTCTTTTGAAGAAGTCTGTTTTACACGATTTCAGGTCAAAGACTAGGTCCTTCCTACGTTTGTTTTTTAGTCTTTCCGGGTCGTACGTTGAGCCTTTATGGGTTATAAGCAGAACCCTCCTGATATAAAGTTGTCGAACTGTCAAAACCATACAATCCCTATATAGCTGGTCCGTTGGATACTGAAAGTTTTTTCTGTGTATTACTTTGAGAACTGCACGCTGGGCTCTTTCTAGGTTTAATATATGAGTTTTGTGAGTACTCCCTCAGATAGAGATACAGTATTCCAGTACTGACTGGCACAGGGATATACAGGGTGGAGAAGACAATACGACAATAAATGAAAACACGGACAATACTAGTTCATAAGAATAAGTTTAAGCTATCAAAAAAATCCTAACATCGAAAATAAAAAAATAAAAATTTCAAACAAACTAAATGGCATAAAACTAGAAACGAAATAGAACACCATTTATAAATATGAGTTCACTAACCTGTCGTAAGAGCGGCAACAACGCGCGGTCCTGTAGCGACTTGATTTTTTGGCTTTTAATTATGGATTAATGCTCAATAAAATTACACTGAATCACAGATTATTAACCAAATAATCAGGCATCTCTCAACCGCGTGTTATTTATTAATCAAATTATTAATCACGATCAGGATGTAGGTATGAAAGTCACTAAATTTTTCGTTTTTCAATATGGCCGCCATGAATTCGAATACACAAATTGCACCGTCGTAAAAGGTTATTTCTAGCGTCTGACAAAAGGTCCCCATTCGCAGCCATGTGTTTTAATTTATTAAAAGATATGATTATTCTATCTTTTAAATCATCAACAGTATCAACAGCTGTTGAGTACCTACACTTCATTTTTGATATGACCCCACAAGAAAAAATCCAGTGGTGTAAGGTCGGGGGACCTGGCTGGCCAACGCGTTGGTCCATAACGGCCAATCCACTGCTGTCCGAACATTTGAGACAAACGCTCTCTAGCAGACACCACTGAATGAGCTGGTGCTCCGTCTAATTGGTACCACATCTGCCTGTACGCAGTTACCGAAAGCTCATCCATGTACTCGCAAACAGGTCCATTGAGGAGTTCTAAAAACTTTTCAGCATTTAAATTAAAATTTAAAATTCGTTCCTCAAGGGTCACTTTTACACGTGGAAGAGCACTATCCACATGCGGGATTAAGGATCGATTTTCTCGCATCCTCTGGACAGCTTGGACAATGGTGCGCCCGTTGGTCGGACAAACTCGAGTGTTTCCAAACCTCTCTCGGTATGTCCGTATAGCCAAAGCGGCATTTCTTTGACACTCCCCATAAATTAAAATCATGTCGGTGTACTCCGAAGCTGTGTAATTGTAGCGCGGCATGATTATTAAAAAAAAAACACGAAAACAATAAAAACTAAGCGTCTAATTTCGCACAATTCACTCACTGTTTAACTAAATACCTATTAAAACGTTACGTGTCCTGTCACCAAAATAAAGCGTCCAATTTCGCACTAATACCGCCGTAAATGAATTTACAAAACACGACACACACGAGCGGCGGGGAAGTACCTACATCAAAGACGCGGCTGCACTACAAAGCGAGGACGCGTAACTCATCACAGGATCGCGGCCGGCGACACACTAACCTAAATTTGTTGTAGCAAATTTCTTCAAGAAAGCGAAGTAACAAACGAAACTAGATTTATCTCTTTCGCACACACTAAATTTTCTATTAATATTATGAGTGCATTGCAATTTCCGCATTCGTTCCTTTCTTATCCAACTCTGATGACACGCTTTATGACTCTTATTACTCAGAAGTAAGGTATAATTTTCACTAAATTAGATGAAAATACTAATTTGGCGAAAGTGTTTATGTCCTCGTAGCGAGTTGGCAACGTGCCTTTAATGTTTTGATGTTTATACCGATGTGGGTCGTTCACCTGACAGTGTTTCCCTATTATCAGATACATCATGTAGCAAATGTTAAAAATGAAAAATAATTTCCTGTGACTAAACTACTGGATATATTCAAATAATTTTTTGTATGTAGACTGAGAACGTCTTGAGGTATGCGAGCTTTAATTTAATGTCGTATTGTCATCACCACTCTGTATATATTGTTTTTAGCAAGTTCGAGTCACACACCCTGCGTAACTTCTTAAAGACTGTTATTAACTTTCTTACCCTTGAGCTTAGTACTTTTACGTGGTGGTGGAAGTTCAACTGATCGTCCACTTGTATTCCGAGATATTTTATACAGTTTGTTTTATCAATAGGGAGACATCTGCATTCACTGATATTGATTTGATTACAGGTGTGTGCTCGGACTTCAACCAATTCATTATCAGATGGTGGGACCTTTTTTATCGAGAACATGAGGTATTTTGTTTTTTCTACGTTAAGGGTGAGTAAGTTTAAGTTAAGGTATCCAATGACTGTTCTCAGGCCGGCGTTTGTAAGAGCGGCAACCTCTGACCATGTATTTCCATGGAAGATGATTGCCGTATCGTCTGCATAAGTTATTATTTGACCATTTTGTAGATTTAAATTACTTATATCATTTATATAGATAAGAAATAAACTAGGACCGAGCACACTCCCCTGTGGTACACCAAAATCTATATTAACTCTATTACTTATGTACTTGTCAATTTTAACTATCTGAGTTCTGTTAGTAACATAGTCAGTAAATAATTTAAGAGGGGTTCCTCGAATTCCTATATTCTCCATCTTCTCCACCAGCCTGGGGACAGAAACGGTGTCGAAGGCTTTTGCTAGGTCTAGAAAGACTCCTATACATTTATTTTTGCTGTCCAGTTTACATGCAATATGCTCTGTTAGTTTTATTACCGCGTCCTCTGTAGATTTCCCTGATACAAAGCCATATTGGTTTGGAGAAATTATTTTATTTTTGTTTAGATAATTTATTAGTCTGCTATTCATGAGTTTTTCTATGATTTTAGAAAGTATTGGAAGCACAGAGATTGGCCTGTAGTTGCTGACACCGGCCCTGTCACCAGACTTGTAGATTGGATGGACTACAGAGAGTTTAAATAGTGTGGGGAATGTTCCTGAGTTAAAGCTTAAGTTGGCAATATGAACAAGAGCAGGGACCAGAACATCTCTAGCTAATTTAATTATCTTGACAGGTATATTGTCCCAGAACTAAGATTGATTGAAACCACTGGGTCCCCGAAGTCCCTTTCTTAGTGTTCTGCTGCTCACCTCCCGATCCTGAAGTGCTAAGTGTCGTGCAAGTGTTGAACTCTATTGAGCTAGTGGCAATGACAATTTAGGGTGCAAGAGCGAGCGAAGCGAGCTCGGGACTTAGGGCACCCCGACTCAGACAAGTTAGGTTAGAAGGGGATGGCGGGGTCAAGAGAGCGAGCGAAGTGAGCGAACAGACCCCGCCATCTCCTTTGTGGTTATTTTTTTATAAACCACTCAGAAGTAGGAGCCCCGCGAGGCGGGGCTCCGTCGACACTGGGCTCCATGACATACATCGGGACTTAGGGCACCCCGACTCGGACAGGTTAGGTTAGAAGGTTCATTATAATAAAATAAAAAATGCGATTAACCTGACCTGACCTTGACCTTCAACATTTGGGGTTTTAATCTTGACGTTGAACATGTCATTGACCATATTATTGCTTAGAAATAGACTTTAGACCCGTTACGTGATCTTGTTTACCCTTCATTTTTCACCGATTTCGAAAAAAATTTGGCAATTTTTTTCTCGGCCCCTATGGTTTTCCGCACTTTGGGGTTTTCAAATTTACACTAAAAAGGGTATCCTCTACCCAAAAAAAAAAAATACCTACTATAAAAACGCGACCGACGCTAAAGTACAGTGGTTCCTAACTTTGCACCAGTACGTATACTTAATTTTAGCTGAATCATCTTTAGATTTAGTTATTAAACAAAAGATTCTGTATTCGTTGAAGAGTTTACGTAAAAATCATTCATAATTTCCCGTTTGCCTTTCTTTTTAACAGTTGTATTTCATGAAATCATTTTCTTGTTTTTGTAGGGATAGAGTAGTGCATGCATGACATTTTTGTTTATCAATAATGCTATATTATTAAGGTTTTTTATTGGTTTTACGTTTTACTTTCAAGGCTGCCTGCTAATAAACAAAAAAAGAAAATTTTGCTGGAAACAATCAGTGTTATAAAAAGATGTCAACAAAAACAATTCATATTCTGTTCCCTTCACTTTGAAGAGATGTTTCAACCGGACACTGAATAAAGTAACACTGCGTGACGATGCTTTACGTTCACGAACCAAATGGTAAGTAACATAGTTTGTTATAAAATTGTCCAACATGATTGCGTAGTGGGTGATAAATGATGGTGATGACTTCAAGTGCAACACTTGCCTAACGGGCACAAAGAGTGATGCAAAGAATGTGTTTGAGTGTAGTCCTAAGATTAATTGCCAAAATAAGACAAACTTGTTTATTTGGTTGCAATAAGTAAATACGTACATACTCCTTTGAAAGGAGTTTATTAATGTCACCAGTAGTCTGCTTTTTGTGTCAATGGACTTTTAAATTATATTATGAGGACTTTTAGTATATTAGCAGTGTTATTCTGTAAAAATCTCCCTGTGAAAACTCGGGTAAGGTGAACATTAAGTGAGCTTATGTACGATTATTTAGCACATTATCCACTCGAGAGCTACTGAACTAGTGAGCTATTGAGCGAGTGAGTGAGAAGTGCACTCAACGACCGAACGAGAACTCTTCTCAACACACAAATTGCAAATTAAATGAGGCCATTTAAAATAATAAGTAACAATCCAAATAATAAAATTGAGAAACATCAAAAATATTAACAATTTTATTGCTTGTTTACAGCCTGCAATTCCATCAAATATGTCTGGCATTTTAATTGAAAGTGATCAAAATCAGACGAACTCTCAACATCTGGATATGGTGCTCTGAATATGGTATTTAGTCACCAGCACGGCCGCTGCGCCAGGTTTAGCAGCTAACGTCTCCGCTGCACCATATTTGGCTGTTAGCACCTCCACTGCATCAGGTTTAGCCGCTAGCACCTCTGCTGCGCCAGATTTATCGGTATGACTAGCTTCAGTTTTTCTTGTCATTATTATTTGCGAATTTGATCTCAATGATAATATGTCATCGACTGAATTAAGTCTGTGTGGGAGATATCTCGCGCATGTCTTCAATATCTATTAAAGCTTACTTTTATTTTATTTGATTTCAGGTACACATATATAATGATTAAGAAATTAAAGTCCAAAAAGAGACTGAATGAGAAAGTTAGAAAACAAACAAAAAAAGAAATTCTCTGTAGTAATAATTTCTTTCCCTTTTAAATCTTTGATAGATTTAAAAGGGAAAGAAATTTATTAAATTCAGAACCCCAAGGTTTGTTTATTAATTAAAAGTGTAATAGAATGTAATAAATTTAAGATACAAATATTGTGGGTAGAACTACTACTAGTCTACTGAAAGAATATCACACAGAAATTACCTGAACAAAATTGTATTGTTCAGAAATGAATGAGATTGATATGTTTAATATATAGACTTTATTATAATATATATATATATATATATATTACTGTTGACTTTTAATTAAAACCCAAAAATCATCTGCATGTATGTTGGAGATGTCCGTGCTGGGAGCCCACTGCGGATTCAGCGTCATTTGTTTTCTTTTAACTTGTTGCCTCCATCTCGAAGGTTTAACGCAAGGCTCTAAAATAACACTGTTACTTTTACATTTCATTTTAATTGACACAAAATATTCGATATACCTACTTACTGCATTTCGTTTCTTGTAATAGCTAAAAGCATAAACTCCAAGGCAATAGAAAAAAACTGACTTCAAATAAAAAATAAAAAAAAATTTACCTGACTGAAAAACCAGTTGGTGGGAGTTATTTTAGTTTAATTATTGATTTCATGCAACCAACAACATCAGACTGCTTGAAAAGTGACATGTTTGGAACTTTTCATTTCATTTTTTAAGTCGGGTTTTTGAAAATGTTTTTTTTTTTATACACTTTAGTGCATTTTTGGAATCGGCTCCTCGAACCCTTTATTTTGATACCCCACTTAATATAGTTAATTGACTTTCATTTTTTTCTTTTTCACAATATGGCGTCTGTGTTTCGTTCAAGTGCGGGGTTCTGGCTGCACTTCACTCAGTTGCAACGAAACAAAATGCGTAAGTGCCATGAAAATCACGGTGCTTCTGACCGCCTGGTCGCGAGAAAACTACATCTTAGATTAGAAGCGTTCTAGCGCTGCGTGTCTATACTGTTTTGTTAAGACTACCAATTATTGTTTCAGCGCGAGCATTAGTTGCTCTTGTCAAAATGTAGCATTTCCTTTGCTTTTGTGATAGCCTCTCTATTACGTAGCAACATTACCCTAATGCCACTGGTAAAAATACACTTTGATATTGTACCGTAACAATATGAAAACATTCTCACAATCTTTTATCGATGTTTTTAATAAAGAGATATCGTTATGGGCTAACCTATTATCTGCCATTTTATCCTCTAAGTGAAGTGTAGTTTTTCTTGTAGGTATGCCAAGTCCATAGGATTTATAAGTCATTGCTATAAGCTGGTTGGTGCAGTCAGTTTTCACATAAACTTTTTGTTTAGTTAGTTTAAAACATTCATCAGCCGTAAGCCGTCAGCTTCTGCCTTCAATGTATATCTAGCCGATTTTCTGAGTATAAGGTACGCAACCCTGATCGACACACTCTCAATCCTCACCACATTGTTCACAACTTGTGGACGATAAACCCGACACCTGCCTAGTTTCTGTCCCCAGGCTGGTGGAGAAGATGGAGAATATAGGAATTCGAGGAACCCCTCTTAAATTATTTACTGACTATGTTCCTAACAGAACTCAGATAGTTAAAATTGACAAGTACATAAGTAATAGAGTTAATATAGATTTTGGTGTACCACAGGGGAGTGTGCTCGGTCCTAGTTTATTTCTTATCTATATAAATGATATAAGTAATTTAAATCTACAAAATGGTCAAATAATAACTTATGCAGACGATACGGCAATCATCTTCCATGGAAATACATGGTCAGAGGTTGCCGCTCTTACAAACGCCGGCCTGAGAACAGTCATTGGATACCTTAACTTAAACTTACTCACCCTTAACGTAGAAAAAACAAAATACCTCATGTTCTCGATAAAAAAGGTCCCACCATCTGATAATGAATTGGTTGAAGTCCGAGCACACACCTGTAATCAAATCAATATCAGTGAATGCAGATGTCTCCCTATTGATAAAACAAACTGTATAAAATATCTCGGAATACAAGTGGACGATCAGTTGAACTTCCACCACCACGTAAAAGTACTAAGCTCAAGGGTAAGAAAGTTAATAACAGTCTTTAAGAAGTTACGCAGGGTGTGTGACTCGAACTTGCTAAAAACAATATATACAGAGTGGTGATGACAATACGACATTAAATTAAAGCTCGCATACCTCAAGACGTTCTCAGTCTACATACAAAAAATTATTTGAATATATCCAGTAGTTTAGTCACAGGAAATTATTTTTCATTTTTAACATTTGCTACATGATGTATCTGATAATAGGGAAACACTGTCAGGTGAACGACCCACATCGGTATAAACATCAAAACATTAAAGTCACGTTGCCAACTCGCTACGAGGACATAAACACTTTCGCCAAATTAGTATTTTCATCTAATTTAGTGAAAATTATACCTTACTTCTGAGTAATAAGAGTCATAAAGCGTGTCATCAGAGTTGGATAAGAAAGGAACGAATGCGGAAATTGCAATGCACTCATAATATTAATAGAAAATTTAGTGTGTGCGAAAGAGATAAATCTAGTTTCGTTTGTTACTTCGCTTTCTTGAAGAAATTTGCTACAACAAATTTAGGTTAGTGTGTCGCCGGCCGCGATCCTGTGATGAGTTACGCGTCCTCGCTTTGTAGTGCAGCCGCGTCTTTGATGTAGGTACTTCCCCGCCGCTCGTGTGTGTCGTGTTTTGTAAATTCATTTACGGCGGTATTAGTGCGAAATTGGACGCTTTATTTTGGTGACAGGACACGTAACGTTTTAATAGGTATTTAGTTAAACAGTGAGTGAATTGTGCGAAATTAGACGCTTAGTTTTTATTGTTTTCGTGTTTTTTTTTTAATAATCATGCCGCGCTACAATTACACAGCTTCGGAGTACACCGACATGATTTTAATTTATGGGGAGTGTCAAAGAAATGCCGCTTTGGCTATACGGACATACCGAGAGAGGTTTGGAAACACTCGAGTTTGTCCGACCAACGGGCGCACCATTGTCCAAGCTGTCCAGAGGATGCGAGAAAATCGATCCTTAATCCCGCATGTGGATAGTGCTCTTCCACGTGTAAAAGTGACCCTTGAGGAACGAATTTTAAATTTTAATTTAAATGCTGAAAAGTTTTTAGAACTCCTCAATGGACCTGTTTGCGAGTACATGGATGAGCTTTCGGTAACTGCGTACAGGCAGATGTGGTACCAATTAGACGGAGCACCAGCTCATTCAGTGGTGTCTGCTAGAGAGCGTTTGTCTCAAATGTTCGAACAGCAGTGGATTGGCCGTTATGGACCAACGCGTTGGCCAGCCAGGTCCCCCGACCTTACACCACTGGATTTTTTCTTGTGGGGTCATATCAAAAATGAAGTGTAGGTACTCAACAGCTGTTGATACTGTTGATGATTTAAAAGATAGAATAATCATATCTTTTAATAAATTAAAACACATGGCTGCGAATGGGGACCTTTTGTCAGACGTTAGAAATAACCTTTTACGACGGTGCAATTTGTGTATTCGAATTCATGGCGGCCATATTGAAAAACGAAAAATTTAGTGACTTTCATACCTACATCCTGATCGTGATTAATAATTTGATTAATAAATAACACGCGGTTGAGAGATGCCTGATTATTTGGTTAATAATCTGTGATTCAGTGTAATTTTATTGAGCATTAATCCATAATTAAAAGCCAAAAAATCAAGTCGCTACAGGACCGCGCGTTGTTGCCGCTCTTACGACAGGTTAGTGAACTCATATTTATAAATGGTGTTCTATTTCGTTTCTAGTTTTATGCCATTTAGTTTGTTTGAAATTTTTATTTTTTTATTTTCGATGTTAGGATTTTTTTGATAGCTTAAACTTATTCTTATGAACTAGTATTGTCCGTGTTTTCATTTATTGTCGTATTGTCTTCTCCACCCTGTATATCCCTGTGCCAGTCAGTACTGGAATACTGTATCTCTATCTGAGGGAGTACTCACAAAACTCATATATTAAACCTAGAAAGAGCCCAGCGTACAGTTCTCAAAGTAATACACAGAAAATACTTTCAGTATCCAACGGACCAGCTATATAGGGATTGTATGGTTTTGACAGTTCGACAACTTTATATCAGGAGGGTTCTGCTTATAACCCATAAAGGCTCAACGTACGACCCGGAAAGACTAAAAAACAAACGTAGGAAGGACCTAGTCTTTGACCTGAAATCGTGTAAAACAGACTTCTTCAAAAGACAACCGTGCTACATGGGTCCATACCTCTATAACAAAATCAGTAAAAACACACAGTTATATAACTTACCGATAAAAAAACTGAAACTTACCATAGATGACTTCCTTCTCTCTCTAAATTATGAAAACACTGAAAACATACTAAAAAGTACAAAATAAAATACAATGGAATAGACCCACTCAGGCCCAATGACACACGCAAAATATACACACACAAACACTCGACACAACACAACCACATAAACACACCACACCACAAACCACAATCATACGCTCGCACACACACACATATGTTTCTACACTTAAGCACACTCACGCATGATTGTAATCTAATATAATTTGTAATATTATATGTAATCTAGTAATACGTAATAAGTACTTACCTTTACACCGAGCCATATTTGTAATGGCAGCTCGATCACGGTGGTGACGGAAGTAACTGGTGCTTATAGCACAGGAATCCTCCTAGTTTAAGCCCAGTTGCACATGTTTTGTATTTTGCCAATAAGCCTAATTTTTAAGTTCATTGTAAATAGGTATAAGTCTTGAACAAATAAATATTATTATTATAGTTACAAACAGGAGTACGATAGACGCTCTCGACTGTGAAAACATACGACAAGTAACAACTGTCAAACGTTTTTTTCGCGGTAATTATAATTACATTCGATTACGTTTCGTTACTCACGATCTCTATAGTAAAAAAAAAATAGTACAACTTTTTAAAATTTAATTTTATTATAAATATTTGCTTCATAATTGAGTTCATGACGGTAGCAGATATTTAAAAATGAAGTAAAGGTAAAAACTCACAATACTTACACTAAAAACCATTAAAAGCTATTGTCGATTTGTCTAAACGTAAAACGAAACGCCCTAGGAATGAAATTTGTACACTATCTGTGGCAAAATGTCAATTTTATTAAGAAAATATGTAGAATTTTCTGAAACTTTCGGAATTTTTTTCTCAAAAACTAGACGTCTCCGTAGTGTAATATTTTACGAAAGTGTTTTACTTAAATAGACGTGCAAGCAGTAAAATTGTGAAGCCCCGCACGAACCGACGCTAAAGACGAACCGACGCTAAAGTACAGTGGAGCCGTGACTCCCACTATAGAACCGAGTTCAAACGCAATAACACAGCGAAATTACTCCAAAATTCACAGAATATATTCATTGTTTATGAGCATTTGACAGTTGACGTACCAAACAAGGAGAGGATAAAATGGCGAACCGGCCGCAAATAGGTATATCAATGATGCTAGGAATGAAGGGTTGCCACTATAGTAACCGTCAAAAATACTGTTATCCTTTTTCACTTACGCAAAATTAAGAAAGGTAAAAAGAGATGGCAGTATTTTTATAATTTTGGCGTCGACATGACACATATTTGTAAAACTGTTATTTTTATATTCAAACTTTTCAAGTCCTTAATTTATATGTCAATGGTACCAAACAACGAAAGGATAAAATGGCGAACCGGCCGCAAATAGGTATTTCAATGATGCTAGGAATGAAGGGTTGCCATTCTAACTAATAACCGTCAAAAACACTGTTATCCTTTTTCACTTACGTAAAATTATAGAAAGTTAAAAAGAGATGGCAGTATTTTTATGATTTTGGTGTCGATATGACACATATTTGTATAACTGTTTTGTCAAACATTTCAAGTCCATAATGAGTCCATATCATTGACCTAAAATCATATGGACTGGGCATACCTACAAGAAAAACGTGCCATACCTACACTTCACTAAGAGGATAAAATGGCGGATAATAGGGTAGCCCATATCGATATCTCTTTATTAAAAACATCGATAAAAGATTGTGAGAATGTTTTCATATTGTTATGGTACAATATCAACGGCTATTTTTACCAGTGGCATTGAGGTAATATGTTACTACGTAATAGAGAGGCTATCATAAAAGCAAAGGAAATGCTACATTTTGACAAGAGTAACTAATGTTTGGCTGAAACAATAATTAGTCGTCTTAACAAAACAGTATATACACGCAGCGCTAGAACGCTTCTAAGGTGTAGTTTTCTCGCAACCAGAAGGTCAGAAGCGCCGTGATTTTCCAGAACCCCGCAATACGTAGTTTCCTTTTTACCCGACTGCGCGACGCAAGGGAGGGTAATGTGTTTATCAGCATAAGTATGTAGATAAGATTAAATGTATGTATATTTGTTCCTTTGAGGTGTTATAGAGACCGAAAGCATGAGCCGATTTTGATCATTCTTACTTCAATTGATTTATTTTAATCTTGCGAGTGCTACTTATGACATGACAGTAATCAAAATAAAATATGGCGACCACCAGACGCCATATATTGTGAAAAAGACAAAAATGAAAGTCGACTAACTATATTAGGTGGGGTATCAAAATAAAGGGTTCGAGGAGGCGATTCCAAAAATCTAACTGACTGAAGTGTATAAAACAAAAATGAAAAACATTTTCAAAAACCCGACTTAAAAAATCAAATGAAAAGTTCCAAACAAGTCACTTTTCAAGCAGTCTGATGTAGTTGGTTGCATGAAATCAATAATTGAACTAAAATAACTCCCACCAACTTGTTTTTCAGCCAGGTTTTTTGAATTTTATTTTTTTTATTTGAAGTTAGTTTTTTTTAGTGTCTTGGAATTTATGCTTTTAGCTATTACAAGAAACGAAATGCAGTAAGTATATCCGGTATATCGAATATTTTGTGTCAATTAAAATGAAATGTAAAAGTAACAGTGTTAGTGTTATTCTAGAGCCTTGCGAGTAGACCTTCGAGACGGAGGCAACAAGTTCAAAGAAAACAAATGACGCTGAATCCGCGGTGGTTTCTAACATGCAGATGATTTTTGGGTTTTAATTAAAAGTCAACAATAATTATAATAAAGTCTTTATATTAAACAAATCAATCTCATTCATTTCTGCACAATACAATTTTGTTCAGGTAATTTCTGAGTGATATACTTTCAGTAGAGTAGTAGTAGTTCTTCCCACAATATTTGTATCTCAAATTCATGCATTAGCGCACACACGACAGGAACGAATTGATAAAGGCTAGAAATAACATAAAAGCTACTTGGAAAGCAGTCAAAGCCATCATTAACTCTAGTTTTCAGCCCGAGTCTCCCGATGATCTTATCCTGGGCTCTACCGGTGTAAATTCGTCTATCAACCAAATAAATAACTTCTTTGTGAGTGTGGGCGAGAAGTTATCCTCAAACATTAAGCCTTCCAGTAATCCCCACATAAATAATACAACTCAGCCGACTCCGTCAAATTCTCTCGTTATCATGCCAGTCGACGAATCACAGGTGTATGAGATAATTTGTAGTTTACGAACAGATTGTGCGACTGGCCATGACAATATCCCAGTAAAAATACTTAAGCAATCCAGCCCTATACTCACTTCACCTATCACACACATATGTAATCGTGCAATTGATACCGGTATTTTCCCTAGAGTATTTAAGAAAGCAGTTGTCCATCCAATTTATAAGAGTGGGGACAGAAAAAATGTGTCTAATTATAGGCCGATTTCTGTTTTGAGTTCCTTATCTAAAATTCTTGAAAAAATATTAAATCAATCATTAACTTCATATCTTTCCAAATTTAAAATAATTGCCGACAACCAGTACGGATTTAGACAGGGAACCTCTATTGAAGACGCTGTCCAAGATCTTGTAAACAGCGTCGTATCTAATTTAGATAAAAAGCAAAACTGTTACGGTGTTTTCTTAGACTTATGTAAAGCGTTTGACTCGGTTTCTGTTCCCACACTGCTTTTGAAGATGGAAAACATTGGAATACGTGGCCTTGCGTTAAAAATGTTCACAGATTATTTGACCGGAAGAACTCAGCGTGTAAAAATCAATTCCTTTGTCAGCGAAGAGGAGTGTATCTGTTTTGGGATGCCACAAGGAAGTATATTAGGACCTACGATGTTCTTAATATACATAAATGATTTGTGCAAAATGTCTATCCCCAACTGTGACATATTCACCTACGCTGACGACACAGCGCTTATTGTGCACGATGATAACTGGGACAAGGCCAAGCAAATAACGGAATACTCTCTCCGCCTTGTGATGGAGTGGCTTTCAGCAAATCTCTTAACACTGAACATTGAAAAGACCAAACTCCTACGTTTTTCCATGTCGAACTCTATTCCTTTACCTACCGAGAGTAGTATAGTGAAAGTTCACTCCTGTACAGGACAGGATTCGTGTCGAGTGCAAGACAGCTGCGGTTGTCTTGCACTCACATTAGTTTCATGTATCAAATACCTAGGGGTGTACATTGATGAAAAACTAACGTGGCGCTCCCACATTGAGGCATTATGTACACGTACAAGGAAGCTCATCTTCATATTTAAGGAACTGAGACATTCAGCAGACCCTGCAACTCTGTCATTGGTTTACCAGAGTCTATGTGCTTCAATAATCACCTATTGTATTACAGTATGGGGAGGCACATATAAAAACCTTCTGATTCAAATAGAACGTGCTCAAAGGGTGATTCTAAAGGTTATGCATTT
This sequence comes from Polia nebulosa, assembly GCA_951329385.1. NCBI lineage: Eukaryota > Metazoa > Arthropoda > Insecta > Lepidoptera > Noctuidae > Polia > Polia nebulosa. Next base: position 14,792,487 of record OX589593.1, on the reverse strand, counting down.
TAAGCGTAGAGACTATCCAACCGCCCTGCTGTACTCTGAAACCCAAGTCCTCACTGTGCGACAACTATTCATTTTGCGTGTAGTCTTACGCCGTCACTCCATCCTACCTCTGGACCCAAATATCCTTCTAAGACGTCGTGGTCGTCCAGTCTGTGAAACCGTTCAATTCGTTCCGCTCTTGCTAGTCGCCATTACTCAGTCCTAAGCGCTCGTCTTTATAATAAGGTACATCGGTTAATTGATATTTACACGCTGCCCAAGTTTGCGGTGAAAGCAAAGCTGACTAATTGGTTGCAGAATTTGTCTTACGATGATACAGAAGACGTTCTAACGATCACCATATAAATTCGTAGTCTACTGATATTCCGATACAGTTGTTTGCCATGTCATTGTCTGTCATTGTCATGATTGTCATTGTTTGTCATGTCATTGTTGTGTCAATTACCGAATCACTTTAACCTGATTGCATTTAATTAGGACAACCTATGTATATGAGAAACTTTGGCTCCTGAGATACAAGTATCTTTTTACTTAGTTCAGGAGCCAGCTGTTCAACTTGTTTATTTTTACCACCGTTTGTACAATTTCGTTATGTGTATGACTAACTTGAGTGTGTATTTCCATTTGTACAATAAAAGTATATTATTATTATTATATTATTATGCATATGTACCTATTATATATATTTATACACTTTTAATTAATAAACAAAGCTTGGGGTTTTGAATTTAATAAATTTCTTTTCCTTTTAAATCTATCAAAGATTTAAAAGGAACAGAAATTATTACTGAAGAGATTTTTTTTCGTTTGTTTTCTACGAGTAACTTTCTCCTGTAAACATCCAATAGGCCTCAGGGTGCCGAAAATCGTAAATAACCGTCAACGTCCAATAGGCCCCAGGGTGCCGATCCGACTAGCGCGGTTTCAACCTCTATTACTAATTAACTAAAGGTCATATTCCTGTGGAAATTTTTACATACTCGGAGAGTGATAGTATCGTAGTTTTACAAACATTTCCATAGACAAATACTGTTTCGAAAAAAATTTAAAAAGTTTTTAGTTGCATGTTTACGTTTGTGAATGGCGGACGAAATTTTGCTTGAATTGTGTGTTTTAAACAGTTTTGTGTTTGTTTATGTGTTATGTTGAGTATATATTTATTGCTGTGTTATTATTACGTCGTTATAACATCGGTTTAGAAAAATATTTTGAAGAAATATTACGTAATAACATTTTTATCAAGGTCAACCGATTTTATTCGTATTGTTATTGTGAGCGTGAATGATGTGAGCTTGTATGTGTTATTCAAAGTTTGAGGGTACGTATTTATTCTAAGGTAGTTATTACATAGTATTAGAAAAAAAACGCAACACAAAACGCAACGCAAACGCAGAAACGCAATTTGAAAAAGCAGTTACTTTGTTTTGTTGCCGTAATATGAAGTTTGAGTATGAATAATAGGAAAATATTTTATCGGACTATACAAAAAAAACAATGTTATTATTAGATTACTTGTCTTTATTCATAGTATAACATGCAAAATTTCGTGTAGATTGATACAGTGGTTTTATCAGAAACCAACTTATCACGTGATTAGACACTATTCCCGCCAAATCGTTTATAACAGCATTTAATTAGAATTCAACTCTCGTAACACAAGTATTGTTTACATTTTATTATAAGGTCTGTTTATTCAACAACCCAAAAAAAAATACTTCAAGTGCCTCGCACCAATAGAAGCGTCAGCGATCCGTTTTATGTAAACAAAGTCGTAAACATGTCAATGGCGGGAAACAGCGCGGGTGTTGACAGATGTTGACGGATGGGGCGGTTTCGCGCGTTAGGATGTTGACAGGTTGTCTCTTTTTGGACTTTTCTTCTTGGACTGTTTTTGACATTAATTGTCCTTTAATTTCATAATCATTTTAAATGTGTACCTGAAATCAAATAAAATAAAAGTAAGCTTTAATAGATATTGAAGACAAGCGAGAGATACTCGTATCTCCCACACAGTCTTAATTCAGTCAATGACATATTATCATTGAGATCAAATTCGCAAATAATGATGACAAGAAAAACTGAAGCTAGTCATACCGATAAATCTGGCGCAGCAGAGGTGCTAGCGGCTAAACCTAGTGCAGTGGAGGTGCTAACAGCCAAATCTGGTGCAGCGGAGACGTTAGCGGCTAAACCTGGCGCAGCCGACGTGCTGGTGACTAAATACCATATTCAGATGTTGAGCATTCGTCTTGATTTTGATCACTTTCAATTAAAATGCCAGCCATATTTGATGGAATTGCAGGCTGTAAACAAGCAATAAAATTATTAATATGTTTGATGTTTTTCAATTTTATTATTACTTATTATTTTAAATGGCCTCATTTAATTTGCAATTTGTAGGTTGAGAAGAGTTCTCGTTCGGTCGTTGAGTGTAGTTCTCACTCACTCGCTCAATAGCTCACTAGTTCAGTAGGTCTCGAGTGGATAATGCGTATTATTATTATACTCTTTGGGATAATGAGCTAAATAATCGTACATACATCACTTAATGTTCACCTCACCCAAGTTTTCACAGGGAGATTTTTACAGAATAACACTGCTAATATACTTAAAAGTCCTCATAATATAATTTAAAAGTCCATTGACGAAAAAAGCAGACTACTGGTGACATTAAAAAACTTCTTTAAAAGGAGTATGTAACGTATGTACTTAGTGCAACCAAATAAACAAGTTTGTCTTATTTTGGCAATTAATCTTAGGACCAAATCCGATTATATTGCAATTAGGCATCTTGCTATTGACGACTTCCACTAAACAACCGAGTTCAAACGCAATAACACAGCAAAATTACTCCAAAATTCACAAAATATATCCATTGTTTACGAGCATTTGACAGTTGACGTAGGTACCCAATTTTGGTACCAAACACCGAGAGAATAAAATGGCGAATTGGCCGCAAATAGGTATTTCAATGACGATAGGAATGAAGGGTTGCCATTATAGTAACTGTCAAAAATACTACTAGCCTTTTTCACTTTTGCGAAATTAAAAAGAGATAGCAGTATTTTTATGATTTTGGCGTCGATATGCCACATATTTGTATAACTGTTTTTTCTATAGTCAAACATGTCTAGTCCATATAATTTATATGTCAATGATATAATTTTTAGGTCAATGCATCGATCACTAATAAAAAACTAGATACACAATCAGCGACAAAAAATGTCCTCACCGAATGCGCACCCAATTGAACATTTGGGTGGACTTTTCATTTAGTAGCGTTCGAACGCTCCGACGGTAAACATGCCTCAGTGCTCCTTTAAAAACTGCAAAAATCATACATCTAGGACGCTAAAAAAGGATGGAGTTTCATATTTTCGGTAAGTATTAATATTATCATTATATAATTGTTATCACTGTTTTGTAAATACTGATATTTTGTCAAGAAATCATCGTAAAAACATTATTTTGAATTAAATCGTAATAATCAGCAGGCGATATAAAGCGTCTTAATTGTAAAGACTCCTAATAAACGTATTAATCATACTAACGCATGCTCACTTAAATTGTTTGAGTTATGCGCGTTGCCTCTGTTTTATTTGTTGGAGACGCTATTGTTCTTTTTTTTTTGTGTGATTTTTTGTTTGTTTTTTTTTTAGCTTTCCTCGAGATCCAGTGAGGTGTGGCGAATGGATATCAGCTGTAGCACGTCAAAGATCCGAAGAATTCTGCGAATCAAATTTTGACTAAGATACAACCTGACACTGACCAGCGAATTGCAAAAATCGTAAGAAAACTTTGAATTTCGTGGGCTACCCTGGCGCTTTCATCTGAAGTTCAATAATTAAAGTAAAGTATCAATGTTATAGTTGATTCTCAATGTGATTTATTTTTTAGATTTAAGTATATTCTTACTTTTGTATTCTTAGTTTTAATTGACTCAAGATAAATAATAAATAAATGATTGTGTAAATTACTTTCAATTTCAATAATAAGTAAATGTGGTGGTAGCGCACCACATTTATTTATTTATTATCCTGTCACAATAAATCCAAAATCTAGTATACCATATTCTAACAAATAAACATTTTTGATTTGATTTGATTTTGACATTCACGTAAATTATAATCATTACACACACATAAACACCATAAAATATGCTTTATTTATTACACCATTTTTATACAATTTATAAATATAACATAAATATAGCATAAAAAATACCTTTTATAATATTACAGTACAAACAAAAAACATTGGTCAGTTCGTCTCCACTCATTCCTTGTCCTAGCGGCGAGCCTCAGTCATAAATTTTTTTGTCACTAAGTAATTCTGACTTTAAAACTTGCGTATAAGGTTGAAGTTGTTTTGGTGTATGTTGAGCAGTGAGCATCAGTCGTAAAATTTTATTGCTTTTTGTACATAGCTTTTTAAATACGACTTTAAGTGTTGCAATTAGGGTTGAAATTTCATTAATGTATATTTATTGTAACTAGAGTTTTGTAAACACAATTGGCGACGTTTTTAAGAGAATTTTTACTTAGGACTGTGTATCTAGTTTTTTATTAGTGATCGATGGGTCAATGGTTCATATTGATAATTTATATGTCAATGGCTTATAGAGATTTTTTTTTAACAATTCTGGCATTGCCACCGGCTTGGTTACAAGACCTTTAAGCCAAGTTTTAATTTGATCATTAATAACACTTTTTCTTTTTCCCTATTAGAATGCAGATGTAACACATTCTGATGTATTTTGCAGTATTTGGTTTTTTTTTTTTATGTTTGATAGGCTCGCGTTTGACCACTATCTCACCTGATGGTAAGCGATGATGTGGTCGAAGATGGAGCACGCTTGCCTAGAAGTAAGTATGGTAACAAATTTTTCGAGTCGGCCTTCCCAGCAAACTTCGCTGAGGTAGTCTTTACTACAATAAAATTCTCAGCTCCATTTTACCAAGACCGCGCATGTTTCAATGATTCCACATATTGTCCATTTGCGTTGACACTTGAGGCACAATACTACACAAAGTTTACATCACAATATCCAATAGGAATCAATAAACGAACAATTAAAACAGCCAGTGAACTTCACTCGAGAACATCCCGCCAGAAACTCCCGATTTTATTCGGTTGCGATTGAAACAGGAAAAACATTTTTTTGTGTTTTTTGATTATAATATGAACGCTCTTTTTTAATAATCTGTGAACGTGATTTAACAATTTTTGACATATTTAATTTGACAGAATCGGTACTCCTCGGCGTACTTCGCTTACTTACTTGGCTTTGGGTATTTTCAAAACGCTTTTATTTCATTAAAAGGAAACGGAGTAAATCTACGTGCAATTGAGTGAAGTCAAATATTTAACGAAAACAATCAAGATGGTAAGTTTGATAATAGTTCATTTTAAAGTTAAATAATTGTAACAAAAGATCTAAAACAGCATTATCATGATTTCAGAGTTTCGGTCTGCCTCCACTGAAAGTAAAGCCTGAACATGTCAGTAATATCAAGCCACAGGAAGGTCCGTTCGGTGTCCCTAACCCGCTCGTGGCGGGTCTGGCTGCTACGAAATCGAAACTTGGCATGTCACATCCGATAGAAATATCTGAAAGAAGTGTAAGTTTTTAACTTTTTAAACATTATTTGAAGCTGTGATTAAACTTTGCCCCAATAATGGTATTCAGCTAGCAGTTGTGCTCTCAAAAAATTCATACCATCAAAATAATTCCATACCCTGAATGTCCTGAGTCATCTTCTTATTCTGATAAATTGGTACAGAGTAAACCTAACCCAAAGCATAAATGAACTGTACCACCATGACTAGCCAAATTCCACTGTCTTGTGCTTGCTTTGCTATGCTTTTGGGACAGTAAGTAAGGAAATAAATAAATATAAATGCACTAGATCTGTTTTAAAGCCACATTGATTTCTAAGAACTTTTTTATACAGGATGTAACAGAAAGGTGTGGTCATATTTTAGGATGTTGTTCTGTAACTAATATGAAGTACAAAAACAATAGCAAAAAATCAAAAAAGACTATTCCAATTTTTTTATGTTATTTTGTTTCATCAATCATATCGATAATTTCACTATCAAAACAAATATGTAACAGCACTAACGGTGCAAAAACCTGTTTTACGTACCTCCTTTAAACTGCTGCGCTCCTGGTATGCGACCAGCGCTCGTGCGTAGTAACATAGGACACCGTAAGTAAATTGTGTTACAGCTGAAGAGCTGATGAAGGACGAATAAGTATTTTCACATCACGCAAATCGCAATTTATTCATAAAGTAAAAATTAACACCAGTTTACACTTCGAGTTTTCTGTAAATGATTTTAACATCACCAAAAAGTTCACATATTATGCTGGTCCGTTCATAACACGTAAGCGGACATCACATCCCGGTAGCGGTACCTTTCACAAAAACTGACACAGTTGAAAACGCGCGGCAATTTACTCCTGCGTGGGCCTGAAATGGTACCATCTTCGTCGAGCACATGGCACACTAGCATGTGTGGAACACCTAACCACCACCTGCACTGCGCTTTCTTTTCCTGGGGTTCTCTGCAACATGCTTCAAGGTGGCTTCTTTGACTAGCATCACGTGCACTCGGCCAGTCTTCACTTCAGGGCGGTCTCTGTAAAAACGAGCTGGTGTGTTGCAGACGCTCATTTTATGAAAACATTCCAAGATAGGAAGTACCCGACGTTGTTCCACGGGTCTGCCATCAACAACTCCCTAATGCTGAAGGTCATTCTCACACACGAACGCGAAAGAAAGTTGTTGCACAAATCAATCGCGGAATTTGGCAAGGGCTAGATGAAAACTGAATTGTCATTACCTAATTTATATTGAATTTTTGTACAATTCGGTAATTTTTCTTTGACGTTCGCCGACACTACGGTTGTGTGAGTAGCGCGCGCGCTGCGGCGCAAGCGTTGTAACACACACACAAACTACGTCAAAGAGACACCGCCTAGGCGGTGTCTCTGGTTTTTGATACTATATCTAGATATAGTACCTACTATCCTGTGGCCCCTGGTAAGGCAAACGTTCTAAAGGTTCGTGTACACTAAACGAAGGATAAAAATAAGTACTGGATATGTACTCGTGGATGTTCAATTAATTTTGATAACATTAAAACACATACTTGATTAATTATCATCAGCCTTTTAATGTCCCCACTGCTGGGGCACAGGCATCCTCTCTGTGAGGAGGGGGTATGGGCCGTAATCCACAACGCACGCCCAATGCGGGTTGGTGGATGTCACATGTCATTGAATTCTAGGATAATATTTTGTTTTCTCACCATCTTTTCCTTAACCGTTTTGAGTTTTCGTACTTTATTCATTAATCATTAAGTTACAGCAGATTTTATGTAATCTGTGCATTAAACTCACAAATAAGCATTTAAAATTTTAAAAATAAACGGTACTATAAAACAAACCATTTTTTAAAATGAAAGTGAAAATATTTGTTTCTTAAACACGTGATGAAAATATTCGTTTTATGACCATATGAAAAATACCGTTTAGTGAAAATACTCAGATGATTTGACCCATTTTCGAACCTACAACAATATTTTTGTCCGTGTGTACACGTCTTAAGTTTACTCCTGGTAGTGGTTATCTCTCTCTCTTCTTTTTTTTTTTGTTGCGGTTTTAGGGTACCGTTGTGATATAAGTCAAAATTGTTATCAATTCTTCTTACTGACTCTGTTGCCTTAGTATTTAAAGTTAAATAATTATTCAACATTTGAGATACAATTAATTGATATTGTGTTACTGAATGGAGTTCAAAATCACTGTTTGTTTCTTTTATTTTACGAAGTTTAAGTTTAATAATAGTCAGTAAAATATAGGAGATTATTTAAATTACTTTGTAGTTATACAGAACCATCCTATTCAAACTGCACGCACACATGAATCCAATACCGATGTGTACTAATGTGACACAATTTAAGGTTCCTTCCTTGACGATTTTTATGACCTTTTTAAATTTCTCTTCCAATACCTGACATCCTAGTATTTATTGTCGATTTCCTTTGAAATTATCTTGTTTTAAAGCGTTTTCCGCCAACACGCATTGGGTCCGCTTGATTATTTAAATTAATTTGTTGTTATACAGTACCATCCTATTCAAACTGCACGCACACATGAATCTAATACCGATGTGTACTAATGTGACACAATTTAAGGTTCCTTCCTTTACGATTTTTATGACATTTTTAAATTCCTCTTCCAGTACTTGACATCCTAGTATTTTTTGTCGATTTCCTTTGAAATTATCTTGATTTAAAGTGTTTTCCAACAATCTGCATTGGGTCCGCTTGGTAGATTACGGCCCATACCCTCGTATCATTAAAAAAAATCCTGATTCTTTGCTATTAAAGTGTTTTCTTTTTAGTACGGAACCATTCAAATAATTTAACAGGGAAACAGAAGTTTGGAATTGGGCGTTCACGAAAAGGAAAGATAGGCCTAATAAGCGAGACAGAAAGAGTGTTTAGAGTTCAACGTCCTAATCAGCTGTTTAGTTTAAGGGTTGTTCGTATTACCGACTAGACGAGATGTCGATGTTATTATCGATAGAAAAGAAAATTCAATATTTCCGTAATAATAAACAAATCTTTAATTCTGACCATAGGTATCCAGTAATTATAAGATTCTTTTAATGATCCTCAAATATGACCACACCTTTCCGTTACACGCTGTATAATTATAATCTGTATATGTATGTTAATTGGAATACTATGTCAGTATGTCTAGAGTTCCTTTAGATTAGTGTGTGAATTTTATGTATCTTCTTTAACTAATGTAATTGGCAGATATCCGTTTTTGTTAAAGTAAAACAAATACATATTTAAAGCTTACGGCTGTAAACCCTAAACACAAATGTGAATTACAGCCATCCTCATATACGGTGGAGATGTGCCCCGCTTCGGCGGAGCACCGTCGTGTCCTCGTGGATGCCATAGGTGGCGGCGACCTCTCGCGCCCGGCCCTGGTTCAGCCCATGGTACGGAGGGAGAGGGAATGGGAGGCAGTCTCCACCTTCTGCGAAGCAGTAATGCTCGCGAAGGCGGAGGCGGGACGCGTGAGGGAAGCTCAATGGAGTGGCCCTCACGGCCCTGGCCGCTACCACCGCAGGAGGGGTACTGGACGTAGGACGTCGCGAGACGATCTCCGGCCACTGTAGACCCGGGCCTGCGGATGGTGAGCAGTGGGTAGCTCGCCGTCCAATCAGTACCAGGCCCGTGAGTCGACGGCGCGTAGTGTTCCACGCGCGCCTCAAAGAGATGTTGTCAGCCACCACTGACGGGGCCCATTGTGGCCGGTGCCTGCATGCCTAGGGGTAGCAGATAAATTCTGAAAATGAGTTAACGCACCCCTGGGCACTCAGGCAGGGAAGGAACAGGGGTGGGTTTTCGTCAGTAAGAGTCTGACACGCCCTCCCGCTCCACCCTGAGCGGGAGAAGTCATTGAATGATTTCCCACCCAACCAAAAAAATAAAATAAAAAAGGCATCCTCATATAATACCGGTTTGATTGACCTCAAAAAACTCATTGATCCAAGATTCCAAAAAAAAATTTGTCATTAGTCTAAGAAAAATATTATTGTCTTTTGCAGTATCATTTAAATCAGGAAAAAATGAACATGGCAATGCTCCGCAACATTCAAGGACTGCATGCACCTCTCAAACTCACCATGGAAATGAAGTTTACTAGCAAGGTATTTTTTCTTCTTTTCAGTAACAATACATAAATTAACTGCTTAAGACTAACTAGGTCCTGAATACAATCTACTCCTAGCAACAGTTTTAATGAAACCCATTTTGAAATAGTTCATCTAATTAATATGCCTGTGAGTGCATTTCAATAAATAAATTATTCAAAATAAAAGGTGGTTTGAGAGAACATTCTCTCAATCATTTGGATGTGGCGGCATAGATGCCGCTACCTATGCTTATTGAATGATAAATATCTAAAAAACTTTGCATAAAACCTTTCATGAACTACATAATATAAAAATCTTAATAACTATGTGCATAGCAACTGTGATGGGTCTTCTTAGACAGTCACTATTATAAGATCAACGGCATCTAATTTGTGCAAGATGGCAACTTTAGAGATAGGTCTATTGAAAGAATGACAGAGGGGAATTGGTCGATTCAGCAGATTCAATATTCCCTTTGCATCATTTATCTAAGTCAATTTTAATGTATGTGCACTTCTGCCCGGGGGTGGAGGATAAATTCGAAAGAGTTACCTCGCCCCTGGGCACTCAAGGCAGGGAGGAACAGGGGTGGGTTTTAGTCAGTAAGAGTCTGACACGCCCTTCCGCTCCACCCTAGAGCAGAAGAAGTCATAGGATGATTTCCCACCCCCCAAAAAAAAAAATACAAAAAATGTATGTGCACTTCAATTGTTTTTTAGTACGTTTGTAGTATGTTAAGAAACATCTTTTCACTTTTCTGCCTACTAAGTATTGTTCATTCCAATTAATAAGCATCAATTTGTTTACTTTCAGATTGGTCACCTTCCCTTCCTCCAAAGGTCCAACTTCCAGCAAGATGTATTGACTGCTAGACATTTAGATGTTGGTTTCGAGGACATTTTGAACACTCCAGAGCTGCGAGAAGTGGCAGGTCAGCCCCATGCTGTTGTTGAGAGGTCGCTCGGAATACTGTGAGCTACTTAATTTAGGTTTGTCATGTAATGTATTGCATACTGATACTGATTTATAATAAAAGTTTATTCTGATATTTTGGTATTTTTTAATAGCTTGCCAAAATTTTAGAAATGGTTGTTTCTTTCAAGCGTGACTATAAACATTTATCTAACTGATATTTTCGTAGTGCTGGTAGTGCTTTTGCCAACATTGAAGTAGCACCAGAGACTTTTAAGTAAAAAACATTAACCTCCTTGACATTCAGATAAAAATAACATTATAGTGAAAATATTATTGTTTACTTAGAATTATAAAGTAGCAAACAGTTTTTTATCTTCAGTTCTTTACAATATCAAGTATTCTGAGTTTACATATTTTCTTGACCTCATTGATGCCAATCGTAATTTCTTGTTCTTGGGAATTAGAATACCGATGTTGGAGACCGTCAATAATGGATTGCACTTTGTTCTCCCTCGCACAAATGACGAAAGGAAAGCCGAACTTCGCTTTATATCTGGAAAAGGATGTACATTAGGGCCAATTTAATGAGAGGTCTTTGTAGTTTATGCTATGCTATTACAAGTTTAAAAGAATAATATTTTTTGGCAACAAAAATAAATTAATGCAAAAGACACGCTGTTATCACGTCAACTCGCAAACTTTCTTACTCAGTGATTTGTAAACTACTCAATAGATGGCAGCAGTGGACAAACTCAGTGACAACCTACTAGATGTCGCTGTCGACCAGACTTTGTTTTATTCGTTGAAAGTACAGATAATAATAATATAATACTAGCGTACAGATGCCTCATCCCATACAATGAAATGGTACCGCTGTAACTACGGGATTTCGACTGGCACAAGCAACTTTTGTTTTTCGTTCAGGCCCGTCCTCTACACCTCGCTAGATGGTGTTAGCAGCGACGGCTTGCAAGTTTAATGAATTTACTTAAAGACTTACCAATATTTTCTCACACATTGAGAAATTATTTTATAGTATTTTTGGCTCTTCATAACAGTTTAACTGTATCAAAATGTGACACTATAAAAATTTCAAACAGCGCCAACTATTAGTACATGAGATAAAGATGTCTATGGATTCGTTCCAATAATCATCTAAATTTGAATTAGGAGCCAATTATTCCACAATTTTATTTTTAGGGCAGTGTAAATATTAAATAAGAAAATACAGTTAACCAATTTTTTTTTTCAAAATATTAATAATACATACTTCAATATAAATCGATAGATATTACGCCATCTATTGAAATTTATTTGAACTAAATTTTGTTTGTTCGAGATGATACCCCATGGTTGAAAGCCACCTACCGTTTAGGTACCAAGACTACAAAAATATATAGGGTATTAGGTGCCGCACTGGCGATGGCGTTCGACTAGCAAAAAATGTGCTTCGCACGAAGGTCACTGTGCACGGGGGACCGGTGCACTGGCACCCTGGTATTATACCTAATACATAGATAAATAAGTAGGTACACAAAAACATGATTCGCGGATAAATTCGAAACAGAGTTACTGCGCCCCTGAGCACTCAGGCAAGGAAGGAACAGGGCCCCCCAGTTCCTTTTGTTTACTCAGTAAAAGTCTGACACGCCCTCCCGCTCCACTCAGAGCGGGAGAAGTCATTGGATGATTTCCCACCCCACAAAAAAAAGGTAAAAAGCCTGTTAGAATATTTTTCCTAGGATATCTAATCTGAAGCGAGGTGCTATTTTCGAGTTCGCTTCGCTCGTTCTTGCATCATTCCTCTTTATTACCTACTCAAGTTAGGTAGTTGTGAATGTCTCTATAAGAGGCATCGGGCTAAAGATGTATCTCGCGCCCATGGCACTGTGAACCACATTTCAAATGTTTAAAAAGAGTAGGCAGTAGTAGTAGGTTTTCTACAGGCGTGCTCCATCTTCGACCACATCCAAAGACTACTATAGTATACTGACCACATCTTCGCTCACTATCTACTAGGTGAGATGGTGGTCAAGCGCGTGCCTATCAACAATAAACAAAAAAATGTAATTTAGGTCTAGGTCATTTAAGGAGCGGCTGGTTCCCACTACGATAATGTGCACCTAGGTATCTTCTTACTTTATCAAGCTTCACTGGGTATTATTATCTGTGACTGAGTGTGGAATACTAAGTTAATGCAAGTGGGCAGTTTGTCATTGTAGCCGAGGTGGAATACACGTCCGAGCCAAAGGAGAGGTCGTTGTGGAGCCGAGAAACTGCAATAACAATTCTCACGTGTAGGTATCAAACTACGTTTTAACACACTCAAAGTTAATAAGACAGAAACTTCTACATAACATTTACCTAGTAACAAATTATTGTGAGAAATGGTTGCCGCGCGACCTGTGGAGGCTGTCGCGCGACCAGCTTAAAACAATAAGTATCTACCTACTTATAATAATAAATTGTGGCGACGGCTGGCGCCGCACTTTTTCGCTCTAGTGCAAATTACACTACATTGCAAGCCTAAAAGCGGTAGTGGTATGAGCAGGTTTTCGATACTCTAGCGTTGAATATTTTTTTTTAATTTTTGTTATAGACGATATATAGGCCCACTGAGATCAAGTAGTCACTGCTGCCTATAGACATCTCATGTGCTTGTAATTCTACCGGCACCCAGAGCTAGGTACCTGCGAAAGTTTGCTGTTAACCAATTTTCAATTTAATATACTACGTATTATATAATTTCATAGGTTGGCCTTTGAATACGCGGTTACCGTTGGTTGCTCTCATCCATAACCCTCTTCTGTTCAGTTGTGAGACCATCCAAGCCTGCAGCTCGCTGTTCGCCGGTGGATTCTGGAGTCAGCTCCCCTCGTGCTGCCAAACGGCCTGCTAGGTCAGGATGCAGCTTCAATATTATTAGTTTACCTGAAATAAGTAGTGTCTTTCGATCAACAGGCAATCTAGTAAATGGTAGGTCTCTTTGTACTGCAAGATTTTCAGGATTTATGGTTAGGCAAATATTTTTTTCTAGGGTTCCGTTAAATTAGCCTTGGTTTTAAAATCATCTAAGTGAATGAAACACCTCTTATCCTACCTAAGTATGGCAATGTAGCCACTGTAAAAGCGATGCCTTTTGATGGCTACATTTATTTACTAGAAGGAAGGTACCTAAGTGTTGTATGGTGAATTAGGCGATTCATGACATCACAAGCTTTGCCTAACTCACTATCCTCCTGCTATATTGAATATATTTCTGACCTACCTTCTACTCCGATTTCCTCTAAATAACTTTGAAATGCGTCGCAAAGAGCTGTAAGATCCTGGAACGGCCTCTTCTTCTTAACTTCTACGGCCGCATCTGTGCATAGTTCTATAACATTTCCAAATACCGACTCAAACTGTTCATCACTTAAAGAATTCACTTGAGATATACTCATTGGTAAAGTAGGAGATCCCATTATTTTGTAATAATTTACGTACAAACGTCACAACAAACTTCGAACAACTGTGTGTCTGTTATCTGCTCATTTTATCAACCGAACGCAGTTAAGGGTCATTACAAGATCAACTAATGTGAAATATTTAGAAGTCATTGCCACAAACGAAACAAACAATCTGGAGCCATTACCTAAACGTGGAGTAACTTAATTTATTTTTCCATGCTTTTTAGGTACTTGAACTGATTGTTTCCTACTTTGGTACCTACCTATAATATGTCAGTAAAAAACCCAAAATAAAGGAAAAAAATATTTCTCAAAAAGGAAATCTTTAATCCGTTTAGTGTTCCAAGTTCAACATATACGTGCGGCAATCTGGGCCTATTTTTTCCATATCAATTAGTATTAGGTACGTACCTATGTAGGTATACCTAATTACGTATCTACCAATTTTTTATAGGTTTGACAATCATCAAATACCTTCTCCCGCTCTGGGTGGAGTGGGAGGGGCGTGTCAGTTCAGTTCAGACGGTTCATTCGTATGATTGCAATTGTTCACTCGAGTGAATGCTTCATTTTTCTTTCATTCCATATTCAGACATAGAAAAGAAAATTCACCTACTCTTTTATTTCAATTTGTCGTCGAATGAAGTTGTGCGTCTTGGAATTAGTTTACCTAAAATGTGTTCATTTAATTATGGAATTAACAAAAAAGAAGCAAAGAAAACGTCGACAGTGGTGGGTGCGACCATGGATTGTAAGAAGAAATCTATTGGGAGCTTCAGATCCATTGTTAAGAGAACTAGCCGATGAAGATCCTGAATCTCTGATCCGATCTGAATCTCCAAAAACAGCAGCGTATTTTGATTGTTCAATTTGAATACCATTTTGCCGCGAAGCCGGTTGACCGAAGACAAAATAAATGAACGAATCTGAGTGAATGTTCTCTCTGTGTTCAAACTGTTCATTTTTTGTTCATTCAGAGTGGAGTTCTCTCAACAATGTATCTGAAGCTCCCAATAGATTTCTTCTTATCGACGCTTTCTTTGCTTCTTTTTGTTAATTCCATTATTAAATGATCACATTTTAGGTAAACTAATTCCAAAACGCACAACTTCATTCGACGACATATTGAAAGAAAAGAGCAGGTGAATTTTCTTTTCTATGTATGTATACAGGGTGTAACGGAAAGGTGTGGTCATATTTTAGGAACCGGTTCTGCCCATGGATATGAACAACTTTCTCTAAGTAAAAACTGAAAATTCACAAAAAAAAAGTAGAACTTTCCTTACAAAGTTATCATCAGCTGTTCAATATTTGTAGGAGAGGTAAAAAAAAAATTTGTGAATTTTGTCAGATTTTCTTGAAGAAAGTTGTTCATATCGATGGGCAGATGCAGTTCTTAAAATATGACCACACCTTTCCGTTACACCCTGTACTTATACCAGCTTAGTCGTGTGAATATGGAATGAAAGAAAAATGAAACATTCACTCGAGCGTACAATCAAACGAGTGAACCGTCTGATTCCGCCTTTACAGACTAAAACTCACCCGTGTTCCTCCAGTTGCCTGTGCCAGGGCCGCGGTCACTCTTTCGGTCACTCCCGCGACCAATAATTAAATTTTAACTATCATCATTCTCCTGCCTTCTCTTTTCTCTCTATTTTTGGGGTCTAATCTTTTGACTGGCCTGTTGGTCTAGTGGTTAGTGACCCTGACTGCTATGCCGGAGGTCGTGGGTTCGATTCCCACCCAGGACAAATGTTTGTGTAATGAGCACGATCATTTGTTCTGTGTCTGGGTGTAATTTATCTATAATATGTATGTATTTAGAAATATATAAGTATGTTTATCAGTTGTCTAGTACCCATAACACAAGCTCTGCTTAGCTTGGGACTAGATGGCGTTGTGTGATAGTTGTGGAATATTATATTATTATTATATTATATTATCTGAGTTTTAGGTTGCCGCACTTAGTCCTCACGGTGGACCCTTATGCGTGGGCTATAGCAGCCGTCCTTCCAACCAGACTAACAGGTCCAGAAGCAGATTAGCCCATCTCCCAGTTTATTCCGTGCGTCTGGGGAACGAAGGGAATTCAGTGATCCAAAGGTTAAGGATGCGTTGTTTATTTTGGGTCATAGTGTGCCATAATTATAAAAATCTTAAGGCTATTTTACCAACCGATTAGCAAATTTAAATTCTTTAGAGTAAACGGCCCTTATTAAAAAAAATAACCATGTGGTTAGCATAAACACTGATTAACAGGTTCTTAATTCAACATTTTCTACCTTGTTATTTTTTTTACCTGGAAGAAGGATAGATGTGGGTAGGTATTACAATTATTATGTAAAGTAGGTACTTACTAACAAATCATTTGAAGGATATATTTTCTGTCAAGAACAGCTGAATTTGATGAATGAGATGTAGGTATACTATCTTAAATTTAGACTCATTTAATCAGTATTTAAATTATGCATATTATTATGGTTATCGATTTTTATAAATAAGGTGAAGGAAAGGAATATCTGCTAATCCAGCGTCGAGAGAATAATAATAATTATAACCTGCACCAGCCGTGAGTCGAGTGATACCGGCCGCTGCAGTTGCGTCGAGCTCGAGCGACGAATATTTCTCGCCGCCGACGACACCACCACCTGCGCGTTGACGGGGAAGAGGCCGACTTCCGGCAAGCTTAGGACCTCGAGGCCCTCCGGCCTCTGGTGGGGTCCCCGCTGCCGGTAGAAGTGTGCAGCGCATGAGATGGACGCAATCCATAAACGAAAATGTCATGCGCTCATACTTTAGGGCTACAGAGGGGGGAATCAACCTGACTGCGTACCGTGGTCGGATGCTCTCTCATATTGGTGAAGATGATGATGACGTCGCTATATCCGTGAGTACCCAGTGTTATAAACAATTGAGGAGCGCTTTGGAGGATGCGTTCCGGGAGTACCGCTTCACAACGCCTGTGCAAAGACCACGACTACCTCGTTTGCCCATGCATAAGAAAAATAAGGCGCTGGTGTGTGCTCTAGATTCGCAGCTAACGAATTTTTTGAAAGCAGCAAATACCTTGCCGATACCCACTCGATTTTGTACTGCGCGGCTGCAGCGGAATGTCGTGTAGCTCACGTCAAGTTCCCTCCAACAGTGACAGAGCTGCACGATCAGCTGTACCAGCTTGGCAGTGCAGGATCGAACGTCGTATCGGTGAGGCTAGAGCACTCATCGGCAAGCTTATTCAGCTTAGCTTCAGGGAGAGCAACACTCGCCCTAGGGTGATGCGCTTTGTGAGGCGGGCATTCTGGGGGACTGATATTAGTTCCCGAGATTACCTAACTCGCGTCACAGAGCGTATCGACTTCCTGAAGCAGAATATCTATGCATGGGCAAACCGTATTCGTCGATACAAGCGGCGAGTGGAGAGGTATACTCAGAATCGCATTTTCCAAAGCAACGAAAGGTGGGTTCATAGGGTTTGGGAGCGACCGGACTAAGGTGAGTCTGATACGCGCCGATGAGGACGCTATGAGTTCATTCTGGCGCAGCATCTGGTCGGTGCCTGTCAGGCACACCGAGGGTTATTGGACTCGAGAGGTCAAGCGCGCGTACGATATTATACCACAAATGGGGGCAATTAACATCAGCCCCCAAGATGTAGCTCGTGCAGTCCGTCCGTTGCCTAACTGGAAATCTCCAGGGCCGGACGGGCTGTACAATTTCTGGATAAAATGGTTTCAAAGATTGCACGCTCGCTTGGCAGCTCAGTTCCAGTTTGCCCTAGAGTCAGGGTCGCTGCCCCAGTTCCTTACGACAGGAATAACCAACCTGCTCCATAAATCAGGTACTGCGGAGCCCAGAAATTATAGACCGATCATGTGTTAACCGACGGTCTATAAAGTTCTTACATCCATCCTGAGTGCCAAAATTAATAATCATATTGATACAAATTGTATCATGTCTGCCTCTCAGAATGGATATAGGAACGGGCCCCGTGGTACTAAGGAGCTGCTCCTCATTGGTTTTGCCATTAGCCAAAAGGTTCGTCGTTCCCGAAGAGATCTGTCGACATGTTAGATAGATTACAAGAAGGCCTATGATTCAGTGCCACATACATGACTCATGCCCGCTGGAGCTGTATAAAGTTGATGCAACTTTGCGCACCTTCCTGATGTCGTGTATGGGGCAGTGGAAGATGGTCCTTCACTATCCAGGATGTCGACAGATCCAGGGGAACAGCGACCCGATAAGAATAGAGCGTGGCATATTCCAGGGCGACAGTTTGAGTCCACTGTGGTTTTGTCTGGCCCTCAACCCTCTCAGTACACTACTGGAGGGTTCGGGCCAAGGCTACCAGTTGAGAAGAGGTGGTCAGGTCATATCACACCTCCTTTACATGGATGATCTGAAACTCTTTGCTCCCAACAACTTGCAACTGATGAAGCTACTGAAGGTAACAGAAACCTTCAGTAGCGCCATCAGGATGGAGTTTGGTGTGTACAAATGTGCAGTCATGCATGTAAAGCGAGGAGAGATTATGGAATCTGTGGGAACCCAACTTTCCTACATAATTTTTACATTTTTCTATTTTTAAGTTTTAGTTAATAAGTGTTATTTGTGGGAGAAAATAAACATTTTTATTATTATTATTATTATTCCATTTATTTCATAATATATACATACAATTTACATTTTTAAATATTAAAATAAAATAAAAAATGTTATTATTCTTATTAATGCTGCTGACGTGAAACAGCCGTTGAGGGAGCGCTTCTTTGGCCGCCTGAATAAACTACTGACTAGTCTTTTATCAGGCGGGATCAAGGTGCGCGCCTTCAACGGCTGGGTCATGCCGTTATTGATGTACTCTCTCGGCATACTCAAATGGACTCAGACGGAACTTGACACCCTGTATAGACGGGTCCGCACACTGCTGACCGCAAAGCGGATGCATCACCCACGATCATCAGTGATGAGGCTGTATATCCCGCGGAAGTGTGGGGGCCGTGGCTTCTTAAATGCTAAAACACTACACAACCGCGAGGTATGCAGCCTTAGGGAATATTTCCGAGAAACCGACGTGGGTATGCATCGAGATGTGGTTGCTGTGCATAAATGCCTCACCCCGCTCTCCTTGGCAAACGAGAACTGGCGCAAACCTTTAGTATTGGATACTATGTAATGACCGCAGGGAAGTATGGCAGAGCAAGGAGCTTCACGGGCGCTTTTACCGGGTCCTACATGGGCCCGATGTAGATCTTTTAGCGTCTGTATCCTGGCTGCACTTTGGTGACCTCTTCAGGGAAACCGAAGGATTTATCTGTGCGATTATGGACGAAGTTATGATGACGAATAACGACCGGAAATATATTGTGAAGGACGGTATGGTTGACATCTGTCGGGCATGCCACCGACCCGGAGAATCAATACGACACATTATTTCTGGTTGTTCTCGTCTAGCTAACGGAGGCTATTTGCGTAGACACAACCTGGTAGCCAGGATTATCCACCAGCAACTTGCTCTTAAATATAATCTTGTGGAATCGGAAGTACCGTACTATAGGTATGTGCCCGACCCATTTTTCGAAAATGGCAATATCACGTTATATTGGGATCGGTCTATCATCACTGACAAGACTAATGTTGCCAATAAGCCTGACAAAGTGGTGATAGATTAGACACTAGAGCGTCGCACAATGATTGTTGATATAGCGGTCCGTCATGACTAGAACCTAGTGAAAGCTGAAAAAGAAAAGCAAACAAAATATCTTGATCTGGCTCGCGAGGTTGTCGACAAGTGGGAAGTGGATACAGCAGTCATTGTGCCGATAGTTGTGACGGCCAATGGCTTAATAGCCAAGAGCTTCGAGCAACATCTGAGGAGGTTCTCGTTGGCAGTTGGATCAAGGGCTTGATCCAGAAAGCAGTAGGTACTCCTGGACACGGCCCGTATTGTTAGGAGATTCCTTTCTCAGGAGCCCTGACCACCGGTAGCTTGGATTATATTCTATTCCCGATACCGGTGGGCTACTAATTTTTATATATATTTTTTTTGTATTTATTTATGTTTATAGAGGTACCTAAATATTTAAAAGTGTAAAGTGTATGTACATAAAATTAAATAAATGGAATAATAATAATCTTTATTTTCAGAAGTCCATAGTGAGAAACAAGTTACACAATTTAACCTAATTTACTTAAAACTATATTGCGCCTAATACTACCCTTATTCAATGATTCTGGAAAGGGCAGTCATAATGTTCGGCAATTACTTTAAGAATGCTGTTGCCGCTGTACCGGAGGCGCTGCATCAGGGAGGCTGTTTTTTTGTGAATAATGGCTTTAAACCCGTCCACGTGGGCCTCCGCAAACATGCCTGAAGCAATGCAGCGCCACGGCAGCCCCAACAGCATCCTGAAGGCATTATTATACTGGGTGCGCAAGGTGCTATAGGTTCGCTGTGTATATTTTAGCGACAGGCCACTCGAGTAAAAAGATTGGCAGAAGGCCTTAAAAAGAGTAATCTTTACTTGACGCGTGCAGCGAGTGAACCTGCGAGCGAGCATGTTGCCCCTCACTGCCAACGCCCTGCGCTCCCTCTCTATATCCCCATCATCTTTTAGGTCGCTTGATACTATGTGGCCCAGACATTTAAATCTGTCAACCAGCTTTAAGGCAACACCGTTAAGGACCACAGGAGGCACATGAGTAGGCTGATGTTTGCCTGATTTAAAACAAGTATTTCACTCTTTTTAGAGTTGTACTTTAACCAATGACTATAAAGCCTCTCTCTTTGACTCATGCGCCTTCGCGTATGTCTCACACATAGACAACAAAATCCTTAACCCTTGAGGGGCTCAGCAGCACCATGTCGTCAGCGACAGAAATTCCTTCAATAGAGCAGCCAACATGAGTGCTACTCAGCTCCTCAATCAGCTGATTGATATATAGGTTAAACAATAGTGGCGAGGTTAATCCACCTTGCCTTATGCCACATTGCAGTTTATATAAACTGGATACCGGCTCATCCCACTTGGTTCTTCTGATTAGAGTACCAGTACTTGAGGAGGGCGATGGAGTCCGCCGCCACACCCTCGCAACCTAACTTGTCCACAGTCTGTCATAAACTACAAGGTCAAAAGCTTTTGACAAATCAAGGAAGCACGCGTATACCGGTATCCTCCTCTTCGTGTAGTACATGACCGTATGTTTTAAGCTTAGTATGGCACTCTCAGTGGACAGTCCAGCCCTAAACCCGAATTGAGCATCGTATAAATTTACGTTGTGCGAGATTGTTATTTAAAAGGGTGTCAAGCAGTTTGGCTGCTGTCGTTGCAATGAAGTGAGATGGGTGAATAAATAAAGGTAAATTATTTATAAAAACTTTTTGACCAAAACACTAATTCGCTATTTTTTTTTATAGAGATTTTGAATTTAGAATCTGCTACACAATGGCTACACAGTATTTAAACTAAGCATATGGTTAACTCTTTAGATATATGTATATCTCTGTGTGACATTAATGTAAAATAAACCAAATACATATTTCCTTACAAATCCCAAAATTAAATATTATTCCGTTTTATGTAGGTAGGTACTTATTACTAGGTAAGTCAATGTACCGAGACGGTAACAATCCTCCCTACTGTTATTTATTAGTACAAACCATGTAAACTAGATGGCGTAACTTTGCGTAAGCATCTCTAAAAATACGTGAGATATTCACTTCGCGCACATTTGTGACATTTTGTGCGCTAGTGAAAAATAAAAATTACGAAATAATAATCGAAGCTAATCCACACAAACTGCAGAACTGTAATGAACAGTAGAATTCGCTACAATGACATCGAAGGAAAACCCGGGACGTACGAGTAAGCCAAGCAGGCTTCCGTCCCGGGCTTTCTACCAGCAGCGTACAGGATGTTGTTGTTTATTTAGCTCTCCAGCAATAAGATTTTCTATAATTTTTATGAAGGTTTTATAGACATGGCACGGGATATCCTAATGGGTCTATAATTATTCATATCTGACTTGTCTCCCTTCTTATGCAGTAAAATAATATTGGAGTGGTAAAAGCTCGTGGGGCAAATATCCACCTACGAAGGACCTACGAAGGATGTCATTAAATAAGTTAGTGATATGTGGAAGAAGTCTTTGTTCGCCGTTTTTCAGGGCTTCTGTGGTAATGCTATCTTCGCCGCAGGACCTGTTATTCTTCATTTTACTCAGTACAAAATGGACTTCACCCCCGGAAATAGGTGGGATATCGTCTAGAACTCTGGACAGAAGTATTTAGGTGTGTCTGGTATTACACATAATCAAAATTAGTATACCTAGGGATTTACAAAATTCGCATTTTTTTTAAATTTTGTCTTTATTCATTTATTTCTTGCCATTGCTGTCTTTCAGATGTGTAATCCACGATTCGTTATTTTGTAATTCCTTGTTTAGCAATTATACCGGATATAATTTCATGAAAGTAAGTCACAATAAGAGTTATGAATATAAATGTGGATGGATGGAGAGGGAGAGGGAGGCCAAAGAAAAGATGGATGAATTGTGTGAGGATTGATATGAAAGAAAAGAGAGTTAGTGATAGCGTGCCGGCTGACAGGACTGAATGGAAAAAAAACGTGTTGCGCCGACCCCAAGTAACATGGGATAAGGGCAGGAAGATGATGATGATGAAGTCATAATAAGCGACATGTCACTTTAAACGAAGTCATTATACTTATCCGAACTTTGCTATATAGAATTTAATATGAAAGCCACACTGCATACCTACTGCAATTACCTACTTACTTCATATTAAGCGTAAAGCGGTTGGTCAATATAGGCGGAGCATAATAAACGGATTTCACTGTATTGCCTACTACGTACGACTATAATTTAAGCTACCTATTGTTTATGCATAATATCAATTTGTAATTCTTGATTTTTTTTCGAATTCTTGCTTGTCCTGTAACATTCATGGCGTTAGCGCGTCCCTTGAATGCGGTAAAGATCTATATTTTCAGTACAGAACCAATTTGTGAATTTACGAAGAGGAATTGCCGCAAGTACCTACTCTTAGTGTGCCGGGGTATCAAAAACTGTCTGTAAAAGTGTGACAAAACATGTATCTACAAAAAAAAAATCCTTTTTCCTTACTAGTTCTAAAATGTTGTTCATCTATTTGGTTGTTTCTAAGGAATATTGTGAGATTTAATTATTATTTACTAGCTTCTGCCAGCGGCTTCGCCCGCATGGACAAAATAGCCTATGTTTTAATCCAGGTTATAATCTATCTGTGTGCAAAATTTCATTCAAAACCCTTTTGTCGTTTTTGCGTGATTGTAACACAAACATACAAACTTTCGCATTTATAATATTGGTAGGATTTATTTCATAACAATTATTATTCGATGCACTTAGAGCTTAAACCAACATGTGCAGAGAGTCAACAATTTTATCACATTATTATTAATTAATTAAAATTCAAACGACTATTTTGCATTAAAAAAAAAACCTTATGGATGGAAAACATTAATAAAAAAAAATCGTTTGTTTTTATTTTATCCAAACCATAAAAACAAAGTTGTTAGAAAATATACCGTGTTGAGCTATAAAGCAGGGGCGTTGCTACCACGGTATCAGCCGTATCAATGATACGGGGCCCTGGGGCTTCAGAGGCCCCGACATATGGAAGCACAAAACCGTAAAATGTAGTCAACAACTTACCTCAAATTCTTATTAATGCGAGGCTCGCAATCTATGAATAATGATTATTTTTAGGGTGCTCCCATTTTCTAGCTTGTCCTGGTTCAGAAGGCTGCAGTAAACGTGCTCGTCTTCAAAGAGGACTTACTGTATCCCAGTCAGGATAGGTACTCCCGTTATCGAGTTCGCTCTTCCATGATGACCTAACCTATCCAAATCAGATTGCTGTAAGTGTAGACTGTAGAGGCTCCCATATTTCAAGAGCGATCCCGATCTCGAGCTGTTTTACGAGATCACCCCGAATGAGATTGAGGCGGTAAAAAAAGAGATGGTCAGTTCTGTGCTAGTATGGCCTATTTTGTAAAAAAAAACAAAATCCTATTTGGGCTTAACCTCAGTCGGGTAAAACGGGGCACTGCATTTTTTTTACAATAATAATAATAATAAAATTTATTGCATAAACAAAAATCACATTGCACTGCATACATTCAGTTGAAATTAATTCAATATACTTTAACATTGGAGTACAATAATTTTAAACTCTATCCCTTAAACTAGGTCTGGCCTGTATCTTAAGAGATAGGGTTCAGCCATTGTGTTGGACTAAATTATATCCACTAAATAACAACAACAAGTGAAACCAGCGACGATGTGGCACCTAAGTACGTACATAAATAAAAATAAAAATAAAAAATGAAGGGAGAATAAAAAAAAAAAATTATATAAAAAGAATAATAATAAATAAACTAACTTTAAAAGTACGATACACGTTATTGACATTTAAAAGTACGATACGTACCTACAATAAAAAAGATTTCAATCGCAAATACTCAAAAACTGCTGGGTTCTCAATTTTTTTGCCTTATCTATGTATAGGTAGTTTGAGGCTGTAGAAAAATAAAAATAAAATGTTAATCTTGACTACATTTTTGAGAGATTGGTTGCATGTGGTTGGATCATCAAACTTACCTCTTACTTCGACTTTCCCGTGTTAGGTATGCAACGAACCTACGTCGCCGTCAGTAAAATTAAATAATCTGTTTTAATTTTTTAATAACCCAACACATTTTTGAGTAAATCGGTAAAATACATCATATTTTGCAGTAAATTGTATGCAGTGTGTCATCGCAGATCCAAAGCGCGGTCACTGTCTGACACTGCTAGAAAACTTTTTTTTCTATGCAGTCAGACAGTGGCCGCGCTTTTTGTCATGACACGGCCAAGAATGTACCTAGCAAGCCACGTAATGATTAAAAACTAAGCAGCTATTTCTCGTGGCTTCAATCCCTTAGTAGGTAGGTTTTAGTTGTGACGTAATTTATGGATGGCCCCTTATCTAAGTAGATCTACCTATCTACCAACTTAACTAACTTAACTTAGTTGAGCGCAGCATGTTAGCTTCTTCCATACGCTAGAAAGACGTTGATTATTATCAACGTCTTTCTAGCCATATTTTTTTATTTTTCACACAAACAATAGATCGTTTATAAAAAAACGATACTTTTAGAAAACTCACTCGGCCTGACTCCAAGTGACTAACATATTCTCACAACTCACCAAAGGTTCAAGGTTTACTCAGCGAATCGTCCCCGAGCGCACAGAGCATCTAAATCGTTTCGTAAAGAGAAACAAAAGGGACATTTATGTGTCAGTTGTGGGAGCTCGAATAAATGTGGCTGGAACGAATAAGCGCGAAAATGCGCGAATAAAGCCGAATAAACGCGAATAAATCAGGGAAGTGGCGTTGACGCGCGGTGTCCCTAACGAGCCCTGGGGGAGAGCTGCCGCGCTGTCGCCCGCGACAAATAGCCGCCAGGGAGATGTCTTGTCTCACAACCCGCGCGCCATTACAACACCGACTACGATTACCATGATTTATTTTTTACAAGGACGTGCTTGTAGTATTAAGCGGCATTTTCAGTAATCTGCGTCGTGAATTTAACACCTCAAGGCCCTGCGTCGACGAGAGGCGACAGCAATCAACACCGTCGTCGGGCCCCGCCTCGCCATAAGCGGCAGCAGTTTCGCGCGCTTTAAAACTCTATTATTACTAATAAGGAACGATTTTACTCCGGCAGTGCTGATCCGGCGGTGCTCCGGCGGTGCGGGGCGACAGTGTTGATCGCTGTCGCCCCTCGTCGACGCAGGACCCTGACGGGTAAGAAACTCTTTAGTATGTGATGGTTTTTAGTGGAAACACAGATAATATAATACAGGAAGTTACAGGGTTCTGCTTCAAAAGATTGTATCAGTTGCTTACCAAAACACAGGAATTTCAGTCAGACTTTTGTTATCTTTTGTTAGAAACAATTTTTGTTATGGATCTAGTTGTTTGCTACATAATAACCACGTCCTATTCTGAAATGTTACGTAAATAACTACACTGGAATATACTTGAAGAAGTTGAACGAAATCGTAGACCACTTCACCATAAAACGGGGGAACTGAGTCTTATAAATCTTGGCATACGTACGCGATCGTGGTCACCCTACAAAATATGAATGCGTCCCGTTTTGATAGCAATTTGAAATTTGATCCGGCTGCCGGTTGTTTAATTATAATTTTCTCAATGCAATGCAAATCGTTACATCACACATCCGAATTATATTTATAACGAAGTAAATCCAATTATTTACTAGAAAATCCGTGAAAACTAGAAGTAACCAACAGTAATACTAGATATACCTGTTTTGTTTTAATTTTACATAATCGTACATAATCAAGTAATTGCAGTATATTTAATACTGTAGTTTACGGTTTGAAGTTTCTAAAAGAGTTTAGAATAGATGATTGAGCTCACGATCCAGTCTAATTAATCACGAATGGATTATAAAAATATTCGTGCAGATAGTAAATACCGTAGTAGCGTCGATTGAAAAGTTAAATGCCTACTACTAGGTATATTGTTTACTATTAGGAAATAATCAAAGTATTTTTTTATTTAGTAATAACTGTAATAAGGCACATCAACAACCTATTTACAGATAAATTCTAGATTAACGTTCACAAGATGGTTCTGTGTAAATAAATGAATTACATGCATGCATATTATTCACTGATTGGGACCGCGAGATAGTGGTTGTTGTAGTTACATAATTATTATTATCATGGGCGCCGAGAGAGGGGTGCAAGAGGATTTTTTTAATATAATAAACAAACGGTAAAAGAAAATAAAAAATTATCAAAAAAGTATCTTATATATTTTTAGCAGATTTGAGACGAAGTCCTAAAATTTTTGAGCACGCTTTCCATCGCTGTTGCGTCCTTCTTTAGTTCTATGTCTGTATGAAGCGAAGATGCACTCCCCTGAAAGATGCACTCCTCTGAAAATAGTTCTGCCGGTGCCCATCATGTTTATTATATTAAATAAATCAGATATTATAATAATGCTCAGTACCGAAAAATTAAATTAAACTACAATTAAAAATCAATTAAATTACACATTAAAACAATTTAGTTTCTATCAAATATATTTAAATAAATCACAAATACCTATCTATAAAGGTATAAAATATACATAAATAATTTATTTAAGTAATAAGTGGATAAAACACCAATCGACAACACTGTTGCAAAATGATTGGGAGATCACTAGAAAAATATTTCAAATACTAATTTTAAAAGTATTTATTTATAGAGCAAAACTAAAAAGAGTACCTAGACGAGTTAGATGAGACTACGGACCAATCTGAATTTCAACTTGAACCGAGCTAGAGAGTCAAAGAAGATGATAAAATCCTCATTTTTAGAGCAGGTTTTGTGTTAAAGCGAGCTAAATTCTTTTTAAAGAAAAGCTTGGTCATAATTTTTTATATATAGTTTGCCTGGTCATATTGTAGGTACTAAATTATGTAAGAAGATGACCACTCTAAGAGCGTAACCATCCATCCCAAATGCCGGCCCAAACCAGCATATGCGTACGTGCATAGTAAGTACCTAAATACTAAATAGTTTTGTTTAAGTGTTTTTTTTATTTGTTAGATTGAGTAGTCTCAATCTCAATCCATGACTGGCGCCTCTCGCATATAACCATTAAGGTAATCCATTGACCATTAGGTATCTATCTAAGATGAAAGTATCAGTCTTGTGTAACTCTCAACAGTTAGATTTGTATGCTTATTAAGTATCTACCTACATAGGATGTATGCATGTAATAATAAAAAATAAAAAAATGGACGGTCTGATCCTAAAAGTACAGAGAATCACAAGCAGGTTCATTGAATTGTAATTTGAATGGACATAATACATATTAAAAGATAAAACTGGTTGGGTTCGGGTAGTCCGAAAGTAATTGAGCATCTTCAATCAGGAATCTCCTTTAATACCTACCTGTTTTGGTACGATCTGTATACCGGTCATTCCGAAATGGCTGTTCGGCGAACCACCATAACTTAAAAGGTCAATTCATGTTTAGCTATAGCAGGTACCTGCTATCATTTAAATAATTATGTCAGTAGTTGCACTATATGTAGATATATCTTCGCAATAGGGGTTTGCCCAGCTTAAGGCGTACATATCTGCCAAGTGGCGCCCTCATTGAATAAAAAATCGTAGCAAAGCGAAGCGACTCAAAATGTTTCGTATCCAAAATAGTAGGCAAATGTACTAAAAACGGCCGTTTTTGACACTTTTGCTTACTACTTTGAATACGAAACACTTTGAGTATTGTTTTAACCACGTAAAAATACCTTATCCTATTTGTAACAAACGCAACATAGGATTCTTTAATCTTTATTTTTTATGCTAAGATATGAATTTTTATTCAATGAGGGCGCCACTTATGGGGAGGTTTTTTTTTTTTTTTTTTTGGCGGGTGGGAAATCATCTAATGACTCTTTCCGCTCTGGGGTGGAGCGGAAGGGCGTGTCAGACTCTTACTGACTAAAACCCACCCCTGTTCCTCCCTGCCCTACGCGCCCGGTGGCGAGGTAACTCTTTCGAATTTATCCTCCACCCCCGGGCAGGCACTGGCCGTGGCAGGCCCCGTCCTTGCTGACAACTCTTTGAGGCGCGCGTGGAACACTACGCGCCGTCGACTCTCGGGCCTGGTGCTGATCGGACGGCGAGTTACCCGCTACTCGCCGTCCGCAGGCCCGGGTACTTATGGGGAGGTAGGCCCTTAAGCGTTGATGCGCGTAACTGCAGCGTAGCTGATCGTACAACAGCGTAAGAACGGCGTAGTAGTTCGTAGAGGCAGCGTAGCAGTCCGTAGACGCAGCGTAGCATCACATAGACGCAGTGCAGCAGAGCAAAGACGAAGCATAGCAATTTGTAGGCACTGTGTAGCAGTATGTAGATGCAGAGTAGCTAACCGTAGATTAAACGTAGCAACCCATAGACGCGACGTAGCAATTTGTAGACAAAGCGTAGCAGCTCGTAGACCAAAGGTAGCAGCGCATAGACGCAGCGTAGCAGTTAGTAGTCGCAGCGTTACAGTTCATAGACATAGTCTAGATAGTTTGTAAGTATATACAGAGATACAGATTGTAGACCAGACGTATCATCGATCGTATAGACGCGGTGTAGCAGCTCGTAGACGAAGCGTAGCCGTTCGTAAGCGTAGCGCAGCAGTTCGTTCGTAGACGCAGCATAACAGATTAGTGAACTCGTCACAACAAATGCTGTGACGTGTTGTGCTTGTGAGTGTGACGCCTTCTGACGCAGTGTTAGCCAATTAAAACTCGTTGTGACTGACGTAGTCTTGAACATTAATAGTCTTGATTGGTGTATACCGCGTCACGACACAGCACGACTTAGTTATGTGCCTGTACATTTAGAAGCTACCTGATAAGTAGCTTATAGACGAGTAGTTACCGCTTAATTAGGAGAATACAGCGTAGCCAATACGCCACCGTAAAGACGCTTTACATCAAAATTATTTATAGCTTATAACATAAAATATTCCGAATAGAAAAAACTTCTGTTGCTAAAACTGCGTTCAGTGTTCATAGCGCCTCTACTATATTATATTTTTTTACCCAAGAATAGTTTGAATCACACTTTCATTGCTGATGATAGTTTATGTTCAATCTACGACCAATAACGGACCAAAATGTCAAGATCGAAGAGCTATCTAGGTAGGTACCTAGTCGTTGGTCCGCCTGTAAATAATAATATGTAGGTAATGACATGCAACATGGCGTGTTGTCTTGGCATTAGACATTAAAAATAATGTAGAATAATTATTTACCGACAAAAGCACGATAATAATTATGGCGTTACGTGATGATGAGATCCTATCTGCGTAACTATACTTTCATACACGCAGAAAAAAAGGTGGGTCTTGTGCCGCAAGCAATTAAAATAATTATGAAAACGGCCTCGCTATTAACATGATTCTAATAACATTGAGTGAAAACTTGCGTACTTAATAACAATTGAACAATCGTAATAATACTTACTGTTAATAAACACAACAGTCATTCAGCAAACAAAACATTATGACGGTGACACTCTTGAGAAATCAAAATGTGGTGCTTTAAAATGATATGGAAACAATAAACATAAAAGCTGCGGCGTGCATGGCGCATGTGATTGCTGTGAATTAATTAAAGTGGTTTTCATTAGGACCATAAATGCGAGTGGCGGCAGTCGCCGCGTGCGGGACGCGAGGCCACGGCATAGAAAATCGCAGAAGTTCCACTCTATATAGTGACCAAAAAAACACACGCACACGTAGTCACACCTCTACATCCAACAAGTGCCAGCGCTCTCGCCACTGTCATTCATTTGACATACTTCGAAATCGCAATACGTACCTACGCATCTACGTAATACATGTGTTAGTTTTCACCGATTGTTGGTACAGAGTGATCCTTCTCCACTTATCTGTTCGAAGGCGCGGGACTGCGGGCCGGCGGTGGCCGCCATGTTGTCCGCGGCAGGCTGTGCGCGCCGCCGGCGCGGGGCGGAGCCAGATCGCAGATAACAAAGCTCCGCACGAACGCGAGCGCTGCACCGCGCGGTGACGCCACGCACACCGCTCTACCTGCGCCCGGACGCTATGTACCCATGTGACGCATATTTGGCCCAATATTTTGGCAACAAACACATAACCCATGCTCAAGAGAGAAACGGCGTTAGCCATGGGAATTTTACCGAGATCGTTCTCAAGACAGAACTAATACGCCTTTAATTCTACTAATCTTTTCCGCGTTACACTATTGTCTTAGCGAAATGCAATAAAATTATCGCTTGATAAGTCAACATCAAAAATCGCAATTAGATCATACTTTTGTTGACATTAGCTCAGTTTATTTACAGTGTACGCCACAGCCATATAATGATTACCTAGTGACATTTGAATGTGTTATCTCTCCGTGGATGCAAGTCCCGCTAATAAAACCCTTTTACGTAACACGTGATGGAGACGTGAGTGATTTACTGCGACGATCGGGACCACAATATATCCCAAGTTTACTTTAGACAAACCGAACGCGCCCTGCACAATACTTTGGATAATTTATTTACACGCCACGGGTAAACTTAGACCTTTATCTCTTTGTTGGGGACTTTTAGGTAAGATAAAACAGATAATGTGTTCCTTTATGTGAGTAATCGTAAAGTGATGTCCGCTCCGTCACGGCCTCATGGGGTTTATACGAACAGGGGTATTGAAACGACTCACTAAATCCGTATAGAATGACACGGCACACGTGAAGCTAGTTGTTAAAGTTTTCCTAGCGTTCGTTTATAACATTGACAGATAATCGTGAAGAATGTCTTTATCTAGATAATAAAACGCTTAACTCATAGCTACGTAGATCATTGATAACAAAGATAACTATGTGGATTTATACTTGCGAGCTCTTACCTGTTCATGTATAACTAAGCAAGCGCATTTCTATTCTTATACGTAAACTTAGGTAAGAAGTTTAAAGTCACGTATACCTTTGTTCTATAGTAATCTTCCTTATGTAACAAAAGACAACCAGACATTACGTAACGCACTAGAACTCCAACCACCACATAATATTGTCTCGTTTTTTCTCGTCCCATACAGTTTCTCTATTTATCGAGTATTTATTGCTAAAACAAAATAAGATAAACTTTAATTACGGAAGTCGGTGTTTCTAGTTTTGTTTTCTCGTTATTTTACACCGACTTCCGAAATTAAAGTCATTTTGCATTTTTTTTTTTGTTTTATGTGCAAGCCGGTTGTATTTTTTTTTTAAAAACTAACTAAAACTAAATATTAAAGTTATACCCGAATTGATAGCCCCAAAAATATGAAATTTGAACATAATTGGCGAAAATATATATGTATCAGGGAGAACTGTACAAATCTGTATACCCTTTTTTTTTTGGTGTTGGGAAACCATCCAATGACTTTTCCCGCTCTAGGGTGGAGCGAAAGGGCGTGTCAGACTCTTACTGACTAAAACCCAGCCCTGTTCCTCGCTGCCTCGAATGCCCAGGGGCGAGGTAACTTTTTTGAATTTATCCTCAACCCCCGGGCAGATCTGTGTACCCCTTCAGATCGTATCAGCGTGATGTTATGTTATGAAGTGGTGTAAACAATAAACAGACATGTGATTGTCGCAATTTCGGAAGGTTTGCTATCATTTATTGAAGAGTAACAAGAGTTACATTGTGTATCTCCGAAGTTCTTCATCAGATCTTTACCAAATGGGCACATAAGAAGCACCATCAAAATCGGTTCACCAAGAAAAAAGTTCTGAGGTAACAAATATAAAAAACAGTCGAATTGAGAACTCCTCCTTTTTTGAAGTCGGTTAACAATAGGTATTAGTGAAACATATACCTACCTAGCCAGACTATAAAAGACTGCACTGATTTACCAAGACTTGATATCAAAGTACTGGAACTGAAAGGCGACCGTACCCGTAGTAGCTAGGAAAAATATCTTTAACTGTGTTGGTAGTCCAGAAGTTATTTGTCATTCACATGGCATAAACCTAGCTTTAGAATGGGAGCAGATTTATGTATGAAATCTTTTTTGTAGCAACAGCAAACGACCATGCATTTATCGTAAATAAAATAAAAATATATTTCTAGAATAGCAATCATTCAACACTTTTACCTATGCAACCAACATAATGATCAAAATCTTGACAAAATTATCTTTTTATATAGAAAATAGTTTGTCCTGGATGATGTCACTACTACAGCTGCCTACTCGAAATGTTCCTTACCTCTGGATCAAAAATATTGGGAACTTCTTCTTCCTCTGTTATTCCTGCACTTCTATGCCAATTTTCTCTAAAATGCGTTGACATACACAGTTTTTTCTGTGTCCTAGGAAGTTATTTGTAGGAATTAATACTAGTATCAAAGCTACTTCTCATCATGCCCTTGACCTTATTCCAGTTTATCTGAGGTTGGCGGAAGATGTCTTCTAATCTTCATATCCATACTTCTCTATTAGTCGTCATCTCAGTAGTCCCGTCCTTTCTAGACATCATATTTACAAACAGTCCATCTATCGATTTATTGGTCTTCCCCTATTCTTCTAGCCATCCACATTCGTGCTTAAAAGTTTCTTCTCAACATTTTCCTCATTCTTCCGCATCACATGCCTTTGCTATGAAACCCGATTTCTACACAAACTCATTATTAGCTAGTATGTTTTATAGGAAGACGTAAGTTAGACAAAGAAAACTTGCCAATTCAGGGCGGTTTTGTGATTGTGCGGCCTGCGCACCATTACCTACACATCGGCCTGTTTTACACTTGGTTTACCAAGCATCAATAAGAGGATTCATCTGTTTAGTTGGTATGGTAGGATTCTCTCTTTAAATCTTTTGCTTGAACGAGTACACGATGGAAGGTCAGTGTTACGAATTCTGGACCTTCGACCGCAACGGCAACGCCATCAACTATCATAATTTCGACTGCCATTAAAACATGTAATGCATGTTGGTGCTAGAAGGTTTAATACTTAGTGAGGTCGTTATGTAACGATAGTAGAATCATAATTTATTTGTGGAGGCAGGACTTGCTTGGAGCCTCGGACATGTGCGGAGTTCACACGGCGGCTGATTTACGAGCGCTGGCGGCGCGGCCGGTGCGTGACGCAGCGCGGCGCGGCACGGCGGGGCGGCGGGTACGCGGCGCGGGCGCGGCAGGTACGCGGCCGGCTTTATAGCGGAACTTTAATTTACGACCGCTCTAAATTACGTGGATTTACTGCGCGCCTTTATTGGCCCGCTCCGAACGCCCCCGCCACTCCCGCCCTTCCACCTCCCCCACTGTCGACTGCTTCCCTCCTTGTACGACGAACTTCTGCTCGAAAAGTGCATGTAGCTTAAACTGCATAATTTAATGCGCCGTAAAACTGATAGCGAATCCAAACTACCTCACTAATAAATCCCGTACGAATTCAGAAGCATGGAATATGCACAGAAGTATGAATCAGTAGGTAAATAAATAAAACACTTATATTTGCTGCTAATTAGCTTTTATGTTGGTAATCATCGCGTCGC
The DNA here is from genome assembly GCA_951329385.1 of Polia nebulosa. Lineage (NCBI taxonomy): Eukaryota > Metazoa > Arthropoda > Insecta > Lepidoptera > Noctuidae > Polia > Polia nebulosa. The sequence goes on along the minus strand of OX589593.1, from coordinate 14,758,257 downwards.
GTCGTCGCTAGTAAACAGAGTCAAAGTGTAAAGATAAACCTAGTGACCGCTCCGTAACTTTCATTAGATGACTCATGCACTTATTTATCCATTGTACAAACTTTTAAGTGAGGCACTTTTTTATCCCAACTTAGGAATGTATCAAGTAATCGTGAAAAGTTTTGTCCCGGTCCCGTCGGAGTGCGGCGCAAGGCCACGTCACATCCGGCCTTATCTACAGGAGAAAGCGGATGCTGCACGCCGTCGTCGGCGACTTCAAAGCGCTATAGCCCTTTGTCGGCATTTCATCTTAATTGCTCTTGCAGAACTGCCTAAGTTTATTACTCCCTAATTACGAGTAAGTTCAGTTATTGGCAAAATGCTTGCACGTTCAGATACCGTAAAACTGTTTCAGCTTTTAGCACTGTTTGCTAGGGGCTCTTATTTCACAAAAGATCTATAAAGAGAACCTGGAAGGGGCGTCTAGACTTTCTCACACGCTATCATTATTCTTGGAAGACATGAGACAGTCGAGACAATTCAATGCACACCCATTGTTGAGATCTCACGACTCTTATAGTAAATAAAGTAGGCCTGTGTTATATAAAGATATATGGGAACGTGTTTTTTTGCTCTCCACTGAGTGTTCACCTAATGAGAGCTAAGTCATGTGGCCGTGTCCTGAGAACCATTTAATGGCCCCTCTGCCCACGGCCCGGCTTTTAACTTCTAATCTAAGCCTATTAAACATCACGAAACCCTCTCCGATTTCTCGTGAATGCATTTCCAAGTAACCAAGCCGATATAATTGTAAAAAATAAAACTCGGGACGGACAACAAACACGTTTTACCTAAGCATAATTTGCATCTGGCGTGTTCACTAATACTGTATCTCCTGACGGTGTTGTTCGGAATTGTGACTTATTTCTTGAGTGTGTAGGTTGGAGATAGTGGGGTGGTATTTGGTGTGTAAGCTGATTTGGTATGGAAGCCAGTTTTATAGCGTTGGCGGCTGGGCAGTAATTGGAAGCGAGGATGCGCGGGCGCCGTAAAGCGGCAATTGACCAGAAAATAACGAGCCCTCGGCCGCGTCTATACTTATACGCACATGTCTCTTATATACAGCTGCTGTGTGCCGACGAATTTATTATTCCCCGAAAATATTTATTTACGATATAAGTAACTGTTTCAAAGGCTTATAATAATTAATCATTTTGTGCTTTGTCGTTCAGCATGATTACATTTAAAAACTCAACAAACAATTTTTATTTATCAGTTCAGGTCTTGAAAATTGCGCTGTGAGACGGTGCATCTCGTGTAAGACTGTGAAATAATGCATTATTTGGATTCAAAAACGTACTTTGCCAATACTGCCTGATACCAAGTCTTTGATTGTCAGTGTCTTGGACTTATGCACAAAGAGGTGCGCCGGGTTTTCAACAGAAAATAAAAAAATTGGATTTTCTTAGGGACTTAGGTAGTCAACGTCATATAGTTTTCCTCAAAGTAGCAGACCTCTAAAGTTTATCTCTCGTCCCTAAGTAAGGCAACGTACAGTAGGTCGATCCCTAATACTTATTGATTATATTGCTATACCATCTATTTCAGAAATCTATTTTAGAAATTATATTTTTTATTTATCAGTAAGTACCTATACTTCTCAGTTAGGCAGAAATTCTAACCGGGTCAGCTTTTTAATTACACAGTTTCAAGCAGTTTCTACCTAAAATTCAGCTGGATACGACTGGTGCTGCGTATCCTTAGCTCGACTCTGCCAGATTCGATCCGACGACGGCCAAATGTGCATTCTGATGAATGAACCAAAATGGGGTATTTTAAGGCCCTACTACTGGCCAAGAAGCGCCCTCATTGAATAAAAAGTCGTAGCATAGTATAGAAAATAAATATTAAAGAATCCAACGTCACGTTTGTTACAAAGAGGATAAAGTATTTTTACGTTGTTAAAACAGGGTCTCAGAATGTTTCGTGTCCAAAGTAGTAGGCAAAAGTACCAAAAACGGCCGTTTCTGAGACTTTTGCCTACTACGTTGTTAATCAGAATGTTTCGTACATTCTGATTAACAACGTAAAAATAATTAAGTCTATTAATTAATTGATTATATAATTATAAATAAAAACATAGCTAGTAGAAGATTTGTATGCTACTTGTGTCTTCCGTTTATTAGTAACCATAACACAGCAAGTAGTTGATTGAAATACATCCTAGGGATGAATGAACTGCAGCAATTTAAAACAAGTTCCAATGAAAAAGTCTCGTGTCCACGGCACGTTAACAAGTGTAAATAAATGTGTATCATAATACAATCCGTAATGGTTATGGACCCACGCTGCGAACGAATAGAGGAGTCCATACAACTCGATGATGATTCCATAAATTTATACAGTGCACAATAAAAAGGCAGCTCGGAACAAAACGGCGTCACCTCTTTTTATGGACTGCCGTACGCGCACTAAACGCACCAATCATTGTTCGTCAAACTCGTCTAGTTTCGTCGCAACTAATTACGAGCCGTGAAATTGGTGAATGACGGACTTTATTGGGTTTTAGCGACTCAATATTGTGCTCGATTGCCCGATTAGCCCGAGGTAAACACCGTAAACAGAGTTTCGCCTTGACACAGATGATTTGTCTCAACGTATCTATGTCGGAGTCGCTCGGTCGCATTCACGTACTGCCGCTAATTAAACACCAATAAAAGCTTTATTTAAATGACCAAATATGTACTTATATAAATACTATAGTACGTACATTTACGAGTCGAAGTTACAAAATTAATGTAGCAATATAATGAAGTAAAACTTTGACGTGACATAAAAATGTAATAATAGAGCAAGATTCGTAAGTTATTTATTACGACTCGAACTGTTGTTGTTCGGGATTGAATTATTCATCAACTTTAAGATTTTTTTTTCAAGTATAGGAAGTTGTATCAGATGTGGAATATGTAAGGACCAGTCCTTACTGGAACTGCAGCTATAAGAATATAAGCATAGCATAATCAGCCTTATAATGTTCTCACTGCTAGGACTTATAGGCCTCCAGTCTTGGCTGTCTTGCAGAGGGAATGGGCTGTAATCCACCTGGTGAGCCCAGATGCGGGTTGGTAGATGTCACATGTCTTCGAATGTATAGTTCTCCATGACATAACATTTTTCTTCACCGTTTTGAAAGCAGTGGTGATAACATAAATGACACAAAATAAAGTGGCTGCTTGGACTTACCACTGGGTGACGACTGCTCATCACTACAGCTACAGGTAAATTTATTTCACATCATAGTTTTAGAGCAATCAAGTATCTAAACATCACATCGGGTTCAAGACATAAGTACATATAAGGTAGATGCCACCAACACCGACAGCATTTACCGACATGATAAGATTTTTATGAAAGGTGAAGTCAAGAGTCAAGACAAGACACACAAAAAGGGGATAATATCATCTTTAGGTATTTATTAATCTGTTAACTATTTTCAGCAACTTAACAAAAGCAACGAAATAAAATATTATGTAACGTGTTAAAAAGGTGCGTTTTGCAAAATTATATGATAGTAAAAATCGCAGTTTTTTGTTAAGAAAGATATAAATATTTGCGCATAATTGCAGCAGTATACACACACACACACATAATTCTACTTATCGTAAAACCATTCGTTGTAAAAGTTAATTGAAGGAAATTACACAACACAGCTTCTGGATTAGAAGTTGTATTGTAAATTGTATCTGGTATGAACTGTTTCACTTTTTAGTTAGATATTATGTTTATCTAATTATTGTTTCATGCGAATAAACATATCTTGCATCATAATCATCAGCCTTTTAATGTCCCCACTGCACTACAGGCCTCCTCTCTGTGAGACGGTGTGGGCCGTAATCCACCACGCGGGCCTAATGCGGATTGGTGGATGTCACATGTCTTCGAATATTTGATCCTAGGACATGCTGGTTTCCTCACGATGTTTTCCTTCACCGTTTTGAGAGCAGTGGTGATGAAATAAATTACGTAAAGTAAAGCGCCTGCCTGTGTTTGAACCCACGACCTACAACTCGGTAAGTCCGGCTGTTACCACTGGGTCAGCACTGCTCATATTTATTATATTGAAATTAAAATCAGAGTAGTAATAGTAGTACTGACTATAATATCAGTTAATACAATAAAATAATGATCATATAGGTGATCATCTATTTTGATGATCATCTTCTTTAGAAAAATATAATTCTTAAAGTTACAAACTTTTTTTATCCACAATATGTTATAACCAGAACCAACTAGGTACATAAAATGCTTTTCTGGTCAAAATCAGTAGGATTTTTATAACTCAAATTCATTTTATTAGAAAAGATCGACAACCCTGCGGGTCGTATCGTATAGCGCGTAGGCGGGGCGATACGAGGTGCGCGCGCGCTTGACGGGGCGGCGCGCCTCGGGCGGCGGATTAAACTCGGACAAAGGCAACACATGAAAAGTGCCGCCGAATCTGCTTATCACACCTTATTGTTTGTTGGCCGCTCGATGTAATATCACCCTCTATATATCAGCGTTCACGTGGACAGCGCTGATATATTATATCACACGAGTCCGTGTGTGTGTTTATGTAACGATAAACTTGGAGTAGGCATTACGAATATTACGACCCTCCTGCCCGAGTGGCCATGTTGATAGTAATATTAGTAATTACTGTTCTGAAGTGTACCCGATTCCTGGATAAATATTGACTTTTCAGAAAGTAATGTAATAATGATTTATTGGATAGTCATCGTAAGTTTCTTGCCGTAGTAATTAGTTTGGAGCGGTTTTCAAAAAGTCAACATATAAACATTTGAACACCCCTGCCTAAATATTTACAAAAAGGATTCTCGGGGCGAAGTTGAACGTGTCAATGACTTCGGTAAACATAGTTATGATAAGTATTAAACAACAATCTTCTCTATAAAATATGCCTAGCTGTTCGCAGTTCTAAGTTTACTGAGGTCTAAGGAACGTGTGATAATCGTTACCGTACTAAGAGGTGAGAGGTCTTTAGGAGGTACTACCTAGTAGGTACCTTTATTTCTAAGTTGCAAGGACACAATGTTGCAAGATAAAATGTAGTGTAATGTAAGATGTTCTTACGTGACCGTCTAGTCTGTTGCTTCATCAACAATCTTAGTAGGTACCATCACCTATCTGAGCTTCATTTAACTAATTTCCTACCACAGGGTAATTAAGGTTGGAAAAGAAATAGAAAGTACGTGTCCCGCTACTTATTACATTACGCATGTACCTACAGACATTATGTAAACGTAACAAAGTTCACATACACACGTATGTTATGTGTGAATGAGTGAGAAATGCTTTCAGTTTTAATAAACGTGTAATTTAAATAATTAAACATTTCTTACATTAACTATTTTACATGTCATGAAACAAAATGCTGAATTTAAAACAATTTATGTTGTATTCTTATATCCTCAACATGAGAGCAAATTCTTTCATTTGGTCATGCTACCAAGAAGGGCCATCATGATTTTCGGCAAATATGGGTCCTCTGGGTCTCCATATCCCTTTTACACACACGTCTATCTACCTTAAGCCAGCAGCCAGCAGTGAGATATAACGGGCTAGTACATATAAAGATAGTAGCCACCTCTTTCTCAAGTGTGGATGCTGTAAATGCTACTCAAGTAATATGAAGTGGTTGGGCTGTAGCAACTTCCCGTCCAATCCTAAGAAATAAACCGCTATTCTATCCAGTACGCCTGCCCGGTTTGATGCTGTTTTTACTCATGTCTATGAGAGAAAGAAAAAAAAAGTTGTAATGGCAGAACTGCTTGTAGTAGCAAATTGAACTCTGTCCCCCAAATCTCAATCAGCGTATTTGTAGCCTGCTTTTATTTGGAATGATATCTGTGGCCAGAGTTATTCCAGGCATTTTCTCTAGAATCGCCTATTTGATGACCATCAGTAGCTGACAATCCAAAAAAAAATAAAACTGCTGAGCATTCTGCTGTTGGATTGCCACTTCGCCATCGCCCTAGCTTTCTCTCAACAGTGTTAGGGTTGGCTTCAAGTCGAACTGGATGCAGCTGAATGCCAGTATTTTACATGTACCTACTGCCTATCTGACTTCCATAAACCAGATCCTTAGGATGACTGGTTGTCCGACTTTTAGAATTCTGACTTTTTTTTTATGTGGGGTTGGAAATCAACCAATGACTTCTCCCGCTCTCGTGTCACTCTTACTGACTAAAACCCACCCCTGTTCCTTCACTGCCTGAGTGCCCAGGGGTGCGGTAACTCATTCTGAGAATTCTGACTTCTCGTGACGATGATTGCCACCTAAACGTAATTCAGGGTACCTACTCGGGATTTTTTTTTTTTTACCCCCCATACAAATATTGATCAGCTGATGATCACTTTGTATGCAAAGTCCAATTTTTTTTTTTTTTTGGGTAGTTTTTACTTTTTTGCTGAGCTACATCTGCCAACAAACTACTGTGCAGTTTGGCAGAGATAAAAATTCAAGGGTTGCTGTATTATTGTGAATAAACACTTTTTCATTTCTTTTTCTTTTTTTTTTTTTTTTGCTCATAATCAAGGAATACTGACTCTTGAACTGCTTCTGCCTTGCATTACCTACGTCTTCGGACACCCAACAGAACCTTTGACATCTAAATTTTGTTTTTCAGTTCTCTTCAGTTGAAAGCTTCTGGACTACAAATGTTTACGATATAATCGCTTGATAGCTCGCCTAATGATTTTCTCAAAACGGCTGGCGTTTAAGTTATATAAGTTTATCTATGCATACCTGTATTGTAAGGGCTTGCTTATTATTTGCAATTATAGGCATTGATACTGGTAGTTGGATCACGCGGGGCGGAGCGCCGCAAATTGCCCTCCGTCAGGGAACCGGGCTAACTACATATTTACAGCTCTTTATGGCGCATAATCGTTGCTCTTATTAAAATTTAAGTGGTTTCCTTTCCTGACGTAACTACGTACTTGTAAACGAATCTGTACGTTCGATTGTAAAGTGCACGTATATGGGTATCGCCAATCCTTTACCGGCGTGATGGGAACATCAAAACGGCCAAAGAACTCGTGAAAACCAATGATGCGCCAAGGCAGAAATAAAGTAATTTTTATCATGCGTAATAAAGTGTTATCGTAAGGTTATTATGAATGACGACAATAAACTATAATTTATGGTAGATACCTTCGTCATACCTACTTAGGACGCCATGCCTACTGCCTAGCTGTAGGAAAGTATGTAAGATAAAATATTAAATTATACCATAATACAAATACATATTAAAGTTAATTAAACGTAGAGGTATAAGTATTATAACGGGTGGCGCAAAAGTAAAGACCCTATTTGGTTCAGCTATAACATTTTTTCTAAATTAGAAAACTAGATTTAGATTTTTTTAAATGTATATTTGTGCCATTAAATTTCGTACCATTAGGATTTAAAGATGATGTCTTTTAAATGGTGACCTCCAGAGTTGATACACATTTGAGCCCTATTTATGACATTTTGCATAACTTGCCGTAACACTTCCTGCGATATGTTCGTTATTTCTTGACGAATGTTTTCTTTTAGAGCTGCGAGAGTCTGTGGCTTGTTCACATACACCCGAGATTTCAAAAAACCCCAAAGAAAGAAGTCTGGACTGGTCAGATCGGGTGATCTTGCAGGCCAAGGCAAATCGCCAAAACGAGAGATAGCGCTGGCAGTAATCTAGACGAGCTCGGTGGTCAGCAGGCAGCAGCTGATGAGTCATTTGAGTTTTATACGGGAACATCTTTAAGTCTTTCACCAAAATACGCTGCAGGGTCCGTCTGGAAATGCCCAATTGCGTGGCACGTCGCCTCGTTGATGTTTCTGGACACTCTTCCACATCTTCGCGCACAGCATCGATATTTTCAGCTGAACGGCCTGTTCTTGGTCTCCCAGACTTAGGTCTATCCAATGTTGAGCCAGTTGCTTCAAGGCGTGTGGCAAAGCGTCGAATTGTGCGACCAATCGGTGCCGGACGGTGGGGAAATCGTCGACGAATTATTCCGTAAGAACATTGACACAATTATTCCACGTTCTTGGGGAGTAAAACGGTCCATGTTTATTTTCAGTGTATTTTACATTTGTTCACTACACAATTTTCAACAACAGAATGACAGAAAATGTCATATAAAAAAAAAAAAGGTATTTTCTTTAGTGCCACTACTTTTGCGCCACCCAGTATAAGCATTACCATCTTTGTAAAGATAGAACTGAAAAACAAAAAACATAAGATATTCTGTGAATTAAACGCTGAATTAAAAAATTAAGTAAAAGTAGCATTAGGTACTTCTGCTACATTTACTTAATTTTTGAAAAGCGTTCATTCAGGGTTTAGCAGAATATATTACGTAGTAATATACAAAAGAAAAGAAACCTAAATTTGCTCAACCCTTTCAGCTTATCCACAAAGCATTTGTTTGCGGACAATTAGTCTAGCACACAAACAGAAAACCCTACCAAAATCCGGCTTCTATGAACACTCACTAAAAAGATTATTTCCATAAACATACAAAATAACTAAGTCAATTATCTGTTCCAATGTGGCAGTTTCGATAACGTTCCTCCTCATTGTGGCGGCTTGCTTTGAACAAATATAATACAAAAGATTTTTTACCTTGAAGGGATTTTCCCGTAGTTCGCAGCTTTTAGACATAGACAATAGAGTTGAAACTGACTTTATTACAAATGGTGCGTACCGAGGTGGTAAAGCGGGTAATGCAGGTAGCTGGCATTGTTCTATTACGAACTAACTTTTTTAAATCTGTACCTAACTGTTATGTTTGCTCGGAACGTCTTCTACTATGATAACGAGAATCGATGCGTGTGGTTCGTGGTAAATCCAACATCCAAGAATTATCCTACTAATATCATGTCTTACGGTATTTTGCTGTGGGGACGGGCTGCAGACATTGAGTCTATTTTTATTCTGCAGAAAAGACCTATCAGAGCCATATATAATCTTCGCAGGCGCGATTCTCTCAGGAAGCTGTTTAAGGATATAATAAACATCATCATCAAATTAGGTTCAGGTTGGCTGAAGTACACAATTCTTTTATGGGGTGCTGTGTAAAATTTTATAACAAAATACCACTACACATTCTCCAACTAAATGAGATAAAATTTAAAACATGCTTAAATCGCACACTATGTAGACAAGCATATTATAAATTGAAGGATTATGTCGTTGATAAAAATGCTTGACATAATGCGGGTCCTGCTCCACAGTCACAGCCAATTGGGTCCACTAGTTGTTCTTTTTATATTTGGAAGAGATGCTCTCCCTTTTATTTTTATAGACATGGTTTTTATCAATAATATTTTTTTTCTTTTTGGAGTAAATGTTTAATGTTGTTTTTTCTTTTTTTTACCATTTCAAAAGTTTTAATATTGTATAATTTCGAAGCATTTTTTTATTTTATAAATATGAGTTACATTTGTAACTGCTTTTTTTACATGAACGAGCATGGCAGTTGAGAGTTTGTCATGCTCACTCAAATGTCTCGCTGATGGGGGCGCGTCATTCGGTTCCCTTCACTAAGGTTGAGCTGAGTGGTGCTGATCCACGCGTCATGTTCGTGAACGGGCGCTGTCAGTTGAGACTGGTCATCTCTCAACTGACACGAGCTTGTGTTAATCTTTCTTTTTTATGAATTGTTTATTTAACATTGTTCTCATATAATAGAAGCAACAAGACATATGTAACCAGGATTTTGTAATACATAACATGGTTTAAAAGAGTGTCCATGTAGTTTCTTGCACGTTCTTCTCCATAGAGATCTACGCCTTGGAATGTGCAATTAGCTTTTTATTCATCTTTCTGACTGAAAGACTTATTGACAATTTACAATTTGACAAAAGTGCCTGTAAATGTTTTATTTGAAATAAATGCTTTGAATTTGAATTTGAACATTACAAATGCGAAACTCGATGGATAGATGGATGGATGAGTGTTTGTATTTCAATCACGCCCGAACGGCTAAACGGATCTGGATGAAATTTGGCACAGAGATAGATTATAGTCTGGAATAGCACATAGGCTATAATTTATAACGATGGAAGTACTCACTAATTCCACGCGAGTAAAGCCACTGGCAGAAGCTAGTCAGATCTATATCAGTCAGTTACTCCTCAAAATGTCCTTGCTGTTAATTTAAACGCAACGCAGTAGTATGCTATTATATTAAACTATCACTAGCACAATAATTTCATGCCGAATTGTCAACATGATACATTTTTCATCTCTTTTTGAAAGGTTAGTAGTAAAATTACAGTTTGCCGATGATAAAACCAAAATGTTGAGGAGCGAGCGGATATTGCCGACTTGAAAAAAATCAAAACAGGGGAATATCAAGATGCGTTTATTTCCGAAAATGTTGCACTACGTTTCTTGATCTATTAGTGCACCTGTGGCCTATGGTGTTTGTAAAATCAGAATTATTTGGTATCTGTTTTGAAGTAACTTAAAGGTGACAAGGGAGCTCAAGGGTCTAAGCTTTGACTTTTACTTCCGCTAGCCTGAAAAATTTGATCAGCGATTCTTTTACAACTTCTGTGATATTGCACCTAGATCATATCAGTGTAAAATAGTAATGAGAATTACTCAAAACTACACTAATTACAAAGTGTTTGAACCAAATAAATGTGATAACTTTCCTTTACATGCCGTCTCTAAAACTTTAATCATGTTTTTTACACATCGTGATTTTAACAGTTTAGGTAGATATACCTACCTATATGAGTAATATCTTCACATTAGACATTTGGTTTGGAATGTGTGAAGTTCAATAAATAACTCGGATCATATAATGGGTTGAATAATATAGAGTAGGAATAGGCAGCTTACATTTTCCGTGAGATCAATTTGAATTTCAACTAAACAATTATGTGTGTATGCCCACAGCCGGGCTGCGCTCAGCTACGTTTATTGACCGAATCGTGGACAAAGACGCCTGTTTTACAACCTCGTAAAACTCGCCATTGTTCAGGGCAACTCCGGACGAAACGCAGGCTCTCTTATTGTTAATACTTAAATAAGATGTCCATTTTTTTTGTTGTTTAGCCCATTATGGCCAAGGTTTGTACATATTTTGACTCGGAGCCCTTCGGATGATTCTCCTTTGAGTTGCCGCCTGCCTCCTCATTTTTTGCAAATATCACGTGCTGAAAATTTATGCGCAGTTTTGACCAATACTTTTTTTCTAATTCTCCGCTATTGTTTTGCAACAATAGTTTAAAATGAACCGTTAAACATGACGGTTAACAGATCAGCAATATTTGCAGATAATTTTGACAGTATTTTATGAGGATTGAAGAAAGGTGATGAAACATGTTACAACATGAACAGTAATTACGCAATAAGTAACTCAGAAATATAATAATAATAATAAATTTTATTTACTCAAAACAAAGCGTTGTTGTACACGTTATAAATACAGTTTTAAAAACAAGTACTATTTCTACAAACGTGTGGGTGAACACTGCTCTCCTACGAGTAGCTAGGTTATGAAAACGCAGTCCAGTCCCCTAAGGTATTAACGTTTAGGTTACATAGTGCTTCTGATGTTAAAATATCAACATTGAAGTTTGTTTCACAATAAATGAAATAGGTATTTCACCTAGTCATTTCAGGAAATCGAAGACCTGCCTTCTTTCCTACCCCAGCACATTGTGCGTAGGTACCTTCTACGCAATTTTCAGGTGCACTAACGTATTTTGTATACGCTAATAAAATTTAAAGCGAGCAATTACATAACTTTATTGCCTTCGTTGTTGTTTCACGATTTAGGTAACATAACATAAAGTAACAATGTTATTTATCTATCTATTATGTTAGTGCCTGAAATATCTAGCTATAGATACCTGCAACAATTCTCGGAACAAAACCGTAAAGTTTAATCGTTAAAACGCGTCAATCGTCCTTTATCATTGTAGCCAATATGGTGTCACAACTAGGTACAATATTGATACCTAATCATATTTTTATATCAACCTTCAATTTAAGTAGGTACCTATTTAATAGTTTTATGTAAAATTTCTTCTGCTTGATAAAAGAGCAAAAATATTCAAATTAAAAATAGTTTTCAAAATTAGTTACTTTACAAATAATTTATATTGATCCCCAAACGACATTAAAACAAATTGAAAATTTATAAAATGAATACATTTGTACGTGTTAGGGTCAACTCACACCGAAAGAGCGCCGAAGGGCAGCGAAGCGCAGTCGCACGGCTCCGTTTATAGAATTCGCCGGAATTCCCGCGGTCCCGCGGGCATCCGCGCGACTCGTTCGAGTTTCTCATGCGATAATAAGTATTGTAGTAATGAAAATAATGCTAAAATTCATATGACACTGAAACTGCGCTGCGTTTCGACGCTCTTTTGGTGTGTGTTGACCCTTAGAGACCTGTATTTATTTGATAAAACGACGCAATCGTCAGGTAGGCAGGCACCAGGCACCTACCTACACAGCTATCGATCGTCGGAGTTTCGACGTATTTTATAGCCCGTCGTAAATTAAAAGTGCTATAAATATAAATCTTGGTCCGCGTCAAATCGCATCACATATTCATGCCTGGCGTTATTAAAAACCTAAATAACCGATGCCACTTCAAAAGTGACCCGTATTAGGTAGGTAGGTACCTCAAATAAAATCTGGTCTTGTGCGGACGGTCATATTAATGAACACATTTTGGTCAATTTAAATTGTACCTACAAATTAATTTAATCGCTTCGTAAAGTGTTATGGAATTTAATTGTATATGTTTATACATTACTACGCCTATCTACCAACCTTTACATATTTGAAAATATTTTAAGAAACTACTCGTACCAGAATGATAAACACACAAAAAAGGATCTTAGGTTCATCCATTTATTAATTTAATTTATGTAATAAACATATTTTTACGAGTACGACCTAACAAAAGTAAAAAAAACTTAGCTGTTTATGCATTTTTCCTACATTAACTTATTAAACAACGATTTATAAAAAATAAAAAGTCACGAGACATGTGACCAAATAAAATAGAATGTCATGTCCTCTTCTCCTGACGTTAGTTTCGAAAACTACAAGTTTGTGATACTTAACTTGTTTTTATTCAGCTATACGAGTTTCTATGAATATTATTACAATGCAAAGCTGCCTACAGCGTTTCATTTAATATTCAGTGTGAATTGCAGATGTCTCAACTTTTCAAGGAAACTTGTTGGGCGAAAGTAGCAAACCCAACGCATATCATTATGTATTCTGTTTTTTGAAAAACCGACGATTCATTTTGAAATACCATAATTCTATTTATTCATTACACATTAAAGAAGCTTGTCAATGCAATGTTACTGCAAGACGCGACTGCTGAGTGTTGAGTTTGGTCGGACAAAGAGTTCTTAGGTTTTTTCATTAGGCGATTGCCGTGACACCCCGGAGTTTGGAAGTTGGTGGATTGATACCCGTGTCTTCTAGTCGTGTTGGATTACCGTCCCGTCGGACTATAAGAGTGAGGGAAGAGAGTGTGCACCTGTGCTGGTTTAAACACTTGTGGCCTAACCTGTACATCTAAGCAAATGCAATTGCCGTCGTTGAATACTGGGCCAAACATAATATTTAGATATTAAATTTGCCATCGACACGCTAAGAAGAGCAGTGGTGGCCCAGTGGTATCAGCCGCGACTTACAAGTCGTGAGTTCAATAACCCGTGCTGGCGCTTTACTTTGTGTAAGTTATTTCATCACCACTGCTCTCAAAACGGTAAAGGAAAACATCGTGAGGAAAACGGCATGTCCTAGAACCAAAAATTCGAAGACATGTGACATCCACCAATCCGCATTGGACCCGCGTGGTGGCTTACGGCCCACACCCTCTCACAGAGAGGAGGCCTGTGCCCCAGCAGTGGGGACATTAAGTAGACTGATGATGACGCTAAGAAGAAGAAGAGACTGACCATCAATACCTTCCCATCTTTCAGGAGATCTATTACTGCGAATATGTCCCTGGATAATCTCTAGGTAGGTACCTATTGCTAGTTATTCCAATTAAATATAAACAGGAACACTCTAAATCTTTGAAAATAAACACAAATTTGACTATTTTCAGTTAAACGTAGTAGGTATGAACATAAAGTTAGATCAATATTTTTCATTTGTAGTTTATACCAAATTTAACTCAGATTTATTCAAGCCAATACCTACTCCTTTCTCAATGTTTAGAAAATTCGGCGTTGATTGATTTTCTTCTTCAAATAAGCCTAGGAAGAATAAAACAATAGCTTGACACGAGCCTACTTCAGTATTCTTCAAGTAATACAATTAAGTAATTTTAATCCAATGAAAATAGACTGAACGCTGAAGCTTGTAGATATACGAATCTCGAAGAACGTAAGTACTCGTAGATCTATGAATCAGATTCAATAAAATTCGAGAGTACTAATGAATCTCGAAAGTTATATATAGGGTCTATGAATCTCGAAGGTTGTAGGTCTACGAATCTCAAAGGTTATATCGTAAGTCTACGAATCTCGTAGACGTAAATTTGTTCGGAAAGTATGTTGCAAGTCCGTTCTAATTCCAAAACTTCTAATTAAAACTCAATTGGGTATTAAACTTAAATACCTTTGAAAAACGATAAAATAATACGCGCTATTTAGAAGATAACGGTAAACAAAAGATATCTATTGTTTGGCAACTTATAAGTAATGACGATATAATCCGAGTTACATACTAAAGTGACCTTGTGATCAAGGTCTTTGATCTTTGAAATAAACTTTATATTTATTAATGTCGTGCTTTTAGTTCTGTTACAAGAAATCGAACCATAATCCCAAACGATGACGGAAGGATTGTGTGAAAGAATAAACAAAGGGGCTGAATAATGAAATGGTGGTTGATAACGAGCGACATTTGGAAGAGCAGATACGCAAAAATAGCCTGACGCAAAAATAAAAAGGAAAATATAATAATAGCATAATCAGCCTTTATAATGTTCCCACTGTTGGGACTCAGACCTTCTCTCCAGGAGAGGGAATGGGCCGTAATCCAACACGAGGGCCCCTTGCAGGTTGGTGGATACAACAGGGGTTAAGGCAGAAGTATAATGATGTTGGTAAAAAAAACTAATGAATGTATGGAGTCCGTTACACCTCTAAAAAAATCGCTTCACTATATACTGATATTGAAAAAAAAATAGAGCTTTTTATCGATATACTTATAAAAAAGTGCCTATACATTTCGTATTTTGCCTTTCATACACCCTTACTGAAGCAGCGATATTTATTATTTGTGTTGAATTATAATTGTTTCCCAATTACATGAGTTTGGTGTTTATTATAGGTATAATACTAAAAATTTACATATTAATAAAGCAGAATAATATAGAATCGTTCTTGCGTTTATGTTTAACTTTCAGTAAGCGTTATTATGATTATCTTACCGTTATCCTAATTTATTTTCCGTCGGCGTAACATGTCTTTTACTCCAAAACTTCTGTGTTAGATTAGACGTCATCTCAGTAGTCACCGACTTCCTAGTTTTTGGACATATCTTTTTTATACAATCTATCTGTCACAGCCAACTAGCTTAATTCGCCATTCATTTCTTTCTTTCTTTCTCATTTCTTTCTTTTCTTTCTTAACAGCCTAGCCTGATAACTAAACGGCCCGTTCAACTAGCGGTCTAAATGATATTCAGCCGATGCCTCTATTATAACATTTCTCTTTATGAACTCGCTGGCTAATGCCTAAGCCATTCCTACAATAGGATGACCATGTGGCTACAAAAAACTTAGGTCACCCCGACAAGGACCGGTTGGGTTCGTCGGCATATCTTACTTACGACTGTCGTCAGCACATTGCCGGCTGAACTAAACGCTAATCAAAATCAATTTTGCGACTTGCCACAGCCTCTATTAAATGTTAGCCCAGACATTTGCAAATAATTACTTATCGATTCAAGTAATTTGCCTAGCTGTTTGATTGAATGGCTGAATACCATTCGGGTGGCTACTTAAATGGCGCCGTTTAGTAAAAGGCTAGTCTGTTAAGACTGTGACATATCCATCGGATTGTTTCTGTGTTCTTACTCTTCTCATAAACCCACCTACTCGTGCAAGTATTCTCACGACGTTTTCACCATTCCTCCGTATCACATGCCCGTGCTATGACAGTCAACTTCCACACAACTTTTCAGTCGCCGGCGCCCCTTTTCAGGTCCGTAGGCACTACTAAGAATTTAATCATATCGCACGGGAAGTTTGGATGTAGTATATCACTATTCATATCAATAATACTGATATCTAAAAGTCATTAACATTTTGTATCGGTACATTATTAATCTATGTACTTACTCACATACTAAAGGCTAAAAGGGTATCAGGTTCTAAATCTGAACTTGTTTATAGATTGATACATTGCCAGCCCCTTGTAGAAATCTTAATATTTATTGTCTGTCTACTCATTGTATAGTTTTATTTTGTTATCGTCATTGGCATAATTAGTTTAAACTGACACAGTGATTAAATCAGTTGACATTTCTTTTTTTCTGATTTATTATAGTTTCAATTTCAGTTTTACAGTGTTTGGTGTGCCTAATAATGAGAAAATACGGTAACCATAAATTTGTGTTAGATTTTTAATTAATGAACATGTCTTCAACGTAGTTTATGGCAGCCAAGCGCGACACCGGTGCGCGGCGGTACGCTTGATATCGTACGATTCGTATCAACGACTTGTGTGCCTACGTCGACAAGATATGGCCAAGTCAGCGAGGGAAAGCTGGATTAAAAATTAATTTAGGCGCTTTCATGTTCGCCGATAATCCAGACATTATCAAGATATCAAATCAAGTGGATTAAACCCACCTAGTTAAATGTAATGCACACGATAACAACTGATTATTTATCTACTTACGTGTTATTCACAAAGTTTTAGGTGATATGTTTTCTATAATGTTATACAAGGAAATCACATTTAATCGTTGATCCGTAGCAATTAAAATAGAAACGAGCTGCGAGTCTTGTAATTTTTGCGTCAAGGTTATAACTAATTTATGAGTCTACATTTGGAGAGACTGTTGAATCTGACACGCATGGATGTTGTTCTTTGAGTATTTCCGGTATGTGTAGTCTCTGTTTGTATAGTTTAATGACGTGTGTGATGATTTAATGCAAAGATTAGAGGCTCTAGGTTCACGTTGTTTCAGTTAGGTGTGACGTGTTAACGACCTGTGAGACTGCTGTCAAAGGGCAAACAACACAGGGTGAGCGCAAACACGTGAGGCTCTGTTTGAAGAACGGCCTCTGTGTGGAGAACACAGTACTCGTACGTCGCGGTGGTCGGACTAGTATACACTCTTGTTACAAACATTCACATGCATGTATACCCAGATATCTATGACTCAGTAAGTGAGTGAGTTGCAGTTGGCGCTCAATCTCTGCTGGTACTCCTATACCTCTATGAATCATTTCTTTCAATAACTGTGTACAATAATAGTTAATAAAAACTCATAAATAATATAAGAGCTGTTTTCTCCAGTTCAGCATGGAGAAGTGTAAATAAATTAATGTAACAGTCGTCAGCGTAAATCCTGTTTAATAAAATCTGACTACGTGCCTTATAAACTTTCAGACGTAGTTAAACTTGCCACCTGGACGTGAATATGATCAATCCGCACAATCTTGGAAGTTGGGTAGGCCTTTGGTGTGGGATGCAACATGTGTCGACACCCTAGCGCCATCCCATCTTCTTAGCACGGCAGGCTGTGCTGGGGCGGCTGCTGCAGGTGCAGAAAACCTCAAACGGCGCAAATATAACAACCTTATTGGGAGTTATATGTTTGAGCCGTTTGGGGTTGAAACACTAGGGCCATGGGGTCCGAGTGCTCATCGAGTTTGCCGGCATATCAGCAAGCTGTTAGTCGACTCTTCACGTGACCAGAGGGCTGGGCTTTTCTTTGGCTAACGAATCAGCATTGCTATCCAACGTGGCAATGCTGCTAGCGTTCTGGGCACTTTTTCAGTTAACAGCGATGTGGATGAATTTTTTGATGCCCAGTGAGTTATTTTTTCATACGCATTTGTAGATGTTAAGTATTATTGTTAGTTTATATATATGTCTTTTAAGTTATTTCTATTGAATACATTTTAGTCTTCAGGAAACAATATCGATGGGCAGATGCAGTTCTTAAAATATGACCACACCTTTCCGTTACACGCTGTATATGGTTCAAGATAGTCTATATATATAAATAAAAATCACTTGAAAACAGCTCGACTGATACAGCAGATATTTTTGTGTTGGATTACCAACACCTTAAATAAAACCAATCCGCACAACATATCCTATGCGAGTGTATTCTTTATCAATCTGAACGCAATATTATGTGAGATAGTGTACCGGTTACATTTGGAGTTGCCTACTACATGGACTTTGTATAAACTAGAAAAAAGGAGGAACATTGCTATGGAGCATTTTTCGCCCATCGGCCACTTGATGTGAAATTTATGTTATTTCTTTAATTTTAGACACACAGCAGTGTGTTAGCCAAGTTTGCATAGCAAATCGGCAGTGGGATATATTACCTACAGGCTACACGAACCATTTTAGTGTACTTTTGACAACCCTCCATAACTTTGAATCAGTTCATCCTACACACATGCAATTTTGCATGTATAGTAAAACGCTTTTCTTATTACAAAATTTCAAATTTCATTTAAATTCACGAGATAATGAGATCTGAAAATCACTGTTTTTATCACTGACTCATTCATTAAAAGCTTAGACTAATTTCAGGTGACCTAGGAAATTGAAAATTGGTGGACTAAATTTTTCTATTAAGGCGGCGTGAGTGGCCAGGATACGAGGTGGCAAGTGAAAATTAAAAGAAAAAAACGAAATCTACAAAATCACCAATTTTCGAGACTCCTGGAAAACTTTTCAGGTAAAACTACCAAATGACTAGACTAATTGGCCTAGGTTTGTTCTGTCCTTTTTTTTTTGCTTTATAAGGAGAGTGGAATTATGTTTTTTCTTACTCCGCTGTTCTCTTCTGATTATTCGTTGCGGGATCCAAGATAGTTTAATCGTTTCGTCGGGACTCGTCGAGCTTCGTTGACTCGACGGATTTTTGGAGGCCCCACTGTTGATTTTTGGCTTTCAGGAGTTGCAGTGGTTGGTAATTATATATGCCCAAAGAAAAAACGTTCAACTTGCCAAATAATGTCGGTTAAAGAATTTATTCTCATAAAGATCACAAATATAAAGTTTTTTAAACTGTAATATTATACATATCAAATGAAAGGGCTTATTGTAAGAATTTCAAATATTATTTTTTCATAATTCCAAAATGTATAGTTTTTAAGTTATTTGAGAAAATAGATGAAAAATGATCCTTATCTTCGAAACCAATATGACCAAAATTTAAAAAAATTCAGATTGAAGTTCTTTACTTATAGATTACAGGAAAAACTAAGAAGTACCTAGGGTTCCCTCTATCTGGCAGAATCTTGTTGCTCCGAAATTTGTTTGGCATAACAGACTTGGCATAATCTTCTTTAAACGAATATTTTAAAGGCATAAAAATGATTAAATATAATTATTGTCTTGCCGAATGTGTATATGTCCGAATTTACAATGGCATACTTTTAAGATGGCAGAATTTTATTTGGCATACCTACCTTTGGCAAAGTTTAAGTTCCGCATAATTTTGTTAAGCATAAAGTTTATTTAGAGCGACAAGTATTTGGCACAATTTCACTTGGCATACTATGAAGATGGCAGAATTTCATTTAAAATTATTTTACTAGGCATATTGCCATTTCTATACAATAGCATTTTACACCTTAAATTAAAATTAAAATATTGTCTTATAAAGTCAGTATGTTGTGATACAAAAGTTAGTTACAGAAACGAATCGCTGCAAAACCGACTCCACGTTGTCCTGTCTGCCCTACCCCTAGAGTGTAATTTAAGCCCGCGTAGGCGCGTAGGGAGGTGGCCTACGAGCTGAGGAACAGGTGGTTTTGGTACGCGAACGTTAAAACCATCTGCGACGATAAGCTCGCTTGGGACCGCCAGAGCCCCGCAGCGCCGGAGCCGTGACAGAAACCATGCCTGCTGCATGTTGCATGCTTGATGCATGATTGCTGCATGTATGCTGGTTGCTTGCTGCCGGCTTGAACGGCGGAACACAACCAGAAAGTCTAGAACTTCCCTCTTCTTTTTATAGCCTACCCGGCTTTGTCTTAATTCGCAATGATCGTTCGGCAAAAGGATCCGGGGGTGTTGCCATTTATTTACGTAGCGACATCTCCTACAAAATCCTAACTTCTTCTCCGTCAATGTATAGCGGCAATCCTGAATTCTTAGTTCTTAAAATTGTTGTCAAAGGGGTTAAAGCCATTATTGAAGTAGTTTACTGTCCACCTACTATTGATTATTTCTCCAATCTGGAATCTCTCTTTGAATCTTTTTCCTCAGAGTACAAACATCTCATAGTCATTGGTGATTTCAGCACCGATCTTATGAAGGACAACTCTCGATCACGCGGGCTGAGGGCAATCCTGGAGTCGTCGAGTATATCACTTCTTACGCTCAATCCGACCCATCACAATCTTGACACAAGCCATTCCTGGCTTGATCTCATGCTCGTGTCTTCGGTGAGTCTAGTTGCTAACCATGGTCAGATTGCAGCCCCTGGATTATCTAGGCATGATTTAATCTATCTATCGTACAAAATTAAGCCACCTAAACAGCGGCCAGCCATGGTGTTTCTCCGGAATTTTGCGAGGATACATAAAGAGCTGCTCGATATAGATGCACGAGCTTTTGATTGGGTCGATGTTGAACCGGCATCGACTGAGGATGAGAAAGTGGAGGTTTTTAATAGGTCAGTACTTCAGCTCATTGTTACGCATGCACCGGTGACGGCCGTCCGTGTTAAGCGCCCCCCGGCTCCGTGGATTAACCCTGGAGTTCGTTTGGCGATGAGACGGCAGGACAGAGCTTTTCGAAAATATAGAGGAGATCGCAGTGAGCAGAACTGGAGCCTGTATAAGTTGGCTAGAAACCGCTGTAACCAGATGGTAAGAGCTTCTAAACGCCGATACATTTGTGAAAATGTCCTCAACTCTTCTCCGGCTCCGGGCAGGGATGGAACAGCGGTGGGTTATATTCAGTAAGAGTCTGACACGCCCTTCCGCTCCACCCTAGAGCGGAAGAAGTCATAGGATGATTTCCCACCCCCCAAAAGAGAAAAAAAAAACTCTTCTCCGGCTGATATATGGAAGTTTCTAAAATCACTCGGTATATCTAAATCCCCCTCTCATATTTTTCCCTCTACTATGACGTTGAATGATTTAAATATACATTTTTCATCATCACCTATACTTGACGTTGCTGTTAAAAATAAAACTATCTCTGACATTACTTCCATGCTAACTTTACCTCCTGGTTCTTTCACCTTTTCTCCTGTGACCGACCCTGAGATACTCAAAACTTTTGGCTGTGATGGAGTCAGCAGAACTATGGTGTCTCTCATCATCAAAAGCATCCTTCCTATTGTCACACAGATCATAAATTCCTCCTTGCAGACTGGGGTATTTCCTACAACCTGGCGTAAAGCTTTCATTATTCCTCTTCCTAAAATTTCCAGCCCCACTTTATCTAATCACTATAGACCAATCTCTATTCTCCCTTTCCTTTCTAAAATCCTGAAAGCAGTTGCTCTTAAACAAATATTTAACTTTATGTTTGGGAACAATCTGTTATCCCCCTTCCAATCAGGTTTTCGGCCTGGCCACAGTACAGCCACAGCTTTGCTTAAAGTTACTGAAGATGTTAGGAATGGCCTGGAGAGTTCAAGGTTAACGGTGTTAGTTTTAAAAGATTTCTCCAATGCTTTTAATATCGTTGATCACGACGTTCTCCTGGCTATCCTGTCTTAAATTGGGGTTGGCACGGGACTGGTTTGCATCATATCTTCGTGGTCGCCAGCAGGCGATACGTGCTGAACAGAAATCTTCTGACTGATGCGCTCTGGGATCTGGCGTTCCACAAGGCGGTATATTCTCTCCACTCTTATTTTCTTTATTCATTAACTCTATTACTACTATCCTCAAGTGCGCTTACCATCTGTGTGCTGATGACCTGCAGCTCTACGCTCAATCTGACATTGACAACCTGGATAACTGCATCTCGTTGCTGAATGCTGATCTCTTAGCTATCGAAGATTGGTCAAGCAGATTTGGAGTTACTGTCAATGTCAGTAAATGTCAGGCTATACTTATTGGTAATTCATATTTTTTACGTCAATTGGACTACAGTAAACTGCAGCCGCTTGTTTTCGGCAATACTGTCATCCCTCTCTCGCCACACGTCAAGGACTTAGGCCTGTACATTGACGTCAGGATAAATTGGAAAAAGCAGATTGCTCAGGTAAGCCAGAGAGTCACATTCACACTGCGATTTCTCTATAGATTCAAGCACTTCCTTCCGTCAAGCACTAAAACCACCTTGGTCCAATCGCTAGTGCTGCCTATAATTGACTATGCTGATGTTTGTTACTCTGATCTATCCCAAGAACTTCTAAACAAATTGGATCGTCTTCTCAACAACTGTATTCGTTTTATTTTTGGCCTTCGGAAATATGACCACATTTCTTCCTACCGTTCTCAGCTTAAATGGCTGCCTATCCGACACAGGAGATCCCTCAGATCCCTCTGCATGCTCTTCACTATTATGAACGGTCAAACCACATAGAAAAAATACGAGCTAAAATTTCTTCACTTATGGGGCACTTCTTAGACTTTATTTAAACTTCATGTACAATAGTGGTACATAGGCGGACTTAATGCAACAAGGCATTCTCTACCAGTCAACCTTTGGGTTAAATAAACAACTCTGTGGTAGGTGCACAACCACAAATAGAACAAAATTTAAAAACCGATAATAAAATACATATATTATAATATGCTAAAACAAATATACTAATAAATATTATAATAAATACCAAATAATACAGTATATAAACTCAAAAAAAAAAGAAAAATACACAAAAAACAATGACTACGACGAGGACCAAACTACGTTTGAGAGGACTTTAAGTAGTAGTTCCGTAATTTACGCTTAAACGAAAATTTACTCTTAGCTTTTTTGATGTCAAGGGGAAGCACGTTCCAGAGTCTAATCGTTGAAATAACAAAAGAGTTAGACATGTACCCGGTGCGGTGAGAAGGAATGTGTAGAAGGAATAGGGGTGGGTTCAGTAAGAGCCTGACACGCCCTTTTTGGTTAGGCCTAAATATTTTTCTCTTTTTGACTTTTGTAAGGGTTCGTTATCTATGATCAGTTTATTATCACTCAGTATTTTTTTAATGTTTTCTGCAAAAATCCTGTACGACGTTTTTTTTCGGATTAATAGTTAGCAGGTTATACTTGAACCATTCGTTTAAGTAATGATAGGTCATTTTGCGTTTCTCTGACTATCTCTTCAACGTCACTTCCAAAATAAAAGAGACAGGTGTCGTCAGCATACAGTGGTGTCGCCAGTAACGTTGATGTTTTTTATATTATTTATATAAACCAGGAAAAGCAGAGGTCCTAATACTGATCCCTGTGGTTTTCCACAATAATTTAAACTAGCTGGTCTACTCTCATAGTCGTTTATTTTAACTATTTGAAATCTGTCAGTTAGATATGGTTCCAAGAATTTGTATGCATATCCAGTTATTCCGATGTTGCAGAGTTTTTTGAGCAAGAGGGAATGACTAACAGTATCGAACGCCTTCTTCAAATCATATCCAAACCTATAAGTTTCTTGTAGTTTTGATTTTAATGATTAAATCTATTGTCGCTGAAAGGGTGTCGATATAATATAATTTTAGGTTCCTACTAAAATTAATGAAAAACATTGTAACATAGTTAAAGGTTGAGTGGTAGAAAATGCCTGAGGCATTAAGTCCGCCTCTGTACTTAAGTGCATAAAGTATCAAAAAAATTAAGTACCTAACTCAAATTACCACCATAAGCGAAAAGTTTGTGTCACCAGCAGCAAAAAAAAACCGTTTTATTTAGCGAAAAACAACACAGCAGAACCTAATGGAATTTAGTTATCTAGAATTTCCGTCACTCCTTTTCCCTGCAATTTTATCATAATATTCTTATAATAATTTTTTTGAATTTTGATGTAAACTTTTTCATTGCAGCCGAGGCGGCCGGCCCAATAAAGGCGAGAACGCTATGGAGCTGAGAGACTGCAATGAAAAATACTCACGTGTATCAAACGACGTTTTTCAACACACTTACTCCAAAAAAAAATCATGTACCTACTTAACATGTAGTAACAATTTTTTTCCTGCGCTGCGCTCTGTTTTATGCTGGCCGGCGACCAGCCTGATAAATACGTTAAATTGAACAAGCGGGTTTGCCGGCACTTGGCCCGGCACACATATCTGCATTATAAAATATAAATAACATCAAAAAAGTTCAAAATCATTCAATGACTTCTCTATTCAGTGACCGTGAACCATGAAAGAAAAACCTAATAGGTATTGGAAAGTAGTCTGAATGTGAAGAAAGCATTTCTCTTGCTACGCGCTTTGCTACGACGTAGCAGTTAGTAGCAGCAGTAGCCGATCGTTGAGAGTCTAGAATCTTAGAAATACTTCACTCGTTTGCCTTTTCTTATTTCTCAAGTTAGTTCCTCTTTCTTGTAGTTAGTGACTTCAAATGAACTTTCATATCTTTCGAAAACCTTATACAATTAAAATTTACAGAAATAAATAGTGGGCGTCCAATCAAAAAAGGGTCCAGTTCTCGGCATTTCGTTCCGATTTATATACTTACCTATATGTAGTTTTGTAAAGTTGGGTTTTTTTTTTTTATTTATTTATCATACAAACAAAAAATACAGGATTATTCATTAGATAGCAACCAAAAACCACTGAGGTTCAAACCCGTGCTATCATGAGAAAAAAAAAAAAAAAAACAATCAAAACCAAAAAAAAATCAATCAATCAATCAATTAAATCTAAAATTACATGTTCATATATTAAATGACGTTATATGATGTTTCTAAGTACCAGAAATTTCTTTTTTGCTTAAATTACTTTTTTATGCTTTTTCTCAAATCAAGCTTTTTCAGAGTTTCAACTTCAAATGGCTGTCTGAAATTCTCTTTGAGGCGCGCATGGAACACTACGCGCCGTCGACTCACTGTGCTGATCGGATGGCGAGCTACCCATTACTCGCCGTCCGCAGGCCCGGGTCTACGGTGGCCGGAGATCATCTCGCGACGTCCGAAGCCTGCGGCAGCTGCTGCTGAGGGTGTGAGGGCGACTCTGTTGTTGAGCCTCACTCACCCGTTCCGTCTCCTCCTTCCGTCCTTCGTGAGCATTACTGCTTCGCAGAAGGAGGAGACTGCTTCCCATTCCCTCCTCACTCCGTACCATGGCCTGGACCAGGGCCAGGAGTTACTCATCACCTAACGCTATTACAGCAAGCCATGGTTTGCTGCAATAGTTTGTATTTCGGAACTATTTATTTTCCCATTATCTATTTTTTTATAGTATTTATTTTTATTTTAGTAGGTATAAAACAAGCTTGCCTTATACCTAGACCTTTTACCTACATTATGCTATGTCCTGTACATACTCAATCCTAAATTACGTAATAATGAAAGTGGTGTAACCCGACATTTTTAATAGTTTGTTTCCTTCTTCTTTTGTCAATTTAAAGCCAGCTCCTGTTTATAAAATTGATTAATTTAAAAAGCTTTGGAATGCCCGCTATTCCTAGCTTGGTCAGTAGGAAGTGCGGGGCGGTCAGTAGGCGGTAAGATCCGAGGCGTCGGCTTCTTTGATCGCTCTCGAGATGCCCTCAATAAGCATTGGTTTACTCAACGTTTAGCGCGTTCACATTCCTACCGCGCATGCGCACGAAGTAGGGTTGACTAAGAGCAGCTAAACAGCTTTAGGATTTAGTTAGGTAATCGTATTGTGAATTGCTGTTATAAGATGCAGCGGCTCAGCGTAGATACTTACCAATATAATTACCAACTTACCACTTCAGCCAACTCAGCCTCATCTATTTCGATTCACGTTGGGACGGAAAATTATGACCGGGATGGAAATAATATATTACATCACCACTCAGCCGAAACTTCGAAGACGTGTGACATCCACCAACCTGCAATGTTCGCACGTTGTGGATTACAGAGAGAAGGCCGGTGTGCCAGCAGTGGGAAAAATATAGACTGTTTATACGTCAATAGCCCACCAGACAACAACTGCGTGGTCGGAGGATCCTCCCCTTTTAATAAAGGCTAAAGAACTTTCTATCATGTTCCTCTTACCACCAAAAAATCAATAACACAATCACAGTCTAGAGAGTTTAATTATCTACTGAAATTTTGGTAAACTACCGTGAAAGATATGACATGCTTGCTTTGAAACGATCTGCCATGACAGATAATTGATATTTTCGTTAATTGGCACGCGTTTCACCACTATCTCATCTGATGATAAGCGATGATGTGGTCGAAGATGGAGCACGCCTGCCTAGAAGTAACCTATTCAGTCTTGACTTAAAGACTCCCAGGTTGTAGCTATCAGGAAACACAGACTCCAGCAGGGAATTCCACTCCCAAGCTTTACGCACAATGAGTGTTTTTATTGTTATTGTGTTTTTCTTCTTTAAAAAAATTGCAATTTTAGTAAATCCAGCTCAATAACAAAGATTTCCGAACGTATACAGTATAGTCTCACTAATCTGACAGTAAAAACCAGGGAAGGATGGATTATTACTGGAATATGTATTATTGATTGTTAAAAAACTAAGACCATTCAAATAAAGCATTTTAGAATGTCCCAATTTAATAAGTGACTATGTAGGAAGCGGTGGGGTAGGCCCGGGTGGAGGGTTCCGGACACCTGAAGAGTACAAGACTTACCAGAATACTGAAGTTATTAGTGAGACTCTACTGTTATATTTTTTAACATGTTTTTTAGGGTTCCGTACCCGAAGGGCTTAAGCGGAGCCCTATTGCTGTCACGCACGTGTCCGTCTGTTCGTCGTCTGTCACAAAATTTTGTTCCGTAGAGTACTTCCCATAATCCTATTGACCTGTGAACTTGAAATTTGGTGTAAATGTTTATTATAACGTATATTTTACTATCAAAAATAAATATTTGGTACGGAACCCTAAATGCGCGAAATCCAACACGCATTTGGCCGGTTTTTTTTAAACATAGAATTATTTATTTATTTATTTATTAAAACTTCATGCAACACAAATGTACAAAGGCGGACTTAATGCCTTAGGCATTCTCTACCAGTCAACCAAGGGGGGAGGGGGGGGGGTCAATTCTTGTAGGTTTTCCTGTAATCAATGTGTACCTACTTAAAGATCTATTTTCAACCATTATTGTAAATAACTTTAAAACTATTAATTTTAAAATTATGAAAAATACAGAAAATGTGACCCTCGGAATATTTTCCCCTTTCATTTCATATGTCGCACGTAATTTTCCGTTTTGCACCCCAAAGTGATCCCCATATTCCAAATTCATTTATTTACGTTACACGTCCGTGTTTCGGTCACAGATATTCATGTGTACCAAATATTTCAATCGGTCGAGTAGATTCGGAACAAATTGGCTGTGACAGATGGACAGACAGACAGTCAGATAGACATACGAGTGATTCTATATACGTTCCATTTTTTCATTCGGACGTTCGAAACCCTAAAAAAGCTGCAAAACAATCATAATTTTCATCAGTGCAGCCCTACTGCGCCCAATGATTCTCAATATTGACTGTGATGTTAAGTCAGTATTATGGGTCTAATTTAAAAGTAAGCGTTTATCTAACTTGAGGTTACACACTTCCGTTACACTCAAATAATCAGTGACTTGAATGTTCCATTCATGTTTCTATGTTGACTGATTGAAAATGAAAGTGAATATAAGTGAATATGTTCGAGTCGGAAAGAACCTTGTAGGTACAACCTCCAAGAACACAGTGACATAACATTACACCTAGAGGTATTCCAAATAAGGCCTAGAGTAATGGTGAAAAAACACCCACTTTCGCGTGTTATTTTTAAGTTCCATATGATAGGGGCGTTTTTTTTAATCGAAGTTCGTAAGAACATAAATGTATGTGTGTGTGTGTAACTCCTTCGCGCTCAATCGGCTGAACGCACTTGAATGAAATTTGATAATAGAATAGCTTATATCCTAGATTAACTCAAAGGTTGTAATTTATAAAGGTGGGTAGCACTAATATTGCGCGGATGGAGCCGCGGGTGGCAGTAAGTTATTCATAATCTCGCGCGTTGGACAACCAAATCACCTGATGGTAAGCAATGATGTAGTTCACGATGGAGAACTCGTACCTAGAAATAACGGACGGATCTATCTGGAGACACTGACTCTGGCAGAAAATTCCACTCCTCGGCAGGACATAAAATAAAAATACATATGAAGACTCAAAACGTTTTGTGCGTATATATGGGTGGGACAACCAGACCTGGCGCATCGCCGTATACGTCTTCCTATCCGATGATGGAACAGACTAGGCAGAATTTAACTGTAAGGTCAATGTACTACATTCCCCGAAATTTAACCAATAGAGAACCGAAAGGCTGACAATATATTTCCATCACCCAGCCACGAACAGACCTGCTATATGTCGATCGATTTCAGTTACCAGTCGCATGCGCATGGACTTCAGTCATCTGATGCTTATTCGAATTGCCATTAAGACGGTCGATTTTCGCCAACTGTGTAAATTTCGCAAAATTGAACAAGCCATAACATTCATTTCAGTTACCAGCCGCATGGGGACGGACTTCAGTCATCTGATGCTTATTCGAATTGCCATTAAAACGGTCGATTTTCGCCAACTGTGTAAATTTCGCAAAATTGAACAACCCATAACATTCATTTCAGTTACCAGCCGCATGCGGACGGACTTCAGTCATCTGATGCTTATTATTTATTTTTCTGTTTTACATATGTTAAGATTGTTGCATATAATTATATAGATTCAAGTTCTTCAAACTTAACAGACAGATGTGTTGCTGGGGAGTTTGTTGACCACTTCTTCTTCACAGCTAAAACACTAGGAAGTGGTGACGGGCGGGCGTTTTTGGGGGGCTGTCTTTATGTAGAACTTTGACGTTCAAAAAGTGCTGGTTCTCAGCCTAGTTTGAATAAATGACTTTGATTTTGATTCAAATTGCCATTAAGACGGTCGATTTTCGCCAACAGTGAAAATTTTCCTCACACACACATTCCTCCCTCCTCCTTGACGGAAATGGATTCTTGTCACGTTGAACTCAAAGAGACAATGCTAGATTATTATCCTTAAAAAAAAATTATAACGTCCACGACGAACTGCTCAAATTACCATAACGGCTGCAGGGTTAACGTAAATCAGAGCGAATCGTGAAGTTTTGGAAGGTCCTTATTTTCATGATTTGGCTAAAGAAACAGGGAATTCTACGTGAGTGTCTGACAGATATTATGGAGACTATCAGACTCTAAAGCTACAGGATGTCAGGCATTTCAGTTTTAGAGTGTCAGTTTACAGACTCTTCTACAGAAGTAAGTTGTCCTATCTTTTTTTTTTGGGAAACCAATTCAAAATCAAATCAAATCAAATCTCTTTATTGCATTCATGTGTCCACCACCAGATCCACCTCCAGATGACTTCTCCTTCTCCAGATGAGTGTGAGACTCTTACCGACTAAAACCCACCGGTGTTTCATCATTTGTTCTTTGCGTTTCAGGGCCACCGTAACTCTTTTTAACAATCCCGCGACCCAAGTAGTCCTACCTCATAGGTACCTATTTGACTTGGGCACAATAGACACGCTTACATTTTAAAGCCGTCGTCGGCCAGTCAAGTCTCTTCTTACGTAAGGTCCGATTTTAAGAACAAAGCAAATTGCGCTTTTGTAAAAACGTGCGCCGGAACATCGCGCGACTAATCGCAATTATTCAAACTCGCACATCTTTGTTGTTAATGTAAACCCAGATCAGGAAAAAGATACAACAGTGTAGATTAACATGAATTTATTTAGTTTATCAAATGTGTTTCGTGACAGTGCTTCGTAAATTCTAACAAATTATGTGTCCACAAACGATTTTCAAACATCAACCTTTAATACAACAAGCATTAAGTCACCAGTTTATTACGTCACACAATTACTGATGTCTAACATGGGAATACAATGTAAATGAATATTGTTAGCACCACAATATTTTACGTTAACAGTAACTGATTCCACAAAACAAAACGATAAACGATCACGTTACTTCATTGGACTAGGCATGAATCAATCATTACCTATAAAATATCATAACTCAGCTTTTAACAAATCAACTCAATCGTAATCTAACTATTTCTGTTAAAATTACAATCAATGATATACCCATACAGATATGATTTGTCAAGACATAGTTCTTATAGTCGTTTGTGTATTGAGTGATATTTTTTTCCGTGTTATGCTATAGAAATTGGCATAATTATAAATTATTCTAGAATTTAAGCTATTATTTACAGAACAACTAAAACTAGAAATAATCTCATTCAACATAAAAACTATTTGCACCTACTTCTCAAGGCCACAAATGCAATGATAATCAATATCATGCAATTTTAGAATAGCACATTTCACTGCCGTACGTTAGCTCGTACTTATGAGATTCGCAATGAAAGTAAAATTACCTAACTCAAAACTATTCAAAGTTTTTCACCGCTAACAATGTTGAAACAATAGTATACCTAAACAATGAAATTAATATTTAAATTCAACTCTTCAAACAATAGAAAATTATTACATAGACAAGCTACCTAATTTAAATAACTGGAAAGGCACTTGCAGCATTGAGAAATAAATAAACCGTTTAAAAGTAATCAATTAATAATACTTAATTGTAATAATAATATAAAAATATAGTTATTCTATATTTACAATCAAGTGACAAAATTCAATACATTACATTACTTTGTAACGTTTAAAAGAAAAGGTACTAAAAAAGCTATAAGGCGTGAACACTTAGATAACTAGAATTATGACTAAAACATAACGGGCCATATTTATTTTAAAAAAAAACGACCATGCGATTAGTTTAAATACTGATTAGCAGGTTCTTAATTCAAACATTTCTACAGAGAATTTGAATTTAGAATCCTTCAATCATTTAAACTAAGCGTAGGGTTTACTAGTTTTATTATAAATACAGCTGAACGTACTCGTAGGTGAGCGTTTCTGGTGAAATGGCTATTTCAGTAATGGTGGATTTAACTAAAGGACTTCATGTAAGTGGCATGTGTCTCATTAAAGAAAAAGCCTTAACGACAGAAAGTTAGTTAAGTGTCTCCGCTTACAGCCGTTAGGTAACTAACCGTGTAGTACCCAGGAGTATTAATTGTAAATTTTTTACGCTTAGGTTAGAAACCGACACGCATCACCACATGATTGCACTGAGTTTATCACACGTTCATCGTATATTGTAGATGCACTGCGGCGCCCTGTCGGGGCATTGTTCGGTGAGGAGCGGCGGTGTTGCGGACCGCCGGCTAAAGTCACTACGCGAAGTTGTCACTGTGAGCGCAGTAGTGTTGTTGGTGTGGTCACAGTAGCGGCACGGGGGGAACGCCTGGTACCAGTGGCTCCGGCACTCCTTGCAGCACACCCTGGTGGTAGTGGTGGTGGTGCATCATACCATTCATCATCTGTTGGTGGTGTAACATCGTGGCGTGGTGCAGTTGTGCGTGCTGTAGTGACGCGTGGTCCCCTTTCTCCTTCATGACCACTTCTTCGCGTTTCTTCACCTGTTTACGTTCCTTAGCGCGTCGGTTTTGAAACCATATTTTTACCTGTAACAATGAGAATATTGTTAGGCTCAAAAATTGTGTCTATAGCGATCCTCAATCATCTATGTTAAGCTCCTAGTTTACTCTATATTCTTAAAGTCATTCGTCATGAAATTACATAATATAAGCTATACTGATGACATGGTGTTGCTGGGTGCAACAGCTGGCTCATTATGGGAGATGTTGTGTACGTGTGAAGGGTATGCAGCCAGACACGGCCTGGTATATAACGTAAAAAAAAGTGAATAAATGATTTTCAAGGATCCTGGGAAGCCAGTTGCGTATGAACCTGTGCTGACTCTCAACGGTGAGCTGCTTAGAAGAGTGTCTCAGTTTAAGTATCTTGGCCATTACGTAACTGCGGACCTTGGAGATCAGGTAGACATTGAACGCGAACGCAGGGCGCTAGCTGCTAAGTGTAACATGTTGGCGTATAGGTTTGCCTGCTGTAGTACAGAGGTCAAAATAACACTTTTTAAATCCCACTGCCTCCAAGCTCCCGGGCCTTTGGTAGGCGTACGAGGAGCCGAAACCAACTCGCCGAGGCCCCTTTGGACGCTTTTTATGAAATGAGGCACCAACCGGCGATTATCCCTGTACGCGCTGTACAAGTGCACCCAAGGACAACCCTTATTATTATTATTATGCAATACGAACGAATTATGTGCCTGTAGTCTGCCTATGCTAAAAATTTAGTACTTCGGTGTATAAATGGAATTCATGTCGCAATCAGTCAAATTACCTACGCATACCTAGAGAGATCCCGAGGACACAGTGGAGCATACGGTGGAGGTCTGCCCCGCTTGGGCGGAGCCCCGCCGTGTCCTCGTGGATGCGATAGGCGGCAGCGACCTCTCGCGCCCTGCCCTGGTTCAGGCCATGGTACGGAGCGAGAGGGAATGGGAAGCCGTCTCCTCCTTCTGCGAAGCAGTAATGCTCGCGAAGGCGGAGGCGGGACGCGTGAGGGAAACTCAACAACGGAGTCGACCTCACGCTCTCAGCAGCAGCCGCCTCAGGAGACGCCTGGGACTTCCGGCGCCGCGAGACGATCTTCGGCCACCGTAGACCCGGGCCTGCGGACGGCGAGTAACGGGTAGCTCACCGTCCGATCAGCACCAGCCCCGAGAGTCGATGGCGCGTAGTGTTCCACGCGCGCCTCAAAGAGTTGTCAGCAAAAGAGACGGGGCCCCTCATGGCCAATGCCTGCCCGGGGGTTGAGGATAAATTCGAAACAGAGTTACCTCGCCCCTGGGCACTCAGGGCAGAAAGGAACAGGGGTGGGTTTTAGTCAGTAAGAGTCTGACACGCCCTCATGCTCCACCCAGAGCGGGAGAAGTCATTGGATGATTTCCCACCCCACAAAAAAAAAAAATACCTTGAGAGATTCCATCTTAAACATCGACACACAAGCAAATAATGTTTTTTATTTATTGTTTAAATTTAAATACCCATTCATTATCTAGGTGCTTGTGCGTGTGTAATGTACTAAATTTTTGATTCCCGCGTGCAGTTTAAATTTTCTTCTGTGTGGCAGGATGTAAGTGCCCGTAATTTATGAAAACTACTGAATCGTGGGTTGGACACAACTAGTGTCCGCATTAAAGATTTCACTTGATGTGTAATGCTTGTAAAAAAGTGCGTTTACTTCAATTACCTGTCGCTCAGAGAGTCCAAGGCTAACGGCGAGCTCGGCCTTGCGTCGGATGGTGATGTACCGGCTGTAATGGAACTCCTTTTCCAGTTCCAGACGCTGGTGGTCGCTGTACACCACGCGGTACTTGTCCTTTGTGCGCGTTTTACCTGCAACAATGTCATCTACTATTAAATATTATATAGTATTCTCCTCCGAATCTTTTTATTGCAACGTTCTTTTATAACATTACGATACAGGCTGTGTCTCCGTAGGGGTAGGAAATCCCACCCACATTTCGATAAATCAGGTTTAGTCTCATTTAGGTAACAGGGGCCAGGTCCAGATTCTAGACTGTTATTATGAAATTCGTATTTATTCATGCAAGAAATAAGAATAACCAGAGGCTGCCCTAAAGTAATCATTTACCTTACTTGTGTGAACTTTGGGCTTGTGATTTTAAATCTAGCCGAATCTACTGGTTTTGGACCTAATTGTTTGCGATTGAACTAGTTTTGATTAAACCCCATTTGATGTAGTGGTGAACCGGGTTATTTTGTAAAACTTATTGTGAAATCACCACGTGTTCCTTGAGAACCCTGGTCATCTTGTGTGCGAGAATCTGTGCCACATTGGCAGTGAAATGCTTGAAAGTTTGGTTGGTTCGCGAGAGACTACGTGCTGTGTGGAGTCACCAGCGCCTTTTGGGGTCAACTTTAGAACCCTGGTATACCTATTGAACAACACTCTTCATTTAACTTTGACATACACACATATAGCCAGGCTGTTCCCCGGACGGAAGACTTTAGAAACCATGGGTAAGTCTTCTAAAACATTTGTAGATTATTCGATTAGCTCTGCGTAACGTAGACGGTTTGCGACCCGATTGGAGCCAGGGGTCCGGCTAGCGCGCTTCCACAACACTTGTCTCCTCAAGTTGGATTCTTTGCCCTGGCTTGGTTGCAAACAATCACTAATCTCAAAAATGTTAAATATAGGCAGACGTCGTTACACCCCAACTACAACTTTAGTACTTAAGTATAACATAATTCCGCGATTTACTTCCATGAGGAGTCTTTTATATTCCCGTTACGAGTCACGCAGCCGCGGAACGTAACAGCGTAATGTAGGGAGAGTTGTGAGGGCTGAGGGCACAAATCCCCGGGGCTCGATAAGGTAAAGCCGGGCGGCGGGATCAAGGGACGCCGAGCGCGCGCGGCTTACCGCGGATCAGGCCGGGACCACACCTTGCGACGACGGCTGGCAAACCCACTGCCCCTATACTATCAAAAGATACCTACTCATGTTTCTTATATTTTGAACAAGATTAAATATAAAAGAATTTTCATTTCTCGATATTAGTTTTGAGGTTTGACAAAAAGGTATAATTTGGCAGTGTTGCCTGCCTTTTAGACCCTTTTCCTTTCGAAAGCGATGCGGACAAATTTGATTTCCTATAAATTCTTCGTTTTTAGTATTTTTTATACCTGTATTTACACACTTTATATTATTGTCATGTATGGGTTCCATTCCAATTTTCATTTTCAGTTGCTTTTCAGCGATCTTGGGTCAAGAAACGCGTGTAGGTTCGATTATACCAATCCTCTAACAATATCTAGATATTAGATTGTAAAATGAATTTCATGTTATACACAAACGAGATTGTATATCGAAACCTTATTGTTTCAGAAATGATAAATTGTACCAAGGAATTATAATAAGATAAAGTCGGGTATGCGATTCATTTCATATTTGCACAAGACCATAGCAAATACTGCGAGAGATAATAATTACTAATTAAATCAGAAACTATAAAGTTATTTATGATTTGTATTGCAGGAGGTTTGATGAGTACGAGTTATGATGCTGTTGTTAGTTGAAGAGATCTAAAATATTTTGAAAATAAATGTGAGATGTTTGTTCATGTGCCTATCTACCTACATCTGAGTAAGCTCAAAATACGAGTTGCGCAATAATCACAAGGCCGCATGGTATCTATGTGTGTTCTGGTACATAAAGAGTGTTCAAAACGCCAAAACCCACTATCATTTAGGATTGTTGAGTGATATTTACGTTTGAACTTTACAACATTAATGTAGACTCACAGATTAGACATTAAATCTGTATGGAAAGGGAAATTCTGTGGGATTTTTCGTAGTGTCGAAAATGTAAATTTTGTTTACAATTTTTATCTGCAGTGTAGATGTCTCAACGAGTAAAATTACCGAGATACGTATATCTATGTACATAACACTAAGACAGAGGTGAGGTGTCTGCTTGTGTACCGACTCGGAGTGTGTAAATATTCCTTATCTCGGTATTAAGAACTTCATAAATTATGTTTGTCACTCGCGAGAGAATCACTGTGGAATTAGACAACTTTACGTAACATTCAGACTATAATTGTTACAGTTAAGTACCTATTCTACTTTCGTTAGAACCTAGTTACACTTGACATTAAAATATTGAACTTGAAACGCATAAAAAATACAGTTTTTGTAAATCGTAGTCAGATTGGTGTGCGTATTGTGTGTAAGTATTGGTAAACCCATTGGATTTACAGGACACCTGTGGCAAAACTAGGTTTTTGTTATCAACTCTCATCAAACATTATACATATGAAGCAAGAATTACCCACGGACTACGAATTACCGCTATGCATAGTAAACAATAATAGAGAAAAGGTAACTAACCTTAGTTTGAACTGCAGTAAATCGTTATACAATATACAAGTCGACAAGACTCTACAATATTTACAGCATAATAAAAGCGATAATATTGTCTTTGCGACGAGGGGTCGAAGACAACACGGTGACATGTTTTCGAAGTCTACTGCAAGAACAAGATAACTCTTTAGAGTGCTCGAATGACAGAAAATTATAACTTAAATAAATTTCCGGTTAGGGGCGCATACAAAAGGGGATGGCTGATAAGTGGTAAGACAAACAGAGATGTATTCCACCCATAGGCGATGCTTCGATGCGGCGTTTGATAGCAGGCGCTAAGTGTTGGGGCAAACTGCTACGGAAACATCCATAAATTAAGTATTTTTCAGTACATTTTTACCAGACTGCCCCCAGAAGGAGGGCTGTGTTTATTATTCACCGCATTTTTGAAGGAGCGAACCTACTTTTTAACAGACTTCGAAAAAAGAGGAGGTTCTATGTTCGACTGTTTGTATGTCCACCGATTTCTCTGTCATTCGAGGACCGATTTTCAAAATTCTTTTTTTATCCGAAAGAATATACTCCCGAGGTGGTCCCATATTAATTTTCATTAAAAATCGAAATTGCTTTAGAGCTTTTTGAAAAAATAAACAAAAACAAAAAATGTGTATACGTAGATGACGTTTTGGTTTTCTCCAATTACGAGTATGTTTAAATTCCACGTTCCATGTTATTGGGGTTTTTAGTTCTGGGGTATAACAACTAAAACGTGAAAAATAAAAACCTTTTTACCAAAAAAAAACAACCGACTTCCAAAAAAGAAAATACACAAAAAATTAAAAAAAATAACTTTAATTTCGGAAGTCGGTGTCAAATAACGAAGAAATAAAATACAAACACCGACTTCGAAATTAAAGTTATTTTTAAATTTTTTGTGTATTTTCTTTTTTGGAAGTCGGTCGGTAGTTTTTTAAGTAGAGTATTTGAATAATTTTATTTAAGATGTTTCATTAATAAGTCACGTTCCTACTCCGACAGATAAGTGATATTGAAGGTCACCCTTATTATCGTATTGTTTTCGTTTACTTCTATTGTCGTACTTTAAATGTTGTTGACATAATATATGAAAATCTCTCTAGGCAAGCACTAACATTAAAAGACAAAACATATGATTTTTATTATTAATTGTCACCGGGTAAAACGAAATTTTATCATAAAAGATTTTTGTGTAATTCAGTTTGAATGATTGACTGCTTTATTTATTTATTATATTCTTTATTGTTCTTTGTTGTTCTTTATTCCTCTCAAAACGGTGAAGGAAAACATCGTGAGGAAACCGGCATGCCCTAGAACCAAAAATTCGAAGACATGTGACATCCACCAATCCGCATTGGGCCCGCGTGGTGGATAACGGCCCACACCCTCTCACAGAGAGGAGGCCTGTGCCCCAGCAGTGGGGACATTAAAAGGCTGATGATGATGATGATGATGATGATTATGCATGACATAAAGAAACTTAAAACTATTGGCAATATAATGGGCGGCCTTATCGCTTGCCGCGATCTCGTCCAGGCAACCTAGAATGGAGAGCATTACTCTCCATTCTAGGTAGCCTGGACAAGATATGGGGCTGTCATTAGTGTGACAATACCAATATTCAATACAATACAATACAATAGATACAACATATACATACATAATTATGCTTTACACACACTAATTACTAAAACCTCAATGTTAAAATTACTAAATTTATGGTGCAACTAATAAAGTAAATAGCTGTATTATCATGGTATGATTTAACCAGAAAATACTTGGTTGTTTGTGGTAGGCAAACATTGCGGGCGGGCGCGCCGGAGGGCGGCGGCAAATTCTGTTAAGTTGTCGGTTATCGTGGACAAATAGGTGCACAGGCAGTCTGATAGCCCGACTGACAGATAAACGGGGCAACTTAGATGGGGACGGGGTGTATGGCGTATAGCAATGACAGCTTCGACGTATTTTTCAATCGGAAAGCTGAAGGATGAGGCTTCAGCCTACGTGCCTATGTTGTAAAGACTTAACCTTCATAGTTCGTCGTGCTGTGCTGGTGCTGCCGATGCGGCTGCGGAGAACCTCTAGCGGTGGAAACAACAACCTCGGTAGCTACATTTTCGAGCCGTTTGGGGTTGAAACCCTTGGGCCGTGGGGTCCAAGTGCACATTAAGTATTTCAAGATCTTTCTAAACGCCTTGTTGACACTTCGTGTGACCCAAGGGCTGGTTTGTCCTCGGCCAGAGGTTAGTAGACAGCATATTTAGTTAGGATTTTATTGTTTTTATTACAGTTAGTTAAGTATTTTATAAGTTTGTATAAATTTATAATATAATTAATAAGACCTTATGAGTAATTGGTTTAAACTTCATGTACAATCGTGGTACATATGCGGACTTAATGCAACAAGACATTCTCACCAGTCAGTAATTGGCATCATCATTATTCATAGTGGATAGTCAGTATTAATAATGCCCGAATTAAGAATAGATAGCTACGTAACAATGATAAAAAAAAATATTTGAAGCAAGAGGATTAGAAGATTTTCAGTATACAGTTAGCCCGCGGTATTCGCCCCTTATGATCGGCATCCCTAACGCTCGAAATTAATAATCAATATAACAGTATGTAATTGATTCATATTATTTAGTGATTATCAAAAAAAACATACGTTAGTGACAATAATTTTATAATAAACCCTATGCTATCTATTGTGTCGTTTTAAGGTCACAGCACACATATTAACACGGAAAGGGGTCGTCACCGTATCGCCTTTCATCTCGTCGTCAAACAGGCGTCAACCTAACGTAAGCACGTAACCAAAGTGGATCAGCAGCTCCGGTACGTCGACTCGGCTACGGCTAGGCGACGCCGCGCTTACGGCTCACCGACCGCTGGTTGATCTGGCCGGCACACAGTTTGAACCTGTTTCGTTAGGAGGGCATGGAAAGACGTAAGCGCGGGGACGACGAGCCGTAAGCGTGGGTACCGCAAGTTAACCACGCACCGCACCGGTTCGTGAGCTTGTTCCGAGGCGAAGCGATTACGTTACAATTCCGATTAGTGTGCGTTGCAGTAGGGAGTTTCATTCAAAGAATACTGCACGGCTCGAGTTGATACAGCGACGATTCCTTTCCGAGTTGATATGTGTGCTGTGACCTTAATTCACAAAGTCCAATAACGTTATTATGCAGTACCGTACATATAGATTTGACCTTACCATTTTTAACACACTTATATTAACATCACTTGTAACTAACTGAGTAAACAAATCTTAGAAGTTAAATTTGCCCCACTTCCCGGTTTCTGATTAAGTTGAAATTTTGCGTGCATGCTTTAAATCAAATCAAATCACAACTTTTATTTCAAATAAACCCTTTTGAATTATCACTATGTCGGTCAGTCTGAAGGATGAAGCTAATTTCACATTCCTAAGCGTAGATCTAATAAGGAGAAGAACGGGCAAGAAACTCCATGGACAGTCTTTTAAACCATGTCATGTGTTACAAAATTTTTGGTTACATTATTTCTTGTTGCTTCTAAATCATATTAGTCTGGATGACAATGCATGCTTAGATAAATGACGTCATTCTAAATTCAATATGGCGGACTCCCAAAGATGGCGGACTAGTTATTTTGTATGCATTCTAATGAAGGGTTCGCTGAGAAGAATAAATAAAAATAAAGTGTTTTTATTGTTTTTAGTGTTTTTTAAACTACAGAAAATTATTATAAGTACCTACTATGTAATTTGTTAGATTACAAGGTGCTTTTCAGGAAAGTTCCGGACTACAAGGGGTTGATAGTAGGTAGGTAGGTACTCTATAGGCCGACAAATTCGACAATCCAAAAAAAAAAAATCCCCGCAAAACATAACTAATATAAGCTAGTAACTTGTGGAAACGAAGTAGATTGTAGTACTTTTACTTATAGCATAATGTCTAGACATAATATACAAAGTACGATTGTTTGTTTTCTAAAATAAAAAAGCTTTGAGCAAAACTTTGACTCTACTTAAAAATATTAAAATTCGGGCAGCCTAAGTTTATTACGAAAAATCCATCCGTTTTTTTTTAAATACTTTCTGAAAATACTACATATTTGAATTGTACCCACCTAATCGGCCATTAGGTACATTCATTTAATTTTCCCACAGTAAATCAACTCAGTTGAACACAATTATTGTACACTATAAAGGTATTTGAATGTGTTTAATAATTATTATAGTATACAACTTATTACTATTATAATAATAGGAATTATGATAAGGCGAATCGCTCATTTGCTCGAAGATAAACCTAATATGAACGAATAGGTTATCGCAGTTACAAAGTGTCATTCATTCTTAGTCGGAAAAAAATTATAATGTTTTTCTCAGTTCTTTTGCATTTTTAAAGAGCTTTTTTTATTATTGGCTCCCGTTTGACCATTATCTCCCCTGATGGTAAGCGATGATGTGGTCGAAGATGGAGCAGTAACCTATTCACTCTTGACTTTAAGACTCCCAGGTTGTAGACTACTACCTGTATCTTTAATATATATGTATATATATATATATATATTAAAGACACCCTTTAAATAAAAACCTGGCACTCTAGGAGTACCGTCAGAAGTGAAAACAAAAAAAGCTGAACAAAAATGCCAACGCGCCTCGCGATCCGCTACGAGTGCTACGTAGCACTCTCGTAGCGGTGTCGGTGGCGCGCGAGTTCAATTGTTTTTTCCCATCTCAAAACTGCCCGACGCGCCTAAAGAAGTTTAAACTTCAAAAAAAGGTTATAGCTACAACTTGTAGCTATCAGCAACCACAGACTCTGGCAGTGAATTCTACTCCATATCTGTACGCACAATGAATGTGTTCTCAAAACGGTGGATTGTCGATCATGTCGACTGTGTACCGGAGGCACATCGCCGTACGTCTTGTGGTCCGATGATGGAACGGGCTTGGTGGAGTTCTAATTAGGATATGGTTTACCAATAAGTTAGAGAGTGACTGTGATGTTCCATTTTAAGTTAGGAATTGCAGGTATAGTAGCACCTGTTTATAACTCCTTTGAGAGGGATATGTAGTCTTACTTTAAAATCTCCCGTAGTGACGGGCGTAGTCTGTAGCCCTATGTCATATTCAGCCTACATCTTGTCTAGAACATAAAACGGTGACACATTTAATTGATTCACAAGATTACCCGTGTATAAATTATCGAACATTACCGATTGCTTGTCGAACACGTACTCGGGTTTAATTGTGAAAGGAAAACTATTAATCGGGAGTTATCAGCGCCGCCCGTGGCTTTGTCGGCCTGCCGAAATCCTGCTTTCAGTTAACGCACGATAATCGCGACTCGTACCGATAGCGGTGTCTTTGAACATGTTGACTCAAGCGCTTGTCATATCGCGGTTACCTTCTTGTAAGCGCCTGTAATGCGTTTTTGATGGACGAGGGCGCGGTCGCTATCACCTATCGCGCCGATACAAACTGCCAAAAGAGTTATTGAGATACTTCAACTCGAGATGAGCGATGCGGATTTGATAAATCGCAGATCTGATTTCAGTGATTTGTGGTTGTATCAGTAGGTATATTTAGCTGGCTGTTGTTGTACAACATACGCGAGGGTGAATTATAATGTTCCACGTGATCCTGTACCCCCCTCGGGAGGCGTCGTGTTTGTAAGGAAGGGCTCGCAGAGGGCGGGCCATAAAGCGGCTCGGAACAACTTTATAATCCTGTTTTACTTCCACTTAGGGTTTGATATAGTCGACATGCCCGTACTGTAGCCCGGCGCCACCTTGTGCGACGGCCTACATGGCACTTGGAATTACTCTTTGTAATGCTTTGTAGTTTCTTAAACATTATACCTTCATAAATATCTGGGATTAGATTAAATATGAATATTCAAATCATCCATTTAATAACTGAAAAGCGTTCATGAAAAAAACACTTTGGAAACAAAAATGCTGACAAAGAAAGATTACTACACTAAGCAAAAGAAATATAAAATGGAAAACCGGCTAAGTGCGAGTCGGACTCGCACACAAAGGGTCTAACATAAACCGAAACGTTTCTTGTATGGCCCTCTTTTCTTATTTTTTTTTTTTATTATTTGTTGTTATAGCGGCATTAAAATTGCATTAGGTACATACACACTGTGTAAAATTTAACGTTCTACCTGTTACGGTTCATGAGATAGCAGAGGCTTAGAGTAATAGGGTCCCGTTGGTTACCCTTCGAACGGAACCCTAAAACAGGAACGAAAGACGAACGGCAAAAGGCGAAGGAAATTATAGAAAAATAAGTTTGGGTATCATACTACATAATAAACCTTAGTTCGTCATCCATTACCCGATAAATCTTCGTTTTTTTTATTATTTTTGGCATCAAAACAGGACAATTACATAACATACACAACACAATAATGAATCGGTAAGCGTAGGCCATCTACGCAAATTACCGAATCTGTATGATCGATGATAGTCGTCAGAAGAGACAATACACGTAACAGCATGTGATGAACTCGTTCAATACAAACTCTTATAGTCTCGCTCAGCATGAAAGTAGCATTTTGAAAAGAGAATTGGCATCCGGCAGAAAGCCAGTCACATTATTTACAAAAGTAAAAAAAAATAATGACTGATGATCCACGCCTACTGTCCGCTCTTGATTTTTTGCAAGCTCCCTGTCGCGCGACTACCACACGAACAAGAGAGAGCCTTCAACACCATCTGAAATAATTTCTCAACATCCATTCATGCTTTGTGTCCCGAAAGACATTTGTCAGCCTCGATATATTTATCTCTCCAAGCGTGAAATGTCGACATAATCTCCCGCCGAGACATGGGATTGGTGAATGTAGACAAATAGAGATTTATTTCTTCGAATGTCCTCAGGTTTGTGCAAACATGGGTCGAAAGTAAATAAACGCAGAAGGTTTTGTACACAGAAAGCCGGTCGGGAAGGACGCTGTGGACACAACCACAATATAAACACGTATTACATGTGTAAACTTGACATTGTATTGATGTA
Organism: Polia nebulosa; assembly: GCA_951329385.1. Classification (NCBI taxonomy): domain Eukaryota; kingdom Metazoa; phylum Arthropoda; class Insecta; order Lepidoptera; family Noctuidae; genus Polia; species Polia nebulosa. The sequence continues at coordinate 14,714,998 of OX589593.1, read as the reverse complement.
ACGTAACATAATACTTGTATTGTAACGCATTTAACGTATGTAATTTTAATTGCTAAAATTCGCGTAAAATTCTTTATCTTCACTTTTTAACTTTGTACGCTCTGTTCTGACATAATGTTTAGTTCCACTTTCTTTGTGTTTACTACCTAACAAATAATATTTCTGAAGGCTTTTAAAATACACAGGAACATTTTATTTTATCCAAAGAACGAAAAGCTCAAGTCTCGTTTTGGCTCAGTGCAGTTGGCAATAGGTACTACAATATCGTATTGCGGCAGAGCGGTCGCGAGGAGCAAGTTGGCAAAAGATTTAACTTGTTCAGTTGGGTCCCAGGGGCGCCGTTGTCGGTGATTGTCGCCGGGAGCCGGGGCCCGGGATCCCGGGATCTCCCGCCGTGCCCGGGATTAATTGCTCGCTCCATGCACTCCCTCCCAAGGCACGCGTTAACACACAGCCATTCCAGTAAACGCAAAATAACACATCTAATTTTATGCCCAGTGATAATTGCAACGACTTGACAAAATTACGCGAGGGAAGGGTGACAAGGATAAAATGTAGTGTTCAGTTGCACATTTAAATAAGATTTTTAAGTTATACATAGCTAATTTATTTGTTTGCTGAAAGAGTTAATTGTTACTATTGACTATCATAGAAAATTTGGAAAGAAAAAAGAACTGAAAAACTTGGACTGTGTGAATGAGGATATGGGTAAAAAGGGGGTGACTACAGAGATGACGACTAATAGAGGAGTATGGAAGAAAAAGACATGTTGCGCCGACTCCAAATAAATTGGGATAAGGGCAGGAGACTGATGACTAACATAGAAAAACTTTAACATTAGCGAATGGAAATCGGAAAGGTTAATGCGCACACACGTGATAATTTTTCTGCGAATAGACAGAGAACGATTAGAATGACGGTGATTCAGAGTCCCTGAAATTGGTAAAGTCACTAAAAAGAAGTCTTATAGAGATGGCGAAAAATGTCATATCCTAACAGCAGCGAATATGAGAAAATCGTAACAGGTGTCCACTTAGATGGTCAAACAAATTCGTTCTTACTTAGACAAAACTCCACGGTGCACTTCACAATGCTAAAGAAAGCAGATCCACATCAAACATCCACAGCGAAACAAAAGAATCTCAGAATGCATTATCCCGTCAACTCCCGCGCGTCCCACATCGGGGACGCAACAATAGGTTTTTATAATTGTGTCCGTTATTCCGGTACCTGACGGATGCAACGCGAGGAGGAAGAAACAAAGTCCTCGATTTGAGAAATAAAAAAATATTGGTAAGCATAGCACCTACTAATAAAACAAAATATAGAAGAAAATTCTTTAAATGCACTCCGATATGTCTAGGTAGACGTTTGTAGGTATACTGACAATCGAATTTTCCAATTTTTATCGTTAGAGTGAATGCTCCAGGGTAGCCCGCGAAATTCAAATTTTCTTATGTTTTTTGCAATTTACAGGTCAGTGTCAGGTTGTATCTTGGTCAAAATTTGATTCGCGGCCGTAGCAAGCATGTATTTATAGAATTATAATCATTAAAATCATCAATACATCTCTCTCAGTTAGAATTGATGCCAAATGTCATGATTTCAATGAAATACTTACATTTGGCATCAATTCTAACTTCACTCTCCCACAATCCCACAATTATTTTGTAAGACCTATCCAACGAAACCTCATACTCTAGGATAGGCTAGAAAAAAAAAGTCATCCCTACTTTTCAAGTACGGGGGGAGCTACCATAAAAACAATATTTTTCAAAATTGTATTATTTCGTTTTCTTGACGTACCTAATTAATATGTATACATATATAACTACCCATGTAAATATGCTGCTTTTTAGTACTAACAGTCTCTAAACTATGCCTCGGACGGACACACGGGCAGACTGAAATTATAAGGGTTCCTTTTCCTTGTTAGGACTACGGAACCCTAAAAAAGTGCTACTCATATAAATTAAAAGTTACCTATACATTGGTCTTGCCTATTTCAATTAATCTTGCGATTGGCAATTTGGATCTTTACTTTTGCGCCTAGATACATAAGTACACTTAAATAATATCAATAAAGATACCTAAATTACAATAAAATTAATTGCCCAATCGCAGTGTGTGTAGTTTATCTAAAATAGTAAGAGTTATTTGGTGATTGTGCATATGCAATGAATAGTTAGCCACCACATTTATTATATGTCGCTGTTAAATCATTTGTGATGAAAAAGATTTCTTAACAATTTCATTTGACTATAAAGTTTTATTAGTTTGCTGCTAACCTGAAATAAAGCAATAAACTTTCGTTCTTAGGTACCTATACCTACTAACTCTTCTGATTTTTGCTTGGTTAAGGTCCTTTTATAAAAACAATACGTTATTTTATAGTTACCAAGATGGCTTCGAACGGGAGCAAATTACATATACAGGCTGTAAAAAGACACATCACATAGCCATCAACTACGCATACTGTACTACATCTAACAAAGTAGTTTTGCACAAAAATTATTGCTGGGAAACGACTTTTATTTTTAGGTATGGAAAAAAGAAACTATTTTTTATAGCGCGCAATGTAACGCCAACCCAGGCAAATGGAGTTACACCCTGTCCCTTCCCTCTAAGCCACGTAGGTACTTATCGGATACGTTTGATATTCATTGCGTTTTTATAACTGCAAATGCGTAATTTCGAAATTTCGAAAAAAATATCGAAAATTCAGGTAATGTTTGTTTGGAAAAAAGTTTAAAAAATATTTAAAAAAAAATGCGACTTTGACCTTCAATATTTCTAGAACCAGTGGATTCCCAGGTATGGTCTAGTAGATAACAATTATCCAAATAATGGGTAGAAAATGTAGCTTTTGGCTTCGGAAACTGTCTTTTTACACCCGATATACATAGATCTTCCTCGTTTATCGCGTTTACTATTAGTGAAAACTATATCAAAATACGTTGTGTGGTTTAGAAGAAGTAAACAGAGAGGCAAATAGCTACTTTGTTTTATATTGCATATTCAGAGATGGAGAAGAAAATACAGAGATCACCGGTATAAAATAATAATATTTCATAGTGGTTACTATATTCTGTAAGCTGTCTTATAATATACTTTATTAAAGTTTTGACGGACTGAATCTATTCTAGATTCAGTCCGTCAAAACTTTAATAAAGTTTAATAAAGTAGGGTAAACTTTAATAAAGTAGAGAATATGTTCAGTCCGTCAAAACTTTAATAAAGTAGAGAATAGATTCAGTCCATCAAAACTTTAATAAAGTAGAGAATAGATTCAGTCCGTCAAAACTTTAATAAAGTAGAGAATAGATTCAGTCCGTCAAAACTTTAGTAAAGTAGAGAATATGTTCAGTCCGTCAAAACTTTAATAAAGTAGAGAATAGATTCAGTCCATCAAAACTTTAATAAAGTAGAGAATAGATTCAGTCCGTCAAAACTTTAATAAAGTAGAGAATAGATTCAGTCCATCAAAACTTTAATAAAGTAGAGAAAAATAGTCCACCAAATCGATACCTACATATTATATTATTATGCACAAAATGCACGGCTCATAAAAAATAGGAGCCTTCTGCATTTTTTGAATTGGCAAACGGGAATAATCTTCGTAGTTACAAATAATTATGTATATGTAATGTCGGAATCAGTCGGGATAAATATTGTAGGTGAAAAAAAAATGCGACTTTGACCTTCAATATTTCTAGAACCAGTGGATTCCCAGGTATGGTCTAGTAGATAACAATTATCCAAATAATGGGTAGAAAATGTAGCTTTTGGCTTCGGAAACTGTCTTTTTACACCCGATATACATAGATCTTCCTCGTTTATCGCGTTTACTATTAGTGAAAACTATATCAAAATACGTTGTGTGGTTTAGAAGAAGTAAACAGAGAGGCAAATAGCTACTTTGTTTTATATTGCATATTCAGAGATGGAGAAGAAAATACAGAGATCACCGGTATAAAATAATAATATTTCATAGTGGTTACTATATTCTGTAAGCTGTCTTATAATATACTTTATTAAAGTTTTGACGGACTGAATCTATTCTAGATTCAGTCCGTCAAAACTTTAATAAAGTTTAATAAAGTAGGGTAAACTTTAATAAAGTAGAGAATATGTTCAGTCCGTCAAAACTTTAATAAAGTAGAGAATAGATTCAGTCCATCAAAACTTTAATAAAGTAGAGAATAGATTCAGTCCGTCAAAACTTTAATAAAGTAGAGAATAGATTCAGTCCGTCAAAACTTTAGTAAAGTAGAGAATATGTTCAGTCCGTCAAAACTTTAATAAAGTAGAGAATAGATTCAGTCCATCAAAACTTTAATAAAGTAGAGAATAGATTCAGTCCGTCAAAACTTTAATAAAGTAGAGAATAGATTCAGTCCATCAAAACTTTAATAAAGTAGAGAAAAATAGTCCACCAAATCGATACCTACATATTATATTATTATGCACAAAATGCACGGCTCATAAAAAATAGGAGCCTTCTGCATTTTTTGAATTGGCAAACGGGAATAATCTTCTTAGTTACAAATAATTATGTATATGTAATGTCGGAATCAGTCGGGATAAATATTGTAGGTGACCGAATATAGGCATATTCTAGGTGATAGAATATAGGTGATAGAATATAGGCATATTCTATATTTTATTTTATCTGTGATAACTGATAACAATAACTTTGTGCAAGGATTTGAATGTCTGATGGATGAGTGATGGGGATGAATGTCTGTCGAATAACTGAGATGAAAAATATCCATAGTAGACTTGTGTTCAAATCAGATATTTTAAATGTAAAGCACAGATAATCCATACTGATTACTATAAATCATAATGTATGCCCGTCTGATTGTATGTCTGTTTGTTACCCCTTTAAATCTTAACGGCTGAACCGATTTGGATGAAACTTGACACATGGGAAGACCATGTTCTAGATTAGGGCAGGATGTCCAGGGAGTATGTTCTCTTAACAATACTGTCACCTTCCTACCCTTGTCCCTATTAATTTGTGGTAGGTGCACCATGTCTTCTTAGTAGTGTCCAACCGAAACACGATTGTTATCCGAAACCGTAACAGAGTTTTCGGCTACTCTTCCAGTTTCGGCAAAACCGAAACTCACGTGGAAACAGAAAAACTAGTAAAAATTTAGAAAAACATCTTGTTATCAAAGTTTCAGTCAAAAAGTTATCAGACCATTGAAAAAGCAGCCCTAACACTTCATAGTCTAAGTCCTAACATTCATTTAATACTAAATAAATTGATTAAGGTGGAAGCGCCAGGGTAGCCCGCGAAATTCAAATTTTCTTACGTTTTTTGCAATTTGCAGGTCAGTGTCATGTTGTATCTTGGTCAAAATTTTATTGACGGCCGTAGCAAGTATGTATTTATAGAATTATAATCATTAAAATCATCAACACAACTGTTACCGTGAGAATTGATGTCAAATACGAGTATAAAAAAACAAAAACCTAAGACAATTTGAATTTCGCGGGCTACTGAAGCTTTCACCATAGCTAGCTATATGCCTGGAGTTTTCACCATAAACGATGAGTACACACAGACGAATGAGACAGTCAGTTTAAAGGTCTCAATCCTCAGCTCAAACATGCTAATGTCGGTCGAGCCGAATATTTTCGGCCACTTTTTGGCAGAAACTGTATCTCCAGCCGAAACCGAGCCTTCGGTCGGACACTACTTCGCCATCATCTCAGTTGTTGGCCCTTTCAAGCTATATATATATATTATAATTCTATCAGTTCAATCTCATGTCAATTGATTTCCTCCTGCCGGAGGCTCTACGCGGGGATCGTGCGGTCCATGGCCCTTTACGGAGCACCGGTGTGGGCGTGTTCCCTGAGGAAGCGACCAGCTCGCCGGTTGAACGCGTCCCGAAGGGTCATGGCCATTCGGCTCATCCGCGGATACCGCACGGTCTCCTGTGAGGCGGCGAGCCTCCTTGCCGGACTGTCGCCATGGGATCTAGAGGCCAGGGTCCTCGCGCTGCTCTGGGAGTGGCGCGAGGAGGCCAAACGCCGGGGCGAAACTCTGCTGCCGCGACACCTCGCGGCTCGGCGGATGGAGCTCCGGCAGGATCTCATGGCGACATGGAGACAGCGCCTGTCGCAACCCAGCGCTGGGCACGCCACCATTGTGGCGGTAGTGCCCCTCTTTGAGGAGTGGCTGGAGAGGCGTCGTGGCGTCCTCACCTTCCGCCTGACGCAGGTCCTCACCTGACACGGTTGTTTCGGGAGGTTCCTGCATCAGATCGGGAGGGAGGAAACGCCCGGGTGTTACCACTGCGTGAATCGCCCAGAGGACACGGTGGAGCATACGGTGGAGGTCTGCCCCGCTTGGGCGGAACACTGCGGTGTCCTCGTGGATGCGATAGGTGGCGGCGACCTCTCGCGCCCGGCCCTGGTTCAGGCCATGGTACGGAGCGAGAGGGAATGGGAGGCAGTCTCCGCCTTCAGCGAAGCAGTAATGCTCGTGAAGGCGAAGGCGGGACGCGTGAGGGAAGCTCAACGGAGTGGCCCTTGCGGCCCCGGCCGCTACCACCGCAGGAGAGGTACTGGGCGTACTAGGCGTAGGATGTCGCGAGACGATTTCCGGCCACCGTAGACCCGGGCCTGCGGACGGCGAGCAGTGGGTAGCTCGCCGTCCGATCAGCGCCAGGCCCGTGAGTCGACGGCGCGTAGTGTTCCACGCGCGCCTCAAAGAGATGTAGTCAGCCACCACTGACGGGGCCCATCGTGGGCGGTGCCTGCATGCCTAGGGGTAGCGGATAAATTCTGAAAATGAGTTACCGCACCCCTGGTCACTCAGGCAGGTAAGGAAGAGGGGTGGGTTTTAGTCAGTAAGTCTGACACGCCCTCCCGCTCCACCCAGAGCGGGAGAAGTCATTGGATGACTTCCCACCCCACAAAAACAAAAAAAAATGTCAATTGATTTCATTCGCTCGCGTTATTTACTTCAACCCTTTACAAAAGCTAACATGAGCTTTCATTATTTATTATTATTTATTATTATTAATGAATGAAAATGAAATTTTATGGATAAATATTTGAACTTACATGATAACCAGTTTGGTCTCAAAGCCGGTCTCTCTACAGAAAGTACTACACTGATAGAAGTACACTTGTCTTTGCTTGCTTTCTCGACTTATCGAAGGCATTTGACCTGGTGTGTTATGATCTGCTGTGGCAAAAACTGATGCAAACGTCAGTGCCAGATGAACTAATCCGTATCTTTCAATACTGGTACAACAATCAGGTCAATGTTGTTCGATGGTCGGAGGCTTACTTGAGCCCGTACAGGTTGGAGTGTGGCGTGAGGCAAGGGGGGCTAACCCCACCGAAGCTCTTCAACCTGTATATTAATGCGCTGATAGAGAGGCTCAGCAGCACGCATGTGTGTTGCCATATTGGAGGATTGTGCCTAAATAATATCAGTTACGCTGACGACATGGTGCTGCTGAGCGCCTCTGTCTGTGGTGTGTCAAAGCTGCTTGGCATTTGTGAAAAGTATGCTCAAGAACATGGTTTGCTGTATAACCCGAAAAAGAGTGAGTGCATGGTCTTTCGGGCCAGGGGCAGGTGTCTAGATTACTTACCGGCAATTAAGCTTAACGGATGCCTACTAAATAGAGTTAATACGTTTAAGTATCTTGGACATTTATTAACCTCTGACCTGGAAGACGATGCGGTCACTGAAAGGGAGCGTAGGCCGCTGTCTGTTCGTGCTAACATGATAGCCCGCAGATTTGCTCGGTGCTCGAGGGGCGTCAAAATAGCCCTATTTAGGGCATTTTGTAGTACGTCCTTTTATACTGGCAGTCTGTGGATGGATTACACGCAGAAACAGTACAGCGCTCTACGTGTACAAAACAACAACGCGTTCAGGGTGCTCTTGGGGCTGCCTCGCTTCTGCAGCGTGTCGGGAATGTTTGCCGAGGCACGTGTGGACTGTTTCCATACAATGATGCGCAAACAGTGCACATCCCTGGTGAATAGGGTGCGGGCCAGCCGCAACAGTATCCTGAACGCTTTTGCTGAACGTTTCGAATGTCAGTACGTGAACCACTGCTGCATGGTTCACTTACTGACTAATGTTAAGAAATTATTTTGATTTTATTATTTTTTTTCTTATTTTATTTTATTGTACTTACTGACATTTAATCTGATTTTATTTATATTTTTAATTCTAATTTATTGACATTTATAATTTAATTTGTTTCTGTATTAATCCCATTGTACTGTATCAGCAAAATGTCATTCTGATTATTGTAAAATTGTATTTAAATTTTATGGGCTTTCATAGCCTGAAATAAATGAATTTATTATTATTAAAATCACGCATGTTTTCAGGAACGGCTTGAAACATAACTAAATTTACAGGTTTTTTTTTTGTTAGTTTTATTCCAAAATAAAATATACTTACTTAAATAAATGAAGAAAAAAAATGTATTTAAAATAAATTCAAGTTATTGTCTACAAACACATCTAGAACAATAAAAATGAATAGCTACCTGTATGGACAAGCGAAAAACTCGAGAGCGGCAGGACCAATTTGGATGAACTTTTTTTTTAATCTATTCGTTGAAGTGAAAAATAATAAAAATTGAACGGCATTCTAAGCTATCAATATAAGGGTTAGCTGTCAATCCTAGGGATGGCGATATGAGATCAATTTGAAAGAACGACGTCTGTCGGGTCAGCTAGTAATAAATAAGAGGCAGCAACCTACAATTTTATATAACTTCCATCCTACAATAGCAGCATTATGTGTGCTGCTATTGTTGTTCTTATTATACATTTACTACCTGCCCAGCCCACAGCGATGCATCACTCCGCACATACGGAAATACGTGTCGTTGCATGACTTGCATGCGCGGGCCATGACGCCATCTTGAAAACGCAGCTAATTTTTACATTAGTTACAGACTTTATTAAAAAATAATCTTGAATTAAACGTTTAATTAAATATCACGATTTTTAAAACTGCCTTTTGTAAAACTGATAACTAACGCTAATTCAAATCGTACTAATACGAGTATCACATTAATCACACTAATATTATAAAGGCGAAAGTTTGTGAGTGTGTATGTTTGTTACTTCTTCACGCTCAAATGGCTTGACTGATTTGGATGAATTTTGGTATGTAGATAGCTTATACCCTGGATTAACACATAGGCTTTTTATCCTGGTCTACGCGGGTGAAACCGCGGGGGGCTGCTTGCCCGGTTACCTACAAATATGAAGTTTGTGAGGATGGATGTATAGATTTTTGTTACTCTTTCACGCAAAAACTACTGAACGGACTTTGATAAAACCTTACATTTACAGAAATACATGTAGCGTATACAACAGAACAAATACTAATTCCACGCGGGTGGAGCCGCTGGCAAAAGCTATTTCCTGAGCCTGGTAAAGTAGGTACAGGTACGTACCGAGACGTACTTACCTATTAGGTAATTAGAAAATATTGTATCTGGCGTATCAAAAAAAAAAAAAAAATTAAATTGAATTGAATTTTGTGTGTGGCGATTCATCAGTTTAAGTTTTGAGGGTGCGGCTTTCGACTGAAACTGAAATGATGTTGATTATTACTTTGAATCAAATTATTTAGATAAATACTACCTACTTTTATTTCGAGTATTTTCGTCTTTATTATTTGGCAATGTTTGCCAAGGCGCGCAGATGATTTCTTTGCCATCTTTAGTAAGAGGAGCCGATCTGTGATGAGCAGGCTCCGTTCTAGCACCAACACTATCCTCAGGGTGTTGGCTGACAAGATCGACAGCCCTTTTATAAAATACTGGGCAGGTGTACAGTACACCTGCATGGGATTAAGGGCTGTGTAAATGGGTAGTAGATCTTATTGTTACTTTTAAATAGTAACAAACTACTAACACCATTTTACTGTCTTTTGTTTTTTGTTACTATTATAACCTACTTACATTTTTTGTTTTTCTATTAATTTTTAAGTTTGTCTTCTAATGGACCATTGTTTTTTTTTATGACAGCCATCTTTTTAAAATTAAGCATACATACCGATTATCATCTGCTTCACCTTTTCCCAACTAGGTTGGGTCCGACATCCATCTGAAGCGACGCCTATCTGACGTTCACAATCCAGCAATGACTAAACAGCCTCTTGACTGCTCATACAGGCGACTCAGGCTCGCGACTTATATATGAAATTGCACTTATAACAGACGGCAATATGAGTGGCTCAGTAGTGATTTTAGTTTTGACCAGTTGTTAGACCTCTGCACACGCGGTTATTTTAATAACTTTTAAAATATTTCTGCGTTCATAAAAAAAACAATTATGAGTTCCTGTTCAATTAAATGGTGTGGTAAATCGTCTAGAACATCCAGCTATAAAAAAGATGACAAACTTTTCATCGGTAAGTAAAATATATTTATTATTTGTTAATATTATGAGTAAGTGCAGGGCTCAAGCTAATCTGGTTGGTTACGAAAAAATGTATTCCGCGTTGATGTCTCTTTGAAAAGTCCCTTTCACTCACTGAGTATTGTCAATTAATCTGTCCCTTTCTATCTGTACTAATGTTTTAGTGCTGTAACAACTTCAAAACAAACTATGTTGATGAAATTATCGATGTTCCCTAATGGTAAAAAATAACATTACTTAATGTTTACATTTTAGATTTCCAAATATTCCGGAACTGAAACAAAAGTGGATTAATGCAGTTCACAGGGAAAATTGGTTTCCAAAAAAATATAGCGTTGTTTGTTCAAAACATTTCACAGCGGATTGTTTTCAAACTGTAAAGAACCGACGCCGTCTATTCAGTTCAGCAAAACCGACACTGATTTTGCCTGTTTTGGTATGTTTTATTATATCCTTATTTCAGTTGAACATTTTTAAGTTTAAAAAAAAATGTGTGTCATGTAAAATAAAATCTAAAGTGTTACGTCAATGTTTTATTTGCACCCACCATCCAGTTAACACTATCACCAGATTTTAAAAACATGTACTTAGTGTTATAGACATCGATTTTATCGATATCGATATTATTGTAGTAAAACTGACTTGAGCATCACTATGTTTGGAACATTCGGCATGACTTAGTGCATCGGCCAATCACAACCGCTGTATTTTCTCCATCCCCCGGCCCGCAGTGGTGAGTTGTGTCCTTAGACGAAATCGGTCTATCAGCTCTCAAGTGGTTTTATTCTCTTTGCAATCCAGTTACTGAGTATGTTCTGGTACCCCATTGTTTTCCTGATCTACTAATAAATCTCGGTATTTCACCCACAGACTGCGATCAACTGCTGTGGCTGTTATTACTTACCCATTATTGTAGGACAAAAAAATTATGGCAGCACAAGAAAAGCCTTTAACATAACAAGGTTTGGTCTAAATAATAAGCCTTAAAAAAGCTTGCAATTTAAGTAGAGCTTAATAACAAAGAGTTTCGAACGAAAACAGTTGAGTCTCACTAATCCGGGAGTATTATTATAAACAAAGGGTGCCGGATTTATGAAATTTTCGGAGTACTGGATTGCACATAAAAAATACATTTTAGAATGTTTTATTTTAAGGTGTATGCTCCAGGGTAGCCCGCGAAATTGAGATTTTATTACGTTTTTTGCAATTTGCAGGTCAGTGTCAGGTTGTATCTTGGTCAAAATTAGATTCGCGGCCGTAGCAAGTATGTATTTAGAGAATTATAACAATTAAAATCAACAATATAACTCTCTTAGTTAGTATTGATGTCAAATGTCATGATTTCATGAAATAGTCATTCCATACATCAATATGAACTTAGAAGATTGTATTGATGATTTTAATGATTACAGGTCTGTAAATACATACTTGCTTCGGCCGTGAATCATATTTTGATCAACATTCTAACTGGATACTAACCTGCAAATTGCAAAAAAAACGTAAGAAAATTTGAATTTCGTGGGCTGCCCTGGCGCTTCCCCCTTAAATTTGCTAATCTATATAAACACACTGTCTACATCTCTCACCCAACTCACCTATCTCAGGTCCTTTTTTTTTAAAATAAGCAGCACCTTTGTGCTCTTCTATCTGTATTAGTTCTTTTCGCCATTAAATGCTTTTATAGAAAATAAAAACGATATTATCATAATTTAATAGAAACATATTTTGGGGCGGTCTGCGCATATCAGTTCCTTCAAACGATCATATCCTATGTAACTTAGTGTAGTACCAATGTTCCATAAGTCCAATAGATATATGAATACAATAAAAACACATACCTAGGCCTCGTTTGTCTAAGCGTTTTATGTATTGACACTATTTTCAATAAATAAAGGCAATAAGTAATAAATAAATAAATAAATTTTTCGGCGGCTTGCAATCACTATTAGTGATTTAGAATATTTTCTAAAAAAGCACACTTATTATTATAACAAATGGTATTAATTTTATTTAAGTAGGTACATAGTTAATTTACAATAAATATTATCTAATAACTAACTATTTATAACCTAACTAAATACAATAAAATAATACTTATATATAAAAAAAAAACAGAATATACCTACTTAACTAATTATAATTAATTAATTAGTTAATATTATTATGCTAATGTTTAACCGTCGTGCGGGCTAGGTTATTTTTTTTCATTGGCACAGTTTTTAAAGATTATTGTCTTCTAGCTGCGCCCCGCGGTTTTTCCCGCCTAGACCGGAATAAAAGGTAGCCTATATGTTAATCCAGGCTATAAGCTATCTACATACTAAATTTCATCCAAATCGGTTCTGCCGTTTGAGCGTGAAGAAGTAACAAACATACACACTCACAAACTTTCACATTTACAATATTAGTAGGCAGTAGGATAGGCCTACCTAACCTAGGTACTTTCATATTAGCCGGTTTGGCGATTATTTCAGAAATGGACGTCTTTCGGCTGAAATTATGATGATAGTGTCATTTTTTTTTAAACGTTTGGTCACTAGGGTTTACCTACTCCTGTATCGTGCGTTGGTGCATTCACAAACACAAGACACCCAGACCCGGAACAACTATCTGTAGGCCATACAAACATTTGTTCCGTGCGGGGTTCGATCCCGCGACGCGCAGTACAGCAGCTGAACGCTCAACCACTACGCCAGCCGTGTGGTTTTTAGGGTTCCGTACCCAGAGGTAAAACGGGACCCTATTACTAATACTCCGCTGTCCATTCGTCTGTCATCAGGCTGTATCTCGTGAACCGTTATAGTTAGACAGTTTAAATTTTCACAGATGATGATGTATATCTGTTGCCGCTATAACAACAAATACTAAAAAACGGAATAAAATAAATATTTAAGGGGGCTCCCATACAACAGACAAGATTTTTTTGCCGTTTTTATAGGTAATGGTACGGAACCCTTCGTGCGTGAGTCCGACTCGCACTTGGCCGTTTTTTTTTAGCTACATTTGATTTCAAGATATGTTCGCATGACTAGTATCAGTCATTCAACCTTAGCCTAACCTAACCAACCATTAAAAGGGACAGCAGAACCAATCAATGATTGTAAAATTATCGTTTTCGTCCTCGGTGACTTTCCTTATAATACTTCGACATTCTCAACACCAACTAAACGAGTTTTGCACTCAGTCTTTTAATTTTTTTTATCCTATTGATGCTCAATAAAATATATTAAAAGTGTTTTATGGTTATAACACGTCAACATGTTTTTATTTTAGTGGCTGTTTGACATTTACTGTGCCATTGACTTTTTCACATTCAGTTATTCAAATGGCTGAAAAATGCAATTAATTATGCAAGATAAAACAGACAGAATAAACACTGGTGTCGAATTGTGAAAATAATTTTAGAAAAAAAATAAATTTACAGTAAGCTTTCTACATAAAACTATCAGTTTTCACTGTTATTTACCTATATATTTTTAACCGTGGTTTTTACTGTTTTATTATTTACCTATTTACAAATAATAAGCACGTAATAACATGTGAATAGTTTAACCCATCGCGACGTCAAAACAGAATAGATTTATAAATCCTTTTCATGTTTTCTTTTAGTTGTATTTTATAAGCATTAAGTATAAATAAACTATATTACATATTATTATAATGCAGGTAAAATTTACCAACTCGTACAGTATTAATTATAAAATTTACGAATGCCTTTCAATATCCTATAAGTAGGTAAATAAAACATCTGTTCCTATTTTTTTAGTAAACTAATCTATTGTTCTTAGTTCTATGAAGCTTTACTAATAAAACAATAACATCATTACCTACTTATTGTTAGTGGCGCCATCAAACAACAATGTTTAAATCTTTGTCGGGCTTTTAAATAGTTAACTTTTTATGGTCATTGGCTGCTTTAAACTGTGATAAAAAATATAGCGTTATTATGTTTTTACTACTGGACTGAGAAAAACTCAGGAACAGGTCTCAGGTGTGTTTTGGACCTATGAATATTTACGTAAATAGGAAGATAAATATGAACGGGAAATACCTTACTGATCTAGAGGTAAACAAATGTACCCAAGTACTTGCCAGTTTATTCATTAGGTAACTGGTGAACATGCAAATGTAGGTTTTGAAGTAAAAACTTCGTTAGGGCAGTTTTGTGATGGGAAAAATCTATTGAACTCGTGCGTCACATCGCTACGGGATTCGCTACGAGAACGGATCGCGAGGCGCGTTGGGCGTTTTTGTTCAAGATTTTAGTTTTGACTTCTGACGGTACTCACTGAGTGCCAGGTTTTTTTTTTGGGAATATTGTCCAAAATGGGAAATGCACTGGCTCCTGAAATACACTTTATAACTAGCTCAGAAGCCAGGATATTTCATTAATAATATGTTACAAAGTTACTTCAATACAGAATTTTATTATTAAATATTATAGTTAAGGCGAATATAGCCCCGAGTGGCGCCCTCATTTAATAAAAAATCGTAGCAAAGCGTAGAAAATAAAGATTAAAAAATCCTGTGTTGCGTTTGTTACAAAGAGATTTTTATGTTGTTAGAACAGGACTCAAAGTGTACCAAAAACGGCCGTTTTTGACACTTTTGCTTACTACTTTGGATACGAAACACTTTGAGTCCTGTTTTAACAACGTAAAAATACCTTATCCTATTTGTAACAAACGCAACATAGGATTCTTTAATCTTTATTTTCCATGCTAAGATACGATTTTTTATTCAATGAGGGCGCCACTTACGGGGAGGTAGGCCCTTAAGAACCATTTAGCGTAAATCATCATTTCTCCAACCACAAGTTACTTAATGTTAAAAGTTACGACACCGATTCTCCGATGCGTAATGCCTAAGCTATTTTTACAGGTTGCCTAGCAACAAGCTACCTACTGATAATATTGACAGATACCGAAGACTGGTTGCTTAGTTCTAGGACTCTGCTTAAGTAAGGTAGATAGATATAACCAGTGTGAGTCCCTATCCAGAACATGACTCACTTATTGGATTGCACCAAGTGCCCATAAACCTGCAATATGGAGGATCTGATGAAAGCTACTGAAGCTGTAGGTAATTAAGGTGTATATAGCCGCCAAGTGGAGCCCTCATTGAATAAAAAATCGTAGCAAAGCGTAGAAAATAAAGATTAAACGACTCCGATTTTAAAATTAAAAAATTAAAGATTAAACGAACGACGAACGATTGACGACACGGTTGGCGCAGTGGCTGAGCGTTCGGCTGCTGCGCTGCGTGTCGCAGGTTCGATTCCCGCACGGAACAAATATTTGTATGGCCTTAAGATAGTTGTTCCGGGTCTGGGTATGTTGTGTATGTGAGTATACATGTTTGCGAACGCACCCACGATACAGGAGTAATTCCTAGTGTGGGGCAATGTTTTAAAAAAAAAAAAAAAATTAAAGAATCCTATGTTGCGTTTATTACAAAGAGGATAAAGTATTTTTACGTTGTAGGATTCTTTAATATTTATTTTCTATGCTAAGATACGAAATTTTATTCAATGAGGGCGCCAGTTATGGGGAGGTAGACCCTTAATGTAGCTAGCTTTTGGGCCCAACGTATTCAATATCTAATGGATCAAATCCATCGATTCCAAAAAAGAAGAAGAAGATAATTATACTCTTTAATTACACCATTACAAATTACAATAGGAGCTTAAGAGTAAACAGGGTGTATTGGGCATTGGTCATTTTGATTGTTGTTTGTGAAAACGGATAGGTACCTATAAGAATTTGAATTTACAGTTTTGGCGACAGAAAGATTCGCGCTCAATTAGAAATTCAAATTACTTCATTTGCATCAGGATGTTTTATGTAAAATTTGAAACAAGTTTGTTGTTTCAGTCATGTACTTATGAAAAAGTTAAAATTCCGATACAGCTCATATTTTTTGAGGGCCTTTTAGAGACAAACCCAAATGGTCAATCTATTTATTATATTTATAGTTGTAAGAAACGAACTGACTGACTGATCGATCAACGCATATCTGAAACCGCTGGGTCTAGAAGCATGAAAATTTTGCACAATTAATGTTCCATAAATGACGCAAGTGTGCACTAAAAAGGGATTTTTGGAAATTCATCCACTAAGGGGTTAAAGCGAGGTTAAATCTACCTATTATCATGAGATACAGCCCTAAAAAAAAATCAAAAAACACGAAACGTGTTTTTACTGTTTTTTTTTTTTCCAGTTTATGGTACGGCACCCTTCGTATGCGAGTCCGACTCGCACTTGGCCAGTTTTTTTCTTTGTGAAACCGCTGGCAAAAGCTAGTTAACAATAAATAATAATATAATAGTTAACAATAACTAGCGTGTTAAAATCGATACTTCAGTAGTAGATGTGTAGTAGTGATGGATTGAAATTAACCTAATTATGAATACAAGTATAATTATGTAGCTTCAGAAATGGGGCCTAAAAAATGCATTTGTAAATAGGTAAGGATCCAGACCTCAACATTAAAGGCCCTATGGCACTGTCGCCTGTAATATTTTCGTTCTGTAGAGGCAACAAAATACCAAAAAAAAAAACAATGATTTCGATAGTCATAATTTAGATAGTGAATCGCTTCATTGGTATGTGACAGGCGCAGTGTGGAAATCAATAATTTTCTTTTAGTCCTTATCGTTATCAGTCAATTCATTATAGGCTATGTATTCGCTGCAATCAAACGACGGGATATGATTTCCAGGCTACAATTTTCTATTTACATGAATAAAGATTTTAGGAAAACAAAAACCTACATCATAGTAGCAAATGTAAGGCAAATTAACTATTGAAAAACAATCATAAACAGGTATAGGATATAGCCTAACCTAGCCAATAATGGACTGGGCATAAAAACAACTCTCACAATTTAAGGCCGCTGACATAAACGTATAAAAAGACAAGATACATGCCACGGTACCTGGTCTAAGGTTTTTTAAGGTATTAATCTAAAATTCTGACACCTAACAACACTATATTACAAGCCTAACAAATTTTATTGAATCATTAAGGCTTAGCCTTTAATATTCTTTGGCTAGCCCTAACTTAAAACCAAAACTTATAATTGCACTAATTGGTGGGTATTTCCACAAAAATAACTGGTTTACTGTTGGTAGCAAGGAGGTGTGTAGCAAGAAGGTGTGTCTACCGCAACAACAAACAAAGTACAACATGAATGCTGCTTTCGCTTAAAAATAGTAGACAGGTTATTGAAAAAGATAAAAACCTGGATTGGGCTGTGTCTGGTAGTTGGGTTTCTTCATCCATTCGTAGGGGGAACGCGGTGGGGCTGGTGGCTGAGCGGGCCGGCTGCCAGGGGAGCCCTCGCTGGGGCTGGCCAGGTCGCCGCGTGCCGGTGACGGCATATCCGCCACCTCGCGCTCACCGGGCTCACGCTTCGGAAAGTGATGAGGATCCGGTGCCCACTCTCCGCCCGCGGGAGCACCGTTCCACGCACACCACTGCTGCTCCTCAAAGTTTTGGGGCTGCCAGCCATACCAGCCGCTGCCGTACTGCCCGCCCTTGCCTTGGTACATGGCGAGCGGATTAACGTAATTCACCATGCTTCGATCACCGTCCGAGCATTGCACATACACTCGCTGTCACAACACCACCGCTCTGCTAACAGGTGCCGGGCACGCAAGAGATACACCACTCGCGACGAAGCGGACGCGACTGAGCGACACGAAGGAGGCAAGCGAGGCCGGCGGTGCAGGAAAACAGGAGGGACGGCTACGTAGCCGGAGGGCGGCGTCTGCGGCGGCCAATGAGCGCTGTCGGCGGCCCCGCGCGGCGCGGCCCGCCCCGGGGCCGCCCGGCGCCCGCCGGCCGCACTCGGCCGCACTCGCGTTTCATTTGCCTAATTACTACGAAAATAATGAACACTGCCATAATGAAGTGCGCCTCTTGTGAGAAATTTCTTAAAGCACACCGTTATTTTTTTTTTTTTTCTGTTTTTTCGCAATTAAACAGTTTTATAAACGAGTAGTCACCTCATCTATCTCTGGTAGGTATAATAAAAATGTAAGTACCCAAAAAACCTCCTAATTTTTCATGGTGTAAGTAACACTCCATTTTTACTCAAGTATATTATTATGTTTATTGTAATTAATTTTATTACCTACCAATAACTAACTTTGTAATACCTAGAGGTTACGAAGACACCTACCTAAATATCTGTTTGATATTTAAACGAACAATCAAATTCAATCGATAAAGCCGGGTTACATTGCTTTATTTATGAGTCCAGAAATTAAAGCCTCTGCGTGAACTAAAATCTAGTCTAAAAAATTAAGGTGTCTGAAGTATTTAGGTGTTAGGTACCTAGGTCATCTTATTCGATCCTACCTACCTACCTATGCGTTTTACAATAACACCCTTATTTATAAAACACGCTAAGTATACATATATGCTTATATAGTTTATATCTTAGACTATGAAAGGTTATAGACGGAATGTCAAAATCCAGCAATCTGAAGTACCAGAATGAGAAGCCGGCTTGTATCTGTACACGCGAAATAAGCTCACATAGACAAAATGAGAAGCCGATACGTCAGCGTTATGTTCGTCAAGGTCACTCACACAATTTAATGATCCTGCTTCATTTAATTTCCAATGACGTTCCGTCTATAACCTATCATAGTCTAAGGTTTAGAAACTAAATTCAAATTTTCCATAGAAAATTTTGAATTAAGAACTTGCTAAGTGTTAATAAACTAATCATTGTAATTTATATAAGACCATCTATAAGTATCTCATCCATAAGCATTCATATTTAATACCACATGCTATTTTTGCGCATTTATCTGGTACCAATAAAATCTTTAAAAAATGTTCCGGTAACCATGCCGACGGCGGCGGCGGTCTCTTCAAAGGAGAAAGAGGAATAAAAAGCAATTGTTATTCTATTGTTTTCTTATCGCTCTAAATTAATATTAGTACCTACCTACCACGAAAAAGGTACCGCATTGTTTGCATTGAAGAAAGCAGGTAGGTCCGCAGTGTTTTACGAGGTATCCCGAACTAGGTATTTTGTTTACCTACTTATCTCTATACCATTTCTGTGCAGATATCATAACAAAAGAATACTGAGAAAATATTATGGCAGCCATATCGCCATATTCTGTCTCTGCAGCACCCTAAGTTCGACTGGTAGAATATGCACTGCCTTTGTACAGACTACAGTGTGTAACTTACTTGTGCATAAAGTTTCTAATAAATAAATATTTTTCAAATCATGTTACACGAGTAATTACCTACTACTATTTCAAGAAAATTGACCACATAACATCAAACTTAGGCACAAGAAGTAATACAAGAACGCCAAAATGATAACTAAAATATTTTTCGTATCATAACAAAAAAATCGTGTCGTAGCCACGTAGCAATCTCGTAGTCTCGTAGCAATAGATTTTCATTTCGTAGCCATTCGTTTTAAGTTACGCAAAACTTTTGGTTATTCTAACAATTTTATTAATATGGAATACTATCTATTAGGATAGAATCATTGCATATTATAAAACCAAGTCCCCCGCCGCGTCTGTCTGTCGGTCTGTTCGCGACAAACTCAAACACTACTAAACGGATTTTCATGCGGATTTTACCAATAGACAGAGTGACTCTTGAGGAAGGTGTAGGTGTATAATTTGTATCCTTGCGAACCCGGAACGGGTTGCCAATTACTTTTTTAATTATTCATTTGGTTAGTATGTTGGTTGATTTTTAGGGTTCCGTAGTCCTAACAAGGACAAGGAACCCTTATAGTTTCGGTCTGTCCATCCGAGGCATAGCTAAGAAAGAGAATTTTACTAGAAAGCTGCAATTTCAAACCCAGGCAGGTGCTTTACTTTGTGTAAATTATTTCATCACCACTGCTCTCAAAACGATGAAGGAAAGCATCGTGACGAAACCGGCATGTCATAAAAGTCATAAAACCAAAAATTCGAAGACATGTGACTTCCACCAATTCGCATTGGGCCCGCGTGGTGGATTACGGCCCACACCCTCTCCCAGAGAGAAGGCCTGTGCCTCAGCAGTGAGGATATTAAAAAGATAGTGATGTTGATATATTTTTATTAATCACGCAATGAAAACGACCCAATTAATTTTGAAAAAGATTTTTTTTTATGGCTGCCGTCCTACATAATATAAAGTTGGCATGATTTTTATTTTTCTTGCCTAACCTATAGTGTGGGGTATCGTTAGATAGGTCTATCAAAATCATTGCGAGGTTATACCGACTATTTTTCGATTCAGTGATTCGTTTGCGAAATATTAAACGTTAAAGTGATATTTTTTGTTCAAGTCGAGCGTCCCCCTCCACTAAAAGCTAAACTGTTGACTTGAAAAATCTAGAAAAATTCGTGATGGTAGTAATACTTTAAACTATCACGGCTAAGTTAGCTGTGTTAGTTTAAGAGTAATAGTCGCCCAACTTATAAAATGTACCTACTTGGAAAATTTCGTACATAATTTAAAATTCATTCTACTACGGAACCCTACACTGTGCGTGGCCCGACATACACTTTGCCGGTTGTTAACCCTATTTCTGCTAAAAGTAAAAAAATAGTAGGTATCCAACCGTCAAAATCGATTTTCGGACTGTGCATCAAGTACAGTCTAATGTTTTCCGTAGTGCTTATCAAGAAGACATTCGACTAGCACTCAAAACGTGCTTATTTATTTATTTGATTCCGCTAACCCCGTTTCATCAACGGACCACAAGACGTACGGCGAAGTGCCACCGGTTCATGGTGGACATCCTATCCATACGCACAAAGCGTTTTGAGAAAACATTCATTGTGCGTACAGCTAGGGAGTGGAATTCCCTACCGGTGTCTGTGTTTCCTGATAGCTATACCTGGGAGTCTTTAAGTCAAGAGTGAATAGGGTACTTCTAGGCAAGCGTGCTCCATCTTCGACCACATCATCGCTTACCATCAGGTCAGATATTGGTCAAACGCGTGCCTATCAACATTAAAAAAAAAATATTAGGGAAAATGTTAGCCAAGTCTATTTAGTTTGAGGCTGCGGAATAAATATAATGTTAATGTTGACCATATTTGTAAGTATTCAGGTGCGGTTGTTTCCAAAAAACGTTTCAGTAAAAAAAATCTCTCAAAGGAACGACAAACTTACTAGGAACTTACTTACTTTGACCATATAAAAAATAGGTATTTATATTACTTGGCAACGTAAGTACATACGTCGATAAAATTAATATCAATAACGAATTAGTTTTAAATAAATACGTCACTTTTCAGTAAATCGATATTATGAATAAAAAATGGAAAAATAAGTGTATTACTTATGTACGCACATAGGAAGTTATACTTCTTTGGCGTAACAAGATAAAAAACCAAACTGTCATAAAGTTTACAAAAAGAAAACAATCATTCTTCATGAACCACATAATAAGACTATTGCTATCTTCAAAAAAAAAAAAGGGTTTCGGTTCTAGCTAACTTCAGGGTGTCGGTTTTTCGTGTCGGCGTGCGCGCGCGTCGTATAAAATTAGTCTCATAATTTTTCCCTAACGCGCCAAAAGAAGTATAACTTCAAAACAAGAAATTGCAAACGTGTCATCGCGCATCTCTCTTTATGCAGTTTAGTAACCGCGCTTTGAACTGCCGGTCGATTCTGTTAACAGCTCACCGTGAAAACTTAAGTGGAGTGAGCGTGAAGTGAACTGTCATTCCACCTAGATTGTATGGATTGACAGCCCACTTCACGGTCACTTCACCTAAGTTTTCACGGTGAGATTTTACAGAATAGCACTGCTGTTTCTGTTTAACTGAATTTGATTCTCCAAAAAGAATTTAAATTTAGAATATGCCAACCAGTCGCTAAACCGCATTGAGGTTTTTATAAATAAGGTATTAGGTAGTAGGTACTTATGCAGTATGTACATCATAGTTACACCATGAAAAAAAAAAAAGGAGGCATGTCAATCAACGTTGCAGCTGACAAATCCCAGCTAAAGCGTTGCTATCTTGACATCTCAAACATTGGTGCCGATTCTGTTGTGCACAAACTAAACTTAATTTAGGCTATTGCTATCTTTCTCTCTCTAATAAAACAAGAAATAGACGCACGTAAATTAGAGCTGTCAAATTTAGTTGAACTAATATTTCCATACAAATTAAGGGTACACGTAAAAAAATGTCGACTAAAAAGATCGTCAAAGCGCAAGGCGTAAACTAGTTTGCATCTGTAACTTAGGTCATAGCTATAGCCGTCCTTTTCTCGCACTGCCTTTAAGTAAAAGATAGCGATTCTCTAATTTTAGTTTAGTTATTTAACAAGAGAATTAAGGGTCTACTACTGGCTAAGTGGCGCCCTCATTGAATAAAAAATCGTAGCATAGCCTAGAAAATTAATATTAAATAATCCAACGTCACATTTGTTACAAACAACGTAAAAATACTTTATCCTCTTTGTAACATGCGTGACGTTGCATTCTTTAGTATTTATTTTCTATGCTATGCTACGATTTTTTATTCAATGAGGGCGCCACTTGGCCAGTAGTACAGCCTTAACACCATTAGCCCGATACACGAAGCTAGATAGTCAAGCTAGGATAATAAGCTAGATACTGTACTTTACTGTCTTGGCTTGCTGTCCTGTCTTGGAACATGCTAGTACTGTTAACATGATACCAGATCTTTATAAACTAGTAGGTAGGAATCTTTGCAGTCCTCAGGGATGTATCCTGACAGGCATTGCACGGAGGGGATCCCGAAGTGGTCGCAGCGGTGGGTTAAGAGGTAGCGAGGCCCCTTCCATGTGCTGATGGTGATCACCGGGGTGGGTTTAGTGAGGTCAGAATCCCACACTCCCTGGTTTTTTGAAGGTTTCACCCCGAAGTATCTTTGCATTTTGCAGTGACCTAAGGTAACAACACGTCAGTAAAGTTAAATTAATGCTGTCTAGCCAATCGAATACTAGCTTTGCCGGCTACATGAAGCTAGTACAGAAGTCAGCCCCCCTAGCCATAAAACTTTTCTGTTACCGTTTACGCTAACGCTTAGTACAAAATGTATGGCAAGGACATTACGTGCGGAAATAATTGTCACGTGACTTATCGCAGGTAGTATCATTGCTATACATATTGTAGGTACTAAGCGTTAGCGTACCTAAACGATAATAGAAAAGTTATTTGGCTAGGGGGCAGGACACTGCCTAGGGGTTGAGGATAAATTCGAAAGAGTTACCGCGCCCCTGGGCATTCAGGTCAGGGAGGAACAGGGGTAGGTTTTAGTCAGTAAGAGTCTGACACACCCTCCCGCTCCACCCAGAGCGGGAGAATTCATTGGATGATTTCCCACCCCACAAAAAATAAAGGCCATTCATACAGTAGGGTCATCATGTGACGAAAAATGACTTAGGGCAGCCAGACACGGACAAGTTAGGTTCCTTTAGACCCTACGAGTACATATACTATAATTTATAATACATACGACCGACGTCAGCACATTGCCGGCTGAACGCAAATCAAAATTAATTTTGTGCGCCAAGTTAGGTAGCTAACTAAAATTGCTGCACACATCGTTCAATAGTCGAACTAAGTTGGTGGGGGAAGCCCGGACAAGGAGCAACATAGGATAAAGAATGTCCTATTTTTACCGGTTATTCTATCTGCCTTTCTCTTTTTCTCCACTTACTTCATCTAATCTAGGCCCCGAAGTTTGTAAACTAAAAATAAAAGAGTTTACGTGGATGAGAAAAATTTTACTAAAGCTCAAAAAACTTCAAGACTGAAGTAGAACTGGGCAGGTCATATTTGTCGAATGCCGTCAAGCTTGTAGGCCTGTATATCGCAAGACTGGATCCCTAACAAAGCTAGACGGGGTCACAGCAGACCGAGGATAAGAAGACTGGACACCTTGGAATCCAAGGCGTCCAGTCTTCTTCTCCATCCAAGGCTTGGATGGGTTTTTTGGTGAATTGGCGTGAAGATGCACACGCTAAAAGGAAGAGCTAGAAGAGAAAAGGAAAGAATAGGGGAGGCATTTGGCCAGGAGTTCAGGCTAATAAAATAAATAGGTAGGTACTTAGATACAAATTGTTAGTGCAATAAGCTCAACTAATTTCCAGTTTTTTTAAGTGAAAACTTCTTAAGCCGCGTTGAGCGATTTTTGGTAGAGGCTAAACTTATGGGTTCGCGTCACCGACATGCTAGTGACGTGTTGCCTAAAGCCTTGTATCCTTGACTTGAGCATGCTCAGGCGAATGAGCGGCTCATTTGGCCGAGCCGCTCAAGTGGAGACGCCTGAGAGTGAGCACGCTCGGCCCGAGCAAATCCGAGCGTGCTCCCGCTCAGTATTCGCTCGGCGCTCAGTGTGGACGGTTGTTTTTGTGTTTGAGGCGAGCGCGTCGAATTCCCCGAGTTTAATATAGTTTAATTACGTTTACTTTTTCTGTTATTTGACATTCTTGTAAAGTTGTTAAATGGTTCGTTATCTCCTTCGAAAGTCAATTCACGAATTATATTAGCCGAGTTGTTTCTTCGATGACGATACATTTCTCTCATCCACCACCTTGGTGGTTTTCTCTTCTTCTTTATGGCACGGTGAATGACTATAAAGGCAGCAGCAGCTACACGGACACGTGAAGACATGACGGAGCCGAGCATATACTGAGCAGCCTGAGCACAGCTTTTTCAATGTTGAGGCTCGTTCGACCAAAACATTAATTTTGTTCCTCTGAGCATGCTCGGGCGAATGAGCGGCTCATTCGCCCGAGCATGCTCAAGTGGATACAAGGCTTAGACTAGCGATGCTCAGCAGCCCGTGTAGGTACTACATGCTACGTATATGTGTGTTGGAAAGATACGCTACGTTCATACAAAGCGGCAGCGGCGTTCAGATATAGTTGAGTTGTTATTACAAATGTCCTTACATATAGATATATTATAGTACCTAATTATGGTATGAAATTCCTTCATTCTTATTTATCTTGGAACCATAGTTTTTACGATTTATCGCCTTGACGTTCGAGTCCCGCCACGTCGAGTCGCCACCACGTCGATTCCTGCCACGTGGAGTCGCCACCACGTCGAGTAACCGCCACGTCGAGTTGCCACCACGTCAAGTAGCCGCCACGTCGAGTAGCCGCCACGTCTACTTGTTCTTTTGTATGATGTTTATATGCCTGGTGCGATTAATTGATTGATTAGTAATCAATGAATCAATTGATTACTGGTGTGATTAAAATAATTATTGATAGATTTCTTTTTAACAATGATTACAATGTTATTCCAATGATTGTCAAAATAAATAAAAATATTATGATTAATTAAATATTATGATTAATAAAAATAATTTGTTTCATTGACTGTACCTTTCGTTACATTCGACGTGGCGGCACCAGGCAGTTATCATACAAAAGAACAAGACGTGGCGACACGACTCGACGTGGCGGCTACTCGACGTGGTGGCGACTCAACGTGGCGGCTACTCGACGTGGTGGCGACTCGACGTGGCGGCTACTCAACGTGGCGGCTACTCGACGTGGTGGCGACTCGACGAGGCGGCTACTCAATGTGGTGGTGACTCGACGTCGCGGGACTCGACGTGGTGGCGATTCGACGTGACAGGACTCGACGCCACTCTTAACACACAACTTGGCGTTGGCATCATAAATATATTATGGTCCCGCCACGGACACGCTTTTCTTCGCTTGTTGCTCTTAGCCGACTAAATCAAATTGCAATTGTCTGAATATTATGTCTGCAACAATTTGCAAAAACAATTGTCTGAATATTATGTCTGCAACAATTTGCGCTCGCACGTGCGATATCTACCTCTTCTTTGTCTACTTAGGGCATACGGAAAGTTTCTGGATTCTGATAAATAAGACTAGCTATTATACTGATCCAGAAACTTTCAGTATGCCCCGCGTATAATATCATTGCTTAGCACTAGTTGTTAAGAATTTATTACTGTTCTGCGATCAGAGCAAGCAATTTTCGTCATTGTAATTTGCTCATTATTTTCATGTTTTCACCATTTAAAATTAACTGATCCTATAAATAAATCCATCGTTTCCTAAATTCCGTACCTATAATTTAATATTATATTTAGTTGCTTCATTTTTCAGATATGACTATAACAACTTAATACCCTTACCTACTCGGTAACTTCGCACGTATTAAAGATTTTTAAATTTTTAAAACGGTAGTGGACGTACTGGCTGTATGTCTCCCTCCTGTTGACACTGATGTTTAGCTCATTCCTTTTTCTGCGAGTCTTCAACGATGACAAACACGCACAAATTACGTACAATCTGAAACAGATGTAACGTTACCGAGCAACTATTTAAAATAAGGTTGACATTTTTTTTTTAAATGAAGGTATAAATGTTATACTTACTTACTTCTATATTGCATCGGGATTGACTGCAAATCTTCCCCACCATCGACCTAAAAGATGCAAAATTGTCTCCTCTTAGCCATTAGGGCTTCTGACCGAAAATACAGTTAAAGTTAACACGCACAAATTACGTATAATCTAAAACGATGTAACGTTAACGTGCAACTATTTAAAATACCGTTGACATTTTTTTCAAAATGAAGCCTTAGAAGTGATACCTACTTTTATTTTGCGTTGGGGTGGAGTCTTTAGCGATGACAAACACGCACAAATTACGTACAATCTAAAACGATGTAACGTTACCGTGCAACTATTTAAAATAAATTTGTAATTTTTTTCAAAACGAAGGCATAAAAGTGATACCTACTTTTCTTTTGCGTTGGGGTAGACTGCGAGTCTTCGATGACAAACACACACAAAATACGTACAATCTAAAACAGATGTAACGTTTCCGTGCAACTATTTACTTATATTGTACCTAGTCCACCCCCAAATGGTTATTTTGACAACCTTAATTACAAACTAATTTTCGATAACGAAGATCTTGACGTGTCCTTGGGCAATGCCAATGACACCATTACCCGGGAACCGCAATGCCCGTACCACCGGATATTTCACACGTTGTGTGAAATATCCGGTGGTACTTTGTCCTCATGAGGAAAGCAATAGTAGCGCAGAACCTCAGGTAGGTACCTAGATCCTTATAAACTATCAGCCCGCGTCGTGTCCACGTTGGACTCGCATGATTACCAGCTATCACGACAATTTATTAGAATTGTGGCTTCCTATCCTAAAGAAAAGTATATCTAAAGGTAGTAAAGACATGCTACTGAAGGTTATCCCGCGGTTAATTGTAGGCTCTTGCTAAATTGAATTTAAAAATCTCGGTGGCCGACGACGGCGGTTCCGGACATGGTTCGTATCGAGACATTAACACACTTACAACGTGTAAAAATCAGAGTTTTCAACCTATATATGAAACATTAGAGTAATGGTCGCCGTTTACTGTGTTATACACACAACTTGGCAACGCAGGCTCGCCGCTAGATGGTTCTAGTTTTGACAGAGCCCTTTAAATATTAGGTAGGTACTAATGAATCCAAACGACACGAATCTATTTGATTCGTCCTTATCAGAGAAAACAAAAGCCGCCAAGGCCATTGAATTCAACAGCCTAGCACCCGTCCTACCTATCACGAAAACTGGGGGGGGGGGGCATACATGAGGCCCACGACGCCGACGGCAAGGAGTCACCAACCATACACGTCATCAGCATGGCCTCTACCACGCCCTGCGTGTGGCGCAGTACAAAGTGCCCGCGCAAACGAGCAGGTATGCTTAGCCATTTTTACGACTGGTGATTAAAAAACACCAAAAACAGTGTAATTTACACGTCTGTGAGTCAATCAATAACACCTAAAAATAAGTTATGAAATGCATACTGAAAAATCAGATATGATATACTAAAGTTATTACGGCCTATCTCACGCTGAAGTCTAACGGCGATAAACGCATTTATTGAATATGAAACCCTTAAATTAAGTAATTTACCATTTTCAAATGGATACTTTGCCACCTAAAAGATGCAAAATTATCTCCTCTTAGCCATTAGGGCTTCTGACCGCAAATACAGTTAAAATTAAATTGTCTACCCAATAATTCGCCCAAAGCTCACATATTTAGCTTTACAATTAAAGCTTTCGGTTTATCCATAGCCTCACGGATATTTACTAAATAAGTTATAAAGGAAGTTATGGCGTATCTCAGATATCGCAATTTACAATCAGAGTCTTATTTAGATTATACATATCTTACATATGTATTGAAGATATGTAGTTATACCAATTGTCTTAATAATGTACTACAAAACTTCCAAACTCCTCTAATTCTGACAAAACTGTATTAATTATAAACTGCGACAACCCTGCAATCTCGTTATAATAACAAAAAAAAAACCCCTTGGTCTAGAATTACCAGCTGATAAGCGACGTAATATGACCGAGTTTGTCATTAAGTTTACAAAATTACAGTCATATTCTTTTCGCGAATTAGCTCGACATTAGTATATGGGGTCGGCGCAACACGTTTTTTTCTTCCATTCTGTCCTGTCAGCCGTCACGCTATCACTAACTCTGGCCTCCGTCTCTCTCTCCATCCATCCACATTTATTTTCATAACTCTTTCAGTTACATGTGTTTCATCCCTCTTCTTTACATGACCATACCAAGATAAGCGGTTCCCTTTCAACTTTTCTGTGACTGGTGCCACTTTTAAACTACCTCTAATGTAGGTACTCATTTCTCACTTGATTTATTCTCGTTACTCCACACATCTATCTCAACATTCTCATCTCCGCCACATGCAATCTTTTTTCATCCGTCTTTTTCACAGCCCAACATTCTGACTCATACAGTACGACAGGTCTAATCACGGACTTATAGATTTTCCCCTTTAACTTAAGGGGCATCCGTCGGTCGCTAGCTGTTCCAGTGACCTGTCGCCATTTCATCCATCCTGAGTTGATCCTGTGCGTTACGTCTCGGTCTATATCGCCATCCCTCGAACAAGCGACCCGAGGTACCGAAAGTCGGAGCAGATCGGTATAGGCGTTCCGTTGAGAGCTACAGGGATAGGACTGGAGAGACCGCCGAAATCACAGAACAGATATTCTGTTTTGGTTCTGCTCAATTTCAGGCCCACACCACCATGTCTCCAATCTGCTCTGGACCTCTAAGCCGCTTTCGGCAACCAGCACAATGTCATCAGCAAACAGCATACACCAGGAATCCTCTCCCTGAATGTCTGACGTCAGAGCGTCCATTATCATTAGGAAGAGGTTAGAGCTGAGGGCCGAACCCTGGTGCAGACCGGATTTGGGTACTGCATCGACTATACATCGCTCTACACATACTTACCAGGCACACATTTCTCCTTAAAGGCCCACCACAAAACCTCTCGAGGCACCCGGTCATATGCTTTTTCGAGGTCAATGAACACTATTTGCAAGTTTTTATGCACAGCTCTGTATTTTTCGCACAGCTGGCGGATAGTGAAAATGACATCCGTTGTACCCCGACCAGGCATAAAACCGAACTGGTTTTGAGAGATTTCACTCTCTTCTCTCAGCCGCTTTTCAATAACTTTTTCCCATGCTTTCATACTATGTGACATTAGCTTTATTCCTCTATAATTGTTGCACTTCACTCCAGCATATCACCTTTGTTCTTGAAGATGGGCACCAATGAACTGTTCCACCATTCATCAGGTATGGCTTCTTCTAGCAACAACTTATTGAAGAACAAAGCTAACCACGTCCACCCATCTACCCGTAATGACTTCCACACTTCAATTGGTATTCCGTCTGGACCAATTACCTTACAATTCTTCATTCCATTCACTGCCATTCTCACTTCATCCACATTGACAATTCTTACTAGGGGTTAGTAAGAATGGCCAATGTGGATGAAGTGAGAACATTCATTGGTTTATTCTCTACGACACCACTCCAGATATTTTCCTCATTCATCAGTCTTTCAAAATAGCTCTTCCATCTATCCTTAATAATTTCATCCCCTGATGGATGCATTCCAGCTTTATCCCTTACACATCTTATCCGACTAACATCCTTCGCCTTCCTCTCTCTGGCTCTAGCAAGCTGGTTCAGATTTTTTGGCCAGCTGGACTATCCAGTGTATCGTACAGTTAGTCCTGAGCTTTTGCTCTCGCTATTGCCACGGCTTTCTTAGCTTTTTTCTTTAACGCATCATACGCGCTCTTTTTTTCAGCTTTCAAACTAACGCTTTCCAGTTCTACACTCTGCCATTTCTTGAATTTCTTTTTTTTTCCTTCAACACTTCCTGTATTTCTGTAGACCACTACCATGTATCCCTCTCTATTGTGCCCCTTCCTTTTGTCTCTCCCAAGATATCCTTCGCTGCATCCCTAATACACCCAGCTATCTCATTCCAGCTTTGATTTACACTTCGATCGTTCATGTCTCCCATTTCTATCATTTTGTTTACTACTCGCTCTATAAATTATTTCGCTCAATCATTCTTCTCTAGCATATGCCATTTTATTTTAGGAAGAGGACGCTCTTTGCTTTTTGTACACTGTGTTTCTATCGATAATACCATAACCAGGAGCCTGCTGTGAGACTAAGTCTTCTCCTGGCAGCACTTTGCAGTCTTTGACGTGCCTAATATGGTTGCGCCTAACTAGAAAATAGTCAATTTGGGTCTTGTGGTTACTATTTTTGTATGTGACTAAGTGTTCATCTCTCTTCTGGAACCAAGTGTTGGCTACTGCTAGATCACCGGATTGCAACAGCGTCTCCCCCTCGTTATTGGGACTTCCAAAACCCCATCCTCCATGTACTCTTTCATAACAATTTCTCGTTCTTCCTACATGCCCATTAAATCACCTCCAACCATCAAATCCTCAGACATGCTCGGAGATGGTCATTACAGTTGTATCAAAATTCTCCCAAAACTTCTCTGTCACCCTTTCGTCACATCCTACCTGCGGGGCATACACACTAACTATATTCAGCATCACATCCATGTCCATCATAACTTTCACAACTATCAATCTATCATTAATCCTTTTAACCTCCATCACGCTTTCTTTCAATTTGCTATCTAATACTATTCCCACGCCATTCCTTCCGTCACTTCCACAATAGAAAAACTTGTATCCTTCACCAATTTCCCTCGCCTTTGTTCCCTTCCATTTATTCGTCTTCTTTTTAATACGTCCGCTAACTCTCTGGCCCTTCCAGTCATAGTCCCAACATTCCATCTTGCATACCTCAATCTCACTTCCCTCCACCGTAGACCCGGGCCTGCGGACGGCGAGCAGTGGGTAGCTCGCCGTCCGATCAGTACCAGGCCCGTTAGTCGATGGCGCGTAGTGTTCCACAAGCCTCAAAGAGATGATTGTCAGCCACCACTGACGGGGCCCATCGTGGCCGGTGCCTGCATGCCTAGGGGTAGCGGATAAATTCTGAAAATGAGTTACCGCACCCCTGGGCACTCAGGCAGGGAAGGAACAGTGGTGGGTTTTAGTCAGTAAGAGTCTGACACGCCCTCAGAGCGGGAGAAGTCATTGGATGATTTCCCACCACCCGAAAAAAAAAAAAAAACTCACTGGTGCAACAACCCTAGTCCATTTCCCACAGCGGCCGGGTGCTGCCCCTGCGCGTCGCCTGTGGGGTACGCCCTAACTCTATCTCACATTCCATTTAGACCTAACATATTGCTAATGATTTGGCAAATGTTTTACAGTCGGCCGCCTGCCGACACCAACCCTCCTTGGGAATACGGTTGCTGATGGTTTACCCGCCACCATGCGAATGCGGGTGCTGAAATAATGCAAATGTGCAAATAGTAATTTAGGTAACAATCGAGATCTCAGTTGGGACGTCTGTAAACATAGAGCAACACGGGCCACCGGCGAACCGGAGGGGAGTAGTCATAGCGTTTTTGCCCGATACAGTATTGTCTGTCATTTTTTGCGGCGGGAAATCTGCGCCACGTACACTTTCTCAGACTCCCACACTAAGACAATCGTCTGTCACTATGAAACTCACTCATAACGATTAAAACAAAATACTAAGAATTTCGCACACAGATACATTCTGTGTCATAACAGTGTAATGAAGTGATGCAACCACATTGACAATGTGGATACAGCCGTGGCTGTAACAAGTGTCGATACGCATTATCGATAAATTCGAAAACTTTCTTGTGGGAATCCAGAAAAGTCTTTTATTACAAAAATTCTTCCATTATATCCTTTTAACTTGGATCTTTAGGAAACCTGCAATAAAAAAATAAAAAATATTTTATTTGAAGTTCACACTTATTCATTTTAATATATTAATACGTAAGTATTGTATATTTTATTTATGAGTTCACAAAACCTACATTATAATTGTCTAGACTGTTATTATATAGAGGTTTGTGAGGATGTAGGGGCTAATTTCTGAATCTACTGAACCGATTTTGAAAATTCTTTTACCAGTAGAAAGCTACGTTATTCTTGAGTGCTTGATATTTTCGAATTCCACGCGGACGAAGACGCGGGTGAAGTGAGATTATGATTTCTGATTTATTTAATACTAGATTATATAAATCAGAAATCATAATCTCAAAAATAGCTATACCTTTATGCGCGAGATCAGACGTGGCTATTGAGTCTTTGCCTTTGTCATTTTTAGGATTCCGTACCTGAAGGGTACAAACGGAGCCCTATTTCTGTCACTCACGTGTCCGTCTGTCTATCTGTCCGTCGTCTGTCACACAGATTTTGCAGCCAAACGGTTGGAGCTGCAGTCCTAAAATTTTCACAGTTTAAGCATCTTGTTGACCCAAAGCCATACAAATAATCAAAAATAGATTAGATTTTTTTTGTTTTTGAATGTGCAAACTCAGACAGGTATTTGGCCGGTTTTTATCGATACCTAACTGTCTACAAACCGGTAACAACACTATCGCTCGGTGACGGCGACAACTCGGATGCAGACTCGGATCAGTCCAAAGACTGCATTCTGCAATAATTTAGAGGCTAATTGTATTTTAAAATAATGAACATTGACATGTGGCATTCCGACTTTTTATTGTAAGCAACACTGGCAAACAAAAAAAGTGAATGACACATGGCTCATTCACTTAACGCCAGGGTTTCTTAATGTGGTGTTATGTTTTTCTGCTGGTACGTTAATACCATACCATCGATTTTTATTTTAATATCGGATTTACTAATGTCCGATTATGAACAGTTTGGTGAAATTGGCTCTAAACCATTTTTGTTGTCAAATCTCATTTTTTTAGATAAGTCTTAGACAGAAGTCGTCATTTCTAGCGACGAAGTCGCTAAATTGGCAACACTTAGACTGGCCTGTTAGTCTAGTGGTTAGTGACCCTGACTGCTATGCTGGAGGTCGTGGGTTCGATTCCCACCCAGGACAAATGTTTTGTATAATGAGCACGATCATTTGTTCTGTGTCTGGGTGTAATTTATCTATAATATGTATGTATTTAGTAATATATAAGTATGTTTATCAGTTGTCTAGTACCCATAATACAAGCTCTGCTTAGCTTGGGACTAGATGGCGTTGTGTGATAGTTGTGGAATATTATTATTATTATAATATTAATACTTAGCTCTAAATCGTAGCGATGCGATTACACTACCCTAAATCATAGACAATTTAAGAAGTCTAAAATCGGGACCTTCCAATCTCACTAAATCGAACTCTAGCTGCTATAAAGGCTCAATTACACATTCCGATTACAAGGGACCCAATTTAGGAAACTGGAAGGTGTAATAGCAGTTAGAGCAGTTAGTGTCCGATTTAGTTGGATTGGAAGGTCCCGATTTTACTTCCTAAATTGTGTACGATTTAGGATAGTGTAATCGTATCACTACAATTTAGAGCTAAGTGGTGCCTATGTTGTGACTTAGTCGCTACAAATGGGCTATCAGTATTTTTATATTTGTTTAAATTATAATTTAATTTCCCAAGGTCCCTTTCCCAGAAAAAAAAAAACTTGAGAGGTGTCAAGGGACACCCGGATGGAACGAAGTTCCTTTCGATTAATTAGTGAAGTAATTGTAATAAAAAAAACAATCTAATAAAAACTTCTTGTATATTATACAAGAAGTTTTTATTAGATTGTTTTTCCAACACAATCTTTTTGGATGGACAGCCTCATTAGTGTCGTGACAACTTTTCGTAAGAATTTTTTCCGTCTAGCCCCCTTTCACAACGCGCGATAAGGAACTTCGTTCCAAAAACTGATTTTACTCTTTTTTTTTGTTCCGCTCCTGGTAGAATCAGTTTTAGAGACTTGCCAGCGACTTTTGATATTCTGTATAGGGGCTTGAATTGGTAACAGTTAGCATCACTGCCAATATAAGATTCCGATTTGGGAGTCCAGTATTGAGCCTTTAGTTCTTTGCATTGAGCCTTTAGTTCTTTGCAAAGACTACAAATACTACAATAATAATAATAAGTTTTTGGCGGGCTTTTTTTGAGTGAACTACAGTGGCTGTTTTTATTATTACCAAATTGATGCTTGGTGGTGTTAAATTGGTGTAGTTTTGTGTCTCAAGTCACCACGCAATCATTGAAATAGGCGAGATCTCGTTATAATGAAGCTAAGAATTTTATTGTAGTATTGACTACCTCAGTGAAACTTGCCGAGAAGGCTGACTCAACTCCTTTGCTGCCAAATACTGCTTAAACATAAGCATGTGTTACGTCTGCATTGTATTGGAGAAAAAAAAGTATAACTGATGACTAGGCAGCATGGGTCTCTGACCTTAGCCTGTTCCACAAGGAACAAAAGGGGAGTTTTTGGCGGGCTTTTCTCGAGTGAAGTTCAAATTTGTAGCCGAATATAGCAAAAAACATTAAAATGTGTTACAAATAATAAAATAAAAATACACTACTGATAACTAGGCAGCATGGTCTCAAACCTTAGCCTGTTCCAAAAAGAACAAAAAAAGTCTATGGTCGTAACGTAGAAATTATATTCTCTTTGGTAACGTAAATCGTAATCGTAAAAGTGCTCGTCAAATTTCGTCTCGTGGTATTTACAGATTATTCAGTGTAGTCGAGTGCGAAGTTGATAGGAAAGCCATTTTTATTACAGTATACACAGGGTGGTTCTGTAAAAAGCAAATATGTCAGCAGATAATATTGAGAAACTATACCAAAATTATGGTGTGTTAGCCGACGCCAAGGATGACATTTCTAAAGTAACCTAATTTTTCCGCCCTAAAAATATTTTTCAGCCCCTGTAAACTTATTTGATTGCCTTGTATTGACCATATTTGTGTCTTAATATTTTAGCACGAAAAGGAATACTTGGAAATACTAGCCGCTGTGAAGGGATCTGACAAGGAGAAACGCCTGGCGTCACAGTTTATTGCGAAATTTTTCAACAGCTTCCCTACTTTAGCTGATCAAGCCATTGAAGCTCAATTTGATTTGTGTGAGGATGATGATGTTGCTGTAAGTGTTTATCTGTTAACTACCCACAACTAATGCTAATTAATTTCATCATAAATCTTTACTAATATGACCTCATACTTTGCTATGGCACTTCCATGATCAAAAAATTTAAATACCTACATTATTATGTTGTAAGATTTGAATGTGGTAATTATTTTCACGTTTTTTACAGATCCGTAAACAAGCTATCAAGGACTTGCCAACATTGTGCAAAGATCACAAGGAGCACACTCAAAGAATTGCAGATATTTTAGCACAGCTATTACAGTCAGATGACACTACTGAAATAAATGTAGTCTCTAACTCATTATTAACTATTTTAAAGATAGATCCCAAAGGTGCACTTACAGGAATGTTCTCACAAATACATCAGAATGCAGACAGTGAAGTTACTAATGAGATTGTTAGAGAAAGATGCATTAAGTTTTTAGCATCCAAGGTGAAACAACTTGGACGAGAAGTAATTACTAAGGAGCCTGAAGAGTTGATTATTGCTGAATGCAAGAAACTTTTGGAGGTAAGATCTGATAACTGTATAATAGGGAATATGCAAGTAATTCTAAACTTTTTATTTTTTAAATATACATTGTATTGGACCATAGAAATGGGTATGGGCATTTGATGCGGAGGAATGAAGAAAATGTCATGAGGAAAGTCTTGTGTATGGATGTGGATGGCTATAAGAGTAGGGAAGGCCAAAGAAACGATGGTTGGACTGTGTGAAAGAGGATATAGGTAAAAAAGGGTTGACTACTGAGATGACGACTAATAGAGGAGTACGGAAGAAAAAGACATGTTGCGCCGACCCCAAATAAATTGAGTTATGGGCAGGAGAATGATGATGATTGGACCATAGAAACAATGTGGTGCACTTGTTTGATTTTTGAATTCATCACATATTTTACAATTCATTATTTAATGTTTCATGTTTTTGAACCTGTGAAGCCCCATGGCAAAATCCGGGTTGTCAAATTAAACCCCGAGGACAACCCGGGTTGACAGCCGATTTTTTTTTTTTTGTATTCTCTTTAATTTTTTTTTTTTTGGTCCGACTCACCGGTGAGTTTCGGGGCTTCACAGGTTAAACTAAACATAAACTCAAAACTAAAATTCTCAATAATACCAGTAGTGACGAAAAATATATGTGTCTAAGTAACACTTCATGCATAGAAAGTACTTTAAATTGCACTAAAATTTTTGCAATTTCTGCTTGACTAAAGCACAAACAATTAGTAAAATTATTTGTGTAAATTATATTTGTTGAGACAAAAAATAAGATGTAAACAAGGTGTATTGAGGTAAGTGACGTAACTGTAGACAAATGTTTGAAGTGTAGTAGAAAATTGTACGAGTTAAATAATTTTCTTGAGTTTGTAGTACTGTATTTTATTGCTTTAAGGGTCTACTAACGGTCCAGTGGCGCCCTCATTTAATAAAAAATCGTAGCATAGCACAGAAAGTAAATATTAAAACAATCCAACTTCACGTTTGTTACAAAGAGGCTAAAGCATTTTTACGTTGTTAAAACAGGTCTCAAAATGTTTTGTATCCAAAGTAGTAGGCAAAAGTGTCAGAAACGGCCGTTTTTGGTACTATTTTTTTCGACATATTTTTTTTTCGACATATTTTTTTTTTTGTTATGTAAATATAAAATGAAGATACAGTGCGTTGAAATTTCGCATGTCATCACATTCGAGTTAAAATT
This sequence comes from Polia nebulosa, assembly GCA_951329385.1. NCBI lineage: Eukaryota > Metazoa > Arthropoda > Insecta > Lepidoptera > Noctuidae > Polia > Polia nebulosa. Next base: position 14,677,453 of record OX589593.1, on the reverse strand, counting down.
GTACTACTTTTACTCAAAAGTAACGTAACAAGTCCCCACTCCTGAACTTAGATGCGTATATCTGTGTCATTTTTCATTTATTTGATAGAGCAAAAAATACGTGTCCAATAGTTTTTAACAAACTACATAAAGGAGGAGGTTCTCAATTCATTAGTATGTTTCTTTTTTATGTTTGTTACGCGATTACTACGCCATTTGTGAATAGATTTTGATGATACTTTTTTGTTTGGTGGTAGGTCGTACATCAGAGGTGGTCCTTATATAAATGTTATTGCAATTGATAGGACGCTTTTTGAAAAATACGACATGAACTAAAAATTATGTAGACACATGACGTTTTGGTTTGCTCCAATTAAGTTCAAATTCCTATTATTGCGATTGCCAATTTGGGCAAAAAATTAATATTTAGTTCAGGGGTACATCAACTAAAAAGTTAAATATAAAAAACTTTTTAAGGCACTATTATACTGCCAATCTACATTACAATCTAGCCTATTGGCTAATTAGTAATTTAAATATAACTAAACTGCTACGAAACTATACAATTAAGAAATTGTTGAAAACGTCTTTCTTATTCACTATAATTTAAGGGTAAGACACTTGATTCACGTGTTCTTTATAAGGTTAAGCACTTGCACTACAGTTTAGGTTCACTAACACTGCACTAAACTAACTCAAAAAGTTACCCTTTTTACTCTATGCACTAATTCAGTGTTGTCAAGGTGTTGGATCACCTCGACATTCACGTGATGATGAAGTCTGTGTTCATGAGCTTCTGCATATTTTTGTATAGCTATGTGACATCCATGTTGAGGTCCCAGTGAAGGTCGCTATTTCTAATGTACCAAGGCGCATTGACTATTTTCATGAGTACTTTTTGGAATCATTGTATGATTTGACGATTGCTATGGCTGGTGCAGCCCCACAGCTGAATACCATAGGTCCATATGGGTTTTAAAACTTGTGAAAAATGGCGACTGTCTACCAAGTAGCCAATATATTTTTTTGTATTGAATATCTAATTCAGCTCTTTTCTTTTTGACATGCCCTTTCCAGCGCAGTTTTGTATCTAGGGTCATGCCGAGATAATTAGCAGTATTCGCATAATTATGGTATTTGTTGACTATTCATGAGTACCGGGAAGTATTGTGGCTTTTTATTGGGGAAGTCAATGTGTATAGACTTGCTTTCGTTCAGTTTGATACGCCATCTTGCAGTCCACTCATAGACACGGTTTATGGACTCTTGAACCTTTTCTACGGCTTCCTCGTCACTATTTCCAACAGCAATGATAGCTGTGTCGTCAGCAAAGGTTGCAATGACATTATTTTCTAGCTCAGGAATATCACAGGTGTATATGATACAGGACCGGACCTATTTCACTACCTTGTGGTACTCCAGATTTTATCTGCCTAAGGTCTGAATAGGCTTTTCTTTGTCTTATTCTAAATAGTCTGCTCGATATATGTATTATAGGACTCTATGATGGCTGAAAATTTTTGAGGCAGCATTGTTCTTAGTTTATAAATAAGGCCATCATGCCATACTTTATCAAACGCCTGTGCAACATCTAGGAAAACCGTGAAGCACACCTTCTTGTTCTCTAGTGTTCTCTCAATCGTATTAGTAATTCTGTGTCGAGCATGGAGTGTTGGTCTCTAAATCCAAATTAATAATCGGGAATTATATTTTCAGATTCAATAGGAGGTTTCAATCTCTTTAGAAATAATTTCTCAAATAGTTCTGACAGCACAGGTAACAGTGAAATTGGTCTGTATGATGTTGTTAAATTAAGTGGCTTCCCAGGCTTGGCTATCATGATGACTTCAGCTACTTTCCATATGTCAGAAACGTGTTTTAACCTTGAGTGGTTAGCTTGCGTATTCTGTGCTGAGCTCACGTAACGCGTCGTACGTCCACCCAGTAATAGGACTCGCCCATCAAGGAGCGATGTCCGAAATTAGACGCATTATTAATTTATTACACATAAGAAAACAGGTATTAAACTAAAACACTTAGACTAAATTATAAATAATTAAATGATCTTTAAAATGGTGAAGGTTTCATAAAAATACGCTTTGTAGTTTTTGCGTGATTCTCAATTTTTTATCTGCGTTAGACATAACTTTACAAATTAATTACACTATATTATAAATATATAATTTCAAATATTCTCAGATCAAATTATGACAGAAATTGTCTAGAATAACACATATTTTTTAAAAGAATTAAAAACCATTAAAAGTCGTTTAACTGCGCTTTAACAAAAAATACAACCGACTTCCTAAAAAGAAAACACACAAAAAATTGCAAAATAACGTTAATTTCGGAAGTCGGTGCCAAATAACAAAGAAGCGAAATGGAAGTGGGTTGTATTTTTTGTTAAAAATAATTTTGTTACAATCTAACTTATGGACTAGATAAACAAATTAAATTAATACTACACATTACAAACAGAAACACACTATGTTCTAGTTCAGGGATTGCCAAATAATTTCATTAGTCTGTTTTAAAAAGATATCGGTGCCGATTCTCTTGTTCAATAATTAAACTAAAATTAGAGAATCCCTTTCTTTAACTAAAAGGCAGTGCGAGAAAAGGACGGCTATGGCTATGAACTAAGTTAGAGATGTCAAACTAGTACAAGATTTAAAAGAATACATAAGTGGTCTTGCGTACATAGCGTATATAAAGATTTAATTTTATATACAAAACTGAAATAAATTAAATTACTGATACTATAATACATACATATTTAATCTAAATGATGTTTTTAATAACACTATGTTATGTAATGCTCCAAGCGCATTTTTTTTGTTTGTTTCTGGTTTAATTTGTTTTTTTCTCTTTAATAATTTAAATATATATCTATTTATGAATATGTTTTGTTTATTACCTATTACAATTATTCCAATAGCGATAGTGTCGATATCGAACTTAGAAAGCATACGAGTGCGAATAGTCCTATTGCACTCGTATGCTTTCTAACTAACAGTACGGAAGCATTTCATACTTCGTAACAGGGTAATTTCGAACTGGCGTACATCGCACTCGTATGCTTTCTAACTAACGATACGTCGGTCTTGCATACTTCGCTCCAGTGAACTTTCGAACTGGCGTACATCGAGATCCTGTACTTTAGAACTAACATACGTCGACATTCAGTAGCGGAGTCAGTTTACGCCTTTCGCTTCACCGTTTTTTTAATCGACATGTTTTTTCGTGTACCCTTAATTTGTATGGAAAATGAGTTCAACTAAATTTGACAGCTCTAATTTAATAATAATGATTTATTTATTGCGAGTAACAATAGACTCAAAAAATGTAAGTAACAAAAACAAACTTAAATAACTATGTTAGTGACATAAAAAAACAACAACATTGACACACAAATAAGTTACCATTGCTTCAGCATTCCAGTTGAAATACTGATGCAACGATTCAACGCCACACAAAAACAAACATCACAACAATTTATTTATGAACAGCGGATCACCGTTGCGCCAACCCATGGGAGACGGCACAACAGCGACCCACGTACTCACAGTCCAAGCGATTTGCTATCATGCTTAGGATACTGTTAGTGTTGCCCCGCACCCTGCGCACCAGGGAAGTGCATCTCTTGCGCATTATTCTGTAAAAACAATCAACATGCGCATCTGCAAACATCCCCGACGCACTACAGAAGCGGGGCAGCCCCACCACCATCCTAAACGCGTTTTTAAATTACACGCGGAGAGCGCTGTACGATCTTTGCCTACACTTAGCCCACAAGCTGCACGTGTGAATGAGGTACAGCAGGCTCGAAAGAGCGTAATTTTAACAGGAAGTGAACAACGTGCAAACCTGCGAGCCAGCATGTTCGCTCTAACCGACAACGCCCTCCGCGCCCGCTCAATGTCATCATCGTCTTTAAGGTCGGGGACCAATACATGATCAAGACATTTAAACCTCCGGACTCTACTTAAAGGCGTGCCATAAAGTAACACCGGAGGCACCACATCAGGGCTTTTACCCTCCGCCTCAAAGAATCACTTACGTCCTTAAGAATTTACGCCCGTCTCTTTCTTGATTTATTAGATAGAAATAGCCTAAATTAAGTTTAGTCTGTGCACAACAGAATCTGCACCATTAATCAGTGGCAGACCTCCGATTATAATTCTAATCCTTTGTTGACAACGTTTTAAAAAGTGAAACAAAGTATGTTTATGGTTTATCAGTATCACTTGCCGAAAATTGCAAAAAAGTGCAACATAATATGTTTTTTTGTTGAACTTTTCACGATTTGAAACAATTGCTATTTTCTTTGTTTCAAATTGTATGTTAAAATACAAACTACTACTTATCTCTAATAATATGTCAAAAAATTTCAGGCCTAATCAGTAGTTTTATTTACTACACAAGCCACAAGAATAACTCCTTGTTTTCTTGTTATAAACTCACTTTAATTTAAAAATTCTTTGTATTAGCATTAAGAATTAAATATATAAATAAAGGTACCATCAGGTGAGATGGCGGTCAAACGCGTGCATAGAAACAGTAAAAAACAAAAAATCTTGTAAACTATTTTGGACATCCCTGAGCTCGGCTGGCGTGTCATAAATGAACTCTGATCCGGTGCTTGGGCATAGGGCTCCCGTTGTGTAACCATCGCGCCGATGGACTCGAACTCAAATGTCGGGTTGTAAGTAAATATGCGAAACAATATAGGGCATACAAGTAAAAATGTATTATTAAAATTAAGCAGCGTTAGAGTTAGAGTTAATGAAGTTCATCTTGGAAAACACTGCTTCACAAATATATATATATACATATATTGATCCAAACTTTGTACCTACAATGTTTCAAAGTCAATTTGCATGCATCACTTCGCTATGTCACCATGGCTTGCTTTTGTCTCATGGCTATCAGATGAGGACAAAGACAAATCAAAGTAGGTATAGTCTAAATTGAAATAGGTACCACACATTCTCGCATTGATATTCTAAGGGTGTGTACAGATCTGGCGAATTCACCGCTCGCGAGCAGCTCGCAAGCTGCGCGCGTGCATTTCGAGTTCACGCGCCACACGCAATTCATACAGCTGCATGCGTGCGAGCTAATAGCGCGCTGCTCGCGGGCCGCTCGCGCTCTGTGCAAGCCTTGCGTGAGTTGCGCTAAAAAGGCGCATCAAACAATTGCAGTAACTGCACGCGAGCAGCTCGCGAGCGGCTTGTCAGATCTGGACACACCCTTAGGTGCTTCTGGGTCTGCACAGAATAGGTTCGTGGTCCAGATCAGGGTGACTTCTGTTCTAGTTGGTTCTAGCTAATCAAACCATCTAAGCCATTCAAACTCCAAACATATACTACAAAGTTGTATTATTTTTAGCTGCAGGATGTGGTGGCTGAAGAGTTTGAGCATATAATGGAGTTGTTGACATGGTCAAAGTTAGGGAAGACACCAGCAGGCAAAAAGGAACTGGTACAAATCGTTGCTGCTCTTGCATTCACACCAGAAGACTGGCACCCTGAAGATCCTGAATATGTGGACAGAGTCATACAGTGCTCACAACACGCATTGCCATTGTTCTCTGTAAGTATTACCACCATATTAACAGATAAGCACTTTATAACATCCCTTAATTGTCACCATGTTTTTTATTTATTCAGTTAATACAAGACAACAATAGTCTTATACCTATATGCGACTCCAAAGACATAATTTGTAGAGAGCTACCTATCGTAACTTTAGAGATATCATCGTTTTAATCAGACGCGCCGTAATCGCGGGCATTTCCCGCCAATCATGTGACAGTGCCGATCTTTCGCGCAAAATGGCCGGACCGTTAATTAAGAGGTTATTGAACATTCAAAATTTTCCATCATGGCAACTAACATGATAATCTTTTGATAGTGTTTGAAGTTTTGCCAAGCAAACAGTAAAATAATTCAAGTCAAATTATTTACCTATTTTGTATAAGCAATATTTAAGTTATTTGTAAGATTTTGTCTGAGTTAACATAAATCTTCTTAAGGAGTTTTTCCAATGACTACACCTTCTACCACCATACTAAATTCTATCTTGCAATTTCTATGTTCTCAGGCACAAGTGGACTCCACCCAATTTGTCAACTTCTTCTGTGATCATGTGCTTCAAGGTTGGGACAATTTAACAACACCAGAAGGAGGAACAGACTCTAAACTCGAACTTTTGAAGATATTTGCAGAGATCACAGAACATTGTGGAGAACTTGAAAATCCACAGCAAAAAATTGATGCAGTGTATGCTTTGCTAATGGTAAGTCAAATCACATTTAACCATGAAAGAGATAAACCTTCAAACCATTTTTTTCATGTAACTACTTTTTAACCGACTTTCGAAAAAGGAGGAGGTTCTATGTTCGACTGTATGTATGTTTTTTTTTTATCTATGTCCGCCGATTTTTCCGTCAGTTGTGGACCGGTTTTCAAAATTCTTTTTTTATCCGAAAGAATATACTCCCGAGGTGGTCCCATATAAATTTTATCGAAATTGCTTCAGCGCTTTTTGAGAAACTGAAAAAAAAAAACGAAAAATAGATGACGTTTTTGTTTTCTCCAATTACGAGTATGTTTAAATGCCACGTTCCATGTTATTGGAGTTTTTAGTTCTGGGGTATAACAACTAAAAATTGAAAAATAAAAAACTTTTTTACAAAAAAAAACACAACCGACTTCCAAAAAGTTTTTTTGTTAATTCTTTATTTCTGTTTGGTAATTGTTTTAACTGTTGCACAGAAATACTTGCCAGAAGCACCAATTGAGGGTGTAGTAACAGAGGGTGAAAAATCTGAAGAGAAGACAGAAGAGTCAAAGACCACACCATCACTTCAATTTTCCCATGTTGAGTGTGCATTGTTTGCTCTACACTCGCTATGTCGTAAGGCACCAGAAGCACTAACTGCAGATGCCCTAAAAATTAAAGCTTTACGTCTGCGCTTACAATATACTGCGCGTCTTACACAAGGTTACATAAAGAAATTAAAGGAAGTTACACAAGTATGTATCCCATATACTTCAAATTATACTATTGAGATATTCATTAAATCATATTTACACTAAACACAAAAAAAATATATTTTACAGGGCCAAAAAGGTGAAGATGCAAACTCAGAAGAAAACAAGTTGAAGTTAGCCGCTCTCAAGACTACATCTAATATCAACACACTAATAAGAGATTTGTTCCGCACTCCACCCAGCTTTAAAAGTAAAGTTCAACTGTCATTCCAATCCACGAAAACTGAAAAAGAGGTATGTATCTCACTTATCAATATGCTGATGCAAGCACACCAACTCTTGAAATTTATTTGCAGTTTTACATCTCAATCCAAATTGATGATGAATTTTCTTTTCAGGACAAACAATCTGCTGTCTCTGGTGATAGGAAGCAATCACCGGTACACAAACGACACCGCCCTATCACATTTGATGATGAACATGACAAAGAATCTCATGAAAAAAGGTCGCGAAGTGGCGATAAGAATGTTAAAATGTACACACCACCCTCAGGCAAATACAGCTCAAGACTGAATAATAATGGAAGGTTCTCTGGGAATAACTCCGGAGGGCGCGGAGGACGAGGGGGATATGGTAGACGCGACTTCAGAAACAATGGAGCGCCCTACCGAAGGCGTAATAACTACTAAACATTGTAGTTACCGAGATATCCATTCAAATTGACATTTTAATTAAGAAGAATTACGGCGGAGTTAAATATTTGCTCCGAAAACGTTTTTAAAAAACTTGAGAATTTATATTCAACTTCCAACTGTTGCCATAGCAGAAACAACAAGAATTCAATAATTTGCTCATGCAACACATTTGAACAGGAGGGAACGTATAGTTAGGCTGCAGTGTGTGATTAGTCTCCCAGATGTTTCTTTGTGGTTGTTTAGGTAGTCGTTATGTTCCATCGATTTTTTGACTCCTTGATCTTATTCCAAATGCAGAAAGTGAAGAAAATGCAGTTTAAATTGATTTTGTAGGTTGATTTTCGTCTTTAGTAATTTTCTTTAAACGGTCGCACGGTTTATTTCTATCGTAATAGGTGCCAGCAGTCAACATTTTATTTTTCATCTTCAACAAAGAATGCATGTTTTTTATTTCCAGTAGCCACTCCTAACATGTTCGAGTAGTTGTGCAGCATGGTAAGTAACTAAAGTAGCAATATTTGTAAGACTTAATTATTAATTTAGCTGGTCGTGTCTTATAAAAGCAACTGATTAGTATTAAACACATCGTCACTTTTGTAAGTATTAGAATTAATTTAGGAGTATAGTCATTCAAGAATTTTCTCTTTATCTACATTTAATCGTGAGTGAAACGCCGTGATGCCGTAAGTACTATTACCAATAATTTATTTTTCACATACAGAGCCAGCAAGCTACAGGAAATTAAGCAACAAGTTCTCTACAACTCTTCGTGTTGACTCTTATTCCAGATTTTTGTTGAACTTCTTTTTGATGACCAAGAAGACTCGGCCACAGTGGTTTTTAATTACAGAATACTTGTGGAATACGCTTCGGGAATAAAAAAAAGTTTTAATAGAAGTATTGTTTTTATTTTAATAATTACCTACCATTGACTTACAACTACATGGGGTGAAATGGGCAAAAGGTCCGCAGGTCACAACTACATGAGGTGAAATGGGCAAAAGGTCCGCAGGTCCGCGCTCAATCATCTCGAGAAAAAAAAACTTTCAAAACGCGATTTTTTATTTTCTCGACCACACAAATTCAATAATTTTTTCTATTCTTTATTTTATTTTTGTATCTATTTACCAATATTTTAGTTATGCTCAGAATGCAGGAAATATTGCTAAATCGTAACGAGAAGGCTCAATTACACCTTCCTATTTCAAGGGACTCAATTTAGGAAACAGGAAGGTGTAATAGCAGTTAGTATGTGACTCGGATGGCTGGACAAATCTTCAAAATAGCTCGCATTTCAGAATTTGTGACGCTACAGAATCTTAGATAATCGATCGAAAACGTGTCCAGCTTGAAAAACCACTTCGCTGGTGTCTCAATCTCGGTTAACGGAAGCGATTTTGACGACTGCATATCAACGGGCGTCACGTAACTTCCCTCACTTCTACCTACACCTCGCTAGATGGTGTTTTACTTAAGTCTTTTATCAATATTTTAGTATTTTTGGCACTTCATAGCAGTTTTACTGTATCAAAATATGTCATTAATCAAATTTTAAAGAGGTGAATGGATGAACTTCAAACAACGCCATCTATTGGTACAAAAAATATAGATGTCTAAGGATTCGTTCTCGTCTAAATTTGGATTAAAAGCCCAATTCCACAATTTTATGCTTAGTTTATTAAATAAATAATACAGTTTTACTATATTTATTTTCAAAATATTAATATTACTTACACTTCAATAAGAAATCTATGCATATCATGTGACTCAGGATGGCTGGACAAATCTTCAAAATAGCTCTCATTTAAGTAAGTCAATAGGGCACTTTATGTGACGGCTAAACACTCTTATTTCAGAATTTGTGACGCTACAGAATCTTAGATAATCGATCGAAAACGTGTCCAGCCATGTTGAAAAACTACTTTTTGCTGGTCTCTCAATCTCTGTAACGGAAGTGATTTTGATGACTTTTTGCATATCAACGGGGCGTCACATAAATTTGTGACAGGCATCGAGCTAAAAGTTTTGTGATACGTACAGCGGTTTGTAGAAAAATCTGTGTCCAGCCATCTTGAATTTACGTAAAAAACTTTTGGCTGGCACTTCCGAATCTCAATAACGGCAGCGTTTTCGAATATGGTTCCTTTACTAATATTTAGTGACGCAATTTGTGACAGTAATAACGTTTGATTTATGGCGTCACATGTAAGTGTTTTCGAGAAATCAACAAAAACTTAATATTCAGCCAGCCTGAGTTCAAGATGGCTGGACACGTGTATCTCCGCTGCCTGATGACATGTGTACGTACGCGCAGCGGAATGTTGTTGAATTTAAAGATTTTAATTATGCAGATATTTAGTGTATGACGTCGTATAATTGTGTATGGTAAAAAAAAATTTGTGCACGCAACCATTGTGGAGAAATTCACCAAAAACTGATTCCGCTGGGCGAACGTTGTCCTGGCGGAACTTTTTTTAATCCATAGACTTTAGAAGAAAAGAGATGTGTCCAAAAATTAGTGTGTATTTGTGTGTAATTGTGTATGTATGAATAAAACTAGTGCATGCATAAACTTCGGAGAAATTCAAGTTTCCGCTACGCGAACGTTTGGCCATTAGCTAGTTTTCATATAAAGCGCTTACATAGAGAACTGTAGATTTTTACATACGTTGTTTTGAATTTGTTTATATTTGTTTAAAAAACAGATTTAGAAAAAATCGTAGGGCTTAAAAGATAAAAATATAAACGTAAAATACGCTTATTAGGTCTTAGTTCTTAAAGTATGCACTTTGGGGTCTAGATTTTCACGTTAATACAAACCTTGTAAGTGTCTGCAACATGTTGCCAAGTATCAATGATGTTCCGTTAGTAACTAAAGAGTTATAGGACAAATTTACCATGAACAGATCACTGTTTACAAAGCAGTCAAATATCACGACGTTCTGAAGGAATTGCATGGTAATATGTATGTCAATAATTAGTGTATTCATTCAACTATTCTTATGCAAAATTTCATGTCATTAAATTCAGTAATTAAAGAAAAACAATTATAATACTGACGAAGCATCGAAAACCTACATAACCCGACCAAGTTCGGATGGCTACCAAAAAGCGGCCGTGCAATATATTTAGGTAACATCCCAAAATTTACAGTATAATACCGGTATTTAATTGGTATAGGTGATAACACAATTGTTGTTTCGATATAATTTATAGGGCATTTATTTTTGTACACCTACTTTTTTAAATGTATTTGACTGACAGAAAGTAGGTACTATTTACGTAGGTACTTTATTTAAGTATGCGCTTGAGACTTGAGATATAATCTAAATATATTATTTAAGACAAATAAAATTCATCCTTAAATTCATTCCTGAGGCATTAAGTCCGCCTCTGTACTTGTATGTGCGTGAAGTGTTAAATAAATAAATTCATACAGCTAATTTCTATTGAAGATTTCACGGATCAGGATTCTAACTATAGACCCCTTAGGGAAATTAAATATTTACCACATGTAAGTATGTACTACTGTTTAGGTAAATATTTATCATATTGTAGCTTATTACACTATTTAACCAATAGACTAGGCATGCACGAGCGTTCCCCTTTGCAACTTTAGTGGATCAAACAATCTAATAACTTAAAAAAAACTACTTCTTGAATCGTTTTTTTTTTTCTTATGTATGTGAGCGTGTTCCCCCGCACCCCACCAAAATATGCAGAATTATTTTGTTCGAAGTTCGGTACGCTTAATCCTTTAGTTAAATAGTCTAAGTATTGTAGTTATGAATTGATCAAAAATATTCTTGTGTGAAAAAATAGACAACGCGCTGCGCGCAACGAGCGATAGGCGGCTTCCCGCTTGAAACGGTACTGTCATCCTTGAAGACAAGAGAGGGCAATATGTTTTCGCGCGTATTCGTTTGCTGTGGAACTTGAACCTGATTTTGTTTCATCCCCAGTCACAAACAAATAAATGTGCAGTCAAGGACAATGTGCGTATGCGCTGTTGTTTTGCTATGCATCGCCAATTCTCTGTAATAATAATATTGACAAAGTGTGTTATTAATGTTATAGTGTAACAGTGAAGCATAACATAATTATGTAGTAGGAATATTGAGTGAATGATAGTGAGAAGCTGATAACAGATATTAGGTAAGATTTTATAATAAATTAATAGCTATAGACTTATTCATTTACGTAGGTAATTTATTAGGCAGATAAATTATAATAATTGTGTTATGTTAACATTGGACAGACACCATAAACCCAAGTTAATATCTACTGATTGATCTTATTCTATATCTATTTACTTAAATTTATAATAATAAATTATACAAGACATATATTATAATATAATCGTAACAAAGTAGATGTTTTTCCTGGTTAAAGACAAACTACTGAATAGATCTAAACTACTAAACGACCGACCACATTATAACGAAATGTTGAAAAGAAATATTGTTATTAAATAATCACCTTATGTTTATTACCTACATGTAATGATATACGTATGTGGGCCTCTCACAGATCGTCAACTCCTCGGCAACCTGGAACAACTTCCAGAACAAGATCACCACCTTCCTGGGTAAGGATAAACCGAGTAACAGGAACTTGCTCATTTAGTTGCAATTTTGTTGTAAATTAGACCTTAGGTCTATTGATATAGAGTTTAATTTGTGTACCTAATCGGTTTTTGAATTGAAATTTTGTGTGTGTTAGTACAACTCGGTCACATTAACTTGACGCATGGCGTCGATATAATAATGTCTTATGGTTATTATTAAAAAAATATTTTTCATTCAAGAAATGCAATTGTTTTACTTTTTCCTAACGCTTGTGTACGCAACTGTACCATATTAATAAATACTATATTGGAAGGTTAAGAACGTTTCTTAGATATATGGCACGGCCGCTTTTTGGTAGCCATCCGAACTTGGTCGGGTTATGTAGGTTTTCGATGCTTCGTCAGTATTATAATTGTTTTTCTTTAATTACTGAATTTAATGACATGAAATTTTGCATAAGAATAGTTGAATGAATACACTAATTATTGACATACATATTACCATGCAATTCCTTCAGAACGTCGTGATATTTGACTGCTTTGTAAACAGTGATCTGTTCATGGTAAATTTGTCCTATAACTCTTTAGTTACTAACGGAACATCATTGATACTTGGCAACATGTTGCAGACACTTACAAGGTTTGTATTAACGTGAAAATCTAGACCCCAAAGTGCATACTTTAAGAACTAAGACCTAATAAGCGTATTTTACGTTTATATTTTTATCTTTTAAGCCCTACGATTTTTTCTAAATCTGTTTTTTAAACAAATATAAACAAATTCAAAACAACGTATGTAAAAATCTACAGTTCTCTATGTAAGCGCTTTATATGAAAACTAGCTAATGGCCAAACGTTCGCGTAGCGGAAACTTGAATTTCTCCGAAGTTTATGCATGCACTAGTTTTATTCATACATACACAATTACACACAAATACACACTAATTTTTGGACACATCTCTTTTCTTCTAAAGTCTATGGATTAAAAAAAGTTCCGCCAGGACAACGTTCGCCCAGCGGAATCAGTTTTTGGTGAATTTCTCCACAATGGTTGCGTGCACAAATTTTTTTTTACCATACACAATTATACGACGTCATACACTAAATATCTGCATAATTAAAATCTTTAAATTCAACAACATTCCGCTGCGCGTACGTACACTGATGACATACGGCCTTCGAAATGAGTTCAAAATTTTGTGACGGGGACGATAATGTTAACCTGAATTTGTGACGGTCTGACCATCAAAACCTGAATTTTTGAAGATTTGTCCAGCCATCCTGAGTCACATACGCCATCTATTGAGATTTATTTGTTCGAGATGAGACCCCGTGGTGGAGGTTAATATCTTTTTTCTATAAATCATCATTCCTTAGATAACATCATTTGAAACAGCTAATACTTACTAATAATATGATGCACGTTTACGCCACAATCGGTGCAATAAAAAATCAGTTGCCCCATATTTGTTTATACATAAAACTCAACAAAATGTAGACTGGTTGATTTTTTGAAGTGAAAATTTCTTTAGGCGCGTTGGGCAGTTGTGAGATGGGAAAAACAATTGAACTCGCGCGCCACAGACGCCGCTACGCGATTCGCTACGAGAGTGCTACGACGTATAGCGTTGTAGCACTCGTAGCGAATCGCGAGGGCGTTGGGCTTTTCTGTTTACTCCCGGAGTGCCAGGTTTTTCGCGACTTCGTATAGTAAATATTGCTAGTGTTTTCTTTTATTGTCGTCTCCGCCTTGTTTAGGTTGACTCGGGGTCGAGACATATTTTTTGTGAATTTTATTCTAGACCTGCTGTTCCATTTAGTTGTAGGTCAATGATTAAATCTCGTAAATATACTTTACAAAATAGTTAAAATAAAATAAACTAGCAAGATTGGCAAGCCAGCTGGTATATTATGCTGATAGAAGAACACTGTAATGCAATGGTAGGTACCTACAGCTGTATAGTCGTTGCAATTCCATCGCAGAGAGTGCAACTCATGCTGGACTATGCAGATTGTCTAGTAGATAATATATTATGTCAAAATGAAATTTGATTACAGATTTTTTTGAGAAATTAATTTTCACAACCTCACAAAAAGAAAACACATCACTAGGCAGAATTTACAGAATGCATGCTGATTGCAAGCAACCTTGAGAAGATACTACTTGCAAGAAAAATCTAATAAAACAAGATAATATTACTATTAAGAGCGAAGTTAAAGCTATATCAGATTATTATCTACATAGAAACTTATCTCATATTATCAACAACATTACACATAATCCGATCTAGCTCATAGCATGGATCTGGATTTGACACATCGCTGGTACTGCAATCCATATGTTCAAGTATTTCAACAGGGACCTTAAAGTTGGCTTCTAATTCATTCTGATCTGGTAAACTTTGTAGGGCACTCTGCAATATATCTTGGACTTTGTCCAAGTGCTTCTTGAACCTGAAAGATAATAATTTATTATAAGACAAGGTATTTGCTTAGGCAAACTAAGTTACCTCTTTGGTCCAGACCAATTTCACCAATTTTATTTTTTTTTAATTAGCGACCCCTTTTTAGCCGACTGCGCGACGCAAGGGAGGGTAATGTGTTTATCAGCCTATGTATGTATGTTTGTTCCTTTGTGGCGCAAGAGACCAAACCCGTGGGCTGATTTTTAGAATTCTTACGTCAAGTGGTTCATCTTAATCTTGCGAGTGCTACTAAAGACATGATAGTAATCTAAATACTATAAGGCGATAACCAGACGCCATATTGTGAAAAAGAAAAAAATTAAAGTCTACGAACTATATAGGGGGGTATCAAAATATAGGAGGAGGAGGCAATTCCAAAAATATAACTCACTAAAATGTAGAAAAAAAAAATATATTTTCAAAAAACTACTAAAAACAACTAAAAAGTTCCAAACAAGTAATTTTTCAAGCAGTCTGATGCAATTTGTGGCATGAAATCAATAGTTGAACTTTATTGAAAATAACTGCCACCAACTGCATCAGACTGCTTGGAAAATGACTTGTTTGGAACTTTTTAGTTGTTTTTTACAGACGGGTTTTTAAGTAAATAAAATGTTGTGACCATCTAGGACCATAACAATGCGGTGAGCAGGCAGTGCAATATGCTGTTGTTTGTGTCCGAAACATATATATTACATGTTTAAAATCTCACTATTTCCGTGTCAAAAATAGAACCAAGATTATAAAAAATACTGAAGAGTAAACACATACGCATAGCCTTTTTCTAGTGTAGGACTATCAATTCTCACTTTTTCCTGGCTTGCAACTGCAAAATCCCCGCGCCTCCCCCCAAGCAACTACTTTTACTTAGATTTTACCAACTTTGTAACAGATAATATAAACAGAAAATAAGGCAGAATTTCTTCAAAATAAGTAGGTATAATCAATTTAAAAAGAATAAAATTCTATGTTATAATAAATAATTTTACTCTGCAGTGCATGGCACTCATGTCACAACTTTATAAATAATTTAAGTTTAATTACCGTGTGGCAGTTTCAACACGTTGGCGCTTCTGCAATTCCATCATTACTCTCAAAGTTTCCCTAGCTTGATGGGGTCTAAACTCATTCAATAAATGATGTATGTGTATAAACAACAAACTAAGATCCTCAACTTTTTCTGCTCTTTTAGGAGAGTCAGGACAATGGACCAACAAATCTAATAGATCCAAAAAGTTGACAAGTAAAGAATGGTTCAGTTTCTTCAATTCTCTTCTTCTTTCAAAATGCATAGGGTACAGTCGCCGAAAACCCTAGAAGTATAAAATTAACTTAAAAGAAATTTATTTTAAATGCTATTTATTTGTTGCACATATGAGATTGTTACTTACTTGGCTTTCCAGTGACCTGATTATTGTATCATCCGCGTTGAAAGTGTGCCCAAACATTGAATATGAATCATGAATAGGTCGCGGTGCTAATGGTGCTCTATTTCTTCGAACATTTTCGTCAGTGTAAAAGTTTATATATTGCATAGGGGGCAATGGTAGTGAACTAACTTGTGCTGTCTCGGAAGACATGGTTGAGGCAAGTTAATAAACAAGGCGAGTGAAACAAATGCTCTATTATGAGCAATATAATAAAACTAAATTCTTTCACCGTTTCAATTACAGATTTGTAGCACAAAACAAACACAATATAATAATATTCAATAGGTATTCTCCTGCACTGATATAAAAGTACACTGCAAAGAGTATAATAATAATACGGCTTTAGCTATCTAATCTGTGACTGCCAGTGACTGTCAAGTCAACGTCAAGTGTCAATACCACAGATGACTATAATAGTAGGTCCAGTTTCATTTTTAGTTTCACCTGTCACCGCGTCAAGAGAACTGAGCTTTCAAATATTATTATACTCTTTGTTTCAAAGTTTCCCGTATATCTTCCCATTTATATTGACTGGGAGATATCTTGGTCAGTAATGCACAGGTAATGTGGCTGCGCGTCATGTTAAATCGACACCTTTCAAATTTTTGCTCTTTCTTAGGGTGTCTGACAGCCGACATCAGCCCTCCGTCTGAACTAAGGTCATCAGGATCAAATGGTACCACCAACGTTATGAAAGGTTGTGGAGGTGCATTGGATCGGGGTAGTAGAGCATCAGTTAATTTTGAAATAAATGCTTATAAACTATTTGAGGGTTGCGGAATATTTTCCTACATATTTTGCAATGATGAAGTGCCAGAGGTGGGTGGACAATCCGATCCCACTTCTGATGTCAGTTTGGCCCAGACATTAGAAGTAAAACTCAGATAAGGCAATACACAAATGAAAATGAATACATATGATATTATGATGTTGTAAATCTAAGAATTACATAAAATAAATTAAATAACTAATAATGGCAGCGAGGGTGGTCACATAGGACAGTATTGACTGGCATCGAAATTATATTCTCTTTGCTCGCATCCACTTGCATCTTTGGAGGTACGTGGAACAGGGTGTAAAGTTCCACAACCTCCATTGAAAAGGGAGGATCCTCCGACCAGACGGGTGTTGTGTCTGGTCCGGGCAACTGCCCAATGGTTGATTTCGGACTGTTGTATATGTTCAAATCGCGCGGAGAACTCTGCTTGCGCGATGTAGAATTCTTGCTATTTTTAGTTCATGTGCGGCGTCATAGATGTCGCTACATCACTCCCCTCCGGAGATCGGAGATCGATGGTTCTTGATGAGTCGTCCATACATCTTGCCGGGCCAGTGGAAGGTTGGTTCCAGTGAGTCGGAACCGGAAGAGCCGCATAGTTCACGGTGAGTCGGAACTGTCTGCGGTGATGCCCCAGTGAGTCGGGGTGTTGCTATCCCAGTGAGTCGGGATGATGCCCCAGTGAGTCGGGGTGATGATGTCCCAGTGAGTCGGGATGATGCCCCAGTGAGTCGGGGTGATGATGTCCCAGTGAGTCGGGATGATGCCCCAGTGAGTCGGGGTGATGATATCCCAGTGAGTCGGGATGATGCTGCAGGCTCCAGTGGGTCGGAGCGGTGCTGTGCGACGTAGTGGCTTGACTGCTAGCGTCGACCAGGAGAGGTACTTCGACCGGCCGAAGGTGCTGTTCGCTGCGCCAAGATCGCTGATGAGGTTGATGGTGATGAAAGAGGCTGAGGATGCTGACCAGGAATGCGCATCCGCTGCATGCTGGTGGTCAGGATACCCGTAGAAGCCGTTGGTACTGGCTGGCTGTATGACTCGTTGCTCAAGAGCTTGAAGGAAGCGATGATGATGACGTCACGCTGAAGTAGCTGCATGAAGGCTGCGCTGACGTTCATGTTCGAGGGTCACCAGTTTGGAGGTACGTGGAACAGGGTGTAAAGTTCCACAACCTCCATTGAAAAGGGAGGATCCTCCGACCAGACGGATGTTGTGTCTGGTCCGGGCAACTGCCCAATGGTTGATTTCGGACTGTTGTATATGTTCAAATCGCGCGGAGAACTCTGCTTGCGCGATGTAGAATTCTTGCTATTTTTAGTTCATGTGCGGCGTCATAGATGTCGCTACACATCTGTTCGAAATGCGTACCGACCAGTACCGATTACCGACTCAACAGCCGGTCGATTCTGTTAACAGCTCACCTTGAAATCTTAGGTGGAGTGAGTGTGAAGTGAACTGTCATTCCACCTTGATTGTGCTCGGTCAATCCATACAAGTTTTCACAGAATAGCACTGCTGTAGTGCTATTCTGTAAAATCTAACAGTGAAAACTTAGGTGAAGTGAACGCGAAGTGGGCTGTCAATCCATACAATCAAGGTGGAGTGACAGTTCACTTCACGCTCACTCCACCTAAGTTATCACGGTGAGCTGCCGGTCGATTCTGTTCACAGCTCACCGTGAAAAGTTAGGTGGAGTGAGCGAGAAGTGAACTGTCATTCCACCTTGATTGTATGGATTGACAGCCCACTTCACGTTCACTTCACCTAAGTTTTCACGGTGAGATGTAACAGAATAGCACTACTGTTAACAGAATCGACCGGCAGCACAGTCCCTCCCTTTTATGGCCGACTAGTGGGCAGAGAAAGTTACTATATTTTACTAGATTGGATATCAAGTCTTTTGAGCCAAATAATCTATGATGCGTCCCGTGCCACTGACTTGTAAATCCTAACCCATGGAGGTAATAATACTACTCGCAGCTGCAAAACAATATGGCTGCAGTCAGATATTTTAGAAGATCTAATAATGCTGCTTACCTGATTCTCGCCACGGGTATCTTGGTTAGCACGTGTGTTTTGAGAATTTTAGTTGTTTTTGAGTGATTGTTGTAACTTTGGTGACTTGTTTTATATATTTGTGTTGTTCTTGTGTCTATAAACAGGTTTGTATTGTGATTGTTCTTTTAATTAGTGGTGAAAAATCCTCCCGACCCTGTCCCGCCTGACATTCCAGATTCTCCCACTCTATTATCTCCCAATACACTTTCACAATTTGCAGATGTTGTTTGCAGCATCACAGAGATGGAAGTGTCTCAGACACAACAAACCTCTCGTAAACGCTCCAACGCAAAAGCTCCAACGCCAACCCCACCATCCAAACAACCCAAAAGTCAAATTGGTCGCGTTCGATATTCGGTTATGGACAAGGGCCCTTACATAGTTCATGTCTCTCGCATAGAGTCCCAACCTAACGCAGACACCACGTTACATCCTGTGAACTTTGGCAAATTTTTAATGCTTATCAATGTTGCAAACGTAGTTCGTGATGGTGTAAATAGTCGAAACCGTGTGTTGGTGGAATTTACTTCCCCTCAGGATGCTAACTCTTTTTTGGTGAACAGCTTACTGTCAAATTTAGTTATACTGCTTCAATCAAAACATTTAATATCACAAGGATGGGCGTTGTATCCGGTGTTCCATCTGATTTAACAGAAGAGGAAGCTATAACCTACTTGTCTATGCCCTCAGGTTGTGGGCAAATCCTCAAAGTCCGCCGCATTAATAGGAAAATAAATAATGACGGTGCGTTTGAGTGCGAACCCACGGAAACTTGTGTCATCACTTTTGATGGCCAAGTCTTACCGAAACGGGTTTATTGCTGCTACACATCCATCCCAGTTGAGCAGTATATCTATCCCATTATCCAATGTCGCAAATGATGCAGGTTTGGTCATGTTGCAAACCTGTGCAGGTCTAAACCACGCTGCAGTAAATGTGGCCACGATCACCCTGGTGATGGTTGCAACATTGCTGAGGGCGAGGCTTTTTGTGTGCTTTGCTCGGATAATCACTTTGCAAATAGCAGGTCATGCCCCGAGCATGGTAGACAGAAGGCCATTAAGACAGTCATGGCTGAAAAATCTATTTCTTATGTTGAGGCCAGCAAAACATACCAATTCCTTCCCGCAATTATGCGAATGCCACAAAAACACAGTCATACCACAAAACTGTAACAGCAAAACCCAAGATTCATGTCCCACTTTCCCCATCATATGACAAGACTGCTCACCATCAAATAGTTAGTTCTCCCCAAATACAATCTCTATTATTGAACTCCTCGTAAAACTATTACCTACTATTACTATTAGAAGAAGAGATTCTTCTTCCAGTAGTGCTATTCTGTAAAATCTCACCGTGATAACTTAGGTGAAGTGGGCTGTCAATCTATACAAATTCATACAATCAAGGCGGAATGACAGTTCACTTCACGCTCACTCCACCTAAGTTTTCACGGTGAGCTGTTAACAGAATCGACCGGCAGTTCTCAATCACCCTCCAACGTTGCCAATCAACTTATACAAATCCTTTTAAATATTAGAAATGGCGTCTCGCCAAGTATCTCTTCAGTGGAATGTGAGGAGCGTGTGGCATAAAAAGCACGACCTCATATTCCTTCTCAACAAGTACAAGCCTTTTGCCCGTCCCATAGCCGAGACCTGGCTCACACCAAGTCTCAGCTTCCGTATGCCACATTTTAATATCCTCCGATGTGACAGATCAGACGGCTATGGAGGGTCTGCCCTATTTGTTAATAATCGGGTCCCACTTTCGCCTTTATCTTTGGCTTCATTTACACGCATGGTAGTGACCATTACCTTATTGTCATTTCTCTGATTAACAAGATATATTTAGAAAAAACTTCCCCTCCACTTTTGAAGTATAATTTGTCTAAACCAGATTGGCCAAAGTTTGCGTCACTACTGGAGGAGAAAATTGATAATCTTCCAAATCTAAATTCAAGTTTACCTGATCCTTCTGGTCAACGCCATGCCAAGAGTTGTTATGAAGGTTTTGTTGAGGCCGTAACCTCTAGTGCAGACTCCTGTTTCCCACTGAAAAATAGTGCCCGCAATGAAATCCCGTCACCTCCATGGTGGGAACAAAAGTGTACTTCAGCGGTCAGGTCGAGGAACGTCGCCGAAACACACTACAATCGGGAGATGAATACTGAAAATTTGTTGTCCTATTTACAGGCGAATGCCAGATCCAAACAACTCCTCCGTAGGAAAAACGTGCGGGTTGGGTAAAGTTCTGTACTTCCTTATCTCCCTCCACCCCAATTTCAACTGTTTGGAAGAACATCAACAGATTTAGACGTGGTTGTTCTCCATCTACCTCCCTAGAGAAACAGCTGAACTTTTTTTCGATAAAATTGCTCTACCTTATGTCCCATTTTCATCTGAGTGTCTTAATGTTCCCCAACATATTGTCTCTGATGCCCCCTTTGATGTGCCATTTACTTGGAAGGAATTGAATATGGTACTCAGTCATGTCCGGGACTCAGCACCTGAATGTGATGGTGTGCCATACTCTTTTACTAGTCATTCTGGGGACAAAGCGAAATTATATTTCTTAGACATAATTAACTTTTGTTATGATCGTGGTTGGGTCCCAGATCAGTGGAAATTACAAATCATCATTCCACTGTTGAAACCAGGCAAACATGTAGATGACCCGAACGGCCTCAGACCTATTGCTTTGTCCTCAGTCTTAGCCAAATTACTGGAACACCTCATCAAAAATCGACTTGAGTGGATAGTCGAATCTAGAGATTTACTTCCGAACTACCAATTTGGTTTTAGGAAAGGGCTCAGCACTATGGACAGTGTTGGCGTTTTAGTGACAGACATTCGCCTAGCATTTTCCCATTTTCCAAAAACGAGTCTGTTGTTCCAGTCTTCCTAGACATCTCCTCTGCATACGACAATGTCCTTCTTCCAGTTCTCAGGCAAAAATTGCATCAGCTGAGTATTCCTGGTAAGATGATCGAATGCATATGTGGTCTACTTTTGTCTCGCTCTTTGGTTCTGAGAGTCCAGGGTGAGGACTTTGAGAAAAGGCAGACTTGGAGGGGACTCCCGCAGGGGTTCGTCCTCAGTCCTCTCCTTTATAACCTTTATACAGTCGATATAGGCTCCTGCCTTAATAGTAACTGCCATATCTTACAGTATGCTGATGACTTAGCCCTGTATGGGTCAGATTCCTCCATCATTAACGCTGCGTCATACCTGTGCCTCTCCCTGGACTCTTTGAATCATTGGCTTTTAAACCTTGGTTTGTCACTATCCGCACCCAAAAGTTCGGCAGTAATCTTCTCTCGAAAGAGATCAATCCCTCTCGTCTCAGTGGCCATTTCCGGTAAAATATTTCAATTTCAAATAAAGTAAAATTTTTAGGCGTTTTCCTTGACTCAAAATTTACAGGTAAGTAACACATAAATCATTTAATCCAGAAATGTGAACGGGTCATTTCAATATTAAAGTTCTTGCAGATGTCTGGTGGGGTGCCCAACCCTACTCTTTGAAATTAATATATAATGCCTTAGTTCGTAGTGTACTAGACTACGGCTCGTTCCATTTGATACAATATAACAGAGGTCCCTTGGCTGGTCTAGATAGGGTTCAGTCTAAGTGCCTTCGGATCATGTCTGGATGTATAAAGTCCTCTCCAATTAACGCATTGCAGGTCGAATGCGCTGAACCCCTCTTAGCACTAAGACGGCAGTATCTGGCCTCCCGTTTTTTGTCCAGATTAATCTGTAGATCCTCTCATCCTCTTATTACAAAATTGAATGAGTTAAATGCCTTATGCACAAGCTGAAATTATTGGAAAAATAAAGAATTCCCCCTAATTCTAAAACATTTTCGCATGCTCCAAAATTTAGAATGTCCGATCGTCCAGTATATCAAACTACCCCTTTTTAACTTTGATTATGAAGTCTTATGCTTCGCTCCCAAAATCTTATATAATATTGGCATATCCAAAAATTCTCCTTCGGTGAACTCGACCTTCAAAGCGGTGGTGGGCGAGCGATGGAACGGTTTCCAAAGGTTTTTCACTGATGCTTCCAAATTTACTAACTCCAGTAACACCGGAGCTGCAGTTTATTACCAGAGCTCCAGGATTATTCTTCAATTTAAATGTCCTAAGGAATCCTCTGTGTTCACAGGCGAATGTGTGGCTTTATTGGAAGCTTGTCTTTTTATAGAGTCACATCCCAACATTTAAAAAGCCGTAATCTTCACAGACTCCCTTAGTTGCCTTCAAGCTTTAGTCCAAAACCTATTCAAAAGCAAATTGCACAGCTCACTAGTTTTAAAAATTAAAAAAGCATTATCATGTGCTAATAGTCAAAATGAAGTTCAGCTAGTTTGGATACCTAGCCATTGTGGCATTAAGGGTAATGAATGTGCTGATACCCTGGCAAAAGATGCTTGCTCATCAGCTTTTGCTGATCTCTCCCGCAACTCTCATCAGGGTTATGACTTGCTGAACCTGCCAAAAGCAAGTCTTGAACGTGCATGGCAGGAACGGTGGAATAACATTGGTAAGAAGAAGGGTAGCTTCTACTATGCAGTACAGCCAACCATAAAACCAAAACCTTGGTTCTTTAAATATAAACTAAAACTGTTTTATCCGTCCTTTGCAGAGTCCGCTTAGGTTTTTGTTGCACTCCCGTTTTTCTGGAAAAAATTCGTGTCCATGACTCCTCCCTGTGCGAGTGCGGTTTGGAAGAGCGTACTCTTGATCACATATTCTTTGAATGCTCAAACAACACGCCTCGCTTAGATTTATATAGCCACCTCCCTAAATTTAAGATTCCTCTTCCAATTAATTTCCCTGATCTACTTGTGGCGCTGATGAAATTCATCCGTCACAGTACTATTAAATTATGAGTCGTAAATCAAAATCTGTCCGTCTGTGTAGTTGTGGTATGTGTATTTTTAATGTTCTAACCATCATTATATTTATGTATTTTTATTTTTTGTTTGTTCCAGTCCAGTACTAACCCATCAAGTTCAAGTATATCAACCGAAGATTTTTATTAGGTCTACAGTTGCTGTCCATTTTATTTATTTTTTAAATTTATTTTTTGAAATTATACACACACATGCTTATCCAATTTACTTTCGACATTGGCAGAATAGTCGACATAGGCTCTACTTGCCATCAACAAAAAATAAAATAGAATAGAATGCTGAACTGATTTTCTATTTTGACAAACTGTCCATTATCTACTGTAAGTCGAAAAATTTGAAACTCCTGCGCGGATTAAATTAACGTGCACTACGCTCCGCTTCGCAAAAGAGACTGTGGAAAGAAGTCATGACCTCTTGATCGCGGTAGGTAGTTAGTAGAACATTCGAAAAATACAACTTTGACGGTGCTGCGACGGTGTTGACGAATTTCCGTGACTAAATTTATTTTATTTTATACGTTATTCGTTATCAAATCCCTTTATGATTTATTATGTTATTATATTTGTTTACATTAGTTTACTGTTAAAAATATGTAAAAATGTGTGCTAATATTATCATATAATTACCGCGGATTGACCGAGTGAGCATAACTAGCTTCAACCAACTTGTCAAATTAATTGGACCAGGAATAGCGAAGGAGGATACAAATTTAAGACTATCTATACCTGTGGAGGAGAGATTGAGCGTTACGATAAGGTAATAAAGTGTAATGTAAATAAATAAAAATGTATCGTACCTTGATTTGTTTTTTCTTGGGCACTAAGCTCATTCCAATCAGGAACAACAGCTTCACAAACTTCCTCCCACAGTTTTTTCTTCACATTTACGTCAGAGTACTCTTTTAAGTTTTTCTTATAAAGTGCAGGGCGTTTTTCGACTTCCTCGATCAAGTTTACGATCAAAGATTCCGAAATAAGCGACTGAGAATTGGGCGACGCCATTTTACAAAACACGCGCGGCCGACCATTCGCTATCAAAGCTCGGAGCGAACTGAACTATCGGCTTAGTCGGCCGACTAAAAAATCGTCGTGTGTGCGCGTGTGGTAGGAAGCCAATACTGATTATACGGTCGGCCGATAGTTTGCCGACAGTATAGTTTGAATTGAATCGGGAAGCCCATCAAACTTGTTTATCGGCCGATACCAAATCGTCATAGTGTGCGCACTTGCTTACATCTGCGTACTGATTAAGAGCCCGACCAAACTATCGTCCGATAAAAAGTCTGTGGTCTGCGGGGGCTCTAAGTTTTCACGGTGAGCTGTGAACGGAATCGACCGGCAGCTTCTACCACCACTATTGTTGCGTGTCCTGTCCTGCCCACCCTATGGCGGAGTACATCGGATATCTAAGAGGAGTTTAGGTACATGCCAAATAACCACATCGACAAAAAAAGTCTGGGTTATTGTTTGTGGTGTACATCCTTCTCTGTTCAAATTGTTTCTGGCTGAAGAGTTTTTGGCGGGATTTTCTCGAGTGAAGTTCAGTGGCAGTTTTAATTATTCGCTTATTGATTCTTAATGGATATTGTGATGTAAAATTGGTGTAGTTTGGTGTCTCAAGTGTCTATGCAACTGGACAATATGTGGAATCATTGAAACAGGCGCGATCTCGGTAAAATGAAGCTGAGAATTTGATTGTAGTATTGACTACCTCAGCGAAGTTTTCCGAGCAGGCTGACTCGACACATTGGTTGCCAAATACTGCAAAAACATTAGAATGTGATAAATCTGCATGTAAATGGAAAAAATACACTACTGATGACTAGGCAGCATAGTCTCTGACCTTAGCCTGTTCCAAAAGGAACAACCTTCCTATACTACCTAATTTCTCTCTGTCAAAATAAATAAATCCATTCAACCATTCATTCATTACTCATTTCATTTCATTCTTCGTGCTTTTGGTTTGTAATAATATTTTTAGCCCGAAAAAGTGAAAATAGCAAAGGGATGTAACTTTTGTTCGATTTCAATGTGTTGTGTATTGATGACGAACCAGATAGTGTAGTTGAAACCTATAAAAAAAAATTCGTCAACATACATTTCGGATTATTTCTGATACTCATCTTTTTGTGATGGATTTGGATGTTTGAAGGTATGTAAGGTTTTACATGTTTTAAAAGTGGTTACACCGGTGTTTTAGGAGTTTCATTCCATAATTTATATTTCTCTGTCTTGCTTCAGGCTTAAAATGGCTGGAAAGGATGACGATGAAGTAATATTAAAAACGTTTATGGTGAAGAGGTCACAAAATAAAAAGCTATTTACACCGGTCAACTACAAGGAACGGTGGCTGGTCTTGACTCGGCGAGCGCTTATTTATTATGATACAGATGGCGAGGTAAATTTGATTTGTTTAATTTTATATAAACTTGATTTATGATAGTACCTTTAGTTGACTAATCTATGAACAGTATTATTAATCTTTTCCTTAAAACTCAATGGTTGAGCCTAGTACTTTTTATATTTTGTCAGCATAATTTTCATATTTATGTCTTGCTAGTTTATTATTACATAAAACTATTGAAAAGCTTGCCCAATAGTTAGATTAATTTAATTTTTATTCAATCTATTTTTAATTTTTGTGCCGCTAAGGACACTGCTTAAAAATTAAGGTAAGTAATTCTGCGTGATATTGACATGGCAGTTAGTATGGCCATTTAATGTTATGATACAAACTACATTTACACAACTTATTTTCTTTAAATTTAAATTAAAAATAATATCTAGACCTGATCAAATCTAATATAAATAAATGTAGTTAAAGCTAAAGTAAATTTTTGATTTGCAAATTGCATGAACACTGACTTTTACTAGGTATTATTAGTTATTGTAAAAAAACTACACTGACTTATCTATCTTGTCTGTAAATAATAATTTTGCTGCTTCCCCAAATTATCAATTGGATATATTTTGTCAAACTGCATGCATGCTTACTTTACTATAAAAAAAAAACTAGAAATTATACTATCTAAAACTATTGCTTACATGTGATCTGCTTACTTTTATTAATCTGTTGCTTTAATTTATGCCTAGTAAGTAGACACGCATCACCCATCTGTACGTCTTTACCCAGCAGTGGGACAGCAACGGGTACACAAAAAAAAGATTATATAAAAGAAATCAATGGTTCATTTGTATGTATGTTATTATATCTTTTTATAAATGACTTATACATGTTTAGCTGAAATAGGCAAAAGCCTGAATTTCAGCGATCAGTGCCAATCCTCTCAAATGTTAAGGTGGAAGTGCCAGGGTAGCCTGCGAAATTCAAATTTTCTTAAGTTTTTTGCAATTTGCAGGTCAGAGTCAGGTTGAATCTTAGTCAAAAATTGATTTGCGGACGTAGCAAGTACGTATTTACAGAACTGATTTCTCCTTCAGAATTTCATGAAATTCTTACATTTGGCATCAATTCTAACTGAGAGAGTTGTATTAATGATTTTAATGATTATAATTCTATAAATACATACTTGCTACGGCCACGAATCAAATTTTGACCAAGATACAACCTGATTCTGACCTGCAAATTGCAAAAAACTTAAAATTTGAATTTTGCGGGCTACCCTGGCGCTTTCACTTTAACATTAAGTGAGAAACAAAAAGTTGCATCACAATTAAAATTAAAGTAACTTTAACTAATAATATTGTATTCAATAGTTTAAAAGTAATAGCAAACTTCACTAAAAGAAAACAATAGTGTAATTCCAGTGTAATGCATATATACTTGATAACTTCTTTGAATGCTGCTGTGCTCATGCACTAACTTTTTTACTTTTTATCTCAAAAACTCATGACTGAAAAAGAACTCAATGATACAAAGATTTTGATATCTGTTGCTATTAAAAATTTAATGTTGAGAATCCTATAAACATTGCCGTGTATCTAAAAGAATTTTATTTCAAACTAACTGACCTGACAGACGTCATTCTATCAAAAGCTATATGTATAATATCAGATCGCCATCAGTAGGATTGACTTCTAGGAACAGTTTAAATGTATTAAAGAAAAAGGTTTATATGGTTTTAATTAGGGAATTTCAAAGAAAAATCTGATTTATCAATATATTGGTTAGTAAAATATTATATGTAATAATAAACATCACCAAATTTCAAGTTCATAGGTCAATGGGAAGTTAAAAAATTATTCGGAACAAATGTGACAGACGACGGACAGACGGATACGTGAGTGACAGTAATAGGACTCCGTTTGGACACTGGGTACGGAACCCTAAAAAAACTGAAAAGAAATATTGCCATCGACATGCTAAGAAGGATGCTACCTTTTTCAGAATTTTATCCATAATAGCGACACTGTCTGATGGTACAATCATCATCATTAGCCTTTTAATGTCCCCACTGCTGGGTCACAGGCCTCCTCTCTGTGAGAGAGTGTGGGCCGTAATCCATTGCGCGGGCCCAATGCATCCGCATTGGGCCCGCGCAATGGATTACGGCCCGTATATTCGAAGACGTGGTGGATGTCACATGTCTTCGAATTTTTGTTTCTAGGACATGCCGGTTTCCTCACGATGGTACAATAATAATTCTTAATTCTTTATTGTACTTACACCAAAAAGGAAAACTTAACATAGTACAGTTATCACACAATTCATGTACAAAAGCGAGCTTGACTCAACATTGAGTTTTCTCAATAGAGAATATTGTGCGTGTATTTTTTCTTTCAACTTAAACAGTTCGTCAAATTGAGTTTACGAAAGTAATATGATTCTACGCTTTAACATACAGAGTGTAAAAATACTCATCACATAGCCATCAATACGGATACTAGTACATCTAAAAAAGTAGCTTTGCGCAAAAATTATTGCTGGGAAACGACTTTTATTTTTAGGTATGAAAAAAAAAAACTATTTTTTATTGCGCGTAATGTAACGCGAACCCAGCAAAGTGGAGTTAAACCTCGCACCTTCGCTCTAAGCCACGTAGGTACTTGTCGGATACGTTTGATATTTGCGTTTTTGTAACTGCAAATGCGTAATTTAGAAAAAAAAAACGAAAATTCGGGTAATGTTTGTTTGGAAAAAAGTTTAGTAATACCTACACTTGCAATTCATTTTCGTAAAAAAGTAAAAAAAATATATTTGCGACTTTGACCTTCAATATCTCCAAAACCAGTGGATTCCCAGGTATGGTCTAGTTTTTTTTTTTTTTTTTGGGGGGTGGGAAATCATCTTATGACTCTTTCCGCTCTGGGGTGGAGCGGAAGGGCGTGTCAGACTCTTACTGACTAAAACCCACCCCTGTTCCTCCCTGCCCTACGCGCAGTAACTCTTTCGAATTTATCCTCCACCCCCGGGCAGGAGGTATGGTCTAGTGGAAAAAAAATGATCTAAATAATGGGTAGAGTATGTGGCTTTCGGCTTCGGAAACTGTCTTTTTACACCCGATATTTTCGGATATGGTCATACATGTATGTTGTATGACCCTATCACGAACATATATCATATCATATCGCAAAACTTGAAAATGTCACCCAAATAAAAGTTCTAAATATAGCACTATGTTTTACTCAACCAAGATCCTACAAAAGAGGCGACCGCGGATTTATCTTAAAAACGTCTTCAAAATGTAATCCATTTCCAGATTAACAAAAAGTTGGAGAGCTTAGTTGTCATAACAAAAGAATTCCAGTGCGCAGGTAGGCAGCCAAGTGGAATAATTGAACATCAGCACCAAACGCAAGATATGATTCATAACTAATTGCTGGTTCATTCAGAAACACTCGGTTTTGTACCCCGCCTAACTATTCTTAAGCTTGGAGCAAAAAATATTAAAACCTATCTGTGCTGTTTACGACTCCTGCGGCTATGTGGGACCAAAAAACTAAAAAACGTTTGTAAAATTTATATTATGTAGTCATTAGACAATATTATCGCGTTTTAATCGAAAAGTAACGCCTTAAATCTAGACACTTGACTTCAAGTTCTCAATCTACGACGTCTGCAATATGTAGGAAACGAAGCGCAGAGGAAAAAAATCTCGCTCAGCTCATCCCTATTTGATGACTCGTGTAAAATAACTGGCAAAGGCAAACAGCAAGAAAAAATATGCTCACCGGGTGACAAACAACCAAGCAAACACCAATCCTATAATATGTATAGTAAAACGATGGAAGAGAGCTCGAAAATGTTAGCATCTCGGCTAGCTTATGTGACTCAGAAAATCAGACGGTAGAATTTAGAAAGCAAGAGGAAGCTCGATAGCACCCCGTATCGTGTTCGTGTAGGTTAGATTTTCTTTCATCATTCGTTCTGATATACTTTCAAGTTCTTTTGTCGACTTAAGCATATAAGAATGTGAAATTATAGCATGATCTAAAACGAAAAGAAAGAAAAATAATTTCTTTATTTTAGATAAACAAAGTGGCATTGCTAAACAGAGGGGCAGGCAAGAGCCTAGAATACACATGCTACTAAAAGAGCACGCTTGTTTGCTACTAGGTGGTATGCTTATTTGTAGCATGCTCTCAGAGTGTCTACATTTGCTCATGAAAGCACAGACCTCAGTAACATAGAGCATGCTCTTTTGTAGCACGTCTGCGATAGGTACACATGCTCATTATTTAGCATTCAAAATGGACGTTTATTTGCGGAATTAATTAAATTTAGTAAGTAATATTATTACTTTCAACACATTTAATTCCTTAGACATTCATAATTTCTATATAGAGCTATAATTATATAATTTTAAGTTTTGTCATCGCCCCATCGATCCATCGTGACTACGCAAACAAATCAAGTAGCATGCTCGCATAGAACGCGTTCAGACTTGCTTTGGAGCCACCCCCCTTTCACCCGCGCCTCACACCGTGTGCTAGTAAGCACGAAAAAATAGACCCGCTTCCGTATACCTGTGCTAAGCAACGTAGCATTTGCTCGAAACTAGCGTGCTTATGTGCTACTACGTAGCATGTGTATTCCGGCCTTAATACATCAATGCTTCTCGTGGGTGCTGTGGCCCCCGAGCACTCACTGAGTCGGGCGGCGTCGGCGCCCCTGTCAACGCGGCGTATTCGGTCGGTAAAAAATAAAAACCGACATTAAAAAGTTCGGGACATTACATGAATATTGGAGTCTTAACTAGACTGCGTCTCAACTCAACTGTATGCTAAGTGAGCATTAAACTGCTCAGTTACATTTTAACTGCAAGTAAACGCGACAAGGCTTTTCCAAGCTACTGGCGTTTTTTTTTGTTAGACACTCAGGATTATTCCCATTTATTTTGTTTCCGATCTAAACAATTTTTTTTTACAATTTGTAAAACATGATAATATGGCGTATGCATAATCATATTAATCAAACATTACGGATAAATTTAGGATTTTCTTATATCACGACGGCGAGAAACCAGTAATCCAGCCTTTTTACTGTTATGTTAAGTTGTTTGTCACAGAGCACGGAATCACGGTGCCGCAGCGACTAGTGACGCTCGTCAGCTTTCCATTGCCTTTATCCCAATTTCCTATCTACTTCCATCTCTTATCGCTGTCATGTCAGGCACACAATCCATCTATCGCTTCTTTGGTTTTTCTCTACCCTTGCAACATTCATACTCCAATTATTTCTCACGACCTCCGCATGGCAACCAATTTCCAAAAAACTTCAGTCACCGGTGCCACTTTAGATAGGAGTCCACGTCAAAATTTGTGCCGAGCTAAGTTTCAACTGCCATATGCTAGTCAGAATTGACACGTTCCGCCAGTTTCTATGAGTAGATGATAGAACTCACTGACACGCTCGGTTTGTATGGGAAGTGTTAACATTACCGTCTCGAGCAGCGTTATCATGCACTAGTGTGTTAGCTAGTGGATTAGTCCAGAGTTTTCACTTAAGACATAGGTTCCCTTTTTTTTGTTATTACTTGCATTATTTTTCTAATACATTAAAATTGTATTTGTAGCACCGCTTATGAATCAGAAAAATGTTAGCGCGTATATTCTAATATCCTGGACAAGTTTAGAAATTTTTGCTCCAGACGTTTGAACTCCATTTCTCTTACTACCGATCGGTCGTCAGGACTAAATCAACAATATAAACAGCCTCACCCCGCATAGCAAAAATGACTACTAAGTAGTAGTCATTTGCTATGCGCGGTGAGGCCGTAAGGAACTCTTGCAATTTTCGTTTCATACCATAGGCTAGGTAATTATGAGGTAGTCTTTCCTTGCATCCCTTTAAAAAAATCCCTGGGTCAAATAAATTTATTTTCTTTCTTTCTTTATTAACGAAAATGTGGGTGGCTTTATCTACTAATAGTTTTTTTAAATTTTATTTTGACTAGCTCGTCCCGCCATTCCCTTCGTGGTCTACTGCGGCGTTGCGTCGCTGTATCAGGGGTCCACTGCGTACTAACTTTGGCCTACGGCTCATCAGACATACGGCAGACGTGGTCAGTCCAACCCCATTTTAGTTTTAGAGGTACCTTGGTTGAATCATATTAACGTAGGACAGCCGGACTGGTCGAATCTTGACGAGTTTCTAGCCCATAGCAGTGTTATTTGTGGGAGTCGTGGATAAATAGCTGTCTTTGCGATAAGCGGTTAAAAATTGGAAAAACAAAATTTTCTAAGAAGTCACGAAAAGCCTTTAATAATAATTGATAAATGATTTTATTTTGTAAGTAGATTTTAACAACACTTACACGTCAACATTTTTTTTTGTCAGTTTTAGCTAAATGAGGCCACCAAATGGGGAGCCAAAAAGTGGGGGGGCCCTATGCCAAAATTAGCTTTCATCCTTTTCTCTACAGATTCTAGAAACAGTTTAACAAACCTTAGGGAACTTCAATCACTTTGCATGCCGCTATTACAGTGGTTGAGTTGTCTCCTACCACATTACGGCTCTGAAGTGACGGACAAGCAACTCGTGCGTGAAAGTCACGTCGCTTTTGCGCTGTGGACGATCAAATTGCTTGTTTAGTTAAGCTTGTGTATTATAAATAAACTATTATACCTGCACTCTACAGTTTAATTAGTTTTTATGTGATAGGAGAAATAGTTTTAGCATAAAACTACAGTAAATAAAACTGACATTTGAAACTCGTCTAACAATAAAATAGTTTGGCTAACTAAATTGCATTTAAGAGTAGTAAAGCTGTGGAACACGCAGGTGATGTTAGTTTTGTTCGATGTTTTAATGAAAGCTGGAGGACGTAGGGGTGAATGTGTGGGGTGGGAGCGCATGCGCGAGCTGGGTGTGTCTGTCGTCCGGCGCGGCGCGGCGACGCCCGGCGGCGGCCGCGGCAGTTCCGCAGCACCGACCGCCGCCGGCCCGCACCGCACCCCGACCACCGCTGGTAAAATACCAATCACTTACACCTCAATCACACATACAACCTTCACATAAAATAACACAATAATTATCTTCCATTCACGGTTCTCATCTCATAGTGTTACCAATATCTCTCTTTTTGGTGTTGTTTAGACATCGGACCGGTGGACAAATACGTGCGCATTCCTTTTTCAGCTTCCACCTACGCAAAAACCACTTTTTTACACATCCTAAATCGGCGTTTTTATTCCTGATTAAATAATTACCTCGTGATATTTTGGTACGTTACGTTTTTGCTTTTGTATGTCATTAACTCATTATTTAGCGTTTTCCGTGACCGCTTGGTGTTCGATAGCAGCGTCTGATAGGTAGCTTCAATTGCCGTGATCAGTTTCTCCAGCCATTTGCTGGAACTAAACTATTCATTTCTAGCCAATTTTACTATTAATGTGTAGGCTAGTGCCTACACATTAATATTTGTTGTTTTATTTATTATATAGCATCGATTAAGGATACATTTTCAGGGTTATTTATTTTGGGTAGACTTGTAAGGGCAGTTGCCCATGTTATTTACTAAAGGAACTATCCCAAATGAGCAAATCATTGAAGTCCTTGATTTTAAATTATTTAATTATGAGAATTATAATTCAAATATATTGATGTTTATTGCGAATTTTAAAATGCACAAATAAAACTTATACAACATTAAGGATTTGACTAACATTGAATTAATCTGTCCATATTTTTCTT
This sequence comes from Polia nebulosa, assembly GCA_951329385.1. Lineage (NCBI taxonomy): Eukaryota > Metazoa > Arthropoda > Insecta > Lepidoptera > Noctuidae > Polia > Polia nebulosa. The sequence continues at coordinate 14,643,463 of OX589593.1, read as the reverse complement.
AAATTAAAATCACTTCAAAGAAGACAAATACAAACATAATTCAATATAATAAATAATTCATACAAACTCAAAATATAATAAAACTATTCTTTAGGGAGTTTATTGGGTAAACATTTTTTTCACACATAAAAGTACCCATTTTTCGTTGGAAAGTTTTTAAGCACCTTTGAATTTTTCGATGTCGTTCGAAATTGTAGTTTTTTTTTTCTTATTGGTAAAAGTGATAAAATTTTGCAAAGTCTCAAATTTAAGATGCAGTAAGTAAGATATAAATGTTTTTTTGATGCCAAAAATTATATACAAGTATCTTAGTAGATATTGACACTAATAACTCTTTCTTTTCACCAAGATTCAATCTTCTTAAATATTTGGAATTTCATAATAAACGATATAAAAGCATACAAATACTAGTAGGCAGCCAAATTCCAAAACTCTAAATACGTCTCGCTGAAGCAAGTCGAAAGAAAGCAAAGAGAATTCACTGACATTCCTTGATGTATTAAACTCTGCATAGCAACAGAACGCTCGAAAAGTGCAGTAAAATAAACAAAAAGTGTGTCGTAGCCCTCCCGCGCTTAAATAGACTTGGCAATCACTCCTCGGTCCCCACAGCGAGTAGCGTCAACCCCTCGCACTCGCCATTAATGTATGTACCGTCATGCCGCGTGTGGTCCCTCGTTATGTGAGCAATTTTAATGGAGGACCCTCCGACGCCCGCTAATTGTTTGAAAAAGGTTCACTTCACCGACTCAACCGCGTTTCTCTTCCGTGCTGTGTTGTTTCAGCTCACTTCAAAGAAACTTACTTACTGCTTTGAATGTTTCGACTCTCTCAAATTTAGAGCTCACACTTTAGATAAAAGGTTAGTTTATAACGGCTGGGTTTAGGTAAAAGTTGCAATCATCTTTTTAATTATGTGATGTCACTCAACCAATCGAAGTAAAATTCTAGTTTCAAGTAGGTAAGTACGGTACAATGGTGATACTGATGAAAAATAAACCATCAGCTGCCAATGATCGGAAAGGAAATACAAAAAAAATAACACAATTCCTAAGTTGCGATATCCAACAACGCCTTCCTAGTTCCCACGCTAACGAATCTGTCCAGGGGGGTTAGACAAAATACTTTTCAGTTAACGTTAACGCTAATGCTTCGTGCAAAATGTATGGCAAGGACATTACTGGGCGTGAGTCACGTGACAGTTCTCTCCGCAGGTAATGTCGTTGCCATACATTTTGCACGAAGCGTTAGCGCTATTATAAAAGTTATTTGGCTAGGGCTAATCTAATTTGCAGATTATCTCGCCACAGTACACATTATTAATTAATTAACCATTAATTAATTAATTATGCACAATCAGACTAACATAATACCCAACAAACTATTTGATTGAAGCAATTAATTTATTGAATGAAACCTATTAATGAATCTAAATACATTCCTGTAATGAAACATATCACAGAGAGCAAGAGATCATTCGAATCAATTGACAATATCGGAGATAGGTTTGTCGGGTGTTCCTGTAAGCGGTGTTGTATATCCTCCCGGAGGAAATCAACTCAGTGATTTGATTCATTAGGTACGCAAGCCGGTGTTCGGCCGTTGTGCGCTTTCAGGTTGTTATTAGATCAAGTCATCTGGCGTGAGGCAAATTCGATAGAAAATTTGCATTTGTACTGATGAACTCGTTCTTCGGCGTCAATTTAACTGAACGGCATATTCGATTATAGAGGCGGAATTTATACTTCTCACAAATGTCAGCTAAATTTGAAGCTAGTGGGAGAGACGTATTTTAAAAGTATTCTGCTGCTGCTCGAGCAAAATGTTTGCGAAAGCATTCGCGTAAATAAAGTTAAGTAAGTGTTCCGGGACAGGTTGTGATGTCGGTAATTGGTGTAGTGTGTTACTTAGAGAGGGCTGCTCGCTAGCCGGTTGGCATGACGCCAGCCCAGTCGTTGCTCTTATCGTGGTTAGCTAGCCGACACACTCATGTATCTATGTTCGCTTCTTCATTCATATTTACTAACGTTCTTCCTCATAAACTTAAATTATACAAAAGTATTAGGTTTGTTAATCATTTCTTTTATTTCCTACAATGACGCTAGCTTTAATAGCTAGAATGAAGTTCTTTTATCGAGTTAAAAAATTTCATTTCCTCAGCCGTAGTTTCATAAAAATATCGAATTTCAGTGGGGAGTGCCAGTGAATATGGAAATTTTCACGCATCAGCGAAATTGAAGCTTGGCTCTGAAAAATATTCGAGCTTTCAGTTCCAACCAGAATTCAATTAGTGAGAACTGTAGCGTGAACTACTTCTTTTGTGCATTTTTATTTGGATTTTAAATATTTTTGAAGCTGTGATTAACATGATCTCTGTGCTGCTTTCATAAATATGTTTTTTTCGATAACGTAGCTTTTTAATAGTAATCAAGTAGTAGAGAGTAGTAGAGTTTTTCTAGATTCTTAAAATAGCTAGGTTAGCTTAAAGGTTCTCGATATTTATTTTTGTTAATGTAAATCATTGCATTCAGTAACTTTATTTAGGCTGTCTAAAGTTGTTCTGTTTGATTCTAGATTTAGATTGATACTAGACTTTCTAGGTCGAATATAGTTTCTCGCCTGGCCTGCCCCTTTCTCGAAAGTATACCTACGCGCTATACATCAACTCCGTCGTACTGAGCTGTTACTTTTCTCTTATGATTGTTTTTCTAAGCTTTTCGTAACATATAACTTGGGTCGCAGTGGATGATGTACCTACGTTTATCTAAGTTCCTTAATCGTGGCAAGATAATATTTCCGCTGCGCTTCTTATAATATTCTCGAAGAGTAACTTCGCTTAAATGTTTGTTCTTTTCAAACTTATGCTTTAGATTACTGAAACATTCCACTCAATAACGACAGATTTCGATTAGCTCGCAAGAAACGCATCTCCAACTCAAAGCTTAAATTAAAACTAATTATATTATTCATATAGGTAGCGTGTGTTGTAGTCGCGGTCATTTATACACTGTAAACAATCGAATATGGCCTCGGTTTAATGACTAGTTGACGTCAGGACGTTACTGCCGGTGGTAAGAGGCTCATACCGTGTGTATTAAGGTGAGCTAGCGTTGTGCGTTGAATCGCTGAATGGGCAACTTCCTTGAATCTTTAAATTATTAAAATATTCTATAGAGGGGTGTGACAAAAGGCTGTCGATTGTTTAGTTCTATTGTGGAAAATACTTTTCAAATCGATTGTAAAATGGTTTATATGTCGTGTGTGATAGAGACGGAAGGAGCGCGGGCGCATCGAAACTGGCGCGATCCATACTGTGGAACAGGCGCAATTGGGCGAGCTGAGCAAGCACATACCCGAGGGTGACGGTGAGAAGAGCCCCGTTTATAGATATCCCTTTCAGGTAATAATATATCAAATAGTAACATAACCAATACGCACGTATATTTTACGATGTTGTGTCTTAACCAACTGTATATTTGTAAACTAATGTCAATAAAAACTCATAATCATCATTATGTATGTAAAAAAACTTACGTGTATACGGTCAGGTGGGGTACTCGGAACAAAACACAGACTACACACTATACCTCGTCGCCGGTGACCATACGGAGCGCCTGAAGTGGATCCACACAATCAGATCGGGTACGTACTCACCCACCGTTACATAATGTCGTTTATTGCGTCTGACGTATGTAAACTCCGTACCCTGACAATCTGTATTGTTAACTTTGTTACGCTCTATGTATATCAAACCTATTGTATTTTATACCGTCTGTATTTGAGAAGTTAGGGCTTTGTAAAGTATGCATGTCCGTAGGGTAAATAGTGAGTTAAGTACCCCTTTTTGGTAAAAGTATTGAAGTTTTTTTTTTTGGGCGTGGGGGGTGGAAATCATCCAATGACTTCTCCCGCTCTGGATAGAGCGGGAGGGCGTGTCAGACTCTTACTGACTATAACCCACCCCTGTTCCTTCCCTGCCTGAGTGAGTGCCCAGGGGTGCGGTAACTCATTTTCAGAATTTATCCGCTACCCCTAGGCATGCAGGCACCGACCACGATGGGCCCCGTCAGTGGTGGCTGACAATCATCTCTTTGAGGCGCGCGTGTAACACTACGCGCCGTCGACTCACGGGCCTGGTGCTGATCGGACGGCGAGCTACCCACTGCTCTCCGTCCGCAGGCCCGGGTCTACGGTGGCCATTGAAGTTAAATTCAGTATAACTTTCAGATGATTTGATGATCCAGTTTGGCACTACTTTACTCCGCGTTTATTAATAAGGGGGGTATGGTCCTCGCATCTAAGGACTGTCCTGTTCATGTGTTCTAAAATAAAAACGAAACAAGAGACCTGCGGATGCATATTAGTTAGGAAATGCTTTGTAAATAGAAATTATAGAATATAATTTAAAAAAAAAACCTGTAAGTCAGGTCACCCACAGGCCACAATCAGTCAGGTCAGGAGAATTAGCCAAAACTTGTAAATCAGTCACCCCTAATCAGACAGGTCAGGAGAATTAGTCAAAACCAGTAAATCAGGTCACATCATAAGATAGATCCGATTCTGCTAAATCAGTCGTGCAAGATCTGCGAGTCAGGTGCCCATAGTCAGACAGGTCAGGAGAATAAGTATATTAGAGAGTTAAGACATGGTGGGTTACAGTGTGCACAGTTACTGGGCGTCGAAGTCGGTACCACCCGGGCGCGTGGGCTGCGCGGCGCTGGAGTTGCTGTGACGCGGAGAGACGCGCCGCCCCCGGCTGCTCGGCCGCGGACCTCTGGACCCTCATCGAGTCAGACCTTGACCTGCTCTCACTGCCACAGGATAATCGACTGTCGAACGACGAAACACGTGTGTATACATCATTTTTTAATTGTTATTGATAGGCTCGCGTTTGAACACTGACTCACCTGGTGGTCGAAGATGGATCACGCTTGCCTGGAAATAATCTATTCACTCTCGACGCTCCCAAGTTATAGCTATCAGGTAACTCTGACTTCGGCGGAATCCAACTCCTTAGCTGAAGCTCTTAGTATTTCTCCAAAGTCCTGTCAACGATACGTTTCCGTGAGACACTTTTCGACTTTCCAGCTCCTTACACATTCGCAACCTTACCAACGCCGTGTTTCAATTTTAGCTTAAATACCTTTCTCTATTTGGACTCAACTTTATACTCATACTTTGTTACTGTACTTTTTTGTATGTAGGGGGTAATTTCCGGAACTACTGAATCGATTTTGAAACTTCTTTCACCAGTAATATATAATTACGTATATATTTATTTTCGAAATTCACGCGGTCGAAGTCGCGGGCGAAGTGCTGATATACAGGGTGTAACTGAAAAGTGTGGTCATATTTTAAGAACTGCATCTGCCCATCGATATGAACAACTTTCTTCAAGAAAACCTGAGGAAATTCTGAAAAAAAATTTTTACCTCCCAAAATATTGATCAGCCGATGATAGCTTTGTATGGAAAGTACATTTTTTTTTTAATGAGAATTTTCTTCTTTATCTTAGAGAAAGTTGTTCATTTCCGTGGGCAGAACCGGTGCTTAAAATATGACCACACCTTTCCGTTACACCCTGTATAAAAAAAAAAAAACACAAAAAAGCCCCACATAAAGAATTTAACCATAAAAACATACACATAATAAAATATACATAAATAGTACTATTTTGATTATTCGAGATAACACTACAAAATACAGTTTACCATTGCAATCGCAAGGCTTCTGTTGAAGATGGTAGAATCTCTGAGCCAGTCAATTGCCGTTAATGACGTGAAGACGTACGTAAAAATTTCCTGTCTCCTTTCCACGTATGAAGAGACCAGCAAGTGAAAGGGAGAGCGCGCACCGCCTGCGCTCGCGCATCGAATGGTGAATGTAGGCCGACCGCGACCATCTTTGAGCCCTCGCTCCTCGTCTCGACAACTATAAAGCCTTGTTCTTCATGGACCATTTATGCAGGTTCTTGATATTATCATTTATACAGGATGTACCGGAAATCTGTGGTCATATTTTAAATACTGTTTCTAAATTAACTTTCTTCAAGAGAGTAATAGAAAATTCCGAGAAAAATTATTTTGGACCTCCCATACTAATATTTAGATCAGCTGATGATTATTTTGACTAGGACTTCCTTAAGTACGAAAGTTATTCATTTCCATTGGCAGAACCAGTATCAAAAATATGACCACCCTTTTCCGTTACACCTTGTATATGGTACTATTACTTAGGTGTCTAACTAATATAGTGGTGTCATATGTAGGCTTATAAATTATACAAGTATGGAGTATCGTTTTGTATTTATATTTTTAATCTTTAAAAAAAAACTTCCTTTTTTGTTTGAAGAATTGTATTTATTTATTTACTCATTCATGTACACACAGAGACACAGTAACAATAGACATCGTTATAAAATATAGTACAAAAGAACTGGATTATTTTGTTAGAAAATAGATAACTTATTTTGTTGTTGTTCTATTTAAATTTTTAATGTCTATTAGGACTTTAATTGTTTTTCAAATGAGTAATTGCTACATAGATTGTATCTAAAGAATATATGTAATATGAAAGAACACGTATTAGCAGTTGGTTTTACTCAATAATTTCATTATTTATTGCTACCTTCTAATGAGTTACAACAAATAAAAGTTGTCTCAACCACGTTTTACGTGCCGTATCGGCCGCTCCGTTATGTCTCGCGCCTTACCTTCGCCGCGGTTCTCGAGCACGTTTGTGGCAGTCGGAGCGAAGTGTCGCGCGCGGACGTCCGGTCTCAAAGTCCCGTTCCCATGTTGCCGAGTAAACCCGAAGACGAACCAATGGTGACTAAGAAGAAGTCAAAAATACCATGTCTTTCCCTAGCGTCGTTCCTCCCGGCTCTAGAGGGTACGGTACAATTCGTCTGACCTCTATTTATTTGGCCTCGTCGCCATCGGTTGCGTTCACTGGTCTCGTTGCACTCACTTTCTTGTCTTGGTCAGGTGTAATGTAATGCGTTTGTGTAATGCCTGCAAAAGTGATACTGTGCAGTGTTTTGATACTAGTGTTTCAAGATAGTGCTCATTGTGCCATGGATATAGGTCACCAATTCTTAGTGCCTTAGCTATAGGAAATTAGTTCTGAATAATTGGGTTTGTTATTGTGTTCGATGGAATTGGGTTTGTTATTGTGTTCGATGGACTGTTGATATGTCAAATTGAGACATCGAACTATCTCTTTTAAGGTTATCGCTCTTACTTTCTAACAAGAACCACAGGCTAAACTTAACATCCCAAATAATTTATAGAAGCTGATTATTCTTGTCAAGTTTCACCTGTTAAATCTATTTGACATTTAAGTTTGTCTTCATTATCATTTTGATATTTACCAAAATCTACATTATTAATATGGTAACATTTTACTTGTACAACATTCAATGTTGTTAGTGCTTATTGTTTCATTATTATGATAATTTCTGTCAAAAGTATTAATAGTTCCGTGGCCTTAGCATAATGAGTAGTTTTACGGCTCTTAAACAAGATTTCTTGTAAAGGAAAACTGGCTATTGATTTTGGAGGTGTTATCCGCATTCACTTGATTGTCATTTTAAATGCTTGACATTTTAAATAGAATATGATCAAATAGATCTATAGGATGAAATAACTAAATTTGTTTATAAACGTTAAAATAAAACCTATAGGTTAATAAAATGTAGTTTTAAATAAAAAAAGTACCATCATCAAAATTGATGGTTAGGTTTCTGGATAAGGTCATACTGTTATGATTCATCATAGCCCATTTCGCTCAAAACTAGCTGACCATTTATTTTCCTTTTTATGTGTAACGCTACTATTGACTTAAATGTACTCTACCTTATAGGATTTACCATGACCAACGGTAGATATACGTATTTTTTTTGTTGAACGTTGATCTTCCCTAATAGTAAAGTTAGTACATTTTTGGCAAGCGTTTAAACAGGATACACTTTAAAATAATTAATATTGGTTGGTTTAGCCGTCACGGCGGCTGTCACGATGCCGGGAGGAGGCGGCGCTCCTCCAGGCACTCCGTCCGCCAAGCCAAAGGTAACACAAAATGCTGCTGTAAGTACTCCTCATTTTTATACATATATATATTTTTTTTTTAACTTTACGCCAAACTGCCAGGCAATTTTTTATTTCCCTTAATTATGATTATAATACATAATTAATTTTATAATTTAAATGTCATCTCTATTTTTTTATATGGGCTCCTAATTTAGTATATGGCTTTATATTCCAAATTTGAAGGTTGATGAAAGAGATAAAGGAAAGTGTATTTCCAGCAAATTAAAGTTAATGCATATTTTAAATGACAATTACTATTCTCTGTATACAAAATGTGCACTCAAATGAAATATCTGAGCCATTTTGTAAAAAAATTAAATATTGTAGATTCGAAAATTGTGTAAATGATAAGAAAACTATTTGAAACGGTTATTTGTTAAAAAAATACAAACGACATGCAAAAAAGAAAAATACACAAAAAATTGAAAAGTCGGATGTTTGTACTATATTTCTTCGTTTTTTGACACCGACTTCCGAAATTAAAGTTATTTTTTAATTTCTTGTGTCTTCTTTTTTGCAAGTCGGTTGTATTTTTTGTAAAAAGCGTTTTTATTTTTCACTTTTTAGTTGTTATACCCCAAAACTAAAACTAAATATTAAAGTTACGTCCGAATTGATAACCCAATAAATAACATGTAACATGGCATTTGAACATACCTGTAATTGGAGGAAACCAAAACGTCATCTATGTATACATATTTTTTGTTTTTGTTGATTATTTAGAAAAGCGCTGAGGTTATTTCGATAAAATTTATATGAGACCACCTCTGGAGTTACATACTCTTTGGGATAAAAGAATTTTGAAAATCGGTCCATAACTGACAGAGAAATCGGCGGACATACATTCGAACATAGAATCTCCTCTTTTTTGCGAAGTCGGTTAAAAATGATTAAAACGACATTTAAATTTACAAATTTTGGAATATAAAGCTATGCCCTAATTAAAGCCTTATTTGTGTTTTGAAATAAAACCAATATCCCAAATATGTGAATGTGACTATTATTTACAGGAAAAGCAGAGAACCAAAGTTGTGGTAGCCCTTTATCCATTCAAAGCTATTGAAAGTGGAGATCTCTCTCTGGAAAAGGTAAGCTTTATTTATAGATTACAGTAACTACACAATAAACTTTTATAAATGATGTTTTACAATTATGGCGACACGACTACTTGTCTTTATAATATAGGAGGATATTAGTGTCAAAAGATAGGCATTGTCAAATGAATCATGATGTTTTCACTATTGTGCCTCGAATGGAAATCAACTGTAGTTAATGGTCATTATTAATCAAGAACAAAGTACATTTAGTTTTTGGTAAAGTCCGTGGGTTTGTGAACAAAAAACAAACAAACACCACGGAGGCAATTATCCATTTTTTTATATCAACTTTTTTTAGTTGTTATGTATGGGAATATTAAGAATATCTGTTTTTGAATAATCACATCCATGAGGAAGCCAAAAATATTAAAATAAAAAAATATAATAGAAGTTCATTGACTTGGGTGTTTCATTCAAATTGCAAGAGATGCAGTCTCTTTTGTCGATCCTCTAGTAAACATACAATACGAGATTATTTAATATTATTATTTTCTTGAATTTATATTTTTTGTGACTTAATAGAACATAATGTATGTTATAGGGTGCCGAATATGAAGTCATAGACGACTCTCAAGATCATTGGTGGAAAGTGAAAGATGAGAATGGGTATGTAATACCTAATTTTTTTATACCATATCCTATGTACTTACCTTAGAAGTTAGAATGCTTTGACACTGATGCTTTACTAAATTTTCAGGTTGGTTGGCTACATTCCTAGTAATTATGTTAAAGAAAAGGAAACAATAGGATTGCAGAAATATGAGTGAGTATTAGTAATTTATGTTGCGTTTTATTTGGGATAGTAATCGCTATCGCATTATACAGGTAATTTGTGTATATCAGTTTAGTTATTTAATGTGGAAATTACATAAGGAAACAACACCTCCTGAAACAAGGGCGGTGCGACAATATGAGGATATTTCAGATGATGATCTCTTTTAAAAATAACACTGTGATTTATTAATTTTATTGACATTAAAAATCATTTAGTTAAAAATTGAATCTTTTCATATGAAATTATTTCAAGTTAAAACTTGTCACAATGTCAAATTATATATGTACTTACCTACCTTTTTATCACGAACTCACTTCCAGTGGAAGTGCTACTGAGAGGGGATTTCTCACTTTATTCTAGAATAGAATCGTACGTTCTATTGGATATTTTCCTGTATTTATTTTTGCACAATATTTTTTTACTACAAAGAATACTAAAATGAAATCTTTTTATAAAAAAAAAGCCTGAAGCTTGACAGTTTCCCCTTTCACTTGATTTGAAAGGTTGTAACTTACCTAATTTTGAACGTATTTGAAAAATTCTTTCTATTTGCGATTTTGGAAAAGTAACTTTTTGAAACAAATAATAAAAAGAAACTGGCCAAGTGCGAATTTGACTCGCGCATGAAGGGTTCCGTACCGTCGTACAAGATAATATGCGCCTACTTGTTGCCATTATTAAGATCGAGCAAAAAAAGCCAAAAAAAGAACACGTGTCTAGCCCTCTTTAATTTTTAAATTATTTTTAATTCATTGTTGTTATAACGACAACAGAAATGCACATTCTGTGAAAATTTCAACTGTCTACCTAGTACGGATCATGAGATACAGCCCGCTGACGGACAGACGGACGGACTTAGTAAAAGGGTCCCGTTGGTTACCCTTCGGTTACGGAAGCGGAAAAGGAGTCAAATACCTACTTGTACAAAGTGGTTATACGTAGTTGTACGAATACCAAAAATACTCACAGCATGCAAACATGCTGTGAGTATCAATCCCAAAGGATTGAAGTAAGAATAAAAAAATTGGCCAAGTGCGAGTCGGTCTTGGGCATAAAGGGTTCCGAACAAATCATATTTTTGAACATGTTATTTTAAAAACATAGACTTCTTACTGGTTTTCCTGTAATGTATAATTAAAGAACTACATATTTTTTGTACCTTTTTAAAAATTTGAAAAATGCTGAAATTAAAATGGTAAATTTTCATATATTTTCGAAAAATAATTTAAGACTTTTTATTTGTACATAAAAGGCTATGTATTTTTGCCATAATTTTATTATAGCAAAAATACATTTGAGACTCTTAATAAGACCGAAAATATGTCGCACGATACAGTTTGAAAAACTTCTTTTTATAATTTTTTTGTTGGTCTCCTAAAAGCGACTACGACGATTTGGGCCACAAAAATTCTTATGAGTACCAAACCGCTGAATCGGGCCAGTAGATTCGGAATCAAATTGGCCGTGACAGACAGACACACGAGTGATCTTATAAAGCAGGGGTCGGGAAGTAATTTTAAATGGGGTCCAGATGCTGTTGAAAAATTTTATAGACGTCCAGAAAAAAAAACAATACTTTCTAGTTATTTTTTTTTTTATTTGAATAATAATGATAAGTACAAGGTAATTATTATAAAACATAATAGGTAGTGCTGCAAAGTAATCGCGGCAAAGAGGCTCAAAGCATCGCGCATTTTTTAACATGTTGGTGTGTTACAATACAAGATTAGAATTTTCAAAATTGTATTTGGCCACTGCGCTAGTCCGCCCCCTTCCGCCCGCGGCCCGCATTGCAACGCATTATAATGCACTGATACACCACACAGCACAGCGCAGCATAGCAACTGCAACAGCTATGTGTCTACCTACTAAAGCTAAACTAACTAATCAAATTAGGTTTTACGTGGCAATTACATGAAAATATGAATTAAATTGAATATCAAGTAAGTTATTTAAAAATAATTGGCGGTCCAAGTTCCAACCCTTCGCGGTCCGGATGTGGACCGCGGTCCGCCTATTGCCGACCGTTGCTATAAGGGTTCCGTTTTTCCTTCAGACGTTCTGAACCCTAAAAAAATATTAGTGTATTTATGCAGAAAACAAGAATCCACTTATAAAATATGAGTAACTTGTAAAATTGTAATCAACATAAACATTGAAGAGGATATATTTGAATGATTATCTTGTGGTTTGTAAAACGCTTACAATTCTCAAGGTTTAGAATATCTACTTATTCGATGCGCGTATTTGTCGTCATTGACAGAATGAGAACTCGGAAAATTTGGTGTTAAGTTTTACATAAGTTAAATGTTTAACTGTACTGAGTCTAGAGTATCATTAAACGTTTCAGTTTCCTTATAAAAAGAAGTTCAGGGATAGACTAATCCGACTATTTAATCGTGGTTTTCAAAAAAAAAAAAAAAAATCGTCTCCTCCTTTGACTCCGCTTCGGTGAAAACAGCCCAAAAAATTGAAAAATAAAATTAACATAATGCAATACAGGCAAACTTCTTGCCTTTAGTTATTCCAACGCAATTCGTACCCAGGAACCAGGATAAATCAATAATAAAATGTATTATTAGCAGAACATACCAAAACGTATAAGAATTCCCAGGATGTAACACCGTATTTCTTGAAGGTTAATACAGACGTGTGTGGTATGTTCCGTGTATTTATAACACTTTCATTCAGGTGGTACGTCGGCGAGATGTCGCGACAGCGTGCGGAATCTCTCCTCAAGCAGGAAGACAAAGAGGGATGCTTCGTGGTACGCAATTCCTCAACCAAGGGCATGTACACGCTCTCCTTATATACCAAAGTGTAAGTATCCTTTAGGTGTCTCAAAAACTAGTTCAATGTATCCTCAACTAAAAAAAAATATCTAGAAATGATCTAAATTGTGGTGAACTGACCCATTCAAACTGAGGTGATTCTCTGAGGAGTTGAAATTGCGTTACTTGTGAAATTACTACTCGTATATAGTTGATTTTGAAGGAGGTTGGCACTTATCGCCTTGGCAGGGTGTCAAGATTGCTTTAACTTGGGCCGTTACGATTTCTTTATACCAATATAACCAGTATTCAATATAGGGTTTCTGAGCATAAACTGTTGATGTCCCTCTGCAGAGCAAAGACCTTTATCATCCAGAGTAGCCACGAGTATTAATCACCACACTTTCTCAAAGAAGGTTGGCAGTTTCAGACTTATATTATTATTTATAAGTCCTGGTATAATCACGATGTTTTTACAAAAACCTAAACCAGCAACATGTGGCTAGCATACTATCAACATCATGGTGCTCATCAAAATTATCATATAAGCACTATTTTACCAAGAAAATGTAAGTAGTTAGTCGCGATGTCACCCGCCAATACTTCGGATACAGATAGCAAAAAGTATTCGTTATTAATAGATATATATATCTTTTTGAAATTTTTGCTTTTTTTGGGCTGGGAAATCAACAAATAACTTCTCCCGCTCTGGGTGGAGCGGGAGGGCGTGTCAGACTCTTACTAACTTAAGGTTCTTCAGTTGCCGGTGCTAGGGCCGCGATAACTCTTTCTAACACTCCCGCAACCTTGGACGGTTAGCACTGAAGCCTTACCGGTACTTGCAGGTGTACTTCCAGTCGATCTTTTTTTTATTTTTAACCGATTTCAAAAAGAAGGAGGTTATCAATTCGAATGTTCTAATTTTTTTTTTAATGTATTTTCGGGCATAACTCCGTCGTATATTGACGGATTTGCAAATTTTTTTTTTTTTCGAAAGGGATTTGTTCCGAAATGGTCCCATTTAAATTTCATATAGATTTGATGATGGGTTTCGGAGACAGACAACAGAACTCTTCAAAAATTAACAGCAAATCAACCGCGATTGCTGCGATCGTATGTCTATGAATTGTTAACACAGTTTAATGGAGAACCACAACTAAAAAGTGAAAAATAAAAAAACTTTTTTACAAAAAAAGTAGAACCGACTTCCAAGGTTCGGAAGGCGCGTGTGTAACATTACGCGCCGTCGACTCACGGGTCTGGTGCTGATCGGACGGCGAGCTGCCCACTGCTCGCCGTCCGCAGGCCCGGGTCTACGGTGGCCGGAGATCGTCTCGCGACGTCCTACGTCCAGTGCCTCTCCTGCGGTGGTAGCGGCCGGGGTTCCAGTTGATCTTGAGGTGCAGCGACGTGCTGCAATATACTATTCTGCACGAAAGACTACGGACCCAGACTTTTTACCTCAACGCGATCGTGCCAAGATTTCTAGATTACTTAAACCTCAAACTGATGTTTGGGAGGACCTTTTATCCGAATGACAATGTAGGTGGGAAAGTTCCATCAAAGGCACACACCTCCACCAGTTCTTTACATCGGTTCGCGAACGGCTGGATAGGACATGGCTGGAGGCGGATCACTGTGTTGCCCAATTTCTCACAGGTCATGGCAACTTTATGGGTAAATTATTTTCCATCAAGCTTGTTGCCTCACCTTTATGTCAATGTTCTACACCTGATTAATGAAAAATTATGGGAGTGTACTCTTTGGCAAACTGAACCCAATATTATGTTGGATAGTATTCAGCCTACTTCTGGAGTTGTCTATTACATGGACCTTGTGGAAACTAGAACGAATTTCCGTGCGTTTAAGCGTTTTTGCCATACCCATTATTGGAATAAAGTGTAACAGCTCACAATTTTAGGACCCATTAATATTAGTGTTTTTAACCAGTGGTGCTTGGCAACTGGGCTTACCCCAGTTGTAAGTACCTCCTTTGTGCCTAATGGCCTAGCTTTGTTCTGTCTCCCGTTTGGCTAGGAGGGAAGTGGAAATTATGTTTTTCTTACTCCTCCGCTGTCTTTTCTGATTAAGGTGGATGCGCCAGGGTAGCCCGCAAAATTCAAATTTTCTTACGTTTTTTGCAATTTTCTGGTCAGTGTCAGGTTGTATCTAGGTCAAAATTTGATTCGCGGCCGTAGCAAGTATGTATTTATAGAATTATAATAATTAAAATCCAACTCTTTCAGTTATAATTGATGCCAAATGTAAGTATTTCATGAAATCATGACATTTGGCATCAATTCTAAGTGAGACAGTTGTATTGATGATTTTAATGATTACAGTTCTGTAAATACGTACTTGCTACGGCCGCGAATCGTATTTTGACCAACATACATCCTGATACTGACTGCAAATTGCAAAAAACGTAAGACAAAGTAAATTTTGCGGTCTACCCTGGAGCTTTCACCTTGATTTCGTTGCGGGACCCAAGACAGTTTAATCGTTTCTCTGGGACTCGTCGCGAGCTTCATTGCCTCGGCGTTTTTTTCTGGTGGTCGCCACTGTTGATTCTGGCTTACAGAAGTTACACTGGTTTGGGAATAGTGTGGCGAGCTTGTCCCGCAACCCTGGCTATCTTCCTACTTAACACCTTCTTACAACAATTCCAGTTATCATCCCCAAACGAAGCACTACCACATAAAGCAGAACAGCCGCAGCGAGTACTACCTGTCGGACAAGCACTGCTGCGCCAGCATCCCCGAGCTCATCAACTACCACAAGCACAACAGCGGCGGCTTGTGCTCGCGGCTCAAGACCACGCCGTGCGACCGGCCGGCGCCGCCCACCGCCGGACTGTCGCATGGTCAGTACGGTTAGTCGCGCACTAAGTCATTATCATCTCTCTAACCATTATTAACCACATTTGGGTGCGGTACTACTAATGCTGGAATTTACTTTTTTTTTTTATCTTTCCTGAAGGTGCAACTGGACTGCGGTCGATCACCTGTGGCATTTCGTCATATATCTGCCTCAGTCTAGTTGCACCCGTGTCAATGCGCTTGTTCGACGAATTAACGCTTGTAGTTTTACTTTCTTACTAACCAAAATAAGGGAAATAAGTGTATGAGTTGTGTCGGTAAGAGTATCCTCGAATCAGTTCCGAAAAACGAAATAGACTTGTGGACACGCCATTATCAATGATACTATAAAAAAACCTTAAGTTATTTAATATTAGGAAGCCTAGTCCGTTTCTTCTATCACAGACAAAGTACGATGATTCTGTTCTTACTTTGTCGTTTCTACGTTAGACCCATATTGATCGAAAATTAGTACTTAACTCTTTTATGTTCTCAGAAGTATTATACACCAGCTTCTGCCAGCGGCTTCGCCCGCGTGGAATTAGTACTTTCCCCATTGCAAATGTATAGCCTATAATGTTATTCTGATGTATAAGCTATATTATTGTAAAGTTTCATACAAATCCGTTCAGTAGTTTTTGCGTGAAAGAGTAACAAACATACATCCTCACAAACTTTCACATTTATAATATTAGTAGGATTGGGACTTTGACCTATATTGTAACCATGCCATTGTACTTAAATGGCTTAAGAATCCCACATTCGTCGATTATGATAGACGTGCGTCGACAACATTAAATTATTATAAGGGCCGACTTTTATAATATTCAGATTACTTCTATAAATAGTCAATATTACGGTAAATCAATACAAATAAATAAAATTGAAGTGTCTGTTTGTAATGTCAAAATAATAGTTTTTTTTAAGCTCATAGTTATTTGCACGATACCTTTTTTTCATTTTTGGCTGTCTCTTTGTTCCGGCTAATCTTCGAAACGGCTGGACCGATTCTGTTAAGATTTTACTGGCAGGTGGCAGAAGCTAGTAGAAAATATTTCAAACAGCCGCCGTAGGTATTTATACTGGAAATATTACACTTCTTCTTGACTTCAAAAAAGGAGGTTCTTTATTCGACCCGTGTAATGTATGTATGTTTCTTGTTTATCCACGATTTTTTCGAAAACTACTGATTCGATTTGGATGGGGTTGTCTTTACTCAAATGCATATTTTTCAAGGAAGGTTTGAGTTCAATTATAATACATTAGGATCTGATAAAGATCTTCGCAGATATAACAATGGAACTCTTCAATAATTAACAGCAAATGACTCCTCGCGATTGCTGCGATCGTATGTCTATGTATTGTTAACACAATATAATGGGGAACCACAACTTAAAATTGAAAAATAAAAAGCTTTTTTATAAAAAATAGAACCGAATTCCAAAAAAAAAATGTAAATAATTTCGGAAATCGGTGATTCTGGTTTTGTGTCTCCGTTTTTTGATATCGACTTCCGAAATTAAAGTTATTTTGTAATCATTTTTTTTTGGAAGTCTTGTGTTTTTTTTTTTTTTTTAAATATACTTATATTATATGTTCACTTCTATATGGGCTACTCGTAGGTTAAATAATACGATGTACATGTATGATGGAGTAATACCATAATTCCCATACATTGCCATATTTGGCTAGGTATCACAATGAGTAATATTTAACATACTGTAACTATATGTATAACCATTTTATAAAATACGTGTACAAATATTTCTGTTCATTGCAGTCGTGCCAAACGCTACGAAAGCATTTCTGGATTTTTCATTTTAATTGTCTAACAATATTATTTTAAAGCAGTTCGATATTCGTTTCCGGTTCTTTTGAAAAGTTATTTTCGATCTTTGTCTGAAATGGCGGGGAAGTGCTTGTTTGAATCAGATAAGGATATTTTATAAACGGTTGAGAAATTGTTTTCTAAGAACAGTTTATTTAGTTTTAATATGCTAAATAGAAAACAACGGAAAACTCTAAAATGGTGGATGGAATGGTGGTGAACTATGATAAACAGACACAGTACCTACTACTACAGTCGTCTGACGTCATACGGCAGTAACAGATGAAGTACAAACGACGTTTTGCTAATAAGGATAATAATAACTTCAAAAGCGAGTAACTTCCACATTTTTCCACCAATTTTATTTATTTTTCACAGATAGTATTATTAGTAACATTTTTTTAAATCAAGTATTTCTTTTTTAACCGACTTCGAAAAAGGAGAAGGTTCTATGTTCGACTGTATGTATGTTTTTTTTTTATGTATGTCCACCGATTTCTCTGTCAGACCTGTGTGTGTTGTGGACCGATTTTAAAAATTCTTTTTTTATCCGAAAGAATATATTCCCGAGAAGAAACTTATATTAGTATAAGTTTTATCGAAATTGCTTCAGCGCTTTTTGAAAAACTTAACAAAAACGTTTTGATTTTCTCCCTTTAACAGTATGTTTAAATTCCACGTTCCATTTTATTAGGGTTTTTAGTTCTGGGGCATAACAACTAAAAAGTGAAAAATAAAAAACTATTTTACAAAATCAAAACCGACTTCCAAAAAATGAAAATACACAAAAAATTTAAATAACTTTAATTTCGAAAGTTGGTGTCAAAAAACGGAGAAATAAAATACAAACACCGGTATTTTCTTTTTGTAAGTAAGTTGTTTTTTTTTTGTAAAAATGTTTTCTATAATATTAGTCAAATACCCTTTTATGGCACTACTCCCATGTTATATGACTTACGGAAAAATATCATCGACACGCCACAATGTGGAAAAACCAGCCAAGTGCGAGGCGGAGTCGCACACGAAGGTTTCCGTATCATAAACTAAAAAAAAAAACTAAAAAAATACATTTATAGAAACATGTTTCACGTGTGTCACGTTTCTAGAAAGGAGCCCCTTATAGCGGCAACAGAAATTACACATTCTGTTAAAATTTCAACTAGCTATTAGGGATCGTGAGATACAGCTAGATGACAGGACAGCGGAGTCTTAGTAATAGAGTCCCGTGTTGGTTACCCTTTGGGTACGGAACCCTAAAAAAGAATTAGAATTTGCAGGTCTCTTGTAAAAATTTTGTGTTATAATATATATTGTTTATGTTATAAAAATAATAAGCTATTGAGTGTGTTTTCTTATATTTCTGACTACGTACTACAGAAGCACGCAATCCAATTGTACAAAAACAAATATAAATAAGACAATACGTCATTGTACGTAATGTGACAACTAGAAATGAATACTACATTCATGCGATATAATTATTTAATTGTGTAAAACCCCGCTGTAATTTAATGGGGCAATTTGCCTCGTTTCGCAATGAAAAAGATAATGCGCACATTTGTGTAAATTATCTTAAAATTAATTTTATTTTGTAACTACCCCAAGGGCTATCAATTATGCGGTTTTATCATATTTGATCGTGGAGGACCACTTTAAATAACGCTACGTACCGTAAGAAACCTAATTGGTTACGTAACGTTATTCTCGTAAATCTTTTTCATTGAATGTAGTTTTAGTTCAACGAGTTCTCTTGATTTATAGTAAGGAGTATATGAAGGTTTAAATATTTGAAGTCATTCACATCCATTTTAAACATAAATTACACGCTCAACTATGGCCATACGATTTTTGACAAAATTGCCCAATAAAGGTGTGCTACTATCCCCAAGTACTGTGTTAGAGGTTTTATTGCCTCGTTGTCGTTGGTCTCGTGGTCGCAAGCCCGGGTCAGGCAAAAATGCTATTGGGTTTTTCCATTAGGAATGACTCAGTAGCTGCCCGTAGTTTTGAAGTTGGTTGTGTTACATCTCCGTGCCTTGGAAAGCACGCCAAGTCTTGCGCCTGATCCGACCGGTCGTGTCGGATTGCCGTTCCATCGGAATATGAAAGTTAAAGGAACAGAGAGTACACCTGTGTCTGCGCACACGCTTGAGCACTATAATATCTTCTGCGTATTTTGTTAATCTCAGTTGAGATTGGCCGCCGTGATCGAAATTCGGTCGGTAGGATTATTTGTGTTAGAGGTAATGAAAAATGTGCTTGAAATTAAGTGACAAGCACTGGAACTTAATATGACTTATTTCAACTAAACTCACATTATTTGAACAGACTGGTAAAAAAGCACAAATTTCTATTTCCAGATAAATGGGAGATCGATCCATCAGAGCTGGTGCTGCTAGAAGAGTTGGGCGCGGGTCAGTTCGGAGTGGTGCGGCGAGGCAAGTGGCGCGGACGCATCGACACCGCCGTCAAGATGATGAAGGAGGGCACCATGTCTGAAGATGACTTTATTGATGAAGCGAAGGTTATGACGTGAGTATACACTTGATTATGCATAATTATTTTTGATGTAAACCAGACTGGGGCTGTATTATGAAGTACACGTACAGACTGTTGTCAACATTACCTGACCCACCCTAAAATCAAACGACTTTGGACCCTCTGCCTGTAACATTAAGGTTTATTTAATTTATATGAGCTTATCACACAAGTGCACGAGGACTCGATGAACAAAAATACAATACACAGACACTCAAATTTGATCTTTAACACGTAACGTTAAGGTAAACCCACCCAACATAGTCGGAGCCACCGGCATTATATATGTTTTTGTTAAGCTATTTTAATCATTATCTCGTAAACATTAAAGTTGAAAAGCTTTTAAGTCACACTACATAATTACAACCCAATCTTTAATTTCGCGTATTCCCAACAAGTTCTTGTGGCTTAGCGGTTTGTTGCTGGATTGACGACGAACAGCATGTGGGTTCGAAAACACAGTCCACCTATGCATCAGTTTCTTTTTTAATTTGTTTTCATTTCTACAATATTGCTTGCAATATTAAAGAACGACCAATATGATTTTCGCCTAATAACTTATCTTGTAAACGGGTGGGTAATTTAAAAAACTTTAAGTTCACAGTTCTTTATAATGAATACGAATATTTATTTTTCAACTTATTACAAGTTATGTGAAAATATTACCATTTTAAAAAGTTTATGTATAGTCTGTAGTTCTTTACAATAATACAAGAAATAGTTTTGGAATATAAATTCTATATTGAAAGCAAAACAATATCTTTGTCGCAGGATTTGATCACGAACCTTGTTTTTCTCAGTCTTACACACAGACCACGAGACCAGAATTACTTGAACTCAATCAATAAGCTATTACACTTATCATATTATAACAAATAGTTATAAAATATAACCTAATGCTAACGTTTTAAAGATCAAATTTGCGTGTCTATATTATTATTGTATTTGTTCATCAAATCCTCGAGCAGTTGTCTGATAAGCTCATATAAATTAAATAAACCATAATGTTACATGCAGAGGGTCCAAAGTCGTTTGATTTTAGGGTGGGTCAGGTAATGTTGACAACAGTCTGTACGAGATCATGATTCCGTTGCTAAAATGGGATGGTGCTAACAATCATGTGTTAGGGTTTTATTACACTAATCGATCGATCGTTGATCGTTGCCATCGAGCGATGACATCCATCGACGATCGATCGATTGGTGTAATAACACCCTAACTCCGTCCTTCGTGTCTTTGACGACATTAAAACGTCGATAAACGGCACTTTATAAAACCTGTGTGACAAACGACGGACAGACAGACAGACGGAAACATGAGTGATAGCAATAGGGCTCCGTTTAGACCCTTCGGGTACGGAACCCTAAGAAAGCTATGTTAGGCATTGATGAGGTTTCAACTGTAAAATCAGTGTAACCGCAAGTGCCGTTTGATGACGTTACTCATTCGAGAATATATTGCTGGCACCTAACTTGGCATATTTGTCCAAATATATTAGAAGTAGTCTCCGTAATAAAGTTCATTTTGATTAACGAAATAAGGTGAATATTCGTGCAAATATTCCAAGTGTTGTGCCAGCATAACAATAGTACCCGGGCCTGCGGACGGCGAGTAATGGGTAGCTCGCCGTCCGATCAGCACCAGGCCCGAGAGTCGACGGCGCGTAGTGTTCCACGCGCGCCTCAAAGAGTTGTCAGCAATTAGGACGGGGCCCGTCATGGCCGATGCCTGCCCGGGGGTTGACGATAAATTCGAAACAGGGTTACCTCGCCCCCGGGCCCTCTAAGGGCAGGAAGGAACAGGGGTGGATTTTAGTCAGTAAGAGTCTGACACGCCCTCCCGCTCCACCCAGAGCGGGAGAAATCATTGGATGATTTCCCACCCCACAAAAAAAAAAAGCATAACAATAGTAGCGTGAGTCGTCACTTTGTTTCATGTTGGATATAATTTTTCCATTGGTAAGCTAGTAGGATATTAGAATTACGTTTTTAGCAAGAAGAAAGTGGAGCTCGTGGCTAAAGTAATAACAGTCGCACGGGTCGATCCATCAGGTTAAGCTACGCTTGCCGGGGTTGGTCCATGGATGGGTGACCAGCTTTACATACCGAGACTTCTCCGTGCCTCGGAAAGCACGTTAAGCCGTTGGTTGGTCCCGGCTGTCAATCGTGGATCTTTGACAGTCGTTACGGGTCGTCAGAAACCCGAAAAGTCTGACAACCAGTCTTACCTAGGGGTATCGTATTACGCGTAAAATACTGATATTCAGCTGCATCCGGTTAGACTGCAAGCCAAGATAGTTGGGAAAAGGCTAGGCAGATTGATTTGTACTGAAAAATTTGCAGATTTTGGCTATCTGAGAGCTGAGTTAAATGAGATTTAGTAAAAGTGAGGTTACATAGCAATCAGCTGATTATTTGAAGTGCGATTCGGTAGGCCGGTCGTAGAATCCAAAATAACAACTCCAAGTCCAACGTATAAGCGGGGTTCTCCGTGTCCGGTATGGTAGCAAGGGTTGTCTACATATATCATGTTAATCCATTAGACTGACAGACAGTGGCACTCACTCACTCGTTTCGAATCAATAAGTGCTTTTTGAGTGTTTTGACATGACTGTCAGCACAGACTAAAAATACAATAATCGACTAACAATTACTTACTAATAGATTTAATAATTGTAATTGTATTAATCATCTGGTAAAAGCAATTTTTTTAAACATTATGAACTCTGTCACGTTAATATATTATAATTTCTTCGATATTTCAATTTAATCGTCACCACTTAATTTTTGGATATCTCATATTTCAGATTGTAAATTGTGCTAATTTTTCACATTTTGAAATAAAAAAAATAAAACCCGTATTTAAACCATACCTCAACTTATTACAATCAGGCCCAGAAATCCCCATCTCCTTTGGTGTAGTATTCAATTCCTTACTGATTATTTCAGAGAAGAAATGCAGAGGCATGTAGACATTGATACAATCAATAAAACCGCTCTTTGCACAACGTCATAAACAAGTATTTTTTTAAAAAACAGGAGAGAGAGGGAGATAGTGATGCGTGAGTTAAAAATTAGTATGTATGTTGTTCGGGCTTTCATTACAATATTATGTACACCTGATTCGGGAGAAGCAAAACTGATCTATGAAATGGTTGCTGCATCACTAACTCCGTCGCTCACGCAATAATATATTTGTAATATTATAAGCACGTGTTATAATTAGTTAGATTAGGGTATGATGAGGCTGACGTACCTTTGTAAGGTAAAAGTCTCTAAATAAATAAAGACATAAAAAAGTATTTTGTTAATATTTAATATGTCATTGCACAGTACATATCTGACCTTGATAATAACCTATTTCAGCAAACTCCAGCATCAGAACCTGGTCCAGCTATACGGAGTGTGTTCGAAGCACCGGCCGATTTATATAGTAACGGAGTACATGCGACACGGCTCTCTGTTCAACTACCTGCGACGAACGTCTCCGGACCAGCTTGGGCCCGCTGTACTACTCGATATGTGCATACAAGTAAGATAATCTAGCGATTTACATGAAAAATACGTACTTTGAATGAATTGGAAAACTTGAGAGCAGACTCGATAGAAACAATGAATATTAAAAACAAAAGTTATGTGGTACCAACTCTAGAATATTAAAAAAAGGAGTAGGGATACAAATATGTACAGGACGTAACGGAAATGCGTGGTCATATTTTAGATACTTAATGCTTCTGCCCATGGACATGAACAACTTTCTTTAAGGTAGCCATGTTATTTGCCTAAAAAAAATCGACTTACCATACACAGTTATCATTAGCTGATTAAAATTAGTATTGGAGGTCCAAATGTTTTCCAGAATTGACTATTACTTTCTTGACCAATAATGACCTAACATTTTTATTTCATTCAAAAGCTGTTATCATGATTGACTGGCCTGTTGGTCTAGTGGTTAGTGACCCTGACTGCTATGCCGGAGGTCGTGGGTTCGATTCCCACCCAGGACAAATGTTTGTGTGATGAGCACGATCATTTGTTCTGTGTCTGGGTGTAATTTATCTATAATATGTATATGTATGTATTTAGAATTATATGCTCTGCTTAACTTGGGACTAGATGGCGTTGTGTGATAGTTGTGGAAAAAAAAAAAAATGATTTAGCCAACTACGACAATCAGTCTCAAGTCTTTGTTAGACAGTTACAAGAAATTCACAGCTAAATACCATAAAATAATAAAACACATTATACTAAAGAAACATACATATATATTTCAGGTCTGCAAAGGAATGGCATATTTGGAAAGACACAATTATATTCATCGAGATTTAGCCGCAAGAAATTGTTTAGTCGGAGACGAGAATGTCGTAAAGGTACGTTTTGAAGTTCTTTGTCTATAAATGTAGACTGCTTATAGCTCTAATAATATTTAATGCCAGCGGTCTGGTTGGGCAATACAAGCTTATATTATCGTCATTTCCGGCTGATTATAATTTGCTGACGGAAGGCCAAATATTTGTCGATAAAAATAGTATTTTATGCGATTGAAATGTACAATAGTTGCAAATTTACATGATTATGCTCTAAAGAATATCAATAATTGCAGGTGGCAGACTTCGGTCTGGCGCGGTACGTGCTCGACGACCAGTACACCAGCTCGGGCGGCACCAAGTTCCCCATCAAGTGGGCGCCACCCGAAGTGCTCAACTATACGCGCTTCTCATCCAAATCAGACGTCTGGGCCTTCGGTTAGTTACGTTTCTAGAGGAAGTTTGCTTCCAGAAGTATCCCTTCCTCTAATAATTTTCTATTCAAATTGAATTTACGGTGTCGAGACTGGCTAAACCCTTTAATATATAGGTCTGTTATAACGGTAGATTTACTGATTACCCATTTAGCTACATGCTGAGTGATATATTTGACTAAATTAGCTTAATAATAACCTGTAATTTTTTTCAGGTGTGCTAATGTGGGAAGTATTTACTTGTGGAAAAGTACCGTACGGCCGGATGAAGAACTCGGAAGTAGCTGACATGGTTCAACGGGGTATGTTGCTCGAGAAACCCAAGGGCTGTCTCAACGAAATATACAATGTGAGTATTGTGCTGCTACTCATCATCATCATTCTCTTGGTCTTTCCTAATTTATTGGTGGTCGGTGCAACATGTC
This sequence comes from Polia nebulosa, assembly GCA_951329385.1. NCBI lineage: Eukaryota > Metazoa > Arthropoda > Insecta > Lepidoptera > Noctuidae > Polia > Polia nebulosa. Next base: position 14,618,341 of record OX589593.1, on the reverse strand, counting down.
TTCTACTCTCTTTTAGTTGTCATCTTAATAGTCACTCTCTTTAGTTATACTAAATTAGATGCCTCATATCTGAAGGCAAAGGAAATGTCCAACATGGCCATTGGCATATGATCATGGTAAGCGTTCATAGCAAGATAGTATTGCTAATGCGTTTTGTCGGTGGCAGATAATGCGGCTGTGCTGGCGGCGCTCGCCGGAGGAGCGGCCATCGTTCCGCGTGCTGAAGGAGGAGCTCGGCGTCATCGCGCACTCCGTGCTGGCTGATTGACTGCGCCTGCTGCTGCAGCTGCTGCGCCCCGCGCCCACCGCGCCCCCCGCGCCCACACACACGCTGCCGCGCGCCCGCCGCGCCGCCAGCGCCGCGCCCGTGTGACGCCGCCGCGCGCACTGACCCATGCTCCCGCCGAGCCACGCTCCACCTGCGTACCGCGCCATAGTCGCGAGCTGACGCACTGCGGCCGCGCGACCGAGGCACCACGAGCGTACGGGGCGGGTCCCGAACATGTATGCACACACTCGTGACTGAGCGGAGTCCTCCGAGTAGCTTTCGCCGCGTTTGAGTTGCGCGGGGCGCTGCGGCCGGCGGCGCGCGGTCCGCGAGCACGACGCGTCATCCGGCGGAGCGCAGTGAGAGTGGTGACGTTACCGTGAGCGCCCCAACATTTGGACTATTCAAATTTTGATATATAAATTCGGAAATCAGATTCGATGTTTATTTTGTGATTTCGGCTGCGTTACTCGCGTATTTTGAAGCTCCCGCTCGTGAACAACAGTTGTTGTACTATCCTGAACATTGAAAGGACTTCTGTTATTATGCTATTAGTTCCGGATGATACCAAAATTTCATAACACGACCTGTTATCATAGTGAGGGGCGGTCAGAAGCAGACATCGAATTCCGACAATAACATAGAGCTATGACACGGAATTGATCTCACAATAGGAATTGACATTTTATACCCGTAATCCGCGCGAGTAATCGTAGGTGCCGTCCACTGCCACTTTAGGGTTTCAATAAAAAGTAATTTTTAGTAGCTTCGAGTCGACTTTCTAAGGAGTAATAGAGGACGCACAGTTACAGGTAGAACTTACCTATTGTCCTTACGAAGACCGCTTTATTCAAAATAATAAACGTTTCTTTTATACGTAGAAAACGTACATATAATACTGATGTAATGTAATGTAAACATGCAAAAAGACAAGTTCAATCATTTATTAGTTTTCTGTTACCTTTAAGCCATTTATGTGTACCTTAGCTATGAATTCGGCTAAAATTAAACAAAAACTCATTTTTACATCCTCATATCATTATCCATGGTAGTTTTATTGTAAATATAATACTGTAGCTATTTAATATACTAGTCGGTACATACACAGCGACGTTATACTTTGTACAACGCCGTCGATGTTTAGTTCGCACATCACGTTAATCTGAATATCCTTTCCTCGTATGTTCCTATCCTACATCCGGCGCGTTTTCAATACATGTGTGACCTAGTTTCCCAATAACTCACTGTTTCGCTCACTGTTGTTTTATCTCATAATTGTCACAAAATCATTCCAATTATTGATTGAATATATTTTTTGTACATTCCTTTTAAAAGTACTAGTCATTAAGAGAATTAAAAAAAAACCGTCTAAACATTTTATTGTAAAAATTTTAAATCAAAATTAAAAAAAAAGGGAATAAAGGTAATTGAGTAAATGTAACCACAACATAGCAATGAATAGTTACATACGATTTGTAGATATATATTTATTAAAATGAGACTTGGGTATCTGTGTCCGCTGCATGTTGTGTTACAGTTTACTTGACATGGGATATACTGAAATGGTGGTAACACTAAGAAAATGTGCCAATTATGTATAAACCCTTATTAATTTTAGGCATTTATGACTGAATAAAAATTCTCAATAAACAATAATTTTAGGTTCTTTCTCTGGTTTGTAATTCAATTAAAAAGGGCGTGAAATACGAGTACCAGTATTTATGAAACATTTTTACAAAATGGTATTTTAATTCCATTAAGTTATAATAAGTAAATGTATTTTTTGTGATAAATCTTAATTTTTTAGTAAGTATTCTATAATAGGAATTATGAAGAAAAGAAGACTACCTGTAGTTTTAAATTTTACAAAAAACTGTACTAATGTAATATTCCAGAATTAGGAAACAATACATTAAACGGAGGTAAATCGACTTGTGACCGGGAGAATGGATTAGGTGTGTTGTAGTGAACCTAATGAATTTATCGTAAATAAGGTATAAGATTCGCCATAATATTAGTACCCTATTCCGTTCTCCCAGTTAAGAAACTGCCTGTAGTAACATGTCGCTCGATATATAGAATCTGCATTCAAATAAATTCGCTACACATTTGTACAGCGAGTGTTTGTATAACTGTTTTGTAAAACTATTAAGTCAAGTAAAATAATTATTAAAAAGGTGTATTTTTATTTAAACTTATTCTATCATCATCAGAAAAAATGTTTGCTTAATCAATCCAGACATGTCTGCAGACATCTTCATAGACTATATGACCTGAGACGCTGGGAGGGTTTGTTTTTGACATCGGTTCGGTACTGCTAACACTGTAGTGGACCCTTGTCCATGTGAACCAGAGGCGCTGTATGATAGTGAGTGTGACAGCTAATAAATTATAGCTATTTCGGTTATTATTGCGCTAACTTCTATCCTGCATTATTATCAGTCCTTTCACCGCCACGCCACGGACTTGAATAGAAGTTCCAGATTTTTACAATACTTATCGCATAAGAAACTCGAGTCGCGCGGATGCCCGCGGCGCCGCCGCGCGACTCGAGTTTCTCATGCAATAATAAGTATTGTAGTAATGAAAATAAAGCTAAAATTCATATGACACTGAAACTGCGCTGCCTTTCGGTGCTCTTTCGGTGTGAGTTGACCCTTAGAAATCTGAACGCCAAAAACCGCCATAAATATCGCTACCTTTCGTGACATATTTGTAAAATAAATGCATTTGATGGCTAAAGTATTGTTACTAGCTGGGTATGGGATAAATTATTTTACACCAATTAATTAACTAAATAACCTTTATTCAAAATCAAAATCAAAAGTCATTTATTCAAACTAGGCTGAGAACCAGCACTTTTTGAACGTCAAAGTTCTACATAAAGACAGTCCCCCAAAAAACGCCCGCCCGTCACCACTTCCTAGTGTTTTAGCTGTGAAGAAGAAGTGGCCAACAAACTCCCCAGCAACACATCTGTCTGTTAAGTTTTAAGAACTTGAATCTATATAATTCTAAGCAACAATCTTAACATTATGTAAAACAGAAAAATAAATATATGTCGTCTAAAATATAATCATAAAATTAAATAATCCGCCACTTGCCAGCTAGCACACTCAATCATGCCATTAAAAACAAACTCAAGCATAAACACTAAACCACATTAAAGAAGCCTCCATACATAACTGGTGTGCCTGCTTACAAGAACAAAGATTGAAACTATCAAAGGGCTGTGATTCGAAGCCACAAGTGATGAACTAGGGCCATCACACTAAATTTGGTAGACAATTATTATATGAACTCATATAATCTGTTATAACCATAAGCTAAATATGGAGAAAGAACATCAAGTGTAACATTGTCTTGCGTTCAACACGGCGACCAACTATTATTATCTTCTAAGTAGTCGTTGATGGAATAGTATGCTTTCGAACAGAGACTAGATTTAACTTTAGTTTTAAATGCATTAAAAGGCAAGTCAAGAAAAGAACGGGGTAGCTTATTGTAAAATTCGATACCGAGACCCTTAAACGAACCATGAACCCTACGAACACGGTGGGAAGGAACATGAAGTTTATACTTATTTCTGGTGTTAAAATTGTGGATATCACTGGTCTTTTTGTACAAATGTATATTTTGTCTAATGTATAATATGTTTGCAAAAATGAATTGAGATGCCACCGTGAGAATTCCAATCTCTTTGAAAATTTCTCGTAAAGAAACTCTTGACCCTAACCTATAGATATTAACTCAACAACTTATTTACACAAACACTAAATCGCTTATAATCACTATTCTCTTCGTAATCGCTTGTATTCGCTTCCGTTCGCATCCGTAGTCAAAAACAGACTGACTTAAGTCGTGCGCCGTTTTTTTTTTTTTTTTTTTGGGGGGTGGGAAATCATCCTATGACTTCTTCCGCTCTAGGGTGGAACGGAAGGGCGTGTCAGACTCTTACTGACTAAAACCCACCCCTGTTCCTCCCTGCCCTGAATGCCCAGGGGCGAGGTAACTCTTTCGAATTTATCCTCAACCCCCGGGCAGGCATTGGCCGTGGCAGGCCCCGTCCTTTTGCTGACAACTCTTTGAGGCGCGCGTGGAACACTACGCGCCGTCGCGCCGTCGACTTTCAGGCCTGGTGCTGATCGGACGGCGAGTTACCCACTCCGGCCTATTTATACAGACATGGAAGTTTCTAGAACATTCTCGAACTATCCTATACTGGAATATTCTAGAAACATCCATGAACTTCTACACAGTACCACAATGGAACGTTCTCAAACGTAGTGGAAACTTCTGTAAACTTCGACTACATTCTCGAACGTTCCAGTGTAATACGGTCGACGTAACACTGCCCCCTCCATAGACATGCTCGTCCCGAGCATCATTAATCCCGAAGTATCGCGCCAAACGGTCTACATGGACAATCTTAGGCGCACCTCGTGGACCCTTCTGTATTCGGTAGGTGACATCGTTGATCCTGGTCACGATTCGGTATGGTCCATCCCATTTTGCTTGCAATTTAGGAGACTTCCCTTTGCTGCGCGCTGGGTTATGCAACCACACCAGTGAACCGTCGTCAAAATCTCTATTGTTTGCCTTCCGGTCGTATCGGGTCTTCATCTTATCAGACATTTGTTGACCGGATTGTCTGATATGCTCATATACATCATTCAACTTGTTACGCAAGTCATTCGCATAATTGGTTACACTGCGTGGGGCATCAGGGGGGGTTCCGGTGATTAAATCTGCAGGCAACCGTATTTCCCTTCCAAAGTTCGCGAAGGCTGGTGTCACAGTCGTACTTTCGTGAACTGCACTACGGTAGGACAGAAGAAATGGCTGTATGTGCTTGTCCCAATCCCTTTGTCTGCTTTCCACAACTTTTGCCAGATATCTCTCCAACGTTTGGTTGAAACGTTCTACCATTCCATCAGGTTGCGGATGGTAAGAAGTGGTTCTGGTCTTGTGAGTACCCATCAATCGACAAGTCTCCTGGAAAACTTGTGACTCAAAATTCCTCCCTTGGTCGCTGTGAATTTCTAAGGGTACTCCAAAACGACAGAAGACTTCCTGTACCAATTTATCTGCGACTGGTTTCCGTTTTCACTTTCCGGAAATGATCCTGCAACGTCTAGTGCTATCCGTTCCCAGGGGGCTCCCACGTTGTATACTTTTAAAGCACCTCTGCTGCGCGTCTGAGGTCCTTTCACAGCCGCACAACTGGTACATTTGCGACACCAGTCCTCAACATCCTCTCGACAATGGATCCAGTAAAATCGCTCTCGTATCTTCGGTAGAGTTCTTTTTACCCCCATATGTCCTCCTGAACATCCATCATGGTAGACTAGAGCCGTAAAACATCCGGTACTTTGGCTTTGGGGACAACAATTTGTAGATGACAGTTGTCTCCTCGAGCGGTTTCTCATTTACGACACAAGACTTCATCCTGGATAACCAAGCTGCTCCATTGTGCCCAATAACTTTTCGTGATTGAACTCAACGCCGCAACATCACTCCACTTGGGTTTAGGAGCACCAGCTTTAACCCAGTCGAAGATCGGTTTGAGGTCCGTGTCATTTTGCTGAGCAAGCTGTAGGGTTTCCTTCCATTCATTACTAAGATCCACTCTTAGCATCCTCACGGGCACTACTTCCTTAGTCTCTTGCTTGGTACAGTGCTTACAATCTTCTGGGCAAGGTCTTCTAGACAGTGCATCTGTGTTACCGTGAGTTCTCCCACTGCAATGTTCAGTAACGAAGTCAAACTCTTGTAGTAGTTCGATCCATCTTGCCACTTGGCCTTCTGGATTCTTGAATTGCAATAACCACTTTAATGCAGCATGGTCAGTTTGCAATTGGAATTTCCGTCCCAGCAAATATTTACTGAAGTGCTGCAATGTCCTTACTACGGCGAGTAGCTCTCGTCTCGTAACGCAGTAATTTCTTTCCGGTTTTGATAAAGATTCCAGAACGCCAAGGACTTTATATTATAGTCGGCCAGTGATGTTACGCGAAAGTTATTACTGTTTGATTTCGCCCGTTGAAATATTTATATATACCTACTATTATCGAAAACAATTTGAGGTCAGTAAAATATGAAGTTAGTTATACAGGGTGTAACGGAAAGGTGTGGTCATATTTTAGGAACTGCATCTGCCCATCAATATGAACAACTTTCTTCCAGAAAATCCGAGGAACTTCTAAAAAAAATTTTTTACCTCCCATACAAATATTGATCAGCTGATGATAACTTTGTATGGACAGTCCAATATTTTTTTGGGAATTTTCTATTTTTTCTTATAGAAAGTTGTTCATTTCCATGGGCAGAACCGGCTCCTAAAATATGACCACACCTTTCCGTTACATCCTGTATACCTACTCAACAAAGGGAAAATAGACGAATTTTGACCTTCAGATGGGTCATAGTTGTTAGCAATCGTTGTCAATAATAATTATATTCGCATCTACCCACGCCACGGACACGTATTAATAAAAGAAAAAAACTTTTTTACAAAAAAAAACAACCGACTTCCAAAAAAAATTTAAAAATAACTTCAATTTCGGAAGTCGGTGTTTGTATTTTATTTCTTCGATATTTGACACCGACTTCCGAAATTAAAGTTATTTTTAAATTTTTTGTGTATTTTTTTTTGGAAGTCGGTTGTTTTTTTTGTAAAAAAGTTTTTTATTTTTCGCTTTTTAGTTGTTATACCCCAGAACTAAAATCCCCAATAACATGGAACGTGGAATTTAAACATTTGGAGAACACAAAAACGTCATCAAGATATGCCTATTTTTCGTTTTTGTTCAGTTTCTCAAAAAGCGCTAAAGCAATTTCGATAAAATTTATATGGGACCACCTCGGGAGTATATTCTTTCTGATAAAAAAAGAATTTTGAAAATCGGTCCACAACTGACGGAGAAATGCGCGGACATAAATAAATAAAAAAAAAAAAAAAACATACAGTCGAACATAGAACCTCCTCCTTTTTCGAAAGTCGGTTAAAAAGAAGTCGTTCTGTGACATCATAAGCGTATAGCTGTTAAGGTCATTTTGGCTACTATGCCAAAATGACCTTAACAGCGCAGCACTTATCGGGTGAGCGCGCAAGCATTCATCCTTCTCTTACATTGCTTGTAACAATACTATTCTATTTTACTAGTAAGTAAACAAATGGTCAAATGAATGAAGAATTGGATTCCTTACCTTGAGCGAAAGCGGCGTGCGAACGAGCCCTGCTTTATGTGGCCAGCGAAGGTTAGGTCGAGAATCACACCGAGGCTTGTCATACATGGTGATCAGACGAGAGGGAAGGAGGGTTTTCCGTGGTTTCGAGTAGAGAACCGCCTGACCTCGATTTTTTATTTTCGGAACCATTTGGCCAAAATGTTTGCGGAAGATTGCGAGCGATAGCGGTCACGACTGGTTTATTAAATGGCCGTGTCGTCAGCGAATAGAGCAAACTGAGCTTTTTTTACTTTTGGGGATATCGTTGGTGAACAGCTTGAAGACTAGGGGCACTAGCACGGAGCCCTGAGAGACTCCTGCTTGGATGGAGCCAGGAAATAGATGAACATACTTATATACCTACATACAAAAGGAGGGTTAAAATCATAACCCTCCTTTTGGCTTCGCCGCAGTCGGGTAATAATAGGCCGAGAACAAAAGATGAGCATTCCGCCTCGTAAAGGTTACGATGTGTTATATGAAGTAATGTTACTTCTATATTTTTAATAATACCTACTTAGTAGGTAGTTACTTTATTGACTTTTCAATATTTCTTATGAGTAGGTATCTATGGAATCACTTAGAAACGTTTTTTTTAATTTGTCTCAATAGTTTAAAGCGCCTCAGTTCTAAATTTATAATAGGTGAGTTACGATGAAAATGACTAACTGTAGTTATCGGTAAAACGCAATTTGTTTATTTAAACTTTATGCAACATAAATGTACAAAGGCGGACTTAAATGCCTTAGGCATTCTCTACCAGTCAACCAACCCGGACCTGCGGACGGCGAGTAGCGGGTAACTCGCCGCCCGATCAGCACCAGGCCCGAGAGTCGACGGCGCGTAGTGTTCCACGCGCGCCTCAAAGAGTTGTCAGCCAAGTGTAGGGGCCTGCCAAGGCCGGTGCCTGCCCGGGGGGTGGAGGATAAATTCGAAAGAGTTACCTCGCCCCCGGGCACTCGAGGCAGGGAGGAACAGGGGTGGGTTTTAGTCAGTAAAAGTCTGACACACCCTTCCGCTCCACCCCAGAGCGGAAGAAGTCATTGGATGATTTCCCACCCCCCAAAAAAAAAAAAAAAAAAACCAGTCAACCAAGGGTGGTGGAGAGATAATATGGGTGTGCAAAAAACAAGAAAGTACATAATATTATTATCAGGAATAAAATGGGTAGAAATATGTATTTATAGCTATAATTTTAAGCTGGTGGAAAAATATTACGTCAGCAAATGCTGATATATTGTATTGATTTTTCGGAATTTTCAGTATTTTTTTCGATCGTTTCTTTATTTGTATTCGCATTTAAGTTGTTGGAAAATATGTATATATACAGGCTGTAACGGAAAGGTGTGGTCATATTTTAGGAGCCGGTTCTGCCCATGGAATTGAACAACTTTCTCAAAGAAAAAATTGAAAATTCCCAAAAAAAAAATTGTACTTTCCATACAAAGTTATCATCAGCTGATCAATATTTGTACGGGGAGTAAAAAAAATCTTTTAGAATTCCCTCAGATTTTCTTGAAAAAAGTTGTTCATATTGATGGGCAGATGCAGTTCTTAAAATATGTCCAGACCTTTCCGTTACACCCTGTATATATAAAGCGCTAGACATATTTTGAGTATGCTCATATTTTTATTTTTTTCGGAGCTTACTACGTTTTTTTATAGGTAAGTATTTTTATAAATGTAGGTTGACTCGCGACACATTTTTCGCGAATATTGTTCCAGACCCGCCGTCCCATTAGTAGTAGGTAAATCAATGTATACATATATTTCAAATAAAACATAGTTTAGTTAGATGATCATTTATTTATTATAATACACAGATACATTAAAATATAACTTAACAAATAAGTACATAGGTACGTAACGAAGATACTTCATAAAATTTTAATAAGATAATGGCATTCAGCAGGTACTAAATTTTAATATTACCACAGAAATCAATATTAACTAGACTTTAATAAAATTGTTATTCGCAGGTACTATTACCTCCACAAGTAAAAGGTAACATTCGGAGCCAAGGGTAGTCTGCTTGGATCACGATTTCACGAGAGCACGGCTGTGTAGGTATAGTATGCGAGCAGAGAGCATGCATTTATGGCCATAAATGTATGATATGTGTGCCTTAGACTATGAAAGGTTATAGACGGAACGTCATTGGACATTAAATTAAGCAGGATCGTTAAAATGTGTGAGTGAACATAACGATGACGTATCGGCTTCTCATTTTGTCTATGTGAGCTTATTTCGCGTGTACAGATATAAGCCGGCTTCTCATTCTGGTACTTAAGATTGCTGTATTTGACACTCCGTCTATAACCTTTCATAGTCTAAGATGTATGCATGCATTATTTGTATTGCATGCCTCGCACAAAAGGCTTGCAACAGTTGCAACCATAATTTAATATGATTATAATATTGTTTGGAATATAGTTCACCAGTCGAATACCAGATTGCATTTATATTACTTTATAACCCACTTTTAAGGCCCCTCTCGCGGTCCAGTGGCGCCCTCATTGAATAAAAAATCGTAGCTTATCACAGAAAATAAATATTAAAAAATCCAACTTGACGTTTGTTACAAAGAGGATAAAGAATTTTTACGTTGTTAAAACAGGTCTCAAAATGTTGTAGGCAAAAGTGCCAAAAACGGCCGTTTCTGACACTTTTGCCTACTACTTTGGATACGAAACATTTTGATACCTGTTTTAACAACGTAAAAATTCTTTATCCTCTTTGTAACAAACGTGAAGTTGGATTTTTTAATATTTATTTTCTGTGCTATGCTACGATTTTTTATTCAATGAGGGCGCCACTGGACCGCGAGAAGGCCCTTAAACACATGGCGTTAGCGGTTTCGTAGGATACACATACACCAACTTTCTAAGCTAAATGTTTAAAAGTAATACACATTAACAACCCGTTAAATCATAAGAACTTAATAAATTCTTAGCATTAACAACAAGAGACCCTGTAACATTTTCAGGATTTTCATTTTCAATCGCTGTTAATTTTGTTTTAGTGTTTTTAAACCATTTATCTAATAAAATTGTACTAGTTTATGATACTGTCACTTATTACACAAAGGTCATTATTTAAAATAAGACTGTGAGTTTATAAACTGAACCATAGTCTAACACAGGAATGTTATAATATTTAATTTATTTATTATGTGCATTAATAAACACTATCTTATCTCATCAAAAACACAATTTAAAAAAAATCGTAAGGATGGGCTGCCAGATAGAATGTAGAAAAGTAGCTAGTCCGAAATAATATTTTTGTTTTAGCTATTTACTAAATTTCCTATTCTTCAATATTAAAGTAAGTTGCGTAATTTATTCAATTATTCGTCAACGTCGAGTAAGTACCTAAAACCTATGATTTGAAAATTTATAGGCTCAAGCTGTACAGAAAAAAGTTACTGTAGAGCAAAGAGATATTAGAGAGGGATGTAAGGGAAGAACATTTATTAATTTTGGCTTCACACGGTTTGTGCATTTAGCCGGTGTCAAGCTACGAAAGTATTTAGTTTTAGATACAAAATAATATATGTAGGTATACAGTTTAGGTAGGTACATTAGTTAGCAGTAACGTCCATAAAACTGAAAAATGTGAGAAAGTGAAAAATCTATCAACATTAAACTAGTTGAACGAAACTGGCATAAAATTTTAAAAGTCTTGAATTAACCTAAAGCATAAAATTTCAAAAATATTCAAATTTTTGGAAAACCATTAAAACGAATCTCATTAACAATGATTAATTGACTTTTTGGTGTTAAAGTTTTATGATCTAGGCTAACAAAGTAAGCGTATAAATGACAAGATTTCTTTTAAGAAATTAATCTCGAAAATAACGGTAAACAGTTTGAACCTATTAAGTATTTAAGGGGGACTAGTTAGGCGTATCATAGAAATACTTTTATTATATTTAACACAAGCACATTTTTATGGCAAGTCAGGCGAATAAGGTCAAATAAGGCGCAGACATGTTCCCCTGCATTTAAAGAGGTAGGTAGAACCCCTGTTTCGCCAGGTATATATAGAACTAATCCCAACTTAGAATCCCTGGCTTTGCCATTCTATTGGTCAGTTTTCTAGATTAACATATTTAAGCAAGAGAGACTAGTGATTTGTTTGGTATAATTAGAATAAATTAAAAACCTAATGTTTAGGGATAACATGATTGTTTAGTTATAGCTCTAAATTACTGGATCCATCCTACTACTCTGCTACCCCTTCAATGGTTTGCTGTCGTCAAATTCACACCTTAGTGTGGGCTAACCTCTCGTCCGGACACAGAATACATGATAAGTTATTTTACTTTTTAGGGTTCCGTACCCAAAGGGTAACCAACGTGATCCTATTAATAAGACTCCGCTGTCTGTCTGTCTGTCAGCGGGCTGTATCTCTTGATCGGTAAAAGGTAGTCAGTTGAAATTTTTACAGAATATGTATTTCTGTTGCCGCTTTAACAACAAATAATAAAATTCGTACGGAAACCTTCGTGTGCGAGTTAAATTTGCACTTAATGGGTTTTTTTCCTTTTAAACAAAATGTTGAATGGAGGTAAGTTTACGTTTTTTTATGGAATGCAAAATAATTATAAAAATGCACAATAATACAAGCTACTATTAAAAAATTAAGCCCTAAACATTTGGTTTCTGTTACTATGAAATATAGTTAATTCTAAAAATTATTAATAACAAAACAAAAAATCTATATTCTTGGTGGTAATAATTAATGGTTTATCTAAAGGACACATAATACATATATACATTTACAGATAAGATATATCTTAATGTCTAGACATCCATACCGGTAAATCTTTGCGTGTGTCTGTGTTATGTTTCTTAGGTTCACATATCGTCAGGAAGTATATCTGGAATCAAGTATTGGCACAGGTCCATCTCAGAGTGCATGAATATTACCTTACTGGCAGTGTTTTCATCTAGCCTGGAAAATACATTTACATAAGAAAACAAGAAAATTGAATTGATTCAGAGCTGGAATTAGTCGGCTAATAGCTGTGGTTAAACTCTCAGTAGCGGTCTAGGATTTAAATCTAAATTATAAATGTGGATGTTATTCAGAAGGCCTGTTTTGTCCTATGAATAAGTGCCATAATTGGCATAATTTCTGCTGACCCCATAAGGGTTATAAGTATGAAGATTCTAAAAGAGCAGTGTTACAACTTAGGTGTACAAAAAAGGATATTCTATGATTTCAAGAACATATCTTACCATCCTTTTATAACAGCCCAACACCCAGAGAAGAAAGCCGGAGCATTTGTGACAAGACAAACACCAAGCCTCTCTGGGTAATGCCGACTGAGTAACCAGATCAGATTCTTCAACACTTGGTAATCCATGCAAGACAGTGTGAAGCCATTCAAGTCAAAAACTATACACAAGTTATCCACTACTTCTTCAAAACATTTCTTACTGGCATCCTCCTGTAAATATGTAAACATTTTTGAAGGTAAATAATGGTTAATTGTTTAGATGTTGTTATGCTGCAAGTATTTAATTCTTTTCAGGTAAGAAAACAAAAAAAAACTTGAATGCATGAGGCCTAAAAGGATTTAACATCCTATAATAAGTCAAATATTATTGCTAACAGTTATTGTTTAAAAACAATTTAGGTTCACTAATCTATTCACAGATCAAACTGGTTACTAGAGTAATTCAAGTTGCAATCAGGTTATACAAATGAACATTACCAAGCAGTAGACTATAAATTTAGTCAAATCATCAATATTTCTGTCGCTGGAACTGTGGTTCTTTGCTGGAATGTATATTATAGGCCGGCCGGTGATGTCCCTGTGTCTCAAAACCCTTGCCTTGTTGGAATACTTTTCTATAATCTCTTTGTTTTCACATAACTCAGCTACACCATACTCAACTCTCCATTTGTTTGTTTTTATTATAGCCTAAAATATAGAAAGTTTATACATTAGGATATTGACATGATATGATACTGTCAAGATTATGAAGGCCTAATGTTACCTAGTTGAGGCTCTTAGCTTTTTAGGTTGTGTAGCTTGTTTAAAGGTATTTATTTGAACTTGTCTAGTAGTGGTACATAAGGGGACTTTAATGCAACAAGGCATTACCAGTAAACATTTGGGTTAAAAAAGACTACACTGTGGTAGGTGTACAACAGTAAATAAATAATATTTGAAAACGAATCAGGTATCATTAAAATAAAGAAAAACATCAAACTATGATATAGTAATAAATACTTATGTACAGGTATATATAAAAATATATAACTCGAAGACAGTCCTAGAATCAAGCCATGCCATAGCCACTTCTGCTTTACTTGGAGGACAACAACAAGGCTAACTGATAACACCATTAGCACTGGGCATACATTGAAATAGAAAAGTACTTTGTGCCTACCTGAAATGCATTGTCGACTGTTTTAAACGCTCTTAGGTACCTTCGCAGTGAGTATTCATTGTGGTATTGTGCTGGATCTGCACTCACGATTAAGTTCATCCTTTCTTTTAATTGTTTCAAATCATCTTCGTTAACAGGCTTCGGTTCATCGGCCATGGCTAAAGCTCTCACTTAAAAGAATTTGAGGAAATGGCTTTTTCCCACTTTTAACTAGGTAAATAAATTAAGCTAGTACCACCGGCTTATCTCACAAAAATAGGGATTTTAGAACGAAAATCTATTCTTTCGCTTCATTAGATTTTCTACACGTATCAAAATCAAAAATCAAAGTACTATAATTTGATTTATAGCATGTGTCATGCCTTGCATTATGATGAAAATCGTGTGTGTAAAAGAGATAGTTGCCGACATACCTTGGAATTACAGAATGGAACGCGCTAAGTTTTTTTTAAATTGTGTGCTGCTGTCAGTCAAATCAACGTGACAGGAAGGGAGGGGCAGAGAGGGGTTCGGGAGGGATGAATGAGACCACAGAGCACTGAGAGCACCACAGAGCACTAAATGAGGCAAAGTCAGTCGAACCACAGAGTGAGACCACAGACCTGATAAATTCTCAACACGAGTTACCGCACCCCTGGGCACTCAGGCAGGGAAGGAACAGGGGTGGGTTTTAGTCAGTAAGAGTCTGACACGCTCTCCCGCTCCACCCAAAACGGGAGAAGTCATTGGATGATTTCCCACCTCTCCAAAAAAAAAAAAAAACCTACTAACTTTTTTTTTCCTTTTTTAACTTGAGTGCTGATATAAACAAGGTTTTGGGACCTCCTTTTGAACACAAATCTGAAATCAGTTTTTTTCTATCACATCAGAGTTTTTCACAACATACCTACATTTAGAGAAATCATTTAGGTAGGTACCTACTCTTATAGGTAATCAATTCAAGTAATAGAAAATAATGACAACTTGATAGAGCTCCTCGTTTGCTCCCTTATAAAATAAATATGCTGTCTAAATTTAGTGACGCAATACCGGACAATGGTGTTGATTCTGTTGTGCACAAACTAAACTTAATTTAGGCTATTGCTATCTTTTTCTCTCTAATAAAACAAGAAAGAGACGGACGTAAATTAGTGCTGTCAAATTTAGTTTGAACTAATGTTTCCATACAAATTAAGGGTACTCGTAAAAACATGTCGTCTAAAAACACGGCGAAGCGCAGGGCGTAAACTAGTTTGACATCTCTAACTTAGTTCATAGCTATAGCCGTCCTTTTCTCGCACTGCCTTTTAGTAAAAGATAGCAATTCTCTAATTTTAGTTTAGATATTAAACAAGAGAATCCGCACCAATGTCGTTATATTAGTTCAACAACTCCTCGAATCCTGGACTCGCCAAAATGGAAAAAATCCTGCAGTGGAATTGTAGATCCATTCGCAGGAAAAAACATGATACTATCTATCTTATAAATAGATATAAACCCGTGGTCTTTGCTGTGTCGGAGACGTGGCTCAGGCCTGGATCTCTCTTTAGGGTTCCCAGATATTCGTGTCTTCGGGACGATAGAGACGACGGACGGGTGGCATGCGCCCTATTGGTTAGCAGGTCCATCACTTATTCCCAGATTCCTCTTCCCAATCATGATACTGGTCTTCAAGTAGTGGCCATTAGAACCATGGGCATTTACTATGTATCTGTCTACATTACTCATCCTAATGCTGATATTTTGACAGAATTTAACTCTATCCTTTCTTCTATTCCTGACCCCCTGATTGTGTTGGGTGATTTTAATTCCCGTAACACCCTTTGGGGCTCTCACTGTAATGACTCCTCCTCCAGCTTTTTACTAGACCTTTTAGATGATCGTAACCTTTGCATTCTTAATGATGGATCTGCTTCCCGTAGGGTCTCCGCTACCCAAAATATTAGTATTCCTGACATTACTTTCTCTTCACCTTCACTAGTGGCAACACTTTCCTGGTCTGTTCTCCCTAATTCATATGGGAGTGATCATTTTCCTATACTAATTTCACTCCCAAGTACTACTCCACGTTCTCCTCCCATTCAACCTCTACAAAGTATCGCCTGCCCCAAGCTGACTGGTCTAAGTTCATGTCCCATTTGGACGCAGAACTTCAAATTTTTCCTCAAATAAATTCATCCAACTCCCTAAACCTATACAGTGATTTTGTTGATTGTCTGTTGAGAGCGGCCAATTCTTTAATCCCCCTTAAAAACTCTGCTCGACACCTAATACCTTCTCCTCCTTGGTGGGATGTTGAATGCACTGAAAGCGTCCGCAAACCTAAAGAAGCTGAAAACTCCTTGTCTTCTAATTTAAATATGCCAGACTATTTAAATTTTAAAAAGACTTCTGCAACTACCTGTAGGTTATTGGCAAAGAAGAAAAGATGCGGCTGGCTCAAGTTTTGGGAGTCTCTGTCTCCATGTTCTCCAGTTTCCCTTGTGTGGAAAAAAAATAAATTCTATCGTAGAGCTTGTGACAGTCAGCATCCCGACATTTCTTCCAATGACCACGGCACCTGGTTGGAAGACTTTATATCCACATTAGCCCCCCCTTTGTTCCTAATTTTGAATGACTTCCCACTATAGATCCTCCTGCTACTTCCTCTGATAGATTTGATGACCCTTTCTCTTATTCTGAACTTATTTGTGCCTTGGATCATCTTAGGGATTCTGCTCCGGGTGCTGATGGAATTCCCTACTCCTTTATCTCCAAATCTTCTTCTAATTGTAAAGTAATCTTTCTGAACTTAATAAATTATTTTTTCGGAACTGGTCAAGTTCCAGACTCTTGGAAATCCCAAATAATTATTCCAATTTTGAAACCTGGGAAAGACCCAAAAGATTCTACTTCCTATCGTCCTATCGCCCTCTCTTCTGTCTTGGCTAAAATTATGGAGAATCTCATCAAGAACCGCCTTGAATAGATCTTAGAAACTAAAGGTATCCTTCCCAGTTCTCAGGTCGGTTTTCGAAGAGGTATGGGAACTCTAGATAGCCTCAGTGTTTTTATGTCTGACGTCCGCATTGCCTTCTCCAATAATGAAAGTGTTCTTGGTGTTTTTCTAGACATTGCTTCAGCCTATGATAATGTCCAACTTCCAATACTCAGGCAAAAGCTGCTACAGCTGAGTATCCCTGTGAGGATGGTCAACATCACTTGTAATCTCCTTATGTCCCGTTCTATTTCTGTTCCACATCAAAACTCCCTCTCCCCATCCCGTCTAGTGTGGAAGGGCCTACCCCAGGGGTCGGTCTTAAGCCCCATTCTTTATAATATATACACATATGATTTGGAGTCTTCAGTGAGTTGTTTCTGCAAAATCCTACAATATGCTGACGACATTGCTCTCTAATTTAGTTCAGCTTCCCTTTCGGATGTCTCATCTCGCCTAAATTCTGCCCTTTATTATTTAAACCAGTGGCTTATTGATCATGGCTTTAGTTTGTCAGTCTCCAAATGCAATGCAGTTGTCTTTTCTCGCAAGCGTAATATTCCTCCTATTAACCTTAATGTTGAAAATGAACCCATTCTGATCCGAGACAAAATAAAATTTCTTGGCCTCATTCTTGACTCAAAATTATCTGGTCTCTATCATCTGGACTACATTTTAAAAAAATGCGAAAGAGGCGTTTATGTGTTACGTGCCCTTTCTGGAGTTCGCTGGGGAGCTCATCTACTTTCCCTTCAGTAAATTGAGTAATATGCATATTTCCTTATTTCAGTTAAATAGAAACCCCATATTTGAAGTAAATTTTTTAGGGGGTGACTACAGAGATGACGACTAATAGAGGAGTATGGAAGAAAAAGACATGTTGCGCCGACCCCAAATAAATTGGGATAAGGGCAGGAGAATGATGATGATGATGATGATTTGAAGTAAATTTTGATTCCTTGCTTTTCCAACCAAAAATATTTTTTAACTTTGGCCTTTCACAGCATGACCCTGCAGCTAATGTCAAATTCAATAGGATTCTCTTTTTTTATTTTTTTTATTCTGTCAGGGGACTGGCACGACTGGCTGACGTTATTTACCGATGCTTCTAAGTTGTCAGAGAACAGTAATGTCGGATCAGCTGTGTGGATCCCAAAGTATAAAATAATTCTTAACTTTCGTAGCTCTGCATTTGGCTCCATATTCACAGGGGAAGCAATAGCTCTTTTGGAAGCAGTCTCCTACATTGAATCGCATGGTCTCAACAAAAGCCTTATTCTCTCGGATTCTCAGAGCTGCCTATAGGATTTAATAAAATCACCTTTTCGCTCTCGACACAATTTCCACGTTATCCTACAGATAAAACAACTCCTGTATAGATTCCACGGCTTAGGCATAGAAATTGCATTGACTTGGATCCCCGGCCATTCAGGAATTGCCGGCAATGAAAATGCGGATACGATCGCCAAGCTGGCTACTCGGAATGGAATCGATTCTTATTCGTCCTGTTATCCCCGTGATCTGCGCTCTCTTGCGAAACACGAGATGATGAAGAGTTGGAATGAGCACTGGCAAAAAACTCGGATATCGAAGGGAAAATTTTATGGCTCTATCCAACCATTCATTCCACCTAAATGTTGATTCAGCAAACTAAAATTTTCGAGTAAGTTAGCGACCTCTGTCATAATTAGACTCCGACTTGGGTTTGTTTGCACTCCAGTTTTTTTGGCCAAAATCCATGTGATCCCGCTCTTTTTTGTGTGAATGCGGTTTGGAGGAGGGTACTCTGGAACACTTGTTTTTTTCCTGTCCTCGTTTAACCACTCCCCTTTACGACTTACTCCCTTCTGATATTCCGTGCCCAATTAACATTCCTTTTCTATTATCCTTAGTCCATACCCCTGCTGTTAAGATCCCATATAAATTTATTAACATTAATAAAATCCAGCTGTAGCTCTATTTATTTATTATACTCTTGATGTTTTAACTTTTTTTTGTCACGTCTTACATGTGTACTAACCAAAATTGTTTTGTCCTTTGTTTTAGCATGGGGATCTATGAATGCCAACGCTAAAAACACTGATCAATGGTATATTATTTTACGACAAGTCAATCTCTCATACCTTGACATTGGCAAAATCATCGAATGTTTTCGATGGAGCCATAACCTCAAAAATTGAATTGAATTGAATATTAATTTCCCGTTGTCATTAGGGACATGTTCAGTTACGAAAATAAAACAAATTATTTAATAATACAAAATTATTTTATTTATTACCTAAACAAATGATGTCAGGCTCACAACAATCACATTCCAGATCCTCATCATCACTTTGGTCATTAAAAAAACGTACCTATACATGCATTGCTCTCTGAGCTAAATATATTAGTCTTGAACCATTCAAGTATAGTAGAAAAATCGTTTATCAATTCATGTTTGTGAAAGGCTTATCAAATACGTACCTATTACCCAGTATTTTTTATAGTTGATAGGCACGCGTTTGACCACCATCTCACCTGATGGTAAGCGATGCTGTGGTCGAAGATGGGGGTGGGAGGGGGGCACGCTTGCCTAGAAGCAACCTATCGACTCTTGACTTAAAGACTCGCAGGTTGTAGCTATGACGTAACACAGACTCCGGCAGGGAATTCCACTCCCTAGCTGTACGCACAATAAGCAAAGTTTAAATTCTCTAGGGCAAGTAGCCCGTCCTGATCTCATAGTAAAGACACAGTAAGTTGTAGATATGTGTTTTTGTATTATCGCTTGTCTTAAGATAGACGGCGAATTCTCCGTAAAGATGGATGGGTCTGTAGTTAAAAGAGTTATAGGTTTAACGTCGTGTCGGTAAAACATTCTGTAGCTGGAAAGGCCAGTCGTCGAAAGTGACGTAGATGAAAGGTTCTGTCGGCGAAATGTCCGTAGGTGAAATACTCTGTCAGAGTAACGGAAATAAATGTATAGTCCTGTGGCGAACAGTGGCATTGGCGAATCGGTCGTAGGAGAACGGTTGCGGAATTGTGGAGGTCAGATAGGCAGTCGCTCCATGTAAAATACTGGTATTCAGTTGCATCCGGTTACACTGGAAGCCGACCCCAAGGTAGTTGGGAACTGCCCAGGGGTCGTGGATAAATTCGAAACAGAGTTACCGCGCCCCTGGGCGCTCAGGGCAGGGAAGGAACAGGGGGGGGGGGTTTAGTCAGTAAGAGTCTGACACGCCCTCTCACTCCACCCAGAGCGGGAGAAGTCATATATGATGATTTCCCACCATAAAAAAAAAGAAAAAAAGATAGTTGGGAAAAGGCTAAGCAGATTATAGTTACAGTCAGCAACGAAAGTTACCACTTTGGTGAAACATGGAATGGAATGTACATACTAAATAAGTAGATATTGTAGGTAGGTATCATTTAATAGCTATATTTTTATATACCTAATAGGTAATTTACACACCTGATAGTATAACTAACATACATTGTATTAGTTTATTATTTCTTGGCATCGTTTAGATTTCTCGGGATCCTGAGTTCCGGACCTTTGGAAGGCGAAGAGTACGATAAGCTGAAACTAACTCGCAGAGGCCCTTACGCTTTCTATGAAATGGGGCACCAACCGACGATTATCCCTGTGTGATGCGTGGTCATATTTTAAATACTGCTTTTGCCAATGGAAATGAACAAACTTCAAGTAGGTCAACAATATCGGTTCCTACCAAAATATGTAGGAATGATAGTTATCTACCTATATCTAAATCCAAATAGGTAATTCAACTATTCACTATATTTGCGTCTTCTCTGCAACAAATGGTGAAAGCGCTTAAGTAAGTAGATCGTCCACAGGAAAATCAGGAAGATGCGGCACAGTTTTCCTAAAGTCGTCGACTGTGCAGCAGAAGCTATATCCGAGGTCTATGCGGTCAGGCAGCCACTTGAGCCAGTTGAACGCGCTGTTGTTGCGGCAGCGGTCAGCGCAGAACGCCAAAGCTTGCACTTCCGTCTCGTTGTAGTAAGGATTGTTGATGCCAACGAACGCCGTGCCCAGGCGGCGGGATGCGTCATACACCACCTCGAGAAAGATGAGATTGTAGATAAATATTAGCGAATCAATAGCGATCATTCATCAGTTCATCAAAACTCAGAGATTATTATTTTTTTCTACGTCCTGCATTTCATTATTGATCCTAAAACAGAGATAGCTCAACCTTGTTACACATATATGTATACATATTATGTTTGATTTCTTTTGAGATCTGCAGACATGGGCGCCGGCTGGACTAAGTATTTTCAGGGCGATGCATTTTCAGAACCCTGCCTCCAATAGGATAGTAGGTACTTTTGCCCATTCATACAGATAGGACAATTTTTTTCGACTTGTGCAGAAAAGTTTCAGAACTAAAAAGAAGGGTGCAAGGGTGAGCGAAGTGAGCTCGAAAATTAGCACCTCGCCTCGGGATATGCTAGGTTCTCCCATATTACATCAGGCTTTTGTGATATTTTTTTTTTTAACTTTTAAGATTTTGTTTTTTTTATTGAAAGCCAGGGCTGTGCATTTGTGCAAGTGCGCCCCCTTGGACCCTCCTCCCGACGCCCATGTTCGCAGATAAAACAAAGTTACCGACATAGCCCAAAGAATTGATAAACTATGATAGCAGTGGGCAGGGCACAATACTCGTAGAACGGATGGTCGATGGACGAAAGTTCGATTGAAATTATGTAGGTATCAATGAAGGTAGGTTTTCTTTACCTTATAATAGTAGAGGGGCACTGGGATCTGGGGGTTGTTGTTTGTGTCAGTATACAAATAGATGTCGACGAGCTGGTCGTTCTCATCGCGCAGCTGGCTTGTTAGGAAGGTGCCGGTGTAGATAGTGGTGTTGTAGCCGGCTTCACCGATGCGAGTACGGAGGTTCTGTAAATATTAATAATTTATTTTGATAAACAAGAGTGCAAAGTTGCTTTTTAACCGCGTGCTCAATTTTGCTGACCGAGCACGCGAAGGATTCAAAAATTAGAATCCTGAGCGAATCAAAAGAGCTCGAGGTGCCGTGCATAGGTGTCTTACTAAATTTACTTTAACTTTACTTTAACTTTAATCTTTGCACTCGAGTGCAACACGTAACTTTTCATCCCACCTCAGCGAGGTACGAAAGGCAAAAAAAAAATCATTTACAATCACAAGATACTTTTATTACAGTTTAGGTATTTAACTACTACATTATGATAGGTAAGTATTACATAATAATCTTTAAATTACAACAACTATTACTTAGGTATAATTAAGAAAAATAACGCTGCTATA
The DNA here is from genome assembly GCA_951329385.1 of Polia nebulosa. Classification (NCBI taxonomy): domain Eukaryota; kingdom Metazoa; phylum Arthropoda; class Insecta; order Lepidoptera; family Noctuidae; genus Polia; species Polia nebulosa. Next base: position 14,596,187 of record OX589593.1, on the reverse strand, counting down.
GTTACATAATAGTAATTTTTTGTTAGGTACTGTAATGTTGGTGTTAGTGACTTGTGTACTGTTTTTCGGTAAACTATCTGTCATAAGCCTCTTAGGATCCGAAACTCACCTGTGAGTTTGAAAAAAAAAAAAAAAAAAAGTGAAAAAAAAGCGTGAATCGGCTGACAACCCGGGTTGTCGTCGGGCTTCAATTCGACAACCCGGGTTTGTCCGCGGATCTTAAGAGGTAGTTGTACCGATTCATCGGATTCCCTTGGCGTAAATGTTGGCGAGAGAGGGCGATGGTTAGGTGTTTCGTAACGGTTCATTTTTGATGTACGAGAAGTAGAAGGGCCAGTCCAAGGATCTGACTGAGGCTCTTTCAGTGTAATGGCTCCTTTTTTTTTGTGGGGTGGGAAATCATCCATTGACATTTCCCGCTCTGGGTGGAGCGGGAGGGCATGTCAGACTCTTACTGACTAAAACCCACCCCTGTTCCTTCCCTGCCCTGAGTGCCCAGGGGCGAGGTAACTCTGTTTCGAATGTATCCTCAACCCCTGGGCAGAGTGTAATGGCTCCTACGATGCCTTTACATATTTTAGACTTATTTTGGATGGAATCCTCTATGTATCCCTACCACATTGGACTTCCAGCCTCCATGGCGCTCAAGGGAAAGGAGATCAGCTCCTGAATCGGCCAAAAGTGTGGCTGAAGTTCGTCGGAAACAATGACCCGTGTACAACAGGGGTTCTGGAAGTTCAAGAAACGTTGCTATTTCTCGTGGGATACTGCCAATTTTATTAGCACCCATAGGCTGTCTAACACACTTTCCGTTGCGATATTGTAGAAAAAAAAATCGATTGATTGGAGTGTTAGGCGGGCGTAAGGCTTAATATTTCTCAACAATTGTTACGTATTCCTTGCGAATGACGAAGTTGCAGTGTCTTTTTGTCTTTGTATTAGGTAAATTAATTAATAGTAGGTAAGTCATCAGAATGTTTCTTAATGTTTTTGACATTAAGTTGTGTTAGTTTATTAGTTCGACGTGCTCCGTTTATACCAATAATAAGAACAACCTGTAAAGTAAAGAGAGTAGATAAATTAATATACTTAAGGTGAAAGCTCCACCCTAGCCCGCGAAATTCAAATTTTCTTACGTTTTTTGCAATTTGCAGGTCAGTGTCAGGTTGTATCTTGGTCAAAATTTGATTCGCGGCCGTAGCAAGTATGTATTTCTACAATTATAATATTTAAAATCATCAATATAACTCTCTCAGTTAGTAGCTAAATGTAGTATTTCATGACATCATGACATTTGGTACTAATACTAACTGAAAGAGCAATTGTATTGATGATTTTTAACCGACTTCGAAAAAGAAGGAGGTTATCAATTCGGATGTTAGTATTTAAAAAAAAAAAAAATGTATGTTCGGGCATAACTCCGTCATATATTGACGGATTTGCCAAATTCTTTTTCTGTTCGAAAGGGGTTCATTCCGAAATGGTCCCATTTAAATTTCAAAAAGATCTGATGCTGGGTTTCGGAGACAGACAACGGAACTCTTCAAAAATTGATAGCAAATCAACCGCGATTGCTGCTATCGTATGTCTATGAATTGTTAACACAGCCTAATGGGGAACCACAACTAAAAAGTGAAAAATAAAAAACTTTTTTACAAAAAAATAGAACCGACTTCCAAAAAAAGTGCAAAATAACTTTAATTTCGGGAGTCGGTGTCAAAAAACGAAGACACAAAACAGGAACACCGACTTCCGAAATTAAAGTAAGCAACTGACTTACTTTTGCCGCCAAATATACGGCATCAGGTGCTTCGTTAAGAAACTTTTTAATTTCAGGCAATAAAAAAAAATAAAAATAGGTTTATTGATGTTTTGAATTCACAAACTTAGTGCACACAATGTTCTAAAATCAATTTACTTTATCCTCTAGCGGATAAACACTTAGATATCGGAGAGCAAAAATACTCTTTCCGAGCTGGGGGGACGAATTTAGTAGATTGTATCATAAGGGAGCAAAATAATATAAAAATATTATTTTGCCGTAAAAACGGCGAGGGCTCTTTTTTGAATCCAGAGTGAAGCGAGGGATTCAAAGTAGGTACGTCGCCCGAGCCAAAAATATATATTTTGCGCCCGAGTGATACACTCTACTTTTCATCACCCATATTTTATTGTAATATTATTATTTAATAAAACATAGAGTAACAACTAAATTGAAATCAAATAGTATCTAATAATAAAACAACTAAAAACTTATATTTACATTTGAGACATTTTCGCAATTATGATGTTGTAGATTTTATATTCTGCGTGTTTGAAATAATGTCCGAAACTTGCTCAATTTGAGGAAAATGTGACGGTGAATCTCGTTGTTTCGATGTAGATGGGCGCGGCGACAGTGGCATGGATGGATTAACTGAAGGTTGCAATTTAATGTTTTCCACGATGCGTTCACATGTTTTCGCCGGGTCTACCTTTTATTGTAGAACTTTTTATGTCACAATATTATTTTGCATAACAGCGGATAGCATAAACTTCATTTCGCAGAAAATCGTTTGGCAAACACTCATTTATCATACATTCGAAAGAACTGATTTTTCAAAACAAAACCATAAATTTCTAACAATCCGTGAAAATTGACGACGCAGTTTTCGTAGTCGCGTTTTGTAGTTCGCGCGTTTTTAAATCAATTTCTTTTTTTTTTATGCCGGCGGCGGCGCGACTATGGACCGTCGTACCAGCCAGTCCTTATTCAAACAATATTTGCGTTCGATTTCTTTGGCACTGAACACTAAGATGTTCCAAATTTAAAAAGTGCGCGGCAAAGAAAATTGCGGCACCCTTGAATTAAAAACTTATTAGGATTAAAAACTTAAAGTCGAACCAAGTCGTTCTTTTCGAATAGATGGGATGAAAATAACTATTTCACCTCACAACCTTGGAAAGATTCTGTTTAACATTCGAAATATGAGTGCAAAAGTGCATTTTATAGTGTGGCCATTAGTGCTGTGCACTTCCTGAGGTATGCGCGGAGAGATGGGAGGCGAAGAAAAAAGTGCACGAGTTCACATGAGATCGATAAATGTCGGACAGATCTTACGATATCAGTTTGCATTTCTAAGGCAAGACTTGTGGCGGGGCGGAGGCTATCTATCTGTAATATATTATACTTACTTAGTTGATTAAAATTTAACCCAAATATACTCATATTTTATTAAAAATATACTGGTGATAAATAAGAACTAAACTTATAATTCAAAGCAGGACTTGTTTTATTGAACATTTTTTATATTTACAAACAATTATATATTCTAACGAAAGTTATTCTGACATAGATTCTGTTTCAACTTCATCTTCCATTTCGTCATCATCTTCATCTTCCACTTCGCCACCGGAACTTGAATCAGAGTCTTGCAAATTTATTATGAATGAATCGATAACATTATCGAATCTACTATCGCGACTCCAGTAATCATTTTCATTTTTCTGGACATGATCGTCGCATCTCTGCCATTTCTCCGCCGTGAATTCCGAAAACAATTTATCCAGTAAGATTATCTTTTCGTCTAGAGAAGAATTAATATAGTTTTGGACTATGTTGTTTTTAATATCAGCCCAGACCAACTCAATATTGGATTTAAATCTGGATGATACGGAGGTAAACGCAGAACAGTGTGTCCACTGGCTTTCAGGAGTTCGTCAATTCTATACACGGGTTCTTTTTGTGTATTTTTGATAAGAAGTAGCAGTTGAGCCTTTATCATGGTTCCTGAAAATTCTACATTATGGCGTAGCAACCAATTCTGCATTTCACTTTTGAGGCTTGATATAGTTGGTTTCTTCTCAACCTGAACGCTGTGGTAAGACGCGTTGTCCATTACAACCACAGTATTCGGCAGCAACTTATCATTTAACTTTTCATCTACCCACTATAAAAAGTAGGTCCGCTCATATCTCCATGATAGTCACCGGTTCTAGCATCTGACTTGAATATAGTCAATACATCATCCACTAAGCCATTTCGACACCCAGCGTGGAGAATTACCAATCGCCGTCCTTTCCCAATATCAGCATGAATTCCGGGTTCTGACGATGATTGCCAACATTTGCTGGCATGGTGACTGGCGTTGATGTATGTTTCATCAAGAAAATATATGTTGCGGTTTTGCGTTCTGTAATTTCTGATTTGTGTAAGATATTTTTTCCGCCACACTGTAATATTAGGCTGCTCTATAAGGAGATGTCTCTTTGATTTGCATTTTTTGAAATGGTAGCCCATTTTGTGTAAAAGCTGTTTTAAATATTCCCGTCCACAATTCAATATGCCATCCTGTCTCAAACTTGATAGTAACTTACGGACACTTGGTATTTTTTTTTCAACTTCGTAAAACTGATGAATTTTTCTTCTGATAACTCCAAGGTCAAAATCATCCACATCGTGTTTTTTCTTTGGAACTTTTGGTTTTTTTGGCGATTTAAATTTTAATTGACTTGAATTTTCAATTGATAAATAACCCGCAGAAATCACATTATGCACGGTTCTTTTGCTGTACCCCGTAGCCTCCGCAACGATTTTGGCAATATTCACATCATTTTTAAATTCAAAGCTTTCTTTGTCTGCTTTTCTTTTCTTAAAATATTCAGCCACCTTAAAAATGACAGTCTTCATATCACGAGATAACGCACGACCCATCTTTGAATATTTATTTCATGTGCGTCTGACATAGACAGGTATCGGACTGTCTATGTCAGACGCACATGAAATAAATATTCAAAGATGGGTCGTGCGTTATCTCGTGATATGAAGACTACCTGCCGTCACGAGCGCTGACTTGACGGCGCACTGACAGAGCGCAGCAGCCGATTCTCCCCCCCGTCTCGCCGCGCGCATACCTCAGGGAGTGCACAGCACTAATGGCCACACTATAGGAAAGAGTTTTTAAAATTCAAACCTTTCTATTCAGTAATTTTCTATACCATCCTTGAAAATGCATTATATACTTATTTCATGTCAGTGCGCCAGCCTCATTTTTAGAATAATTGCACTGGCCAGCACGATGACTACATGAAAAAAAATCTTTTTCAACCGCCTGCCAATCCGTCCGTACGAAATTATATACTCTTTATCTCCAACATTCACAATGGAATCCAATGTAATTGAGCAATTTCCTGCTAATTTGCCAAATAATTTACCTAGTATCTAATAGTATACAAGTGATAAACACAAGCATCAGCAGCACGGTCTCCTGTGAGGCGGCGAGCCTCCTTGCCGGACTGTCGCCATGGGATCTGGAGGCCTTGTCCTTGCGCTGCTCTGGGAGTAGCGCGAGGAGGCCAGACCCGGGGCGAAACTCTGCTGCCGCGAAATCTCGTAGCGTAGAAATTTTACTTTTAATTTTTAAAATAAATGAACACTAATTTGTATGCTGTTTTTCATGCCTGCATTTTCCTCGCAGTAGTGAGGTGAAAAGTTGTGTGTTGCGCTCGGCATCAAAGTTATTCTGCGTCTTGTACCTTTGAAACCCTCGCTACTCTCAGGATTCTATATTATATATCCTTTGCTTGCTCAGGTTTCAATACTCGCGCCAAAAAACAACTTTGCAGCCTTGCATAACAAATAACTATTAATACTTCCATAATAGACGCTGTTTTCCCAAGAACATCACAGCAAAAGGGATTATGTGAGGAATGATATTATGAAAGTAAAGGGAGCCAAAAAAGTCTGACAGTTAACTGGAGAGAATGGAAGAAGAAAACATGTTGCACCAACTCCCAAGAAACATGGGAAGAGCAGAAAGATGCTGATGATGATCACAGCAAAGTTGCAGTATCTACCTTATGAATATCACGAATTTTGATCAGGCTACATCTCTTTTCATAGTAGGTTGGTTACTTACTTGCTCCACTATGTTCCAGTTACCACCATTAAAGAGCTGCCACTGAGGAGCAGCATTGATGAAGTAGAAAGAGGCTCTCTGACCGTTGGCATAGATGAAGTCTGTTTTAGCGGCAAGGTGACCACGAGAAAGAAACTGAGTCTCGGTGATATATTTGTTAGCCAGCGTACTACCAATAATCTTGGCAATCGTAGCTTTTTGTTGAGCCTGGGTGTACAATTTGTTTACAGCCACTCCGGGGTAAAAAGTACCGGCTAGAAGAGAAAAAAAGAGTTCATAATTTAAAAACTCACGTAGAGTTTTGTCTGTAAGAAAAGAATGATTGTTTCCTACCGGAAAAAGTGCCTGGCCTCTTAACACCGGTCTGGGGTATGGCGTTCTCAGGTTTCTGTTCGTACCATACGTATAGAACTTCGAGGCGGTCCTGGTCGAAGCACGACCAATACAGAGGGTAGAATACACCTTCGACTGTGAACCCAACCCTGGTAGAAGATGAAACATTTAAAATTTGTTTCAAATATGTAACAATAGGTAGATAATGGATATTACGGATATATTATACATACATTATTGGAATAAACATGGTATGAAATTGTCAGTGCCTAAAACGTTTTCCTGGTAAGTACACCCACAGAACAGAAAAAACAGACACGTAAATGTTAACGGGAAGACCGGTTGGTCTTCCCGTTAACATTTAGGTGTACATTTAGGTGTACCGTTAACATTTTGTGGTTACAAAACGACCGTAATTGGAGCTTATTTTATATTAGTGCTTCCTGAAAATCCCGAATAGGTATTTATATAGCTACGGTCTCTCTCAGTTACACACTGCGTCTGTCTGTTTGCAATAAACTCAAAGACTACTGATGAGATTTTTATGCGGATTTCATCAATAGAAAGAGTAATTCATGGGAAAGGTTTAAGTGTATAATTTGTACCCGATGCTGGGGTGGGTCGCTAGTAGGTAATAAGTCGTAGTATACCTATAGATGTGTATGTCGTAAAACACATGTAGTTGAACTTATACAGGATGTAACGGAAAGGTGTGGTCATATTTTAGGAGCCGGTTTTGCCCATGGAAATAAACAACTTTCTCTAAGAAAAATAAAAAATTCCGAAAAAAAATTGGACTTTCCATACAAATTTATCAACAGCTGATCAATATTTGTATGGGGAGTAAAAAATTTTTTTTAGGATTTCCTCAGGTTTTCTTGAATAAAGTTGTTCATATCGATGGGCAGATGCAGATCCTAAAATATGACTACATCTTTCCGTTACACCCTGTATAGTTTCAGTCTGTCCGTCTGTCCGTCCAAATATTGAAAAAGATATTTTTTTTTTATGGTAGCCCGTACATGTTTAATGGGGATGATTATTTTATTTCTTGTCTATCCTCTTGTGTGGTATCATTGGATATTATATTATTATATGACTATTTTTAGATTCAGTGACTCGTTCGCGAAATATTAAACTTTAAATAGATTTTTTTGTTCGAGTCGAGCGCCCCCCCTCTAAAAGCTTGAAATACCTGAAAGAAATCGTGATGATAGATATATCGAACTTTAAAGAAAAACTATCACGGCTAAGTTTACTTTGTTAACAACTTATAAAATGTACACACAATCCATAGAAAAAAAATCTTATGTAAAGTTGTTACTTATTCAAACTATAAAGTAAAATTAAAGTAAAAATGTAAAATTTTGGATAAACCTTTTTTTTATGTCGTTTTTAATTTACTTAAACGTCATTTTCCGTGAAACTGTGAACTTAATTAATAGGTTTATAGTACCTAATAAACATAAAGGCCCTGCTAAGTCCGCATGTTATAACGGGTGACTATGGAACCCTATACTGCGCGTGGCCCGACACTCACCGGGCCGGTTTTTTTACATACTTCTCTGTTATTCGTCATCTCAGTAGTCACTCCCTATATAATAGTCATATCATTCTTTACAAAATGAAGGTTTCCCTACCTTTCTATTTTATGTAGGTACTACATAATATATTGTTTATTGTGTCCACAAACCTAATAACAGAGCGGTTATTATAACATCTGTCAGTGGTTAATACAGCGTCGCTGTTCAGATTGGCAGAACAAGTCAGTCCAGTGAACGCGCCGCTGCCGTCCAACCAGCTGGCGCCGGAAACTAGCTCGTTGTTCTCACACGTTGCTGTCTGAAATTTAATTAGTATTTATTAATTAAAGAAACCGAAGCTGTTGTGATATGTATCTGTTTTTTTTTATAAAACCGGTAATTAAGAGGTTTCTTTACTAATGAAAATCGTAGATTAGGTACCAAAAGAAGTAGTAAATGGTGAAGCAGAAATCGGATTAATTAGACTGCGTTATCCTTTAGAAATAAGTATGTATTGGATATTATTATAACGACTACAGCAACAACTCACAAAACTACAACGATAACGCACACGATTACAACGGCAACGCAACAATTGATTCAACAACAACAACAAGGATAATATTTTTAGCAACCAGAAGGGAAAAACAAATAAAAAAATACAACTTCAATCAACCTAACACTAATTTATTTCAAAATAGACTTAATTTAACAATAATTCAATGAATCATCAGAACTCGAGCAATCACAAACAACCGTTAATATTCAAAATAAGAAGCAATAAAAATAAAACACACTATAGTAAAATATGGAACGAACTTACTGTAAAATAGCGTAGGTACCGACAACCTTACCGTTTGATGACTCAGCAGCAAAAATGGACGATACTCGATCGAGCGCTCGCTTTTATAGGAATTGGTCGGTACCACCACTACTCACAATAAGTTCTGCTAACACGGCCTCTCCTGATCGTGCGCCGTCCTCGGCTGCACCTGGGGCTTCTTCAGTACTGACAGGTACGGCGAGGGTTTGATTGCCGTTTTTGTCCGACTTGGTCCCGTCTATTCCGTGGTCTCGTCCGTACTCGAGGCACCAGTGGAACAAGCAGAAGCACCTGTAGGCTCTCCAACATTGTCAGGGTCGTCGTCATTGCAATCTGTGTGAGAAACAAATGGTGAATTATACGTGACGACATACACATTTGCCTATTCTGTCATTCATCACGCATACAAGGCCCTCATACAAAGATACGCTTTCACAACCCAAATTAAAGCACTTCGCTTTCAGGAGTATGCATACATCCTCATACATCAAGTCTCACTCATACTCATACTTGAACTTGTACAAGTTCACCAGGACTGCGCCTGCCAGGACAGCGCCTGATGCGTGTTCAGAGAACACGACTTCCGGGACAACACCCGATGCGCATACACGGTACGCGTCTTCCGGGACAACACCCGCTGCGCATACACAGTACGCGTCTTCCGGGACAACACCCGCTGCGCATACATAGTACGCGTCTTCCAGGACAACACCCGCTGCGCATACACGGTACGCGTCTTCCGGGACAACACCCGCTGCGCATCCACAGTACGCGTCTGCCGGGACAACACCCGCTGCGCATACATAGTACGCGTCTTCCAGGACAACACCCGCTGCGCATACATAGTACGCGTCTTCCAGGACAACACCCGCTGCGCATACATAGTACGCGTCTTCCGGGACAACACCCGCTGCGCATACATAGTACGCGTCTTCCAGGACAACACCCGCTGCGCATACATAGTACGCGTCTTCCAGGACCAGACACTCCGGGACGCTAGCATTGGGAGCGTGCTGAGTCTGGGCTGCACCAGCCTCCTGTTCCAACCAGTAAGGCAAGCCCCTGCCTCACATTCTCACGCACGCATACACAATACACGTGCTACTAGAACATAAAAAAAAACACAAATGAAACTGTTCGGTTGAAACTTACTTTCAAAATATGCAGCACAACTCTCAGGACACCACTCGCCTTTCCAGGGTACCATGTACTGAGCTGCAGCCTGAGTTGTCTTGCCTCTGGCTCCACTTAACAATTTTAGCTCATAACGATCACTTGGTAACACTTTAGTTACGCGGTATGGGCCCCTCATGCCAGGGTCGAGCTTCCCAGCGGACTGAGAATACTTTATTACGAACACCTGATCGTTAACCTGGAAAACTCTTGGCGGATGTCTTTGACGATTTACCCGACCGTCCACATGCACTTGCATAAGTACAGCACCATATCCTGCACTACTGGCGTCAGTGTGCAGCTCTGTAGGAAGCTTCGGGTCAAAAATCGCAAGTATGGGTTCGCTAGTTAATCGTTTTATAAGATCTTGCCGGACTTGATCTTGATCAGGTCCCCATTCAAATTTTACGTCTTTTTTGTGAGACGCGAGATACATGCGGTTTTTGTCGCGTAATCTTCGATATAACGCCGAAAATAACCGGCAAGGCCCAAGAATTGGCGTACTTGTCTGACATTACTAGGGATAGGTGTGTTAACTAGTGCCTCGATTTTGTGCGGACTCGGCCTAACCTGGCCGTGACTAATAACACGACCCAGATACTCTACTTTAGTGGTAAGAATAATCTTTTTATGCAATAGATCCTGACATATCTCGCGAACCTTAAGTTTCTCTTGGTACGACAAACGATATGGATGGTATGCCACAGGTACGTCAATAGTCAGTTTGATGTGCATTTTTCCAGTTTTCACCGTAGTGGTGGCGGTCCGGGATATTAAAACGGAGAGAATTCATCTATCACACCCATCAACTTAACAAGTTCCGCACCTTTTAGAGGCGTATTTATTTTGTCAGGTTCATTAACACTCACAGTAATTACTTTTAGGACAATATCCGGTGTACGAGTCAGGTACTGTCCATGTTTTGTACTAATAAACGTGACGCCATCGCGATTTAGTACGTCAGTCCCTATGATAATAGGCGTATTCATACACGACGTGGGTACTATGACAAAATCTACTTCAAGTGCAATGTTACTAAACTCGACAGTTAAAGTGATGTACTCGTGAGCAACAATCTCTTTATCGCTTATTCCTTTCAAAGAACATTTGATTTGTTTACGCGGACCGGAGAAGTAACTTACTACCGCTGCTGATATCAACGATACATTGAGTGCACCACTATCTATAAGAATATCAACCGGTATACCCTGTATCACGGCTGTACTTATATCGTTGTTATCCTACGCTGATTGTTATTGTTACTTACTCAGTCCGAGCCTTAGCGAAACAGTCACTCTCTTTATGCCCTACCTTCTTACAGAAAGAACAGGTAGGTTTAACATTATTACTACTACCGTCTTTATCATAAACATTACCCTTCTTGGGGCACTTATCTTTATAATGCCCTGTTTGACCGCAATGAAAACATTTGTTATCAGATCTACTAGGACCGTTAGAATTACGCCTTTTAGTCGTATTACCAGATGACGCAGATTAATCTAGGTTACGATTATCAAATTTACGAATAGGTTTTACATAAGTAGCTAAAAAGGAAACCAAGTTTTCTGACGTTAGGTCAGCATTGATAGCTGCTGCGCGTACCTGTACATCACTGATGCCGTGAACCACTATTTGAACCATAAGCTCTTCGCTTAACCCTTTTACTGAACGTAATTTTAATAACGAACGACGAGCATACTCTGCGTATGACGAAAACTTGTCGGACGTGGTATTTATGACCTCATGAAGAGTTAGGGCATAATTAATCTTTCGCGGACACAACGACTTGAATTCTTTCACGAAATTAGACCATGAACGATCATTTGTAGCCCACTCGTTTAGCCAGGTCTTTGCGTCACCTTTCAAACAATGAGCCACACGCGAGAAACACTCGAGATCATCCCAATGGTTCACATGCCTAGCCCTGTCCACTTCGTTACACCACACCTCAAAATTGTTTATAGCTGGATCAAAATTTGAAACGTAATAGTTGCTAGACTTGTTTTTTGTTAATACCCCCAATGCTTCGACAAGCGCTTGGGTAGTAGAAACATTATTTTTATCTAACGGAGGTGTACTGTCACGAATTGACGCCGTAACACGCGAACCACTAGCGGTGTTCTCCTCAATAGCAGTCAATCGCGACATAATAGTGCCCAACACATTTTTCACAGAAGCATCATGAGGGTAGGATCGAGATTTACTACGACGATGATGTGTACGTGACCTAGATCTTTCTCGCGAACTATGATCACCATAACGTGAGCGGTTGCGAAGTGATCGTGAACGACTTATGTCATTACGTGAACGCGAGCGAGTCCCGTCACGACGCGAATGCGAACAATTTCTACTATGGTGTGACCGTGAACGAGTTCTAACGCGGCGCGAACGTGTTCCATCGTGAGGCGATCGTGAACCATGCCTATGGTCTTGTCGAGATTCACTGCGACGGCTACGCCTAGCGAGGCGGCGTCCTAACTAGCTCTTCACGTGGCATTCTTATTTGAAACCAACGGCTGTTTGTATAAGTATCAAGGCTAATAATTGTGAGCAAATAAGTTGAATCCCACTTCTGATTTTAGCAACCAGAAGGGAAAAACAAATAAAAAAATACAACTTCAATCAACCTAACACTAATTTATTTCAAAATAGACTTAATTTAACAATAATTCAATGAATCATCAGAACTCGAGCAATCACAAACAACCGTTAATATTCAAAATAAGAAGCAATAAAAATAAAACACACTATAGTAAAATATGGAACGAACTTACTGTAAAATAGCGTAGGTACCGACAACCTTACCGTTTGATGACTCAGCAGCAAAAATGGACGATACTCGATCGAGCGCTCGCTTTTATAGGAATTGGTCGGTACCACCACCACTCACAATAAGTTCTGCTAACAATATATATAACAACGAACATATATTCAACAACAACAACTAAAATATATTCGACAATAACAATAAAAAACTTTAAAAAAAAAACAACAGACTTCCATAAATAACACTAAAAAATGCAAAATAACTTTAATTTCGGAAGTCGGTGTTTCTAGTTTAATTTCTTCGTTATTTGAAACCGACTTTGCGTTTTTTAGTATTGTTTATGGAAGTCGGTTGTTTTTTTTTTGAAAAAAGTTTTTTATTCTTCACTTTTAAGCTTTTGTACCCCATTCTAAAAGTAAATTAATAGTTATGCCTGAATTGATAGCCCCAAAAATAGGGAATTTGAACATAGTTGGTGAAATTAGGGTGTACCAGGGTACGAATCTGTATACCCCTTTAGATCGTATCAGCGTGATGTAATGTTGTGAAGTGGTGAAAACAATATACAGACATGCGATTGCAGCAATTCTGGAAGGTTTGCTATTATTTATTGAAGAGTTCCATTGTGTATCTCCGAAGTTCTTCATCAGATTCCCCTTTGGTGAAGCCAAATGGGTCCACATGTGAAGCACCAACTTTAAAATAAAAAAAAATATCAAAATCGGTTCACCTAGTAAAAATTTATGAGGTAACACACATAAAAAAAACTTTTTAACAAAAAAATTTACCGACGAAAAAGAACTTAGTGCAAAAAATAAATAAACCTTTTAAGTCTTGAGTATTGAGCTTATTTACCTACATAAAATATCAACTTTTATATAAACTAATTTTGACTCGGCGCCAAACAACATTCTAAAGGATGATTCACTTTACACCGTGCGGCCACCGAGCCTCGGCCGTGCCCCGGCCGGGGCACGGCCGGGGCACGTCCACCGGGCTAGTCATTCATGCTACACCGAGCTGTCACCGTGCCGCCACCGGGCCCCGGCCGGGGCACGGCCGAGGCACGGCCGGGGCACGTCCGGGGCACGGCCAAGCATGGATCAGTTCATACAAAAAGTATACTATACATATTTGACCATGCAATTGTTTGACCGGCAATTGTTTCCCGGCCGGGGCACGGCCGGGGCACGTCCGAGCCCGGTGCACACGTTCATGTTACACCGTGTCGCCACCGGGCCGAGCCCTGGCCGTGCCCCGTCCGTGCCTCGGCCGGGGCACGGCCGCGGCCCGGTCTAGCATGAATCACTTCATATAAAATGTATGCAACAATTGTTAAATATCTAAATTATATTTGTACGTAGAAATGAAGAAGGCTAGATGTAGGTAGATAATTAATCATTTTATTATTAGTTCCTTTTAGTAGTTGCTTTTTAGTTCTTTTTCGACGGTTAAATTTTTTGTTAAAAAGTTATTTATTATATGATTTTTGGTGACTCGCATCATCTTTTAATACTCTGAGGCTAATTTCTAATCCTTCATCATTCCTCTTGCCACTGAGCTGATGATGTAACCATCATTCCTTGAGGTTCCCAGGATATTGACCAGGTGAGGTTACCTCCAATATTCTAAAGACGTCTTTTCTTCAAAGCATATTAAGTGGTATCTGTCACTAAAACCAGTTTTTTATATCTAACTTCTATTGTTTAGGAAAGGTATGGTTTCCATCATCAGCTCAGTTTCATGATGTGATGATTCCTAAATGCAAATACCTGATTAAGTTATGAAAAGTAAACAGAAACAATATTCGTGCCCAATTTTAGAGGTTTTCTCTCAATTTTATCAGGATTCCATGATCAGATCCTGATGTCCTTGACATGGAACCACCCTTGAGGTATACCCTATCTAAGAAAAAAAGAATCATCAAAATCGGTTCATAAACAACGGAGTGAGGGCCGAACATACGTACAGAAACGCTTAACGTGCCCACAATTTTCGAGGTTTTCTCTCAATTTTATCAGGATTCCATTATCAGATCCTGATTTCCTTGACATGGGACCACCCTTGAGATATACCCTATCTAAAAAAAAAAAGAAATATCGAGAGCGGTTCATAAATGAAGGAGTGAGAGCTGAACATAAACAAAAAAAAAAAAAAAAGAAAAAAAATATATATACGGTCGAATTGAGAACCTCCTCCTTTTTTTTCGTCGGTTAAAAAATACAGTCGAATTGAGAACCTCCTTTTTTTGAAGTCGGTTAAAAACATTCAAAAACAACAACAATTAGTACAACAACAAGAACTTACAACTTACAGCTATATCCACAGTTGCATTTATCTTCGGGTGCAGGATCTTGCGGCCGGGGCAGGCTACGATGACTTCATCACCGGTGTTCAGGTTGATGACACCAGTGTTACTGGAGGGCTGCAGGTAGTCATCATTGCGCAGGTACAGCGGCTGCGGTTGTCCGAGGTCGTTCACTTTGAATGAACAACCTGACCACCAAAAAAATAACAAACAAATGAAAAACCAAAAAAGTAGCCATAGCTGTGTAAGTAGGGACATCTATCTATGTCTGTTAGTAACATTTTCTCTCTCTCTGCGCTTAGTTTGCCGGATTTCAAGCCAGGAATCAAGGTATTTTTCGGAGTTGTCACTAAGGATGAGGGTTGGCTCACCAGGGTTTCGAGTGTTCGTGAATAGTGTAGATACTGCAGCTGTTATAACTAATAGCACAATGAAAAGAAGCGCCATTTTTACTGTTTGAAATATTTACAACTAATTGCGAAACTAATAAAGAGTTGAGCGTTGATTCACATCACATGCATTAGCAGTTCTTGGCAAAAAGACAATTTTTGTAAACTATATCGGATCAAACGAGATACGCCGCACACCTGTCAGATATTATTCTGATTCAGTTGATTCTCGTGAAATATCAGAAAAATAAACTATGAATCAGATGTTTTGTGACGAACTGATTAACCGTATCTAATCACTATATTTTACGGCCAATTATGGCTAATTAAATTAACTTTATAAGTAAATACTTTGAAGATTGATAATTATTTGGTTCAAGTAAATGATATTGACGTGACTGCAAGTGCAATATTTACTAGAGTAGAATAGGCACTAGAGAAAGCGTGTTATCAGACATCGAGGGAATTGATATCTCACAGATAATTGTTTGAAGTGATAAATATACGATACGGTATCTATCAACAATCCCCTACATTGATAATAAAAGTAAGTACCACTATGTGGGTTAGTACCTGCATAAAAATAAAATAAATAAAAATAAAGACTATAGGGATAAACCTGATTTTTCACGTGTGGTGCTATTGGGAGATTTATTAATTACCTATTATCGAAATAAAAACTCATTACCTACATTATCACAACTTATCATATAATATTGAAGTCGGTAAAAAACAATCGATAGTATCAAATGGGTTTTTCTCTCATTATCTGTTTGCAGAATCTTGATTAGCTATTTCATGATAATAATCTGTAACGATTTTTATATTTAGAATACCTACGCATTTACGAATAATCGTGATTTGACACCGTTGTTTATACTCCACGAAATCAAAATCCACGTGTTCTCGAGTGGAGGCCGCGAATCGGTAAACGTAAGGTAGGACCCTAAGGCTAGGTGGAGCGATGATCTTCGCAGGGTGGCTGGTAGCAGCTGGATGAGAGTTGCCGAGAACCGAGCTGAATGACGTCCAATCGGAGAGGCCTATGTCCAGTAGTGGACTGCTATAGGCTGATGATGATTATTTATAATGTGTAACAGGAAGTTTTCAACTTTATTTACTAAGGGGTACAGAGGTATACTTAAGAGCCAAAA